>CM077664.1:229714587-230339587 GCA_039707655.1 Elymus sibiricus | reverse complement strand
CTGCATTTATGTTTTGCGGTCTCAGAAAGGGCTAGCGAGGTACCATGTTATCATATTATATCATGATTGTTTTGACAAAGTGTTGGCATCCGAGATATCTTATTATTGCTCGCTAGTTGGTTATGTTATTGCCATGAGTAAATGTGAGACCTAAGTGTTATCATCAATATGGTTAGTTCATAATCTTTGCTGAAAACTTGGATGCTAGTTAAGTATATATACAGACAACAAGAACAAAAGAGTTTGTAAAAGTTTTTCTTTGTCACTTTCAGTTTGTCAACTGAATTGCTTGAGGACAAGCAATGAGTTAAGCTTGGGGGAGTTGATACGTCCCAAACGTATCTACTTTTCCAGACACTTTTGCTCTAGTTTGGACTCTAATTTGCATGATTTGAATGGAACTAACCGGACTGACACTGTTTTAAGCAGAATTGCCATGGTGTTGTTTTTGTGCAGAAATAAAAGTTCTCGGATGGACCTGAAAATTTACGGAGAATTATTTCAGAATATATAAAAAATGCTGGCGCAAAGATCCACCAGAGGGGGGCCACTAGGCGCCACAAGCCTGGGGGGCGCGGCCACCCCCTAGGGCGCGCCTGACAGGCTTGTGGGCCCCTGGCAACTCCGTTTACCCTAATTCCAGTGCTATAAGTACCTAATCAGAGAAAAAGAATCATCGCGTTTTACGAGACGGAGCCGCCGCCACCTCCTGTTCTTCATCAGGAGGGCTAATCTGGAGTCCGTTCGGGTCTCCGGAGAGGGGGATTCGACGCCGTCGTCATCATCAACCATCCTCCATCACCAATTTCATGATGTTCACCGCCGTGCGTGAGTAATTTCTTCGTAGGCTTGCTGGATGGTGATGGGTTGGATGAGATTTACTATGTAATCGAGTCAATTTGTTAGGGCTTTGATCCCTAGTATCCACTATGTTTTGAGATTGATGTTGCTATGACTTTGCTATGCTTAATGCTTGTCACTAGGGCCCGAGTGCCATGATTTCAGATATGAACCCTCTATGTTTTCATGAATATATTTGAGTTCTTGATCCTATCTTGCAAGTTATATGCACATGTTACGTGTCATGATCCGCATACCCCAAGGTGACAATAATTGGGATTCTTTCCGGTGATTGCCGTAGTTTGAGGAGTTCATGTATTCACTATGTGCTAATGCTTTGTTTCGGTTCTCTATTAAAAGGAGGCCTTAATATCCCTTTATTTCCTTAAGGACCCCGCTGCCACGGGAGGGTAGGACAAAAGATGTCATGCAAGTTCTTACTATAAGCACGTATGACTATATACGGAATACATGCCTACATTACATTGATGAATTGGAGCTATTGTGTATCGCCTTAGGTTGTGACTGTTACATGATGAATGTCATCAAACATAATTATCCATCACTGATACAATGCCTACGTTTTTCGCATATTGATCTTTGCTAAGTTACTTTTGTTGTTGTTGCTATTACAATCACTACAAAACTGCTTCTGTTACTGTTAGTACTGTTACTATTGCTCTTGAAACTATCATACTACTATGCTACTAAACACTTTGCTGCAGATATTTAGTTTTCCAGGTGTGGTTGAATTGACAACTCAACTGCTAATACTCGCAAATATTCTTTGGCTCCCCTTGTGTCGAATCAATAAATCTGGGTGAAATACTACCCGCGAAAACCGTTGCGATCCCCTATACTTGTGGGTTATCAATCGTCATCCACATCCTTATCATCTGCAACATCAAGAACCCTAGTGGATCCTTCGGTGTATCGGTTGAATCATTCCCCCATGTATTCCATTACCATCACCATGATGATTGTTGTTCCTATGTGTGAGTAAACCCCTAGTTCTCGGGGATATGGATGAACCTTGGTATGTGTAGGATCTGAAACGTTTATTATGGATATGAGATCCTATGTTGAATGCTTAGTTCAATAACTTCGTGAATGTTGTGAAGGGGTCCCACTCAGCATTTGTGCCTATATTGGCCACGAAGTATATCACTGTCTTTGCATAGGTTTAGGATGTGGAGGTAATTCAAGGTGACAGTAAAATCCTACCACTCCTAACCTTTACAAGTGACCGGGGATTTACGGAGAACCCTTAGTGAGGCCGCGTCCACGGGGAAACCCTTAATTATCATGAGTTGTAACCCACAGGGGGAGACTATGATGGTGGCGTGAGTGGCATGAAGTCTACCATGAGTAGAACGTGTTCTGTACCCGGCTCCGCCTAGCATAAACGTCAACAGTGGCTCAAGTATCCTTTCCATGCTATGCTTATGCATAGTAGTACTAGAAACATACCAATGGGGATTCCAGACTCCCTGAGAACGCCTTTTTAATTCTGTTGTTTCACCGTTATTTACCATCCTTGTCTTTCATTTATTTTTATGTTATTTAGTTCCAAGTCACCATTTTACTCAATCCTTACTTAAATCCACCCTCACTCTCCTTCAAGTCTACAACTATCTGTAGGCACAAAGTTACATAATTCTCTACAAGGGGCAAAAGCCTGATTCATGTGCTGCCTGTGGGATCGATACTCTTCAAAAAGGCTACAACTAAACCCTGTGCACTTGCAGTCTATCAAGCTTTTTCTGGCGCCGTTGCCGGGGAGCTGAGCGCTTTTGGGCCTTGCCTTGAGTTTTGAATTATTTTGTGATCTAACAGTTTTTGCAGACAAAGAGCAGCCATGGTCCTTCAAGAACAAGTTTATCAGGTAGGTGCGGAGTTAGTAGCAGGACCAGCCCGAGGAGAGAACTTTATAACAATTGGGCCTGGCCTACCTGGTAAAATATATGAGATAAACCCTCGGTTAATTGATATGATAAGAGAAAATATATTCCGAGGTGATGCAACTGAATGTCCTTACGAGCATATTAACAATTTTAATCTTGCATGTGGAACTCTTCAGTTGTAGGAGTTAACCAATGACGAGATCAAAGCAAAAGTGTTTCCCTATTCTCTCCAGGGAGCAGCTAGAGAATGGCTAAAAGGCCAAGATGTAAATACACTGAGAAGTTGGCCAAAATTATTGGCTACATTTTCCTCTTATTATTTTCCTCAAGGGAAGCTATATACAATCAGGAGGAAGATAAGCAGTTTTGGACAGCGAGAAGGTGAGAAGCTAGTGGACGCATACAAAAGGTATCATGAAATACTTCTTGCATGCCCCGAACATCATTATCCTGACTTTTTAATAGTCAATTTCTTTTATGGTGGGATTAATTCACAAAGTAAACAAGCATTAGATCTTGCCTCTAAAGGTTCCTTTTTGGGAACCGAGATATCATATGCTTGGAGTTTACTTGACAGAATGAGGTACAATGCTGAGAATTGATACCTTTGTTCAAAGGAAAAGAGTAAAGTTGATCCCGTCTATGATAGCATTAAATCTTTCCTTAGAACTTCGAAAGTAAAAGAATTGCGTCGTGAGTTAAATATTGGAACTGACCCCATGTTGCATGTTTTGAAAGATTTTTCTAAGTTCTTGAACTTGCCAGAGAAGAATTACTTAAAGTGCAGCAGGGAGTCTAAGGCTATTCGCATGGTGGAGGCCATAAAGAAAAAGACTACTCTGCCCGAAAGGCGAAAAGAGACCTATCAGAAATCAAATGGTAAAAGCTAGAAGGAACACCCTCAGAAAAGGGGAAGAAGAATGTCAAGATGGAACAATGTGGGACTCCACCCTATGTCAACATAATTAAAGAACTTGCTACACCTATACCTGTGGTGAACAAAGAGGTGTATTTGGACAGGGATACCACTTCTTATCTTAAAGGGTGTACCGAAGGTAAAAATGCCGGTAAGAAAATTTTATCTTGTTCCTTTGGATGCAAGACATATTTTGGGTTGTGTGACCCCGGTTCACCGGTTAATATTATTCCTTATAGCCTTTATGCCAAAATTTATGATGAGATTGCTCCTTGCACCCTTGAGCCTACTGACGTTATCATCAAGCTTGCAGATAAAACCAAAAGGAAACCCTATGGCATCCTTGAAGATGTCAACATAATAATAGGCTCTCTCATTTATCCCATTGATATTTTTGAACTAATGATCTCTGAGGATAAAGATTGTCCTATTGTTTTTGGAACCACCTTTTTGAATGTTGCAGGAGCCTACATAAAAAAGAAATCTATCTCTATGAAGTGGGGAGATGAAATGATGAAGTTCCCATTTTCCTCTATATTAAGTAAGCCGTATGAAGAGGAAGTCAAGGATAATGAGGAGCGGGAATTAAATCAGCTAGCTGAAATCCATCTCCAAACACCAGAAGATGAAGTTGAACGGGTATTGGTGAGTCCAGGATCTTTATATGAAGATGAAGAAAAAGAAGAGATCGAGATGATAATGGATGCAACACCAATAGTATGCCCGCGTCTTAATAAATTTTATGAAGCACTTGAAAGAAAGGGAGATGAGGATTTACCTCCCCCAAATTTAAAACCATTACCCAAAGGGTTGAGGTATGAGTTTATGGATAATACAGAAAGATTCCCTATTATTGTTAATGCTGACCTTTGAGGAAAAGAAAAGGAGAAACTCTTAGCGGTGCTGAGTAAGCATTGGAAGGCTTTAGGCTACTCACTCCAGGATGTAAGAGGGATATATCCTTCTATATATTCTCATGCAATACCTATTGAAGAAGGGGCTAAACCCGTAATTGAGAGCCAACGGAGACTCCACCCGGCATCCAAAAATGTGGTAAGAAAAGAAATAATACGTCTCCTTGATGCATGGGTAATTTACCCTATATCTAATAGTAAATGGGTAAGCCCGGTTCATTGCATTCCTAAGAAAGGAGGAATTTCCTTAGTAACTAATGAAAACAATGACTTAGACCCTACCAGGGCTGTTATTGGATATGGAATGTGTGTTGATTTCAGGAAATTAAATAAATATACGAAGAAGGATCACTACCCATTGCCATTCATAAATGAGATATTGGAGAGATTGGCTAACAACTCTTATTTTTGCTACCTTGATGGATATTCGGGGTTCTCTCAAATACCAATCCGGCCTGAAGACCAAGAGAAGACTACCTTTACCTGCCCATACGGTACTTATGCATATCGTAGAATGCCATTTGGTCTATGTAATGGGCCGCCTTCGTTTCAAAAGTGCATATCTAAAAAAATTCTTGATTATATTGAAAAAATTGTTGAAGTATTCATGGACAATTTTTCTGTCCAAGGCACGTCTTTTGATAATTGTCTCTATAATCTCACAAAGGTTTTGCAGAGATGTGAGGAGACGGGTTTTGTGCTAAATTGGGAAAAGAGTCATTTTATGGTCACGGAAGGTGTGGTGCTGGGACATAGAGTCTCAGGAAAGAGTATTGAGATAGACCAAGATAGAATAGAGGTAATTGAAAATTTACCCTACCTTCAAGATGCGAAAGGTATGCAAACTTTTATGGGACGTGCCAGTTTCTATAAAAGATTTATTAAAGATTTCTCTAAAGTATCGAAACCTCTGACTGACCTATTGCACAAAGATGTGCCTTATTCTTTTGATAAGACTTGTGTGCAGGCTTATGAGAAATTAAGAGATGCCTTGATCACAGCCCCCATCATCCAGCCTCCAAAGTGGGATGAACCCTTCGAGATCATGTGTGATACTAGCAATTATGCTGTTGGTGATGTACTAGGACAACAGGCTGATAAAAAACTTAACGTGATCTTTTATGCCAGCAGGAGTTTGGATGAAGACCAAGTACACTTGGCAACAACTGAAAAAGAATTGCTAGCTAGTGCTTTTGCTTGTGACAAATTTCGTCCTTATATTATTAACTAAAAAGTGATAGTCCACACCGATCACCGTGCTTTACGTTACCTTCTTGCAAAGAAGGATGCTAAACCCCGGTTGATTAGGTGGATATTATTACTTCAGGAATTTGATTTGCAGATAGTGGACCGCAAATGGGAGGACAACCCCGTAGCAGATCACCTATCATGCATGGAAAGAATACCTTATGATCCAGTGCCTATAAATGAATCCTTTCTAGGTGAGAGTTTAGCTATGATTAAAAAGATAGAACCTTGGTTTGCAGATTATGCTAACTTTCTTGTAGGAAAGTACATGCCGCCCGACATGAGTTATCACCAAAGGAAAAAGTTCTTCAGTGATTTGAAGTATTATTTCTGGGCTGACCCATTTCTCTATTGGCATGGACCCGATGACATGATAAGGCGCTGTGTCCCAGAGCATGAAATGAATGCTATATTGGAAGGGTGCCATAGTAGCCCTTATGCAGGACACCATGCTGGAGATAGGACCGCCGCCAAGGTGCTCCAATCAGGGTTTTACTGGCCCACACTCTTCAGAGATTCTCATAGGTTTGTTAAAAATTGTGACGTGTGTCAACGCACAGGTAACATTGGGAGGAGACAAGAAATGCCTATGAACTATAGTCTAGTTTGTGAACCTTTTGATGTTTGGGGATTGGACTATCTAGGACCTTTTCCTGTCTCAGATGGGTACACTCACATTCTTGTGGCTGTAGATTATGTTACAAAGTGGGTTGAAGCTCTTCCAACCAAGCACGCGGATGTGGTTACTTCGTTGAAGATGATAAAGGACATCATACTGCCCAGGTTTGGAGTTCCTAAAATTCTTATCACTGACGGTGGATCTGATTTTATACAGGGAATATTTGGGAGAGTACTTCGTAAGTACGGGGTGACTCACCGAATAGCATCACCATATCATCCACAAACTAGTGGGCAGGTGGAACTCTCTAACAGGGAAATAAAGACGATGCTGCAAAAGACAGTGCAGAAGTCCAGGAAAGATTGGGCATCAAAGCTGAATGAAACACTCTGGGCTTATCGCACCGCTTATAAGAATCCCATGGGGATGTCACCATACAAAATGGTGTACGGTAAGGCTTGTCATCTACCCTTAGAATTAGAGCATAAAGCTTTCTGGGCAATCAAAAACATAAATCTAAATCTTAAAGAAGCTGGAGAAAAAAGGTTGTTAGATATGCATGCTCTGAGTGAACTTCACAACAGTGCTTACGAGAGCGCCAGGTAGTTCAAAGAAAAAATTAAAATGTGGCATGATCGTAAGATACTGAAATGAACTTTCACTGCGGGGGACAAGGTCCTCCTATTTAACTCTCGTCTCAAGTTGTTTCCAGGGAAGTTTAGGTCTCGCTGGGAAGGGCCCTACGAGATAGAAGAGGTGTACAATTCCGAAGCTGTTCGTCTTAAAGGAGGGAAGAATGGTCCCTAGATCATGAATGGACAATGCTTAAAAATATACCTTGCGGATGAACAAAAGGAGCGAGATGTAGAAGAGGTAAGTTTTCTCACGATCGAGCAAGCCGAAGCCCTCCGCAAGGAACAACGAGTATAGATCAACACTTCCGTAAGATAGATGTGAATACCTAGATAAAAATTATGTTGTTTTAATAGGCTTGTTAAAATTAACGTCTCAGAGTTTGGAATTTTCGTCTATAGTTGGGAGCTTTGCTACTAATCTTTCAGGGATGAAAAATTTTCTAAGGAAGAAACTGGCCCAGCGCCAATAGACCAAAAGACGGCGTACCAAACGACCGCGAGCGCCCGTTCGGGCGGTCATTTGAAAAGGAGACAGAAGAGCCGCGGAGGAGCAGATCCAAAGACGGAGTACCATACGGACGTAGGCGCTCATTTGGGCGGTCGTTTGGAATGCCTCGGTGAACGCTCCGGGGACAGAATCAAAGACAGCGTTCCCGACGACCGGACGCGCCCGTATGAGCGGTCGTTCGTTCCCATATCTGCGGCAGGTATGTGTTTAATAAAAAAAAGAGAAGAAAATCCAGCAGCGTGCCAATGACCGGCCATACGGGCGCAAGCGCTCGTATGGAGGGCCGTCGTTGGCACGGTTGGCGCGATTCTTTCCCGATTTCGTTTTGATTTCTTTCTAACTAACTCTTTATCTCATATCTCGTGATTACCCACAGGATTAGCCTTCATAAAAGGGAGAAAGGGATGCCCATAAACGTAAAACCATCTAATCTCTCATCTTCTTTGCCTACCATCTCTTCCAAAAAGCTTTTAGTTGCAGGTAACAAGCACGATCACCGCCATGACCTCGTCCACATGTGCTTGCGTCATCCCCTTCCCCAACTTGGACAATGTTGAGCCCTAGGGTTGGGAGGACCTGAGGAAGCTTAGCATCAAGGAAGAACCTCGTGAGGAGAAGAAGTGTAACGCCCAATATGCGGTCCTATCCTCAAGGAACTCGGACGTCCCGCTAAGGATAGAAGTGCATATCGGAGACGCTTCGCAAGGTGGATATCGTTACATCATACCATGTACTGAACAAATGAGAATACTAGATAAAGGCTTACACTCGCCACAAGCTACAACATGAATACATTGAATACATCAATACATAGCAAACATCATACAGAAGAGCAGGATCCAACTACGGATGAAATCAAACGAAAAGAAGAACAACGTCCACCCTACTAGTCCCAGGCTGCCAACCGGGAACCCATCCTATGATCGACGAAGAAGAAGCAGAAGAACTCCAAAAGCAAACATGCATCGCGCTCACGTCAAATCATCGCTTTACCTGTACCTGCACCTGTTGTTGTAGTAATCTGTGAGCCACGAGGACTCGGGAATCCCATAACCATGGGTATCAGACAAACAAAGCTTAATGGGTATGGAATGGTTAAGTGGTGAGGTTGCAGCAAGCACTAAGCATTGTATGGTGGCTAACTTACGAGTACAAGAATAAGAAGAGTAAACTACGCATAATCGGCGCAAACTAGTAATAATCAAGAAGTGATCCTGAACACCTACTTACGAGTCAAACATAACCCCACCGTGTTCTCTTCCTGAACTCCCTCGAAAAGAGACGATCACGGTTAGACACGCGGTTGGTGTATTTTAATTAGATTTAGTGTCAAGTTCTCTACAACCGGAGGTTATAAATTTTCAAGTCGCCACATAACCGCGGGCACGGCTCTCCGAAAGATTTAACCCTGTAGGGGTGCTCCAAGTAGTCCATTATAAATTACCACACGCATCCGATGGAACATCCTCACACCATGATAACATGATGCTTACGATAAGGAATCCCGGTGGACAAGCCACTCATAAAAGGTAAAACTAAACCAGCAAGACCAACCAGTGTGTCGATCCCGCTTCGGAGCCGCGCGCACTCGTCCCCGGATTCCACCGTCTATGCAAAGGCTATGGTTAGCTGAGACCCAAGTTTCCAAGGGGGCGCCGCAGGCTTCTAGGTAGGGGGGCAACGCTCATGACGAACACTGGCCCGGTTTGTTGATTAAATTATCCACGGGGTCCGGAAAGTCCCTATGCAAGTTTTAGTTGTTATTATGCAAATGGTAAAACCAATGTTGGGCCTTGCTGGAGAAGTTTATTCTAAAACGAATGATCAGGGGGGTTCCCATATGCCCCACATGTGTTAGAAGCGCTCATCAAGGAACATAACACCGGTATTACAGAAACTAGGGTGGCCTGAGTGGAACAAAACACCAGCAAAAGGCCGAGCCTTCCACACACAACCAAGTATATAGATGCATTAATTAAATAAGAGATATTGTGATATCCCATAATATTCATGTCCCAACATGGAACAACCTGCACTGCACCTGCAACTAGCACGCTATAGGAGGGGCTGAGCAAAGCGGTAACATAGCCAAACAACGGTTTGCTGGGATGGTGGAGGGTTAGAGGCTGTATCATGGCATTTGGGAGGCTGACAAACAAGTGGTAGGTAGCGAGACATAGCGATAGCATCGAGACAACTAGCAAGCAAAGATAGTAGTGATATCCAAGGTAATGGTCATCTTGCCTGAAATCCCGCTAGAAAGAAGATTGAATCCATGAAGTAGTCGAGCAATCGTAGTCGAACGAATCCTCACTCCGGAACGTATCCGGAACTATCGAGAAGAAGCACAACCGGAAAGAAGCAAACAACATGGTAAACAAACATCACATATATATGGCATAATGCACAATCAAGTCCTGAAGGTTCGACGCAGAGGACAAAGGTTCGTCCATTCATCCTGGTGAGGTACGAGAGAGAGGAGGAGAAAGGAGAAAGAAGAGGGCGGAGCCTGGTGGTTGAGGTCACTGGCGGTGGCGCAATTCGTCCGGTCGTCGTCGGAGTCGGCCTCCGGCGAGGTTGCTGCTGGGCAGGAGGAACTGCTCGGGGACGAGCGAAGGAGGGGATGCGGGAGTGCTCGGGCACAGCACAACGAACAGGAGCTCGATCGGGAGGCGGTTGGTTGGCTCGGTTTGCAAAACGAGGTGGGTTGTTTGGGTGGATGGGTCGATGGAGAGCAGTGGATGTCGCTGGTTGGATCAGACAGATCCCGAGCAAGGGGAAGACCAGGTGGAGGAAATGGCGGCGGGGAGGAATGGATGGATGGGACAGATTGCTAGGGCAAGGGTTTGACTCCTTATATAGCAAGTGGGGTAGGTTTTGGGGCTATCTGGTCCCTCCGATCATAATCGGACGGTCCGGGATAAATAGGCTAGGGAAATCTAGTGAAGAAACCGAAGATGTTTAGGGTATTACGGGGTTGATCCGGACCCACCTGTCATGACTGCCTGGTTTGGGTCCGGGGGAAGTTTTTGGACTAGGTTGCGAGAGGGTCTGAGAAAGATCAACGGAAAACAAGGGCCAACATTCACCTCTTTGAGAGAAGCGACAAACTATGAACGGCAACGAGGAGAAACAACAACTACGAACGGATGCAAGTTTTATGAAAACATGCGGATGCAATGCGCATGATGACATGATGAAATGCAACAAACAAAATAATTAACGCGGCGATAACGAAAAACATGGAAGGCAACTGGAGCGTCGGTCTCGGGTTGTCACAACACTCCCCCACTTACAAGAGATCTTGCCCCCGAGATCTTAGGAATGAGAAGAGGAAGAGGAGAAGGAAGAGGTAAACCACAATTGCTTCTTTGACAAACGAGTGAAACCAAAGAACCTTGGAGGTTGCAAAAAATATATGAATCAAGAGCTCAAGGCTCACGAAAGAATTTGAAACCACTCCGGTTAAAACGAGGCGAGAAAGGAAGAATTCGGGCAGCACTCCGGTTGAAAAGAGAGGCAAGACTTGATAAGATGAAAAGAACTTGAAAAAAAGGACACAACACTCCGGTAAAATGGATAAGCAAGGAAAGAACATGATCTTGGCGAAACGAGATAATGGGTCGAAGAGAGAAACATCACAATGCCTCCGGAACGAAAGAATAGAAGCTAAATCGTTGGAAAGAAAAGAACGGAGAAGTAAATGACAACTTCTCTCACCATTGAATTTGAAAAGCATCCTTACAACGAAAGAATGAACGGAGTTGTTGGAAAATCAACAGCGAAAAGAATAAGCTTATTGTGGGCTTATGGAAAACATCTCCAAATTATGAGGTGACAACCGGCCACTAACGGAAACAATTGATTGCTTGAGATCTCGAAGAGATGAAAACCTCTTTCACCGAGAAGAGAAGGAGAAACTTGGATCATTAATAAGCACCACAATTGCAACATTCCTTATGGAAGGCATTAGGTGAAATATAACCCAAGATAACTCATTCCTGAATGAAGAGAAAAATGATGGGTTTAAATATCTCATTCGTGACAACTTGTGAATCATGAAACACGAAGGGAATTGTCAAGAAAGACATAACACCACCTCAAAAGACAAGGGAGAAGGAATTGCACTTTGGAATGCAAGATGAAGAATGCTTGAGAATGAATTAAATCCTTGATGAACCACCATGAAGAAACTCTTGAAGGACTCTGGATAGATAACAAGATGATTGAAACAAAAGAATAATTGAAAAGAACAAGATGAAGCCTTGCAATGATTTAGATGGAGCTTCATGACGATATAACCGAGAAAACTTGGAACTCCGGAAAAGAAAGACGAGCAACTTTGAATAGAGAATTTATTCATCATGAACAAACTCCGGAAGAAGGAATTAAATCACCTCCATGAAACAAGAATAAGAATTATGATATGTCTATCCTTCATCAAAATAAATTGATGAAAAGCAATGGATTTGATACTACTTATTCTTCTTGAAAAGATTGAAGAGAGATATAGCGCCAACTTGATGAAGTCTTCGAGGAAACACCGGTAGGATTTAAAAAGAATGAATGAATTGATACGATAACAAAGAAAGAGGAATCTTGAACGAACCACCGTAAGAAATGACAATGAACGAAGAAAGAGAACGAATCACCGGGAAGAATTATAAAACGAACGAAGATACTTGAGGGAATTTAGATACAAGAGAACGAAGAGATCACGAGCTAAATAGAGAATACTTGAACAATGCACCGGAAGAATTTGAGAACGAGAGATGAACTTCGAGAATGAAGAATTCTTCTGAAATGATGGCCTTCAGAGAATCAAAATGGAAAGAACTCATGAAATGCTTCGGATGGGTATGAAAAGAATTTCTCACGAATGAAAACAATTGAGAGGATGGCATCAAGCTTGAACCATGAATCTTCAAGAGAACGGAGCAAGATTTAAGAGGATCTCTTCTTCAGTCTTCAAAGCTGAGAATGACGACAAGAACCACCAAAATTGTTGAGATACTTCGGAGTAATGAAGAATAGAAAGGTTGAGCCATAGATGAAAAGAATTTGAAAGCGATCTTGAAGAACGCAATTGACTGATGGAATCCATTCTTACATCAAACTTTGAAAGAATTTGAGAATAACTCCGGGAGAATTAGAAGAGCCAGGTAAGATCCTGGGAAAAGACCTGTGGGTTATGGGCCCACTCAAAAGAAAACACCGTTGGAAATGATTGCTTGAAATAGAGATTGCTCCGGTTGATTTAAATGGCTTGAATGAAATAACAACTTAGAAATAGCTCGAACGGATCTTGAATGGAAACACGAATCTTCTGAGATAATTTCTTCAGCACTCCGGAGAAGAATAGAGAGAGGTGAATAAATAAGAGAGCCTTGGATAAGAAATTCCACCATGAGAAAGCATTTGAACAAAAGAAAAGGATGTGATGAACACCGAGAGCTTGAATTTAGACCACCGGAGAAGACAACGAGAACGAAAGAATGATGAACTTGTAGCTCCTAGCATCTTCATGAGAGAAATCACCGGCTAAGAACATTGAAAGAATGAAGAGACTTCTCACGAATAAAATGGATACTTGATTTGAGAATTTTGACTCCACGAAGAAAAAGGGTGGGGGTGGGAAAAGAAAAATAACTTGGGATGGGTGAAATGAACGCCGTTGAGAAAACTGAGAATTTATCTTGCAAACGTTGAAAGGATCGGATTAACTTGAAGACAAGCACGCCGGTTGAAAAGAATTGTCATGACAATCTCAATCGATCAAAAGGATTACTATTCACATAGAAATATGAGAACATCACTTAGGAAAGGTATGGAATTCACACTTGACTGCGAAGCAACTCGAATACCGTAACTCAAAACAAAACAAAGGATTTGGCTTGCAAAATAAGCCGGAACAAACATATGATAGAGATTTCGTCCGAAATTTTCGTGGTGGGGCCCACACGGGCTCTATCTTACAGTGGCCATCCGTACAAGGTAGTGTACGAGACTACGAAGCGTCCTCGAATCGTAGCGAAGCTACAAGGATTCTTTAAGACGCAATGAGCACCGCTGTAAAAACGACCGTGAGCAGGCGGACCACTAGACGTCGAACCCCAATCTCAAATCATGCATCTATCGAAAAGATATCCTATGTAACTACTTGAATTTCCACCTAAGAACTCTCGAAACTTCTTGGGTATGCGATCAGGTTGCGGGTCTAGGAACCTACTGCAAACAACAATCTAATCAGCTGAACTGCATCTGCAACCCTTAACACACAACCGAGAAACTTCGCAAATTCGTCTACCTCAGCCTTAGAAAAAACATCCGCTATGCTAGCCGTGGCAGTACTCCCGAACTATCTTCCCAGTACTGGGTGACGTCGAGGTTATCTCACCACAAACAAGATAGAAGAGTTTTTTCGATGTCGGCGTCCTCTGGTATTTAGGAACTGAAACGATAGCGAATGTCACGCGAAAACCTTGGAGCTCAACTCCCCGGGACACTGCCACAACCCCAAAATGTCAGGAGGCACCAAGAACAGAGTTCCCATCACAACGATATCATAACGATTCCAAAAATACCCGTGTGATCCTAAAAAAATTGAGTGGGAAGAGTAGTAGAATCTAAACGCCTACGTCACAATTGCTCACCAGAGCGATGAAGGGGATAAGGAGTAAAAAAGAATTTCTACTCTCTGATGTATAACTAGACCCAAAATAGTTTTTTTTTCTAGACTCGACAACGGCCAAGTTTGATCAATCAAGGCGGCTCCTGCGGTCGGTAGAGGCTCTGATACCAACTTGTAACACCCAATATGCGGTCCTATCCTCAAGTAACTTGGACGTCCCGCTAAGGATAGAAGCGCATATCGGAAACGCTTCGCAAGGTGGATATCGTTACATCATACCGCATACCATATACTGAAAAAATGAGAATACTAGATAAAGGCTTACACTCGCCACAAGCTACAACATAAATACATTGAATACATCAATACATAGCAAACATCATACAGAAGAGCAGGATCCGACTACGGATGAAATCAAACTAAAAGAAGAACGACGTCCACCCTGCTAGTCCCAGGCTGCCAATCGGGAACCCATCCTATGATCGAGGAAGAAGAAGCAAAAGAACTCCAAAAGCAAACATGCATCGCGCTCACGTCAAATCATCGCTTTACCTGTACCTGCACCTGTTGTTGTAGTAATCTATGTGCCACGAGGACTCGGCAATCCCATAACCATGGGTATCAAGACTAACAAAGCTTAATGGGTATGGAATGGTTAAGTGATGAGGTTGCAGCAAACACTAAGCATTGTATGGTGGCTAACTTACAAGTACAAGAATAAGAAGAGTAAACTACGCATAATCGGCGCAAACTAGTAATGATCAAGAAGTGATCCTGAACACCTACTTACGAGTCAAACATAACCCCACCGTGTTCTCTTCCCGAACTCCCTCGAAAAGAGACGATCACGGTTACGCACGCGGTTGGTGTATTTTAATTAGATTTAGTGTCAAGTTCTCTACAACCGGAGGTTATAAATTTCCAAGTCGCCACATAACCGCGGGCACGGCTCTCCAAAAAATTTAACCCTGCAGGGGTGCTCCAAGTAGTCCATTATAAATTACCACACGCATCCGATGGAACATCCTCACACCATGATAACACGATGCTTACGATAAGGAATCCCGGTGGACAAGCCACTCGTAAAAGGTAAAACTAAACCAACAAGACCACCCGGTGTGTCGATGTGACGCCCCTGCTCGACCGTGCACTAATCATACATGCAAACGTGCACGCTCGAGATCAGAGACTCACGGGAAGATATCACAACACAACTCTAAACTCAAATTTAAACATAAATCTTCATATTACAAACCAGGGGTCGCGAGGAACCGAATACATAAGTCATACAAACAACAATATCTGGGTACAGACATAGTTAGTCAAGTTTGCCTTAAGAAGGCTAGCACAAACAGCGACACTGATCGAAAAGGCGAAGGCCTCCTGCCTAGGGCCTCCGAACTACTCCTGGTCGTCGGGGATCTCCACGTCGTAGTAGGCTCCTCCGGGGATCTCCTGCGCCTGGGCTCCGTCGTCTGATCGCAGTAACCGGGTATGGGGAAAAAATAGCAAAGCAACCGTGAGTACTCATCCAAAGTACTCGCAAGACTGACATCAGAACGATGCTAAGTATGCATTGTATCAAAGGAATGGGGCTATATCTTTGGGCTAAACTGCAGAAATGCTGGAACAGAGGGGGAGAGGTCTAGCCTATCGAAGACTAGCATCTTGAAGCAATCTTGCAGCATCAGAAGAGGGTAGAGTATAGTAACACATAATAGCAGTTATATTTTAGTAATGCTCTGAGATCCTTCCTCGACTACCCTGTGAGAAAGTGATCCCGAGAGCAGTAGAAACAGTTTAGTAATCACTTGGTATCCATTTGTAGTTGTAGCAAATCAAGATACAACTCTGAGCGTCCTGTTACCGTGGACACGGCTATTCGAATAGATAACTTCCCTGCAGGGGTGCACTACTGTTACCCAACACGCTCGATCACATCTGGCCGGACACACTTGCTGGGTAATACCCAGCCCCGGGTGATCGACACGACGCAGCCCCACCTAGGCTCAGCAGAGAGGTCAACACGCCGGTCTAAATCCTAAGAGCGAAGGGGTCTTGGGCCATCGCCCTTCGCACTCCTGCATGTTGCGTGGGTGGTCGGGGCCCAGGCGCGACACTGTATACACAAGTGACGTAACTAGCCCACCCCAACAATCAGCCCGCATCTCTGAGCTGTGACATCTGAAGAGCTTTCAGCTGATACATATGCCGTAGAGGGTCCCATAACCATTATCCCACGTGGTGGTAGTGCGTATAGGCACGTAGCCAACTCAGATCAAATACCCAAATCCGTTAGGCGTATTTAGTAACTCGCGGAGACGAACAGGGTTCCTGTCGCTCCGACTTGGTAACACATGACGCGCGGGTGCTCTTGGAGCCGACCCGTCTTTAATATTATTCTCTCGCGGGCACCCTTGGGGCCAGCCCGACTTTAACAGTTTGAGTATTGCAATATGTAAACATTTCCGTGATCATCCCCAGAGTGACCACGGCCCGATATCAAGCATGGCATACAGACAAGGGTGAAGGGCCACCGATGAAACATAGCATACCTAACTAAGCATCATAGGATAGCAGGTAATGTATCAGTAGCAGGCGACAAAATCAGGCTATGCATCAGAATAGGAGCTAACAGAGCAACAACAGAAGAAATACTAATGCAAGCATAAGAGAGAAGGAATGGGCGATATCTGATGATCAAGGGGGTTTTGTTTGTCTGGAAGCTCAGCTGAAGGGGTCTGGTCGTCGGCGACGTCGTCGTACACAGCGGTGTCGTCGGCAGTCTCGGGGGCTATCGGGAGAGAAGGAGGGGGAAGAAACAATAAATACACGGCAAACAATGCAACAGCGATGCATGACATGCCTAAATGATATGCAGAGGTGATATAACGCCTATCTAACTGCTTTAGATAATTTAAGAATTTATTTGGATTTATTTTATTAAGGTCATGCACTATTCATTTATTGGAAACGGGCAAAAAGTTTCATGTTCAGTATGTTAGAGGGGTGTGGCAGGTATGTGGATTGGTTATTCGGATTCTTCATATTTTTCTGATCATTTTTCATATATAAATTATTTTCATCCGAGTTACGGTTTATTTTATATGATTTTTCAAAGTTTTAATCATTTTCTGGAATTTCTGGATTTAATTTAAATTGAATTATCCGAAACAGTAGCTGTGACGTCAGCATGACATCATAGTGACATCAGCGGTCAAATCCAGCTGGGCCAAGTCAAACCTGACCAGTGGGTCCCACTGGTCAGTGAGACAGTGGCTAATTAGGATTAATTAAACTAATTACAGATTAAATTAGGGGGTGGGGCCCAGTAGTCAGTGACTAATTAGTTAGTTAATTTAATTAACGGGATAATTAAGATTTTATTTATTTATAAAATCAATTAAATTAGGCGGGGCCCAGCTGTCAGTGACTGGGCTGCCCAGT
The DNA here is from genome assembly GCA_039707655.1 of Elymus sibiricus. Lineage (NCBI taxonomy): Eukaryota > Viridiplantae > Streptophyta > Magnoliopsida > Poales > Poaceae > Elymus > Elymus sibiricus. The sequence goes on along the minus strand of CM077664.1, from coordinate 230,321,925 downwards.
CAGCCGAGTTGACTCGGTCAACTGGGCCCGCGGGGCCCAGCAGTCAGCGACACAGGGCGTGCCACGTCGGGTCGGACGCCGGCCGGAGAACACTCCGGCGAGCCTCCCGCGGCGGCTCTTCGCCGGCGAGCGTCGGGATTGCGCTACAGGGGGTCTTTTGCGGCGTTTTCGGTCGCGTTCGAGAGCTACGGCTGTGCCGCGTCCAACGGTGGCGGTTGCGGCGACGGGGGTTGCCGGAATCAATCGCGGCGTCGACGGCGGCGGCGGTGATCTTCGGGCATCTCGAGGGAACGGCGAATAGCGCGCGCGAGCGGTTTGAGAGGGTCTGGCCGTGCTACGGGAGTGCCTCGAGCTCACTGGTGAGCTCGGACGGCCACGACGATGTCGGGAGCAATGGCGGCGAGCTTCACGGCGGAGCCGAGCTCGGGCGGCAATGGCTACGGCGGCTACGAGGACGGATCCATGCGGGAGAGAGAGGGGAGAGGAGCGCGGCTTACAGTGAGCCTGTAGGTGAGCTAGAGTAGGCTCGGAGAAGGCGCGAGGCGACGAGATCGACCACGGCGTGCGGCGGGTCCCGAGGAGGAAGATGACGGGGATCAGACGACGTAGTGCGTCCCCGCTCGAGCGAGTAGGCGGAGAAGAAGTAGCCGAGGCTGGCGGTCCTAGCGGGCACGTCGGAGCGGCGAGGGAGGAACAGTGGCCGCGTGCGTCACGGCGGCGAGGCCATAGCGGCGCTCGGGTGTGGTGGCGGAGAGGGAGAGCGGGGGAGAGTGAGGCGAGGGGGACGCCAGGGGGAGCAGGGGCTCGTCTTATCCACCAAACGCGGGCGGAGCATGCTGTCGACCAGGGAGCGAGGGGGGGCCAGCTCGGGCGCGTGCGCGCTAGGTGCTCAATAGCGGGCGCGGCTGGTGAGCAGTGCGGGGGTAGGGGAAGAGGCTAGACGGGCTGGGCCGGCTGGTTTGAATAGAGCCCAGCTAGTGCGGCCCTTTTCTATTTCTTCTTTTTCATTTCTGTTTTCTGTATTCAGTTTCTGTTTCCTATTTTCTTTTAGCTCCAATTCAATTTTGTAAAATATGAATCCTGCCCAATTAAATACAGTGCAATTTATCCCACTGTCAGAAAATGGTTTGGAGATAAAGGGATTCCATTTGCACTTTTAACAATTAAAAAGGGATTAAACATGGCTGTTTTGGTTCTGTTTTAGGATGTTATGGTCACTTAACTAATTCAATTAATGTTGATTATATTTTCATAATTGCTTCTGGATTATTTGCAATATGATGAACATTTTAGTTTTCAAATTTGAACAACTTTTATTTTCACTTTATATTTGAATTTCAATTTGAATTGGAATTTGAAATGAGATATGATCCAAATGATGATTAAGCACTGTTGATCATGGTGACTTGGCATTATCAAAAGGTGATTACTGTAGCTTAAATATGGAGGTGTTACAATTCTCCTCCTCTAAAAGAAATTCTCGTCCCGAGAATTAAGAGGTAGGCTGAAAGAGAGCGGGGTATTCTTCACGAAGACAATCTTCGCGTTCCCAAGTGGCTTCATCTTCGGAATGATTCGACCACTGAACTTTAAGGAACTTGATTGCCTTCTGACGGGTTCGACGTTCAGCTTGATCAAGAATACGGATCGGATACTCTTGATAAGAAAGATCCTCTTGTAGCTCAAGCATTTCATGATCCACTACTCGAATAGGATCCTTGAAGCAGCGACGGAGTTGCGATACGTGGAAGACATCATGCACTTGAGAAAGGTTCGGCGGCAATTCCAATTGATATGCCACTTCTCCACGTCTTGCGAGTATGCCGAAAGGGCCAATGTAGCGAGGAGCTAACTTGCCCTTGATTCCAAAACGATGAGTGCCTTTCATCGGAGTGACGCGAAGGTAAGCTTGCTCGCCAGGTTGATAGACCATTACCTGGTGTTTGTGGTCATAATTGCTCTTCTGACGAGACTGATCAGCTTTCAAATGTTCACGGACAATGCGGACTTGTTCTTCAGCTTGTTGGATAATATCCAGACCGAAGAGTGGCCGTTCCCCAGTTTCTGACCAATTCAGAGGGGTTCGACACTTACGTCCATAGAGAACTTCAAAGGGTGCCATCTTCAAACTAGCCTGATAGCTATTGTTGTAAGAGAACTCGGCATACGGGAGAGATTCCTCCCATTTCTTACCGAATGAGATGACACAAGCTCGAAGCATATCTTCAAGCACTTGATTGACTCGTTCAACTTGTCCCTGGGACTGGGGGTGAAAAGCGGTGCTGAAGGACAGATGAGTTCCCATAGCTTCTTGGAAACTGTTCCAAAACCTTGAGGTAAAGAGGCTGCCACGGTCTGAACTGATCTCCAACGGAACACCTTGGAGCGACACAATCCTGGAAACATACAAGTCTGCTAACTGACTAGCAGTGATTGTCTCCTTGACTGGCAGAAAGTGAGCAACCTTGGAGAATCGGTCAATGACGACAAAAATAGCATCATGACCCTTCTGCGATCTGGGAAAACCAGTAATGAAATCCATTTCGACTTTGTCCCATTTCCATTCAGGAATAGCAAGTGGTTGCATAGTTCCAGCAGGCCTTTGATGTTCTGCTTTGATGCGACGGCAAACGTCACACTCAGCAACATAACGAGCAATGTATCGCTTCATATCAGGCCACCAGTATCTCTGTCGAATGTCTTGGTACATCTTGGTGCTACCAGGGTGAATTGACAAAGGTGTATCATGTGCTTCTTTCATAACATTCGAACGAGAGTCCAGATTGTGCTTTCTAGGGACCACTAGGCGGCCTTTGAAGAACAAGGCACCATCATCACCAACATGGTAGAACGAAGAATTTCCCTGGGAGAGGTATTTCTTAATCTTCTCGACTTCAGAGTCATATTTCTGCCTTGTCTTGATGCTGCACTCGAGGTCCGGTTCAACAACCAGGGTACTGAGATAACCCTGAGGAACAATGTGAAGTTTAACTTGCGAAGTTCTTCATAAATAAGAGGTTGTGCTTGCTGAACCGTGAGGTTATTGCAATAAGACTTGCGGCTCAAAGCATCGGCCATTACATTAGCCTTGCCAGGGGTATAAGAGATATCCATGTCATAGTCGGCTATTGTCTCGAGCCACCTTTGTTGACGGAGGTTCAAATCTGGTTGAGTATACAGATACTTCAGACTTTGGTGGTCCGTGTATATCTCACAACGATTACCAAGAAGGTAATGTCGCCACAGCTTCAGAGCATAGATAACTGCTGCTAACTCGAGATCATGTGTTGGATACTTATCTTCGTGAGGACGCAACTGACGAGAGCCATAAGCAATCACCTTGCGCTCTTGCATTAGGACACAGCCTAATCCTTGACGGGATGCGTCGCAATATATCACAAAGTCCTTGCGGGAATCAGGGGGAGCTAGCAATGGGGCAGATGTCAGCTTGTCCTTGAGTGTTTGGAAACTTTCCTGACATTTTTCTGTCCATTCAAACTTAACGCCCTTGTGTAGCAGATCAGTCAGAGGCTTAGCAATCTGGGAAAAGTTCTCAACGAATCAGCGGCAATAGCTAGCAAGGCCGAGAAAACTTCTGACTTGCTTGACATTCTTCGGGGGAGTCCAGTCAAGAATAGCCTGAACTCGTTCTGGGTTAACAGCTATGCCATCTTTGGAAATCACATGACCAAGATAGGTCACCTCGGATAACCAGAATTCGCACTTGGAAAATTTGGCATACAGTTGATGTTCTCGAAGTCTCTCCAATACAAGCCGAAGATGTTCGGCGTGTTCTTCTTCATTCTTGGAAAATATAAGGATATCATCCAAATAAACCACGACAAACTTGTCGAGGTAGTCCATGAAGATATAGTTCATCAATCGAGAGAAAGTTGCTGGAGCATTGGTTAAGCCGAAGGACATAACGGTGTACTCGTATGATCCATAACGAGTAACGAAAGCGGTCTTCGGAATGTCCTCTTTACGAACTCGGATCTGATGGTAACCCAACCTTAAGTCGAGTTTAGAGAACACAGAGGATCCAGCAAGTTGATCATAAAGATCGTTGATCCGGGGAAGTGGGTATTTGTTCTGGATTGTTGCTTGGTTAATAGGCCGATAGTCCTGGACCAATCGGGTTGTTCCATCCTTCTTCTTAACGAAGAGAGAAGGTGCTCCCCAAGCAGAAGAACTGGGATGAATGAAACCCTTTTTAAGTGACTTGTCGATTTCCTCCTTAAGTTCAAGGAGTTCATGCGGCGGCATCTTGTATGGGCGCTTAGCAATAGGGGTGGTGCCTGGTTTCAAGTCGATGACGAACTCAACGGCTCTAACCGGGGGTATTCCTGGAAGTTCTTCTGGAAAGACGTTCGGAAAATCACGAACGACTGGAATGTTCTCAATTCCCTCCAGAGGTGAAGCATTCAAAGCATTCAGAGCATATATCTGAGCTTCGGCATTCCGGGTAACTCGGGCGGTATAGTTCACTATCTCGTCGGAGGGGTGAAGGAGTTGGACGACTTTGGTGGCACAATTGATTGAAGCAATGTGAGCTTTCAACCAATCCACCCCCAGAATGAGGTCTATATTGGACGAATTCAAAATGATGGGTGAAACAAGGAATTCCAATCCTTTGATTTCGACAGCGACATTGTGTACCATCATGGAGGTTTGGCAACAGCCTCCAGGGGTGCGGACAACTATTGGTATGTTCATCTTTTCAAATGCAATGTCATGTGATAATGCAAATGCTTCTGACATGAATGAATGTGATGCTCCTGAATCAAATAAAATAGAGGCGGGTACTGAGTTAACGAGAAGGGTACCCATCACAGTTTCAGGTTGATCCTGAACTTCTTCAATATCGATGTGGTAAGCCTGTCCACGACCATAAGCAGAAGACCCAGTATTATAGTTGCGGGTCTGATTGTTACCACGACCATCGCCACGGCCAGCATGAGGAAGTGCCAACTGATTCGGATTCTGGTGGCAGTCCTTGGCAAGGTGACCTGGGCGGCGACACTTGAAACACAGACCATCTTCAGGACGAAGAGGAGCAGCACGTGGTGGAGCCGCTTGAGCTCTTGGCTGCCTCGGTGGTGGAGGAGGCAGACGGGGTGCAGCATAGGAAGGCCTTAACGCAGGGGCAGCTGGACGATACACGCTGTTGGGAATCCAGATCCGACTCTTCTGTGCGGAGCTCGAAGATGAGCCAACGTCACGATAGCGCTTCTGCGACTCCTTGTGCTCCATCTGAGCAGTCTCCACCAGAATAGCCTTGTTCACGAGGGTGGCAAAGTCGGTGAAGTCTTGAGCAGCAAGTGCAAGCTTGAGGTCTGGGTGGAGTCCATTACGGAACTTCTCCTGTCTACGAGCATCAGTGGCTATGTCTTCTTCAGCATAGCGGGACAGGTTAAGGAATTCACGCTGATAAACTTCGACAGTCCTATTGCCCTGAGTAAGGTTGTGAAACTCTGTCTTCTTTCGGTCCATGATTCCCTGAGGAATGTAACGGGCACGGAAAGCAGTCTGAAACTCGATCCAGGTAATGACTGTCCCAGCAGGTAGTGAACGCCTGTGGGTGTCCCACCATTGAGCAGCGGGGCCCTTCAAAAAGTAGGACGCGAAAGTGACAAGGCTGTCACGGGCAACACTGGCAGATTCCATCTCGTAAGTGATGTCGCGAAGCCAGTCATCAGCATCCAGTGGCTGTTTAGAGTTGCGGAAAATAGTTGGGTTGAGACGCACAAAGTCCTGCAGAGTTATTGGGGCGGCTTGCTGATTTTGAGCATTCTGGTTCTGTTGTGGAAACTGAGCCATGATTCCAACCATGAACTGGCGGTTCAGCTCAAATTGCTGCATCATAGCTGCCATATAGTCTGGCGGTGGTGGATCGTTGGCACCATGGCCACGACCACCTGGTCTAACCATCCTGCTAAAAGTTAACAGGGGGTAGTTTAGTAAAGCAACTGCAAGTGTTTAGAGACAGACGTGATGTAATGCGACAATGAATAAGTAGTGCAATAGATACATAACAGTAGTCAATTAAGACATACAGATCCATACACAGAGTCGGTTACACGCGGACAGCATAAGTTCGCAAAATTAAACAGCTAGACATACTAGGCGGCGCGCAGGCATGTGGTGAGGAATACACAATGAGACATAGCAAAGGCTACATCAACGTCGGGGAAAACCACTGAAACGGGGTAACTGCAAGTGCGGACGATGAGTGTTTGTGGCAGAAAAGTCCTGCTCTCCGTGTGCACTCTGATGCAGAACCCGGTCTCGAACTGGGAGAAGAGGTCCATGTGCAGGTGTGTGACCTCCAACAGCAGGCCGATCAATACCTGAAGGTATCTGAGTCCTGCGCGGGTAAAGGATGTACTCTGGATGTATCCCTGCACGAACAGCTGGCAGCAACTGTGTCATAGCATCGTAAAGACGTGCTCGAGTGGCAAACAACTCAACGGCGAGAGCCCGAGCAGTGCGATCCAGAGCCTGAGTGCACTGAATCAAAACCTGCGGGTCATATCGACATCGCCCGTAAGGGGCACAGACAGCTGTGTAATATCCGGTAACATCTCCAGCAGGGGCATACGGGATGTATCGGAACTCGGAGTCATCCAAGCGAGTATGCTCTCCACGAAGACGTGCGACAGCAGAATGGGCAGCGTCATGGACTGCCATATCAATCGTCACGCCAATACCATGAAAAGTGTGCAACTCAGTGGCGGAGTCGTTCTGCTGACCGAAGATACGAACATCAGCATGGTACTGTTCCTGGTTGAACTCACGGTAATCCTCGTAAACCATGTACTCGGGGTACCAGCGGTAGCCCAATCTGGTCAGGAGGGCGATCAGGACAGCTGGAAAACCAGGGGCATCACGAGCCCAAGTGCGAAGCACAAGCTGCGTCGCGGGGCGTGGCGGAAACAAGCGATCCATCTGAAACAGAGGAAATTCAGGATTGTCAAATGACAGTGAGTGAATTCTTGCATCGTGCATTCAAGGAAATAATTTGCAGATAATCAAGCTTCGGGTGGATGCGATCACGAGAACCTAAAGTCAGAGTTAGTAAAAATTTAACCCGAATAGAAGAGAGAGTAGAATCCCAGAGTAAGGAAGAGGAATAAAAGATCCTAATCCCACCCATGTGCAACGTGGGCCCGTAAGCCACACAGCACTGTTAGTAAAATAGTTTTTCAACGACTAGACTCAACTTCGACCAAGGAATCGGAAGGGGGCTTCCTACAAGCAGTCGACTCTGATACCAACTTGTGACGCCCCTGCTCGACTGTGCACTAATCATACACGCAAACGTGCACGCTCGAGATCAGAGACTCACGGGAAGATATCACAACACAACTCTAAACTCAAATTTAAACATAAATCTTCATATTACAAACCAGGGGTCGCGAGGACCCGAATACATAAGTCATACAAACAACAATATCTGGGTACAGACATAGTTAGTCAAATTTGCCTTAAGAAGGCTAGCACAAACATCGACACTGATCGAAAAGGCGAAGGCCTCCTGCCTAGGGCCTCCGAACTACTCCTGGTCATCGGGGATCTCCACGTCGTAGTAGGCTCCTCCAGGGATCTCCTGCGCCTGGCTCCGTCGTCTGATCGCAGTAACCGGGTATGGAGAAAAAAATAGCAAAGCAACCGTGAGTACTCATCCAAAGTACTCGCAAGACTGACATCAGACCTATGCTAAGTATGCATTGTATCAAAAGAATGGGGCTGTATCTTTGGGCTAAACTGCAGAAATGCTGGAACAGAGGGGGAGAGGTCTAGCCTATCGAAGACTAGCATCTTGAAGCAATCTTGCAGCATCAGAAGAGGGTAGAGTATAGTAACACATAATAGCAGTTATATTTTAGTAATGCTCTGAGATCCTTCCTCGACTACCCTGTGAGAAAGTGATCCCGAGAGCAGTAGAAACAGTTTAGTAATCACTTGGTATCCATTTGTAGTTGTAGCAGATCAAGATACAACTCTGAGCGTCTTGTTACCGTGGACACGGCTATTCGAATAGATAACTTCCCTGCAGGGGTGCACTACTGTTACCCAACACGCTCGATCACATCTGGCCAGACACACTTGCTGGGTAATACCCGGCCTCGGGTGATCCACACGACGCAGTCCTACCTAGGCTCAGCAGAGAGGTCAACACGCTGGTCTAAATCCTAAGCCCGAAGGGGTCTTGGGCCATCGCCCTTCGCACTCCTGCACATTGCGTGGGTGGTCGAGGCCCAGGCACGACACTGTATACACAAGTGACGTAACCAGCCCACCCCAACAATCAGCCCGCATCTCTAAGCTGTGACATCTGAAGAGCTTTCGCCTGATACATACGACGTAGAGGGTCCCATAACCATTATCCCACGTGGTGGTAGTGCGTATAGGCACGTAGCCAACTCAGATCAAATACCCATATCCGTTAGGCGTGTTTAGTAACTCGCGGAGACGAACAAGGTTCCTGTCGCTCCGACTTGGTAACACATGACGCGCGGATGCTCTTGGAGCCGACCCGTCTTTAATATTATTCTCTCGCGGGCACCCTTGGGGCCAGCCCGACTTTAACAGTTTGAGTATTGCAATATGTAAACATTTCCGTGATCATCCCCAGAGTGACCACGGCCCGATATCAAGCATGGCATACGGACAAGGGTGAAGGGCCACCGATGAAACATAGCATACCTAACTAAGCATCATAGGATAGCAGGTAATGTATCAGTAGCAGGCGACAAAATCAGGCTATGCATCAGAATAGGAGCTAACAGAGCAACAACAGAAGCAATACTAATGCAAGCATAAGAGAGAAGGAATGGGCGATATCTGATGATCAAGGGGGTTTTGCTTGCCTGGAAGCTCAGCTGAAGGGGTCTGGTCGTCGGCGACGTCGTCGTACACAGCGGTGTCGTCGGCAGTCTCGGGGGCTATCGGGAGAGGAGGGGGAAGAAACAATAAATACACGGCAAACAATGCAACAGCGATGCATGACATGCCTAAATGATATGCAGAGGTGATATAACGCCTATCTAACTGCTTTAGATAATTTAGGAATTTATTTGGATTTATTTTATTAAGGTCATGCACTATTCATTTATTGGAAACAGGCAAAAAGTTTCATGTTCAGTATGTTAGAGGGGTGTGGCAGGTATGTGGATAGGTTATTCGGATTCTTCATATTTTTCTGATCATTTTTCATATATAAATTATTTTCATCCGAGTTACGGTTTATTTTATATGATTTTTCAAAGTTTTAATCATTTTCTGGAATTTCTGGATTTAATTTAAATTGAATTATCTGAAACAGTAGCTGTGACGTCAGCATGACATCATAGTGACGTCAGCGGTCAAATCCGGCTGGGCCAGGTCAAACCTGACCAGTGGGTCCCACTGGTCAGTGAGACAGTGGCTAATTAGGATTAATTAAACTAATTACAGATTAAATTAGGGGGTGGGGCCCAGTAGTCAGTGACTAATTAGTTAGTTAATTTAATTAACAGAATAATTAAGATTTTATTTATTTTTAAAATCAATTAAATTAGGCGGGGCCCAGCTGTCAGTGACTGGGCTACCCAGTCAGCCGAGTTGACTCGGTCAACTGGGCCCGCGGGGCCTAGCAGTCAGCGGCACAGGGCGTGCCACATCGGACGTCGGCCGGAGAACACTCCGGCGAGCCTCACGCGGCGGCTCTTCGCCGGCGAGCGTCGGGATTGCGCTACAGGGGGTCTTCTGCGGCGTTTTCGGTCGCGTTCGAGAGCTACGGCTGTGCCGCGTACAACGGTGGCGGTTGCGGCGACGAAGGTTGCCAGAATCGAGCGCAGCGTCGACGGCGGCGGCGGTGATCTTCCGGTATCTCGCGGGAACAGAGAATAGCGCGCGCGCGAGCGGTTTGAGAGGGCCTGGCCGTGCTACGGGAGTGCCCCGAGCACACTGGTGAGCTCGGACGGCCACGACGATGTCGGGAGCAACGGCGGCGAGCTTCACGGCGGAGCCGAGCTTGGGCGGCAATGGCTACGGCGGCTACGAGGATGGAGCCGTGCGGGAGAGAGAGGAGAGAGGAGCGCGGCTTACAGCGAGCCTGTAGGTGAGCTAGAGTAGGCTCGGGGAAGGCGCGAGGCGACGAGATCGACGACGGCGTGCGGCGGGTCCTGAGGAGGAAGACGACGGGGATCAGACGACGCAGCGCGTCCCGGCTCGAGCGAGTAGGCGGAGAAGAAGTAGCCGAGGCTGGCGGTCCTAGCGGGCACGTCGGAGCGGCGAGGGAGGCACAGTGGCCACGTGCGTCATGGCGGCGAGGCCATAGCGGCGCTCGGGTGTGGTGGCAGAGAGGGAGAGCGAGGGAGAGTGAGGCGAGGGAGACGCCAGGGGGAGCGGGGGCTTGTCTTATCCACCAAACGCGGGCGGAGCGCGCTGTCGACCAGGGAGCGAGGGGGGGCCAGCTCGGGCGCGCGCGCTAGGTGCTCGACAGCGGGCGCGGCTGGTGAGCAGTGCGGGGGTAGGGGAAGAGGCTAGACGGGCTGGGCCGGCTGGTTTGACTAGAGCCCAGCTAGTGCGGCCCTTTTCTATTTCTTCTTTTTCATTTCTGTTTTCTGTATTCAGTTTCTGTTTCCTATTTTCTATTAGCTCCAATTCAATTTTGTAAAATATGAATCCTGCCCAATTAAATACAGTGCAATTTATCCCACTGTCAGAAAATGGTTTGGAGATAAAAGGATTCCATTTGCACTTTTAACAATTAAAAAGGGATTAAGCATGGCTGTTTTGGTTCTGTTTTAGGATGTTAGGGTCACTTAACTAATTCAATTAATGTTGATTATATTTTTATAATTGTTTCTGGATTATTTGCAATATTATGAACATTTTAGTTTTGAAATTTGAACAACTTTTATTTTCACTTTATATTTGAATTTCAATTTGAATTGGAATTTGAAACGAGATATGATCCAAATGATGATTAAGCACTGTTGATCATGGTGACTTGGCATTATCAAAAGGTGATTACTGTAGCTTAAACATGGGGGTGTTACAGTCGATCCCGCTTCGTTGCCGCGCACACTCGTCCCCGGACTCCACCGTCTATGCAAAGGCTATGGTTAGCTGAGACCCAAGTTTCCAAGGGGGCGCCGCATGCTGCTAGGTTGGGGGGGGGAGGCAACGCTCATGACAAACACTGGCCCGGTTTGTTGATTAAATTATCCACGGGGTCCGGAAAGTCCCTATGCAAGTTTTAGTTGTTATTAGGCAAATGGTAAAACCAATGTTGGGCCTTGCTGGAGAAGTTTATCCTAAAACGAATGATCAAGGGGTTCCCATATGCCCCACATGTGTTAGAAGCGCTCATCAAGGAACATAACACCGGTATTACGGAAACTAGGGTGGCCTGAGTGGAACAAAACACCACGCAAAAGGCCGAGCCTTCCACACACAACCAAGTATATGGATGCATTAATTAAATAAGAGATATTGTGATATCCCATAATATCCATGTCCCAACATGGAACAACCTGCACTGCACCTACAACTAGCACGCTATAAGAGGGGTGAGCAAAGCGGTAACATAGCCAAACAACGGTTTGCTGGGATGGTGGAGGGTTAGAGGCTGTATCATGGCATTTGGGAGGCTGACAAACAAGTGGTAGGTAGCGAGACATAGCGATAGCATCGAGACAACTAGCAAGCAAAGATAGTAGTGATATCCAAGGTAATGGTCATCTTGCCTGAAATACCGCTAGAAAGAAGATCGAATCCATGAAGTAGTCGAGCAATCGTAGTCGAACGAATCCTCACTCCGAAACGTATCCGGAACTATCGAGAAGAAGCACAACCGGAAAGAAGCAAACAACATGGTAAACAAACATCACATACACATGGCATAATGCACAACCAAGTATGATGCATGTCCGGTTTAAATAGGCATGGCATGGCAAAGTGCAACAATCGACTACTACACATTAAGTGAAGCTCAATATGCAACGAGTTGCATATTGACGAAACTCCACATTCAATTTATTTAGTTCACTCCTATTTATGTACTCAACAAGATTAAATGTTGTTAATCATGGCAAGATGTGAAGCATAATTAATCTACCTATCTAGGCAATTTAAATGAGGCCGGAAACAACAAATAACAATTTCGGAAAATCCCCATATGCAATTTTTGAATTTGGTACTGTTCTGCACTAAACACCATTTTAATACTATTAAACAGCAAAAGTAAGTGCACCATGTTAATCTACATGTTTTTCTACACCATTTCCATATATAGTATATTTAATTCGGAGCTACGGTTATTTAGTTATGAAATAAACCATTTTAGCATGTCATTTATGCAAAACAATGCAAACAACAATTTTAAACATTTTAAACATGGATGAAAGTTGCATATTGTGAAACAACATGAAATTGTAAGCAATTTACATATATGACATGTTTTAAGTTATTAGATGCATGATTCTAGGGACTAATCTGTAAAACTGCAGTCTTTCTGGAAATAGATAAATTCGCAGCAGCGGGAAAAAATATGAACTGGGTCGAATCTGTGGGCGCAAAATAGCAGAGCATCACCTGGGGCGCACAATAGAGGGGTCAGGCGCTGGCTCACCATGGGCTTGGCCCAGTCGGTGGAGAGGCAGACCGACAGGGGGACGGCGTTGGGCCGGCTCCAGATCGAGGCGAGGCGCTCGCTGGAGATCGAGGAGCACTCCTTGTCCTCCTCTGACGAGGTCAAAGCGAGGCAGTGACATGGCGCTGGGGCAGGACCGAACTGCGCATGCGAGGAGGTTGGAGGCACGGGTGCTGGGCGACTCTGGCGAGGGAACTTGGCGCGACGGCTGCCCAAGCAAGGCTGGCAGCGTCTACAAGGCCATGGCGGGTGCTGCTGTTGTCTGAAGAAAAGACAGAGAGAATTTAGAGGGAAAACAGGGGAAGGAAGAAGAGAGAGACAGCAGGGAAATGGCAGGGGCGCGACGACCTGAGGAGAACCTGTGGGTCGGCAGCGAGGAGGCCGGGGAAAAGAGCTGGTCCGGCGGGGCGCTCGCCGGCGCGGCTGCCGGAGAAGAATGACAGTGAGATGGCGTGGCTGCCGGAGAAGAATGACAGTGAGGTGGCGCGGCTGCCGCGGCACGGGAGGAGGAGCTCGGGAGCGAGGACCAGGGCTCGGCCGCGGCGCTCGGGACTGCTGCTGCTGCTTGGGTGGCCGGCGGCCATCGGCGCAGAGGACGAAGGTTCATCCATTCATGGAGGTTCCTGCTGCAGTAGGAAAAGGGAGAGATGGGTGAGGTACGAGAGAGAGAGGAGGAGAAAGGAGAAAGAAGAGGGCACAGCCTGGTGGTTGAGGTCACTGGCGGCGGCGCAATTCGTCCGGTCGTCGTCGGCGTCGGCCTCCGACGAGGTTGCTGCTGGGCCGGAGGAACTGCTCGGGGATGAGCGAAGGGGCGGATGCGGGAGTGCTCGGGCACATCACAACAAACAGGAGCTCGATTGGGAGGCGGCTGGTTGGCTCGGTTTGCAAAACGAGGTGGGTTGTTTGGGTGGATGGATCGATGGAGAGCTGTGGATGTTGTTGGTTGGATCAGACAGATCCCGAGGAAGGGGGAGACCAAGTGGAGGAAATGGCAGCGGGGAGGAATGGATGGATGGGACAGATTGATAGGGGCAAGGGTTTGACTCCTTATATAGCAAGTGGGGTAGGTTTTGGGGCTATCTAGTCCCTCCGATCGTAATCGGACAATCCGGGATAAATAGGCTAGGGAAGTCCAGTGAAGAAACTGAAGATGTTTAGGGTATTATGAGGTTGATCCGGACCCACCTGTCACGACCGCCCGGTTCAGGTCCGGGGGAAATTTTCGGGCTAGGTTGCAAGAGGGTCTGAGAAAGATCAACGGAAAACAAGGGCCAACATTCACCTCTTCGAGAGAAGCGACAAACTACGAACGGCAACGAGGAGAAACAACAACTACGAACGGATGCAAGTTTTATGAAAACATGCGGATGCAATGCGCATGATGACATGATGAAATGCAACAAACAAAATAATTAACACGGCGATAACGAAAAACATGGAAGGCAACTGGAGCGTCGGTCTCGGGTTGTCACAAGAAGGACATGGAGGAGAAGGTCGAGGTGGTGGAGATCGAGAAGGAAGAACCAGCAAAAGAAGGAGATGATGACACTATTCTAGATGGGTATCCTCCTAATCCCTATCAATTCAATATCCGCGGATCTATTCCGTTATTTCCTCTGGGGCCTCCTCAATCTGAGTGGGGAAAGGAGCCACCAACCCCGGAGGAGATGAAGGAAAAGATTCGGGAGTTGGAGAAAGTTTCCAAGGCTTGTGTTAATGTGATCGGAGATGGGATAGATTCTTACTGGTTGATGAGCAAAGATCTAGAAGCAAGAGTAGATGGTCTTTTTCATAAGATCGGGCTTATGATTGATACTCTTAATAACAACACTGCACAACTTGAGTTTTTGATCCAGGTTGTAGATGATCAGCAAGCCGTGATCGAGGAACTAAAGAACAAGCTTAAGAGCATCTGCGCTGCCTTCCAGGAATTCCAGGAGTGAGCATGAAACGCTTTGTGCCTGGATCTCCCCAGCTTGATTGTAAGCTTGGGGGAGATTCATGTGCACTTTGTATCTTTACCCTTCCTGCATTTACCTTTCCATGAGATTAGATAATAAGCTTTATTTTCAATAAGGTTGAACTATCGATTTTCCTCTTGATTAAGGAATGATCCCTTCCACTGAGTTTAAGGATATCTTGATGTGTGAGATCGTTACTTTTGTTTGAAGAACGTGCTTGATGGTTGTTGTGATCTAAGTAGTAGTGCATATTTACTTACATAATGATTATAAGTCCCCCACATCTTGCTTATGTAGATTTTTGAAGGGAGATAAAACAACTATATATGCTAGCTCATTGAAAGGTTCAACTTACTTAAGGGGAAGAAAATGAATTGATCCTCTACTAAAATGACATGGGAAATGAAGTCTCTCTGAGAATAAGGCTGGCTTGCACTTAAAATTTCATCGAGCCTTTAGTATGATTCAATGAGGAGAGACTGAACCCTATGATAAAAACTTTTTACAAGAAAAATGGAAAAAAAATTGCTTGCCCGGTTGAAACAACAATGAACTAGGATATGAAGTTGTTACTTGTCCTCAATAAAATTAAATGACAAGAGGTGGATGTCTGCATGATCATCACCAGAGTGAGTATGGGCTATTGCTTGCCACATATTCGCGTCAACAAATGTTCCTCTCGGGAGTAATGGACTCATACTTTTGATATCCGTATCTTATAAACACAAGGGTGACCTTGTTCTTTACAAGCCACGGTACTTGCTCGGGGACGAGCAAGACTTAAACTTGGGGGAGTTGATGAGTCCAATTTATGTGACGTTTTGTGCCTACAAGGTGGGCTTTGTGGAATTTTACCGCGTTTGCGCACTTCCTTTTGTTGATAATTTCTCAGGTAACGTCTTTTGGAGCAATATCCATTTAATGGAGGAAATCCTCGGAAATGGGAGTGGAATCACGCATTAAAGGTGATAAACACTTTCCACAAAAAGATCAAGGAAGAAGGCCAAAGAAACAGCTGTCGTCGCGCTTTCAGAGCGAACGACGACATTCCATGTGACCGCGCGTGCTCGCGTGAGTGGTCGTTTGGCACGCCGCTGCCTCTGGGGGATCGACTACTTTCACCCAGTCGAAGCAGATCGAGGAGGGGATGAACAAAGACTCTAGAAACTCATCCAGAAGGCAGAACCCTAGCCGCCGGAACCCATCCGGAGGGAGGATCGACCGGGAGAAGAAGGGGATTCCTCTCATCGCGAGAGGAACGACATCATCATCCACATCTACATCATCACCACCTTCATCGTCATCGTCATCCACATCCTTATCATCTGCAACATCAAGAACCCTAGTGGATCCTTTGGTGTATCGGTTGAATCATTCCCCCATGTATTCCATTACCAACACCATGATGATTGTTGTTCCTATATGTGAGTAAACCCCTAGTTCTCGGGGATATGGATGAACCTTGGTATGTGTAGGATCTAAAACATTTATTATGGATATGAGATCCTCTGTTGAATGCTTAGTTTAATAACTTCGTGAATGTTATGAAGGGACCCCACTCAACATTTGTGGCTATATTGGCCACGAAGTATATCACTGTCATTGCATAGGTTTAGGATGTGGAGGTAATTCGAGGTGATAGTAAAAGCCTACCGCTCCTAACCTTTACAAGTGACCGGGGATTTACGGAGAACCCTTAGTGAGGCCGCGTCCACGGGGAAACCCTTAATTATCATGAGTTGTAACCCATAGGGGGAGACTATGATGGTGGCGTGCGTGGCACGAAATCTACCATGAGTAGAAGGTGTTCTGTATCCGGCTCCGCCAGTATAAACATCAACAGTGGCTCAAGTATCCTTTCCATGCTATGCTTATGCATAATAGTACTAGAAACATACCAATGGGGATTCCAGACTCCCTGAGAACGCCTTTTTAATTCTGTTGTTTCACCGTTATTTACCATCCTTGTCTTTCATTTATTTTTATGTTATTTAGTTCCAAGTCACCATTTTACTCAATCCTTACTTAAATCCGCCCTCACTCTGCTTCAAGTCTACAACTATCTACAGGCACAAAGTTACATAATTCTCTACAAGGGGCAAAAGCCTGATTCATGTGCTCCCTGTGGGATCGATACTCTTACTTCGAAAAGGCTACAACTAAACCCTGTGCATTTGCAGGCTATCACGTACGCAGGGCTTTGTCAACTTATAGTCAACAAACGATTCTAGCAGTAGTGACCGTTGGATGCTAATCCAACGACCGTGAGTAGTGACCGTTGAATGCTAATCCAACGGCCGTGCTGCTTCTTCAATCTCTAATCTTCTTGCTCTAGCCGCCAAAACCAGCGCCGGCGGGACCGCCTGCTCCCGCCTCCCGTGTCCAGCTGTGCTGCCGCGCAGGCCTCATTGCCCCACCCTACTCCCATAGCTGGCTAGGCCATCCATCTACTCACCCACACCTCCTGTTATTCTCCGGCGACGGCAGCCTCACACCGCAGCCAAACCAGTAAAACCTCATACTCCCCTCCACGTGGGCAACCACTGTCGCGTCTTCCCAGCTCTGGGTCGTTCCCTTCCTAGGCCTCGCCGTCGTCCACCGCCTTGGTGCTCTCGGCACGGCGTCGTCAACGCGGTCAATGAACGACAGCCATCGGAAGACGACTGTACGTGGAGAGGCTAACAGCTGGGACCCACGAGGTCCATGGTCGCACGCAAGGAAGTGCCTCCTTATTACGCGTAAGAAAAATGATTCCTCCCCTTGCTTACTGGGACCCACGAGATTTGGAGGCTGACTTGTGGGCCTACTAAGGTGACCCGTACGCAGGGCTTTGTCAACTTACTCAACAAACGATTCTAGCAGCAGTGACCGTTGGATGTTCATCCAACGGCCGTGCTGCTTCTTCAATCTCCGATCTTCTTGCTCCAGCCGCCCAAACCAGTGCCGGCGGGACCGCCTGCTCCTGCCTTCCGTGGCCGGCTATGCTACCACGCAGGCCTCACCGCCCCACCCTACTCCCACCGCTGGCCAGGCCTTCCCTCTACTCACCCACATCCCCTATTATTCTCCGGCGACGGTAGCCTCACACCGTAGCCGAACCAGTCAACCCTCGTACTCCCCTCCGCGTAGGCATCCACTGCCGCATCTTCCCCAGCTCCGCGTTGTTCCCTTCCTAGGCCTTGCCGTCGTCCACGGCTTTGGTGCTCTCGGCGCGGCGTAGTCAACGTGGTCAATGAACGACAGCCATTGGAAGAGGACTATATGCGGTGAGGCTGACAGCTAGACCCACTAGCTACATCCTCGCACGCAAGGAAGTGCCTCCATATTATGCGCAAAACGTAGGTAGCGTTGTCTGTCTGGTCGCGAACGTGTACGTACATACTGGTCGATCGGTCTCTCTGCAAGGATGAACCGTGGCCGAGTAAGTAGCGGCACGTGCCGTAGTTGAGCCTCCGACGTAGCAGTTCAGACAGCCCCGTCTAAATCGTGTACACGTACGTACAGCCACACGGCAAAGAATACGGCCACGTACGTACATACGGGCGGGGTCTGGAACGCGTACTTGCGCATACGTACGGCCAGGGCTCGTGTACATGGAGAGGCAACGGACGGCAGCAACGGCGTCCTGTTCATCGGCAGCCAACTGGCTGGGTCGAAACGGAGAAACAACGTCGTGTTCATCGGGAGGCAACCGACTGGGTCGGAAGGCATCCTGTTCATCGGGAGCCAACCGGCTTGGACGGAACAGCCGAAATGGGGTGTTGTTCATCGACCCTCCCACCGGCTGGGTGTCTGGCGTACCGCAAAACGGAGGAAATGGCCTCTGTTCGACCGCGTACGGTCGAAACAGGGTCCTGTTCATCGGCTGGGGTCTGGCGTACCGCAAAACGGAGGAAACTGACTCCTCTGCAACCACCTATCGTCAAAACGGGGTCCTGTTCATCGGGAGGGGTCTGGCGTACCACAAAACGGAGGAATCAGACTTCTCCCCAACTGCCTATGGTCGAAATGGGGTTTGTCGTACCGCAAAACGGAGGAAACGGACTTCTCTTCGAGCGTCTACGGTCAAAACAGGGTCCTGTTCATCGGGAGCGGTGTGGCGTACCGCAAAACGGGACTCCACGGGCTACTATTCATCCACCGTCGACTTCCTCCAGCCTCCACCAGCTACTATTCATCCAGCCTCCATGGGGGCCTATTCATCCACCCCCAACCGGCTGGGTGTGGCGTACCGCGACACGGCCTCCTCGGGGTCCTGTTCATCCAGCGGCAACCGCCTACTACCGTGGGGTCCTGTTCATCCAACCCCCACCGGCTGGGGTGGGGCGTGCGAGCGGGCGGCAGCAACGGGAACTGTTCATCCAC
The DNA here is from genome assembly GCA_039707655.1 of Elymus sibiricus. Classification (NCBI taxonomy): domain Eukaryota; kingdom Viridiplantae; phylum Streptophyta; class Magnoliopsida; order Poales; family Poaceae; genus Elymus; species Elymus sibiricus. Next base: position 230,302,956 of record CM077664.1, on the reverse strand, counting down.
AACCAACCAACCGGCTCGATTGATGCGTCTCGACTCGTGTCTACGTGTATCGTGCGCGCGGCAACAACAGGCACTGTTCATCGAGAGGCAAACTCAACCGGCTACGTCTTGCACGGGGGCTCGATGCAACGCATCGATCAATCGGCTTCAGTAAGCAGCAGCAGCGATTGATCGCTCGGGTTCAGTTAGCAGCGAAGGAATCGGTCGGGTTCAGTTAGCGGCGAAGGAATCGCTCGGGTTCAATTAGCAGCGAAGGGATCGATCAAGTTCAGTACATAGTGCGAGGGATCGATCGCTCGGGTTCAGTACGTAGTGCGAATGTGAGATCGATCACTCGGGTTCAGTAAGCGAACGCCTCGCTCGCGTTCAATTAGCGAGTGCCTCGCACACACGCGCGCGTACGAGAGAAACGCGCAAACCACACTGCATTGCTCGGCCCCGACCACCCACCGTAACCGGGAACTCCCCGAAAATTTCCTCGCCCTCACTTCTACCACAATTTTTTACATCATGGACGGCCCAAAGAATGTCATGCGGGTGCGTCTCCGGCCCGCCTAGGACGAAAAGCCCATTTTCTGTCATATTTTTTTATCATAGAAGTAGGAACCCACCACATCTATGATGATACGTGTTTTTGTCACAATTATTGTCATAGAAGTGTCACAACCATGACAGAAGAAGTTCTCATTCGGGCCATAATGTCACGGATGTGTCTTTTCTTTGTAGTGCAAGTGGCAAGGGAAATTTACTTCCTGCTTGTATTATCTTTACGCACAAACCAAATGTGGTACCCCTCGGGCCTATATAAGGGAAGGGCCAAGGTCGAGAGAGACAAGCTTCTTAGCAACCACAACACTACAAGCAACTACAAGCGAGTAGAAGACTAGCAGATAGGTGGAAGAGTAGAGTTAGGAGTGTTCGGGCACTCTAGCTAGTACCCCGACCACTACTGGTCTCACCCCGACCAGCACCTTTGTAACACAAAAGCACTTGTACTCCCCATTTTATATCAATACCAATAGGACCTAGGGTTTTACGCTAACATGGCGGCCTGAACCTGTATAAAACCCCCCTGTGTCATTGCGTTCTTGTGCGCCTTTGCCTGTGGATTGACAAGGCGTTTAGCCACTGGCCGAACTAAAAAATACAGGGTATCTTCGATCCCTGGTGTCCTGAGTACACACTCCGACATCTGGCGCGCCAGGTAGGGGGCTAAGGCTAAGTCACGAGGCTAGCGGCAAAGGCTACCAGACATGGTCGGTGGCCAGGAACCACCAATCCCCGAGCACTCTCAGGGAGATTCTCGGCATGAGATTCCAGAGGATGTTTAGTCCAAGAATCCCGCTCAAGCTAGGGAATGAACCCCTGAGCGAGCTCGTCACCCCGCACGGCGCCTATGGATTACGAAGTACGCGGGGCGCTGCACTAGGCGGCCCTTCGCAGGCACCAGGGCCTATCCTTCGGTTGGCGGGGGGCTGGGCTATTCCCCGGAGTCACCCGACGACTCTGAGGTCTTGCCCGGCTCTAACTTCTCCTCTCACTCTGCCACCAAGACCGCACTCGCCGTCTGCAGGGTGGCCACCAGATAGAGTAGCAATGGCTCAATTGGGCGGGGCGCCACCATGGTCGGGGGCGTAGCTAGGTACGCCTTGAGGTCTTGGAAGGCCTGATCTGCTTCCGAGTCCATTCGAACGGACCCGTCCTCTTCATGATCTTGAAGAACGGCAAGGCTCGTTCTCCCAACTTAGAAATGAAACGCCCGAGAGCGGCTACATAGCCGGCAAGGCGTTGCATGTCCTTGAGACGCTTCGGGGGCTGCATCTCCTCGATAGCTCGGATCTTGTCGGGGTTAGATTCGATGCCCCGGTGAGACACCAGGAAACCAAGGAGCTTGCCAGAAGGCACCCCAAATACACACTTGTCGGGGTTGAGCTTGATATTGGCCTTACGCAGGTTGGTGAAGGTTTCCTCCAAATCTATGATCAACGTGTCTTTGTTGCGGGTCTTCACGACGATGTCGTCGACGTAAGCTTCCACATTTCTACCCATTTGGGTGTCAAGGGCGATGCGCATGAGCCTTTGGAAGGTGGCCCTGGCATTTTTTAACCCGAACATCATGCACAAGAAGCAATACACCCCGCATGGCGTGATGAAGGCCGTCTTTTCCTCATCTTCCTTGGCCATCTTGATCTGGTGGTAGCCGGAGAAAGCATCGAGGAAGCAAAGCAGGTCGCAGCCCGCCGTCGAGTCAACGATCTGGTCGATCCTAGGCAAAGGATAGGGATCTTTGGGGTAGGCCTTGGTGACATCCGTAAAGTCCACGCAGAGTCGTAGCTTGCCGTTGGCTTTTGGCACGACCACGGGGTTGGCAACTCACTCCGGATGGATCACTTCCCTGATGAATTTGGCCTTTGAGTTTCTCAACCTCTTGAACAATGAACTCTTGTTTCTCTAGCGCTTGTAGGCGGATCTTTTGCTTGACGGGGCGAGCGTTGGGGCACACCACCAAGTGGTGCTCGATCACCTCCCTAGGGTCGCCGAGCATATCTGAAGTTGTCCAAGCGAACATGTCAGAGTTGGCCCGTAGGAAGGCGAGGAGTGTGCTTTCCTATTTGTCAGTGAGCCCCCCGCCTATCAGGACGGAGGTCCCCTTGCTCTTGTCGAGTGGCACCCTCTTGGTTGATGTCTCCTCCTCCGTGATTAGCCTTTGCCTCCCCGGGGGAGGGGCCGTGGAGGTGCTAGGTGCGTCGTGGTTGCCGGGGGCGGTGGAAGCTGCCACCTTGTAGAAATGTTCGACGCAGCGGACTGCGTCCTCCCTATCCGCCTGAACGGTGATCGCCCCCTTGGGGCCTGACATCTTGGCTGTGTTGTAGGCGTGGTGCGTGACGGCCATGAACTTTGCCAGCGCCGGGTACCCGAGGATGGCATTGTAATCTAAGCCGATGTGGGAAACGTCAAAGACGATGTTCTTTGTACAATAATTCTTGCAGGTTTCGAAAGTGACAGGAAGGGACACATGCCCGATGGGCATGGTGCTTCCAGAGGTCATGCCCGTGAATGGCCTCATTGGCATAAGGCACTCGTAAGGAACTTGCATCTTCTCGAAAACCTCCACGGAGAGGACGCTTAGCCCTGCTCCCTTGTCGATGAGGGTCTTGGTAACATTGAGATTGTTGATTGTGGGCGAGACCACCATCGAAATGACTCCGACGACCTTCGCGCTTGCCGGGTGGTCGGCGGAGTCGAAGGTGATGGGCACCCCAGACCACTTCAAGGGCTTAGTGGGCCCTCCCCCGGGAAGGGCAGCGTTGACTTCTCGGGTGAGTTGTTTGAAGTGACGGTTTGAGTGAGGGGTTTGGGCCCCACCGTGGATGCACGCCATTGCCTTAGGCTCTTGAAAGCCCCCAGCACTCTCCTTGTCGGAGTCCTGGACGTTGCCCGTGTCATCGTTGTCTTTCTCATCGCGGCCTCACGGCGGGTGGTCGCGCTTGCCTTCGCGACCTCCGCGCTTGCCGGCTCGTCCGTCGCCTCTGCCGCCTTCGCGCTTGTCACCTTCGTGCCTCTTCTTGTGCCATTCCTTTTGGCGCTCCTCCCCCAGTTTCTTGATCTTGCGCCAGTCTGCCGTGTCGTGGGAGTGCGTGTTGTGGAGGAGGCAGTATGACTTGTCGCCTTGGTCGTCGGAGGTCGCTTCTCCCCTCTTCTTCTGATGCTTCCAGCCAGGCTCTGCCGTGAGAACCGCCTGCTGCTTGCGCTTCTAGTTCTTTTTATCGTGGGAGGATCCGGCTTCGCGGTCGTTTGCACGCGTCGGGCGGTCTCGGGCCTCGGCGGCCAGAGCGCACTTGTCGGCCAGCTTGAAAAGCTCCACGGCAGTGCGCACATCGTGTACCGCCATCTTTTCACGCATCCTAAGATCTTCGACTCCATTGCGGAAGGCGGCAACGACCTCGGCGTCGTTGATGCGAGGGATCCTGTTGCACACTTGGCTGAAACGTTGGATGAACTTGCACAACGTTTTGCCGTCCTCCTGCTGAATGGCGTTCAAGTCGGTGATCGTACATGGCCGGTCGAAAGTTCCCCGGAAGTTGGCGACAAACTGCTCGCACAGGTCATCCCAAGATGCGATGGAGTTCTCCGATGGTTCATCAGCCATGAGCGGGATGAATCTTTGAGGGCCATCGGGAACCAGTTCACCATGGCGTCAGACCGGCCATGGGTGGCCTGGATCCCGGTAATATAGAGTTGTAGGAACTCGACGGGGTTGGAAGAGCCGTCGTAGCGCGACGGCAGCTCTGGCTTGAACCGCGGGGGCCAGACCACCTCACGCAACTCGGGCATGAACGCTTGGGGGCCTGTGCTGTAGGCCACGGTGCCGACGCCGGGAATGTTCCGGACGGTATGCCCGGCATTGATGACTTCCTGGACGAAGTGGTCCTGCCGCTCGCGCCGATGTTCGATAGGGACGCGGGCGTCCTCCACCGGATGGCGGGCCACCTGGCGACGTTTGCCGCCCTGGTGAGGGGAGGACGCGACCGACTAGCGCGCCGCGTCCCCATGCGTGCGATGCTCGTGGCGCTGGTTCGACTCGCCACCCCGTGGGCGCGGGGGTAGCTCTGAGGGCGCTGGCAGGTGCGAACGCTCGCGGATCCGCTGCGAGGGCGTCTGCGAGCGCACCTGCCCCAGACGAGCGATGCCCAGCAGATGCGTTATCCGCGCCATCCAGGGGCCGGGGTGGCCTGTGGAGGTGGGTACCGCTGGAGTTCGCGCGCCGCCAAGAGTGCGGCGGCCGGCGTGTAGATGGTATAAGCTCGACCCGTCGATGGGGCCGCCGAGGCGCGAGTCTGCCTCTCCCGCCGAGAGGGGCTTCAGGACCGATGCGGACCACCAAGGGAAGGGCCGCCGTCAGCCCCACCACCGCCATTGCCGTTTCCCGCGTCCTCGTCGCGGTCACGCTGAGAAGGGCGATCCCCATCTTTCGAGGGCGCGGGGGGCGGAAGTTGAGGTGGAGCCGCCTGGTGAACGCCGTCCATGGCAGCTAGTTGTTGGCGACGTGCTGCAGAGCGCGCATCCCGGCTATTCCCGGGAACGAAAGACGCCTTGGACGTCCGTGAGGCCATGGCCGAGATAGTTACGTGGCGCGGAGGAGTCCGGCGATGAAGATGACGCGGACCGAGGAAACGAAATGCCTCAGTCCCCTACCTGGCGTGCCAAACGTCGGTGTCTAAGAACCTGACATTGGGTTGTGTGCAACAACCCTTTGTGAGTTCGGCCAGGGACTGAGCACTTTACGTTTCCTAGGTCATCGATTGCTGGGAGGAATACAACAGGAAATAGAGCACACAGAGCTACCCAGGTTTAGGCCACCATCGAGGTGTAATACCCTACTCCTGCCTTAGTATGATATTGCAGTGTGTTCTCGATGAACTGGCTACAATGTGTGAGTTGTGTTGTGAATTCGTTGACCTGTTCCTAGGTCGCGGTCGCCTCCTATTTATACGGAACCTGGTCTTCCCCTTATCCTATGGGGGGTTGCCACATGTCCAGCTCTTACAGGGGCGGAAGAGGAAAGCCGTCCGTACCGGCCTGATCCGACGGGACACGACATGCCCGCCCATGCTACGCAGACTGCTACAGGGCTCTCCTGTAGCAGCATGTCGGGTAGGTGAATCCTGGGCGACCTCTGTGGATGACCTCGGGGAGGGCGCACCTCGCCGGTGCCCAAAGTCACGCTGCGTCTCTCCTCCGTGGCTGACGACAACCACTGTTGAGGCGTGGCTCGCATTTAATGCCTCTGACAAGCAGATTCCCCACTTCTTCGTGGGGAAGGATGCACGCTGCGGGGTGTGACGCTACCCGGGAAGCGCTTGCCGAGACTTGGCGTCTGTGAAGTGCTTCACCGAGCACAACCGGCAGACTCCGCTTTCTGAGTGACGAGTCGCCAAGTTCCCGGTTGTGCTGGTCTGGGTGCCGTTACTTATGGGGCACCTTCGTCGAGGCCTGGGTCCGCCGGCCCAGGGTACCCCAATTCCTATTGGGCCAACAGCTGGACTACCTCTGGGCGGTTCTAAAATGGACGTGATCTGTTTATAGTTTAATATAGGTACAACTGTTTTTTGACATGATTATGCAGATCTCTACTTTAAGTGTTTTGACTATTATACTTGCATAGTAAAGAGATGGTCCACCGGATCGACGATTGCAGGTTTTTGCTAATTTTGTTTAAACTCAAAACAGCTCCACGCACGATACTTGTGCCCGATGTATGCGCGACATGTAAATCCAGCGGCCTGCGCCTTTTTCAATCATACGCGTGTCCGGCCGGATTTAATCATTGTGTGGGAATCATGCGAATTTTATCGTGTGCATAGCACGACTCTTTTAAACCCACTACTGTATACCACAATTCAGTCTATTGTTTTTTTTCCCGAGAAAACCTCCGATCTATTCATTTTCAATCATGACAGTACAACAAATACCAAAAATAATAAAAATTACATCTACATCCATAAACCACCTACCGACTACTACAAGTACTGAAGCGAGCCGAATGCGCGCCGCCTTCATCGCCCCTCCCTCGCCGGAACCAGACAAAACTTGTTGTAGTAGACAGCTGGGAAGTCGTCGTGCTAAGGCCCATAGGACCAGCGCACCAGAACAACAGCCGCCACCGATGAAGAGTAGCATATATTGGAAGGTTTCAACATAAAAACACACGAATGTAGACGAACGACGAACATATCGGAGCAAAGCCATCAAAGACAGATATGCTGGAGACACACCTCTACATGCCCACCGACGATGCTAAACGCATCACCGGGACGGGGCCTAGGCGGGGAGAAGCTTATTTCATCTTCAAGGAGCCGCCACCGTCTTGTCTTCATGAGCAGGACACAACCCTAACAAAACTCAGAAAAACATCTAAAAACGAAGACCTCCCGCCAGAAAGAGCCCGGATCCATCGCACCCCATGGCCCTATGATCACCGGAGACGAACGGACCGGCGATGGCGCTGGTGGAAGGTAGAGAACCCCTAGTCTTTTTTAGGAGCTGAAGCGGCTGCGCGAGTTGTCTCAATATCTATTGTGTTTTCAAGTATATAATTCAGTACACATAATGGATGAAGGGTAGATGTTTCGTTATCAGTATTTTATTAGTATGTCGACAATACCATGTGCCTACTGATGACTCGCTCAACGTAAGCACAGAAACACGGTCAAAGCCAAAAGAAGATCGGAATTGTACAACCCATGCACTGTCCCACCGTGCCACCTCATTCAACCGGCGCGCCGTGCTGGACCAAGGCCCACTTCCGATAGACGACCACTGCGCTAGGTCCATACACCGGCCGTTCCGTCCTGCCCCCTCGCTCGTGTGTTCCACCACGGACCAGCTCCAGGGACGGAGGCGCCGGCTGTCCACGTGTTCTCATCCGCCTACCCTGCATCGGCTCACCGCCCGGTAACCCTGACCACCCGGGGAACACGAAGCCTGAGGAGAGGCTCGCCTCGAACCTTCTTTCTCCTTCACCTGGCCTCCACGCAACGCGAACGAAACCGAAGCCCCCCCAAATCCATTTCATTTCGGTTTCGAATCCCCTGGAGACGAGCTCGCGTCGCCTTCCTCCTCCGCCCGTCCCGTCTCCATCCACCCCCTTCGAATCTGCGGGCGGCGCCGCCTGGCCTCGTTGTCGCCACGGGAGGCGCGCGGGATGGGGCGGTTGTTTGCGGTGGACGCCGCGGCGGCGATGACCGGTGCGGTGGACTGGTGGAAAGACGTGAACGACTCGCCGATGTGGCAGGACCGCATCTTCCACGCCCTCGCCGTGTTCTACGGCATCGTCTCCGTCGTCGCGCTTGTAAGCCCCCCGCCTGACCCAAAACACCTCCCGATCTGTCACGTCCTGGCCCGGATTCTGTGATTACGTGAGCCCGTGCCCTCGATTGCGCGGGTTGGCTTGATCCGTGCGTGCTTGATTTCAAAATTGAGGATTCGGCAACGAATCGTGAGGCGGGGTCATGAATTGTTGTAAATTAAGGTTTGAATTTGTGGACCTCAATATTTGTTGTAGGTCCAATTGATCAGAATCGAGTGTAGGGTGCCCGAGTACGGGTGGACGACGCAGAAGGTGTTCCATTTCCTTAACTTCGTTGTGAATGGCGGTGGGTAACACATTTGTGCTGTTTCATTGGTTCGCCTTGCTTGCGTTTGGTTGCTTGATCCTTCTAGTTGTGTTTGCAGTGCGGGCCATCGTGTTTGTGCTGCGGCGAAACGTGCAGATTATACAACCAGAGGTTTGTGCCTGATTTGATGAATATATTGGTGTTTCAATTGATTGGGGGTAATGGTTTAAGCAATGTGGCATCACAGATACTTCAACATGTGATTCTTGATATGCCTGGGCTCGCGTTCTTCACTACATACGCACTTTTGGTGCTCTTCTGGGCTGAGATTTACTATCAGGTGCTAGACCGGCTTGTGTTTCATAGTTTCCTGTGGTGTTCCCTCATTGTCGTTGCATCTGTTAATTTGTGAAGTTGTTTGCTAGGCACGTGCAATGTCGACTGATGGGCTGAGGCCAACTTTCTATTGGATCAATGGGGTGGTGTATGCAATTCAGGTAACTTAGTCCATGAAATTTCTCATTACACTATAACATGACTTGATTCAGTTAAGCTCATGTGTGAAACTTTGCTCTGATGTCTGCCTGGAAAGATAAATGAGGCAAAGATTATGTTATGCCGGCATGTAGGGGTGAATATCTGGGCATTAGCTACATCTTAGTACCTGTGAGCCTGTGATGCTTCCAAATTGCTTTAGATGCCTAGGAGTGGGACCTATGTAGCTACGATCAATCAAATTAGCCTTGTACCTGTTTTGTTGCTATGACCATAAGCGATAATTATACATATTTAATGTATTCCTTTTTGTGAGATAATATATTCTGTTCTGTTTCGAAAGTGCATATGATGGCCGGGCTCCAGGGAGCTCATTAGTTTTTTTCAGCCAAAATACATTTTCAAAATCTCAAAAAAAAAAAAACTGAAAAATGTATACACATAAGCATATGAACATGTGTAGTATATACGTACAGAATTTTATGAAAATACATGTTCATATGTGATGTACACAAAAAGACAAATACAGAGATTAAAATGGGCCTTCTCTTTGTTGTATTCGGGCCAGTTTTTTTGTCTTCTTGTGTAGCCTGCAAATAATTGTATTATTTAATGAAAATTACAGATACATAGAGAACATGTATGTATTTATAGAAAAAAATATTTTTTTCTTCTGAAACTTCTAAATATAACTTGATTTTTTTTCTTCAAAAACGGGCTCCCTAGAGTCCGTCGTATAGAACGCCGCACTTGTTTTGTTTGCCCTTGATTGGCTATATACTCTATAGAAATCAAGCAATGATACCTAGTATCCTGAAATATAAGGTACAAGCTATAGTTGATTCTTTGATGTCTTGATTGCACCGAGATGTCCAATGTGTCCTTTTGTTTAGAGAACCGACATCGAAACGACCTTCTTAACTTGTACTCCCTCCGTTCCTAAATATAAGACATTTTAGAGATTTCAATATGGACTACATACGGATGTATATAGACGCATTTTAGAGTGTAGATTCACTCATTTTGCTCTGTATGTAGTCCGTATTGAAATCTCTAAAAGGTCTTATATTTAGGAACGGAGGGAGTATCACTCAGTAAGGAAATATGATCATGCTCTATGTTGCATTTATGACTGTTCAATTGACACATGCAAATTAGGAAGATTTTGCAGTATGCACACCCATGAAATGCTCTAATACGCATGAATTTCAAATTTCAGATAATTCTGTGGTTGGTTTTGTGGTGGAAACCAGTCCGAGTTATGGTCATATTGTCCAAGATGTTCTTTGCAGGTAAAATACTTGCTTCATTTGCTGTGTGTGTGTGTGTGTTTGTGTGTATGTGCGTGCGGGCGGTGGGTGCATGTTTCAATTCAATGTAAATTACAGTGTCCATGGATGCATCTGTCTTGACATTTTTTGCAGTGCTAGTTTTCAGCTAGTACAGTATTATCTAATTCGAGAAACTGTGAAGCACATTATTGGATAATCTACTGTGGGGCGTTGACACCTTGATCTTTTCAGCTAATTATGGTAAAACTTTTCAGGCGTATCACTGTTTGCAGCTTTTGGGTTTCTTCTGTATGGTGGGAGGTAATGCTCTTAATAAACTGTAGCTTCTGCAATGCTAGACCGGACATATTCAGTGCTGAAAAATCTAGACCTGTTCTTTCCACTCTGTATCATCTATGCTTGCGCCACCATGATACTACTACAGCTCCCTGTATAATTTTATTAGTCGCATGGTAAACTGGATTGATTTACCAGTAAAAATCCGGACAACTCTTTCAACTGATAACAACCATTGTGCTTGCATTACCAGGATATGTCATATATGTGCTCTGTGCCATACTAGGGCGCAGAAAGTACAATAAGAAATAGAATGTATGCACTACGGCTAGCAGTAACATTTTATTGACTGATACAGTATTCGATACTATCTATTGCTGCAGGCTATTCCTCATGTTGCAACGTTTTCCCGTAGAATCAAAAGGAAGGCGGAAGAAATTGCAGGAGGTATACTTCGTGTTCCATTAGTCTTACTTTTGGAGGCTTGTCTATACTAGTCCTAGTCTTGGAGGCGGGTCTATAGTAGTCTTACTTTTGGAGGCTTGTTTATATTAATCTTAGTTTAGGAGGCTTGTCTATGACAACTATATGGTAATGACGTATCCCCTCTTGCAGGTTGGCTATGTCACTACCATCTGCTTTACCTGTTTCTTGATCAGATGCGTCATGGTAAGTGCTTGTAAATCCCTCACAAAAAGTACTTGCAATTACTTTGATCTACGCTACTCTACCACCAACTTAGGTAGGTGAGTTAGAGGAATCTACTAACTTGAGCATGTAATTTCCAGATGTGTCTCAATGCATTTGATAAAGCAGCCGATCTTGATGTTCTGAGCCATCCGATTCTGAATTTCTTTTATTACCTGGTATGCCTCCATTTAGTTATGTTGTCTCATTTTTACAATGTCGAGCATCATCTTATGCAATTTGACTTGAATCGTGATGTGGATTTTGCTATGACGAAACCAGTATTGAGACATTGAGATAATACTGACAATCACCACTGTAAGTACAATTATGAAAATTTAGTCTATGGCACATCCCAATACTCTTAGCAGTGTTGAGCCTTATGTTAATTTCATGTGCTATGTGTTGCTAGATTTCAGGGTTTCTTGAATCCGAATAGCTTCATGAGTAGACAGACAAGTTTTAGGTATCGAGGTTAGTTATGTTTGTCTTCAGATGACATAGGGGATAGATCCATGGTCCACCTCGCCCACATGCTTGCATTGAGGGAAGAATGAGGAATCCCATCAATAACTTCCAGTATAAAGTACATGGATATGCACGCCAATGTAATCTAAGTTTTAGAAACAGACAAACAACAATGACAACAACAAAACCTAGTCCCAAACAACTTGGGGTAAGCTAGAGTTGAAACCCATAAGATCTCGAAACCAGCTCATGGTTCTATCACGTGGATAGCTAACTTCCACGCACCCCTGTCCATGACATGGCTAGTTCTCTGCTGATGTTCTAGTCCTTCAGATCTCTCTTAACGGACTCCTCTCATGTCAAGTTTGGTCTACCCCGACCTGTCTTGACATTATCAGTGCTCTTTAACCGTCTGCTATGCATGGGCGGTTCTGGAGGCCTGCGTTGTATATGCCCAAACCATCTCAGACGATGTTGGACAAGCTTCTCTTCAATCGGTGCTACCCCAACTCTATCACGGATATCCTCATTCCGGACCTGATCCTTTCTGGTGTGGCCAGTGGCCACATCCATCTCAACATGCCCATCTCTGCTACACCTAACTGTTGGACATGTCGCCTTTTAGTTGCCAACATTCAGCGCCATACAACATCATAGGTGGAATCGCCGTCCTATAGAGTATGCCTTTTAGCTTTTGTGGCACTCTTGTCACAGAGGACGTCAGAAGCTTGGCACCGCTTCATCCATCCAGCTTTGATTCGATGGCTCACATCTTCATTGATATCACAATCCTTCTGCGGCATTGACCCCAAATATCGAAAGGTTTGGCTTCTGGGGTATCACCTGCCCACCAAGGCTAACCTCCCCCTCCTTGTGCCTAGTAGTACTGAAACCACACCTCATGTACTCAATTTTAGTTCCACTAAGACTAAAACCTTCCAATTCCAAAGCCTGTCTTCGCAGCTCTAACTTTCTATTAACCACCGTCCGACTATCGTCGACTAGCACCACATCATCCGCAATGAGCATACATCATGGGATATCTCCTTGTATATCCCTTGTGATGTCATCCATCACCAAAGCAAAAAGATAAGGGCTCAAAGCTGACCCTTGGTGCCAGTGGCGGAGCTTGAGCCAAAAACATGGGGGGGGGGGCACATGGGCTTCAGGGGGGGGCAAACATAATTATTTTCAACTGATTTGTAGTGAAAAATAGGCCTAATACAAAGGGATATAGGCTTGTTTTCTGTTGAGCTGAGGGGCCATGGCCCAGGCTGGCCCCCACCAAGCTCCGCCACTGCTTAGTGCAGTTCTATTTTAATCGGAAAATCATCAGTGTCGCCATCACTTGTTCGAATACTTGTCAGAACATTATAGTACATGTCCTTGATGAGGGTAATGTACTTTGTTGGGACTTTGTGTTTCTCCAAGGCCCATCACATGACATTCCGCAGTATCTTGTCGTAGGCCTTCTCCAAGTCAATGAACACCATATGCAAGTCTTTCTTTTGCTCCCTGTATCTCCCCACAAGTTGTCGTACCAAGAAAATGGCTTCCATGGTCGACCTCCCAGGCATGAAACCAAACTGATTCTTTGTCACGCTTGTCATTCTTCTTAAGCGGTGCTCAATGACTCTCGTAGCTTCATTTGTATGGCTCATCAGCTTAATTCCGTGGTAATTAGTACTCCCTCTGTTCACAAATATAAGATGTTCTAACTTTTTTTTTTCTGAATCGGATGTATATAGACACGTTATAGTGTGTGTGTTCACTCATTTCAGTCCGTATGTAGTCTATATTGAAATATCCAAAACATCTTATATTTGTGAACAGAGGAAGTACAACTTTGAACACCCCCCTTGTTCAATGGGGATACAATCAGGGCCCATCGCCTTGCCTTATTTCATCCTTTTTAGAGCCTCCCTGATGTCAGACTCCTTGATTCGTCGCACAAAACACACAAAACACTTGTTGGTATCATCAAAGGAGTCGTCCAGCTCAATGGTAGAGCTCTCGTTCTCTCCACTGATCAGCTTGTCGAAGTACTCTCGTCATCTATGCTTGATTTGCTTGACCTTCACTAGAAGCGATCTGCTTCGTCCTTGATGCATTTGACTTGGTTGATATCCCTTGTTGTTTTTCTCCCTGGGATCTTGGCCATCTTATAGATGTCCCTTTCACCTTCCTTCGTGTTTAAACGCTGGCCGACGTCCTCATACGCCCGACCCCTTGCTTCACTCACAGCTCGCTTTGTGGTCTCCTTTTGTCACCTTGTACTTCTGTATGTTGTATGCACTCCTATCCAATTATATGCGTCTGAAACAGTCTGTCTTCTCCTTAATAGCCTTCTGGACATCATCGTATCACCACCAGGTATCTCCGAGCTTCCACTACCTCATTCTAGCTACTTTGGCGCGCTTGGACACGAATCCGAAAGCGGAAAGTTAAACAAAAAGGAATCACACAGGCCCGTGGCGTTTGTGGAGAGAGCAAGCCAGTTAAAAGGGATAATTGGGGCATCGACTTATACTTTGAAAAAAAGTTTAATCTTCTTGCAGTGCTTCAGGGATATCATTTGTGCAGCTTTAGTTGTCTCTTGATTATTTTAGTGATATATACATAGGCATGCTTTTTCCTTAAGAGTAACTGAATTACTTTGTGATTGCTGACCGGATTCACCAAATTGTCTTGCAGCTGGTCGAGATCATACCTTCAGCTATGGTTCTGTTTATCCTAAGGAAACTGCCCCCAAAACGTGGGATCACGCAGTACCATCCTATCCATTAGAGCAGAGCACCCCTGGTACCAGGCTGGTACAGACGAATGCTCCTTACAGAGTTGGTAAATACAGGAAAGGCAATGTGAAGATCACCGCACTTGCACTGAAGCTTGCCCAGGTTGTAAATGAGGAAGCCTTTAGGATTTCAGGTTGCTATTGCTTGTAAAAGAGATTTGCAATGTAGTGTCAAGAAAAAAAAAAGAGAAGAGATTTGCAATGTCATGCTGTTTACAGGTTTAGAAAAATGTAAGTTATATATGTATGTATACCTTTGTTTTTCTCAGTACTTTCCTTCTGTAGTCTGCACCGCGCCACAGCAATCACGGCTGGGATCGCATATTTGATTTTCCTAAATGTTAACGCCCAACATGGTTCAAATGCCTTCATTATCATTCATTTTGTCAAGTCAAAACAGATGACATCAGCGGGAATCTTTTTTTTTCAGACTTAAAAATGTTTTATCTCTTAATTAAAAAATTCAATTAAAAATTCATTTTCACCATTAAATTCGTCTCGACGAGATCTTCAAAACTAGATCTCATGTTGACATGTTTCGACGATTTTTTTTTCCCCAAAAGTTGCCATGGTATTTACACTGTAGTTGCTATAGTGTTTACACTAAAGTTGCCGTGACATGTTTTATTTTTTTTTCTTCTAGATTTAAAGATACCGTTGTATTTCAACTACTTTTTACGGCAATTTTTATTAATTGACCATGGCAATTTTTAGTAATTAACCACGGCAAATTTAATGCATGAATCATGGCAATTTTTAGTAATCCATCATGGCAAATTTAGTTTATAGATCATGGCAATTTTAGTTTATAGATCATGACAATTTTCGTATTTTGATCATGGCAATTTTAGTTTATAGATCATGACAATTTTCGTATTTTGATCATGGCAATTCCAGTATTTTGACCATGGAAATTATTATTTTTATGAATCATGGCAAATTTTAGTGCATGTATTATGTCAAATTTAAGTAATTCACCATGGCAATTTTAGTTTATGGTTCATGGCAAGTTTGAGTTATTGATCAAGTATTTTTAAAGTAATTGACGACGGATTTTTTTTTAATTATGAACCATGGCAATTTTAGTTTATGGTTCATAGCAAGTCTAGTTTCTTAATTCCCCGTTTTATAATATGTCAAAATTTACTTTAAACGTAGAAGAAAAAATAGTTGAAACATATCATGCCAACTTCAGTGTAAAGACCATGACAATTTATGTGCAATAGACATGGCAAATTTTAACCAAAAAAAAAAATCATCGAAACATATCGATATGAGATCTAGTTTCGAAGATCTTGTCATGACGGATTTAATGGTGAAAACGGATCTTCAATCGAATTTTTCATTTAAGAGATAAAATATTTTAAAAACTAGAAATCAAAAAAGATTTCCACATGCATGCAAGCGGTGACGTGGCGCAATCTGTAATTATAGGGCATGTGGTCGGACGTTGATCTCACCACACATGTGGTGATTACCAGCGTCCTTGATTTTTGACCCACCTTCCCATTTCACCTTTCCGAGTGAGTTCGTATTTCAGCAATCAGTGGATGCTCTGTCCGTCTTTTCTAACGGCAGGAGAACTGTTCTGATTCCATTTGACAGAAGAAGGTACATAAACCTGGTCAGTTAATTAAGGGAAACCTCTAATTAGCGCACCAAAATTAAGAGTTTTCCGACCACTAATTCCAAGTTTCGTAGACCAAGTGAGGTACTGCTGCAATTTACTCGGGCTCCTGCCTCCTGCACATACCCTCACCTGCAACGTTTTTTTTTAAAGCCACACCTGCAAAGCTGATAGTTAAGAAACCAAAAGTCCATACTTCAGATTGATGATGTATATCATGCTCACCGTGCAGAGGAGCTTACGGTCCACCAGCGCAGGCGCAGCTGGTCACGTATGCCGGCAGTGGCGGACCCAGGATTGGCTGACGCCCCAGGCGAGAAACTAAGGGCTAAAAACTACCCAGAAAAAACTCCAGTTTCAAGGCATACAAAAGTCAATCTATGTTGCATAACTAATAAGAAACCAAACATAATATTCAATGACAGCATTTGTTCCATGATGGGTCAACTAATAAAGCAAGACAAATCAAAAGACAATATGTAGCATAGATAGATGATACAAAAGATTGATACCAAATCAAAGGATTGGTTGATCTGAGCCTCCCATGACTACATCTTCAATAACAGAAGAAGCTAAACCTTCAATCATCAATTTTGAAATGCAAATCAGTGCATAATATAGCAAGTAAAACTAGTTAATGATAGATGCAAAATGTGAAAACTTACGTCTAGGACGAGGCAAAATGCCTTTACGTGTGCGATAACCTTGAAATCGCTCGATGATCTTTGATTCTTCAATACTAACAAATACATCTCGCTCAATGTAACACACCATTCTATGATTCATCCAATCATCACACATTTTGTTCCTCAATCCAGTCTTGATAATGCTCATTGCTGAGAATGCTCTTTCCACTGTTGCGGTTGCAACAGGTAAAATCAATGCTAACTCAACAAGACGGTAAACCAAGGGAAAAGTTGTGTGCATATCACTTTTAACCATATTCATGGCAAGATGACCAAGATCATTGCAATTCATCAAATGTGGATCAACTCTTGCTTCCCGAATGAATGAGTCTAGTTGGTTTCTAAGGACAAAAGTAACTTCTGAAAGAACATGTGCTGCCCCCATGTTTGGTTTTGGTAATTGATGACAATCTCTATGGACTAATGGTTGCCTTGAGTTATATTTGAAGGGTTTGTCCATAGGCATTGCTTGAAGACCATTTGTTGGTTTCAAGGTTATTAGAAGAAGAATATGTGTTGACCAAGGTTCTATTCAAGGATTTATCCAAAGATTGGTCATGTGAATGTTGAGCCTATTGCAAGCATGTCTTGAAGAAGAAGATTGTGTGAACATTCATGTTTACCTTCAAGACATCATCCTAATGAAGAGAGTTGGAAAGATTCAAGGTCGATCAAGACTAAATATGAAGAGTGATTCAAGTTGATCAACACACAAAGCGTAGAAGATGTACCGAGTGGGATCAAGTGATCTCACGGTATGGTAAGCATTGTCCATTACGCTTTGTGTACTAACCCATGTTCTATGCGAGAGTTCTATGTGGGGTTAGGTATGTTTCCATGGGCTTGCGTCAAGAGGAAGATCTCATTCAACCCATGGAGGATGACATCAAGTGGTGATCGTCATCAAGATTGCGGTGTGCAAGTTCAAGTGGAGCATCACGAAGAGATCACTGCTTGAAGCTTGCCGTCCATTGTGGTGACAATGGACTTGTGAAGATGTGCCGAAGAGTGGCTCACCCATAGTGGAGTATGGGGGAGCAATCAACTAGTCTTCATCGAGCCGGCGCAATCAAGAAATGTGGTCCAACTTGAGGAGGTCAAGATCGTCATCATCTAGCTCAAGTGGACTGTGCGCAAGGCAAAGGTTTGCCCTTGATAGGTTTTCTATTTTACCGGTCTCATGGTAGTAGTTGGGAGACCGGGTTATAGGATCGATAGCCGTTCTATCAAGGGGGCTCTCAAGTGAGTAGCTTTATCGTATCATTCGTAGAGAGCTCAAACCATTGCATCCTTGCATCATCTTTCTTGGTTCTTGTTTGATGTTTCTCTTTGTGAGTTTTTGAGCTTACGGTCATCTTCATGACAAGCTCGAGTTCATCGAAAGCGGAGTTCATATTTGCATCCTCTATGATGTTTTCGATGTTGGAGTTTATGCCGGTTCTTCATTCATAGAGGTTTCTCATCTCTATATGTTAGGCATATCTCCCCTGCCACTTATTATAACCAGTCGCTGTTGGATAGTGCTTGTCGTTATCTATCCAACAAGCTTAAGTTTGCTCAATTCGGAGCTCATTTGCAGAAGTTATGGCAGTTTCAGTCTCTGGGCAGTTTTCTTGTCACCCAAGCGGTAGTACCGCTCGGTACCACGGTAGTACCGCTTATGCGGTAGTACCGCTGTGGTCTACCGCAGCGAGTACCGCTTGTGGGATTTTCTTCTGTTGCCTAATTTATTTGTGCGGTAGTGGCACGGTAGTAGCACGGTAGTACCGCTTGGGCGGTACTTCCGGTTTCTACTACCGCTGCTAGTTCCGCTTGGGAAATTCCTTCTGTGCACGTCTCTGTTGCCGATATTTGTTAAACGGAAGTAGTGCGGTAGTAGAGCGGTAGTACCGCTTACTGCGGTACTTCCGCCCTCCACTACCGCTGCTACTACCGCTTGTGTTTCGAAGAGTGTGCAAGCTTATGTTGCTCTATTCTCCTTAGCGGTAGTAGAGCGGATGTAGGGCGGTAGTACCGCTTGCGGCGGTAGTACCGCTCCACTACCTCGTTTCTGAGCTGTTCTGCGAACCTTTGCGGTAGTACCGCTTGTGGGTGCGGTAGTACCGCTTCGTGCGGCACTACCGCGCTCCTGTGCTTGCTGTACTCACTGGCTTCGGCTGGTAGTACCGCTCTAAGCGGTAGTACCGCTCCTTGGAGCGGTAGTACCGCTTGAGTGCGTCCAGCACAGGTAACGGTTCGATTTGGTGGGGGCTATAAAAGGGGTCTTCTTCCCCAACGGTTTTCTTATCCTTCTAGCTCGTGTTCTTCCCCCATTGTTGACCTTCTTCGAGCTTGCTATCTCTCAATCCCTCCAATGATTCTTGCTAGTTCTTGAGGGAAAAGAGAGAGGAGATCTAGATCTACGTTTCCACCAATCACTTTCTTCTCTATGTGAGGGGAACCCCTTGGATCTAGATCTTGGAGTTCTTGGTGTTCTCCTTCTTGTTCTTCCTCTCATATTCCTCCATAGCTTTCGTTGCTTTGGTGGGATTTGAGAGTGAGGGACTTGGGCACTCCGTGTGCCCTTGCCATTGCATTTGGTGCATCGGTTTGAGTTCTCCACGGTCATACGTGGTAGTGAAGTTTGAGAAGCTTATTACTCTTGGGTGTTTGAGCACCCTAGAGCTTGTTCCTCTTGGGTGCTTTGGCGCCCTAGACGGTTGGTGGTGCCTCGGAGCTCAATCATTGTGGTGTAAAGCTCCGGGCAAGCGTCGGGGTCTCCAATTAGGTTGTGGAGATCGCCCCGAGCAATTTGACGGGTACCGGTGACCGCCCCCAAGGGTTGCCAAAGTGTACGGGTTCGGTGACCGCCCCCAAGGGTTGCCATTTGTACGGGTTCGGTGACCGCCCTCAAGGGTCCCTTAGTGGAATCACGGCATCTTGCATTGTGCGAGGGCGTGAGGAGATTACGGTGGCCCTAGTGGCTTCTTGGGGAGCATTGTGCCTCCACACCGCTCCAAACGGAGATTAGCATCCGCAAGGGTGTGAACTTCGGGATACATCGTCGTCTCCGCGTGCCTCGGTTATCTCTTACCCGAGCCCTTTACTTATGCACTTTACTTTGTGATAGCCATATTGTTTCTTGTTATATATCTTGCTATCACATAGTTGTATATCTGGCTTAGCATAAGTTGTTGGTGCACATAGGTGAGCCTAGTCGATTTAGGTTTTGTGCTTGTCAAATTAAACGCTAGTTTTATTCCGCATTTGTTCAAGCCTAAACCATAATTATTTTAAAGCGCCTATTCACCCCCCCTCTAGGCGACATCCACCATCATATGTAGAGAAGTCAGCAGCATACATATTAGCAAGATTTACTAGCCTGTCTTCATTATAATTGGCAAATGAATTCTTGGGATCAAGACAAGCAATGCATCTCAACAATTGAGTAGACCTTTCAGCAAAGCGGTTGTTTAACTCCACAATAAGTTGATCATGCAACACATTGAATATTTCAATTTTGAAATGATGGTTGTAAGTTACCAATTGCCCACCCCAAGTCCTTGAACGCCCATTAGCAGTTCTTGTATCTTCCATATTTGGCACTACAATGTTGTATTTGACACAAAAGTCTGTTACCTCTTTAAAGAGCTCATCCCAACCATTTTTCCTTATCTCTTGAATGTCCTCTAATGTGGTTTTAATCAATCCGACAGCACGTACAATATGCTGATTTTTCAATTGCAAGCATTGTGACAGATTGTTAGTCTTGCCCAATAATCTAATCATAAGATGCAATATGAGAACAAATTCGAAGGACTCCATGTGCTTTATCAACCCCGCGGCTATGGTTCTTTGGGCAACATTATCTGCATCATTGTGTAGATTTTCTAATACCTTTAGAACTGGTTTCCACATCTCAACAAGACGGCACAATGTTTTATGATGTGATCCCCACCGTGTATCACCAGGTCTTGCAAGGTTAGTTAATTGGTTTTTCCCTCTTCCCTCAAGAAGTTCCCCAGCCTCTATTTGGCGCACTATTTCATCATGTTGCTCTTGGGCTAACTGATCATGTCTTTTACAAGAAGCATTAACAATGTTAACAACCATGCTTGTGTACTCAAAAAAATCCCTTACTGATGAACAACACTTGGCAACAACAACAACCACTAATTGTAACTGATGGGCAAAACAATGTATATAATGAGCATAAGGATTTTCCTCCAAGATCAATCTTTGCAACCCACAAAATTCCCCTCTCATGTTTGAAGCCCCATCATAACCCTGCCCTCTCAAATTAGACATAGATAAGCCAAGATTACCAAACATACCATCCAAAGCTATCTTCAGTGAAGTTGCTCTCGTGTCAGGAACATGCTCAACTCCCATGAATCTCTCAATCACCTCTCCTCGTTTGCCGAGATACCTACATAAGACAAAGGAACATGATTAATATATAAAATAAAACCTACAAGGCTAAAATAACACACACAACAATACGAGCAAAGGTACTGACCTCAAACACATAGCCATTTGCTCCTTCATAGATGCATATCTCGACTCATCAACAAGTAATGCAAATTTACTATCTCCAATCTCCTCAATAATGACATTGGTGGTCTCTTTTGCACAAGCCTTGCATAAATCCAATTGTATCTTATGTGAAGTCAGCTTATGGTTATCTCCTGCATCCCCAAATAATTTTGCCACCTTTGGGTCTTTCTTTATGAACAAGTCCAACAACTCTTTAAAGTTATCCTTATTCATTGAGCTAGTAGACTCATCATGACAACGAAAAGCAAGAGCTTGTAGTATCAAAAATTTGACAATACACAATATAATCAAGAGACGAGCTTTGTATTCTTCTTCTTGCTTCTGAGAACCCCTATCAAACACATGTGGCAGATTTTGTCTTTGATTTTTGAAATCCTCGTAATGTTGCCTAGATTTATTATGAGCACTATCATGCTTGCCAACATGCTGATTAAAAACTTTAGGCCCATCCTTCCAAGATTTGAATCCATTTTTTGTGAATGCTTCAATACCATAGTTTTCAGCTCTTGGTTGCTTAAACAGGAAACAATAAAAGCAAAAGGCTGATTTTTTTTCAATGCTATATTCCAACCAGCCGCAATGATCATTGAACCAATAGTCATGAAAGCTTCGTCCGGAAGACCAACTTGAAGACAAGGCAAAACTGCCGCCTCAAAGCGAAGGCGACAAAGCTCAAGAAGCAGAAGGCCGGCGAAGGCAGAGGTGATGGTCGTGACGGTGAACGTGGTGCAGGGCGTTGCTTGGGATGCAGGGCACCGTTGCCATCGCCGTCTGTTCAGACGCCGCCCTGGCCGGAGCAGTACAAGGCTCCCTACTTCTACGCCACCAAGCAGCTCGGTAGGCAGTATCCGACATCCACCGTCGGGCACGTGCCTTACTGCTTGGACGTCAACGCGGCACCGCTGCTTTTCTCAGTCTGTATCTCCACAGCTTGTCCGGGCATGGACGCCGGGCGTAGAGCACCTGGGTGCCCACACGTTGCTCACCAGTATGCTCAAGCGGGTGAGCCATCATACGACGATGTGGACATGCAGCTGTTTGAGATGATCCACGACGAAGGCGGAGTTTGCTACGAGGACGGGCAGGTGGATGACTCAGAGTCCACGCAATCGGACACGTACACCCAGTCCGACATGTACACCTAGCCGGGCTCGTAGCCAGGTTACACCCAGTCCGGCACGTACACCCATTCGGACACGCAGCCGGGCACATACACCCAGCCGGGCACGGATACATAGAAACCGGATTGGGCCACCGTACAACAGGAGCAGGAGGAGGACGGCGATGACGATGATCCGGATGAATTTGCTGCGGATCCAAAGAAGAAGGGTATAGCAGAGAGTTTCAACATGCGGGAGGACGAGTTGTCGTGCGATGCGTGGTTGGTCACTAGCATCGATCTGATCCATGGCATGGAGCAAAAAGGCTCAACATTTTGGGCCAACATTCACACTTGGTTCCATGAACACAAGCATTTCGAGCCCTACTCCGATGAGCTCATCCGCAACAGTGGGGTGAAGTCTCTCAACCATCGATGGTACATCATCCAAGAGGCCGTGTCCGAGTATTGCGGCCACTTGAGGCAACTCATTAGACAGTGGCCAAGTGGTGCGCAATTCTCCGAGCAAGTAAGTTGTTAATATGTGTTGACCATTCGACCGAATATGCATTGTTGTGTTGGTCATTTGGCCGGATATGAATTGTTGTGTTGGTCATTTGACAATGTTTTATTTTGTAGCCTTCCCGTGCGTGCAATGTGTTCTTGAAGTTGGACAATAAGAACTTCACCGTCATGCATTGTTGGTTGAAGTTGAATGGACAACCCAAGTGGAATCTATTCATTGCCAAGACTGCTGGCATGGGCACCGAGGAAGAAACCGGTGATCCAACCGACCCAACAAAAGAGCCGCCCAAGAAGGTTAGAAGAGGTTTCCCAGGAAAGAAGTGGGAGGAGGAAAAGACGAAGAGAAAAAGGGCGGCGACCAAGATGATGGAGAGGTTCGAGGACATCTTGGCGAAGAAAGAGGAGGCATACGTCAAGTGCTCGATGTCAAGGAGGCATGCAAGGCCGAGAGGTTTAATATGTTGATGGCGGCGACCGAGAAGAAGATAAAACTCGTAGATAATAAGGCCATGCTCGAAGAGGAGAAGGTTGAGATTGCAGCCGCTTCGGAGGACGCGAAGATGTTAGCCTTGAAGATGGAGGATTTGGATGATGATGCAAGCCGTCCGTCTTAAGTTGAAGCACATGAAGAATCAACTAGAGATGGCAGAGAAGGAGGCGGCAAAGAAGGAGGAAGCTGAGATGACGGCGACGGCAGAGTGAGCGTGGAGCCTCGGATTGCTGGTCCGGCAGGGCAGAAAATCCATTTTTTGCACGGATTGCCAGACTTATATTCTTTTGTGATCGGGCATGTAAAACTATGCATACTTGTCTCTTTTTGGTTGTGATCGGGCGCTATGTGATTGGGCGGATTTGAATTTCAAATTGACCACACCTGGGCGGATATTTAGGGGATATGTTTGGATGGCAGGCTCCCGCGTCAGTGTCCGTGGACTGATCCCCACCGGTACCTCAAGACTTAGGTCGTGCGACATGGCCGACCAGAGGATCGAATCTCCTCGGGAATTGGCTTATTGTATTACATATATAATGCTTCGATCGAACTAAACGAAAAGTAAAAACTGAAAATATTAAGCATGAAAGTGACTTAGCTGGTTTTATGTTCCACTCATCGTTCACACGGCACGGGCTCGCGGCAGGACGAGGCCCCAGCCCCAAGCTGGTCCTAATGCGGCGGAGCGAGGAGGGCATCTCGATGAAGTGACAACACGGCATGATTGACGTGGCGAGACGAAGCCCCCGGGCCAGCTGTCGTGACGGAGCAGGTCAGCGAGGTGATGCTGGAGCCCCCATGTCATCCGACTTGACGGAACAGGTCGGCGTGGTGGAGCAAGGAGGTTGGGCCGATGCGGTGATGATGTGACGTGATCGACGTTGTCTTGATGAAGTAATGACGCGGCGATGCTGGCGCAGGTCAGCTTGTCGAGGTGATGTCGCAATGGTGTTGCCATTGGTTCGATGGAGCGACGGTGCAACGATGTCGACGTGCCTACCCCGCGCAATCCGCGGGGCAACGATGTCGTCTTGGCGATACTGAACTCCTGGTCAGCTAACCGAGGTGATGATGCAACGTGGGTGGCATCGACTCGACGAAGCAATGGCGCGGTGATGCTGGCGTAGGCCGGCATCCCTGGAGCAACGAGGTCGGCCCGGTGTGATACCGGTGCGACGATGAAGAACACATCGAAAAGGCTCAAAATTTGCAGGCACGTGTTTGAGAACAAAACACAATACCCCACAAAAATATTCCTCCATCAGAAGTCGTCCGATAATCTGTTCATGAAAAAAGATGAACTTGGGTCGGATTTGTTTGCGTGTAGAAAACAAATTCGCAAGCTGATGCAATCTTCGGGAGTTTCTTGGAGTTTGAACCGTCGGATCAAGTTGAAAGTTTGATGTTTTGTAGTCATGACAATTCCGCCTAATCTGAACGGTTAGATCTTCCAAAAAAGGTCGGAGTTGACCACTAGACTTCTTCCTCCAAAGTCGCATGGATTTCCGTCCAGATTTGACAGTGCCTCAGTATTTAGGAGATACCTGGAGATCCCACCGTTGGATCACAACGAAATTTTAGAGTGTTGTAGACTCAATCCTCATCCTCACAATCCTACTAAAGGGATCGACAAAACGATGCTCGAGGTGGTGGGGCCTGTTGGAAATATCCCCGCAATAATATTGTATTATTATAGTTCCATGTTTATATTTAAGAGTTTATATTCTATGCTAACTGCTATGATCCTGGAATATGCGATTCAGTGGAAAGTCATATGCACGTGTAGAATGATAAACTGTAAAAATATGATTCCTAGTCTCACCTCTAAGACTAGCTCAAGTGTTGTAGGTGATCATGTTTTCCAGATCTTAGGATATCGTTAAGTGTAACGATAGTCCTAAAACAACTTTGAGAATATGACGTTGGTAGAACGATCATATTGAATCGACCCAAACTTGTTTGTTATACTTTGAGATACAATCGTCACATGTCAATTGTTATAACACAGAGAGTTAACCTGTGATTTAGTTCCTTAGACCATGAGAGTATCGTAGTCACTTCTTACCGTATGATGGGCTTTGGGGTTGCTCAAACATCATCTGTAACATGGTGATCATAACGACAACTTACAGGTTCATCGGAAAGTTTGACAAGGGACTAGATAGCTCAAGAGTGGGATTTGCTCCTCCGATGATGGGGAGATACTCTTAGAGCCTTCTCGGTGTGACGGCATCCATCATCGTCTGGCCAGACATAGGTGACTAGGTCACGGGGATGCCGGAACATGTCAACGAGAAAGAAGAACAAAACCGGTAACGAGGAGACCGGTATAGTGAGCATGTGTATGACTCAAGAGGATACCGATATATCTCACCTCGGGTTTTGTAAAGTATCGCGAAGAAAAGGGAATAGCACATGATAACCAAAGGTTCATTCGAATGTCATTCGTGTACTCATAGGGATCGATATGGACGTCCACGGTTCTACTATCGGTCATTGAATGAAAGGGGTTTTGTTCATGTCTATGTTTTACTGAACCTACAGGGTCACAAGCTTAAGGTAATCACAATCTGCTGAGTGTTAGTAGGACAGGAGTAATGAGAAAATATTTATGAAATAGTGTCATTAATATTTGAAATAGTTTCGAGAGGAACCGGAAGCGTTTCAGGGTCACCAGAAAGGTTTCGGGGTTTACCGGGTAATACCGATAAATTATATATAGGTGGAAATAGTTTCCGATGATGTTAAATTAATATTAAAAGGCTCTAAATATGATTAGGTGGCTTTTATATTTTATTTAATATCAACGGGCCTTAAAAGGCCAAGTGGTGGAAAGCTACTTGGGCCACTTGGGCCCAATATAGGTGGTGCCCCCTTCCCCCCTTGTAGAAGGAAGGGGGAGGCCGAATTGGAGGGGGAGTTCCCCTCCTATTGGCCGGCCAAGGGGGAGACTTTCCCCCCTTGTGTGGTGCCACCTCCCCTCCCTCCAACCTATATATACTAGAGGTTTTGGCACTTCTGAAGACACAAGTTTTGGAGCCTCCTCTAGTTCTCTAGTTCTAGTTCTAGTTGGTCCTAGTTGATCTAATTAATGCTAGACCTAGATCCTCTAATCCTCATAATTTAAAGCCCAGTGTGGTTCTAATCTCCTCCCTCTAATTCTCCGACAACGATTAGCTCTAGAAGGTGAAATGCTGCCGGATCGTGAAGACCGTACGCTTGCAATCTGTAGAGAGGTCGTGCTTTCGGTCTTCCGTTCGAGGGATCGTTCATCAACGGTTCGAGGGACTCCAAGTACGATCTACACCGACTCGTCTTCTTCCACTGCAACTTGAATTTGCTAATGATCCGATCCAAACCGTTATTGCATCTTCATCGACGGTTCGAGGGACTCCAAGTACGTTTCTACTACGTTTCTCAACAGTGGCATCATGAGCAGTTCTATGAGTAGATGCAGGTTTCGATCTAGATCACATGTGGATGTGAGTGTTTGATGTTCTGGCTATGCTTCCCTCGAGTGTTGCTTCGATTCAGTTCATTGATGGCATGATGTAGCTTTGTACAAAGTTCTGACAATTGATCGGCTCTCGCTGTTGATAACCCACAAGTATAGGGGATCGCGACAGTCTTCAAGGGTAGTATTTTACGCAAATTTATTGATTCGACACAAGGGGAGCCAAAGAATATTTGTGAGTATTAGCAGTTGAGTTGTCAATTCAACCACGCCTGGAGAACTAGATATCTGCAGCAAAGTGTTTAGTAGCACAGTAGTAACAGTAGCAATAGTAACAGAGACAGTAACGGTTGCAGTTTTGTAGTGATTGTAACAACATCAGCAATAATAACTTAGCAAAGATCAATATGAGAAAAGCATAGGCATTGGATCAGTGATGGATAATTGTGTTGGATGACATTCATCATATAACAGTCACAACCTAGAGCGATACACAATAGCTCCAATTTATCAATGTAATGTAGGCATGTATTCCGTATATAGTCATACGTGCTTATAATAAGAACTTGCATGACATCTTTTGTCCTACCCTCCCGTGGCAGCGGGGTCCATAAGGAAACTAAGGGATATTAAGGCCTCTTTTTAATAGAGAACTGGAACAAAGCATTAACCCATGGTGAATACATGAACTCCTCGAATTACAGTCATCCCCGGAGAGTATCCCAAACAATTGTCACTATGGGGTCTACGGACCAGAACAATAACTAGTGCATATGACAAGCGGATAGGATCAAGAACTCAAATATATTCATGAAAACATAAAGGGTTCAGATCTGAAATCATGGCACTCGGGCCCTAGTGACAAGCATTAAGCATAGCAAAGTCATAGCAACATCAATCTCAGAACATAGTGGATACTAGGGATCAAGCCCTAACAAATTGACTTGATTACATGATAAATCTCATCCAACCCATCATCGTCTAGCAAGCCTACGAAGGAATTACTCACTCCCGGCGGTGAGAATCATGAAATTGGTGATGGAATGGTTGATGATGACGACGGCGTCGAATCCCCCTCTCCGGAGCCCTGAACGGACTCCAGATCAGCCCTCCCGATGAAGAACAGGAGGTGGCGGCGGCTCCTTATCGTAAAACGCGATGAAACTTTTTTTCTGATTTTTTTCTCCATGAATAGGTATATATGGAGTTGGAGTTAGGGTTGCCAGAGTTTCCAGGGGCCCATAAGCCTGGGGGCGCGCCCTGGGGGATGGCCGCGCCCCCTGAGCTTGTCGCTCCTGGGTGGCCCCCCTCCAGTAGATCTCTTTACCAATATTTTTTATATATTCTGAAATAATTCTCCGTAAATTTTCAGGTCAATCCGAAAACTTTTATTTCTGCACAAAAATAACACCATGTCAATTCTGTTGAAAACAGCGTCAGTCCGGGTTAGTTCCATTCAAATCATGCAAATTAGAGTCCAAAACAAGAGCAAAAGTGTTTGGATAAGTAGATACGTTTGGGACGTATCAGCTGTCGACGATCTGCTAACCGTTCTTTGGGCTTCATCATAGTCAAGAATAGTGAACTGTCGCAAACATGAGAGGACGATGAAGATGTTCGACCTTCTAGGGGTTCACGCGTATTGACGAAGTTTAGTGTGGGGCTAGAGATTTTTAATTAAGTCTCTTCCCTCACACACCCCGAAAGTTAATCTAGCAAGAAGAATTATCGCCTTGATGGTGCACGTAGGTAGCTAGAGTTATCCGGAAACCCTAGAAACCACGTAATTAAAATTTGCCAAACCGATTTGAGGACGTCTAACTTGGTTTTGCAGGTTGCATGTGATGTGGTATAGCCTTCGTCATGATAATGAGTTTATGTATGAGATGGTTATATATTGTAATGTTAAGTGACCTGCGCGTCACAGTATGACATGATGGCTGGAGCCAAGGGATTGTCATTTTACTGAACTGCGTGTCAACCTCTTTATTTGTTCAACGTAAGTAACACAGAGGAGCTGGAGCTTCACCAGGCACAGGAGAACAAAAGTGTTGCCACAACGGCAGTTTTTAAAATTGTCGCCACGACAGCATTTTTGGAGAATTTTCATGAAGACCTCAAAGGACCATGGAGACGTTCCCGACACCCAGGGCTATACCATACCATGCTATTATGAATTGCCTGAGATATTTATCCCTTTGTTGTTTGCACCCTTTGATTGCGCAATAGTCAATTATTAGGGTGATCTCTCACAGAAAATATCAAGTAGTTAGTGCTCTTCCTAGTGTAGCAACCATCTACAACACGTAGCTTTTCGGAGTGTGTCATGTCCACATGAGTACAAACGAATCGTGAGGTGTAAGGCGGGTGAAGGTCAGACCTCATGGCAGAAACACTCGGTTATCTTGAAGTTCTGGCAGAATCGTTCTGAGCTCGGAGCACAAAGCATCGAAAGATGAACAAGAGTCATATGGAGATATGATTAGCAAGTTTGCCTACCGGTTGAAGTTCACGTCATCAGTGATGTCCACATCAATGACTGTGAATAAGATCAGGATCTTGAATCACTCACTTTCAATTATGTGAGATATTTATTTGAGTGGGAGCGCACTTTATATTAAAATTTGTTTAAACACTAGTGCAAATTAATTATGAACAATATCTATGTGTAGTTTGCATTATAGTTGTAGAATAATGGCTCACGGTTCCACCTTTGCTATTGAAATTGATTAACTGTTATTTATCTGGTTGAATCTTTATGATTGTTAAATGTAATGAGAGGATCGTCCTCCAAATTGCCAAGAAGGATTTTGTCCCACTGCATGCTTACAATACTCTCCTGCTGATGCTATGGATGACAAGACTCGCGTCTTTCGATCCAAAAGGCTAGAATTACATTACGGTCTGCTTGCTTCCGAGAAACCCAAATTTCAAAATGTTTGGGATAGTTATGTGATATTCTTGGAACTGAAAATTGTTTTCAGAGACAAACAAAGGTTAAAAGATATGTGATATATATCTAAAGAAATGTTTTGTTTGCAAATACTAGTGAAGCATTCAACTATGTTTAAGACTGAAATGCGTAAGATCCGGAAGAATGCCAGTCATGAGTTGATGGTGAGAACTTAAAGAGAAAGAACAAAACCAAAGGATGTAACAAGACTTACATGCCTAGGGAAGTTCGGGGCTCACGACACTCTTAAAGTTGGATGTTTCTTTCGTGAGTAGGAGAAATAGTGAAGTAAAACTATAAGAAGTAAAAAGGCAAAAGAAAGAAGACTGGAATGTCCAACTCAGTTATGAATGTCATACAAATTATAAGATGTAGAGAAAGTTGGTCAAGTAAGTGTAATTCTTGGAAATTATGATTAAATAGTTGATCACTAATTTTTCGACATCGTGGTTAAAAGTTGATCACAAAGGATATCGACTCGATTGCATGTTGTTGCGAATCATTGCGAGAAACTACAACGACCTAAATGACCAACAAATGATGAGGTTAAAATATATGTTGAAAACTTTGTAAAAGTTATGATACTTTTCATCAGCATATTACCTCTGTGTTTATTATCATAATTCATTTTAGAGTTTTGTACACTCTATCCCATTGCATAGAAAGTTGCAAGGAGGTTGTTCATGAGAGGACAATAGTTGTTTTGATATTATGAACAAAAGGCCATATTCCTATTGTGAATAGGATGTATGTTACGAATATTGATGATAAAATTGAACATCCATAAACACTGATGCTAAATGTCGCAAGACTAAAAGAATACCACATATGTGTGGCACTGCATTTAGTCACATTGGAGAAACAAGCATGGAGATTATGAATCATCTGACACTTGCAACTTTCGTCCAATTAGTGAAGTAAACTAAAATACCGTTCACAAGCCATAAAGAACGAGCAGCAAAATAACTGGAAATGTGTATGTTGATGTATTGTAACACCCTAATAGTTACGCTACAGTGATCCCATGCTAATGGTGCCATGTCATCACAATTAATTTTGCTAAACTTCACTTTGATCCAAACCCAGTTCAAATTCAAATTTAAAATACAATAAAAGTAATATTTCTTTAAGTATCAAAGAAAGTGGTTACAATATGTCATAAAATCCCCAAATACTGGTAAAAATAATATCAACTCCATTTGGATGCCCAAAAAGCCCCTAACAATATTTAGAGTGGACCACCAGCACTTATTTGAACCATTTAAATGCAAACATAATTTTAAATGATTCCAAATGGCTTGAAACTTTGTGTGCTCCTTTAAGAACATTGACTAGTATTTATGTGCTAAGTGGCACACTTAACAAAAATCAATTGATAGCAAAAGAAAATACAAAAGAGAAACAAAATAAAGAAAAAGAAAAAGAAGAAACGACCTACTGTGCAGTGGGCCCTATGCGGCCACAGTGCAGCCCAGCCCTCCAGCCGCGGCCTTTCATTCACCTCCAGCCACCGCTCGAAGCCGAACTCGCCATCGCCGTCCACGCGCGCACACCACGCGATACTTGCCACCGCAGCCACCCTATAGCCCTAGTGCGGATAAGATCGACGCCGAGGACAAGCTGGAGACGCCCAGGATCTTTTCCCCTCCTCGCGCCGCATCGTCCTCTCCGGCCATGGCCGCCCCTGCTGTCGCCGTCGCCGTGTCGATCCCGCGGTCACTGGCCTCCCCGCGCCGCACCACCATGTCTGAAAGACGCGCCGGCCTTGTCTATGTCGTCTGCACCAAGCCGTTGGAGCCGGGAAGCACCGCATCGCCGGCATCGACCGTCTTCCTCCTCTGCATCACCGGAGCTCCGCCGCGTCAATACGAGCCACCTGCTGCTCCTAAACTCCTCAACGAGCCCCCTTGTGCTCCTCAGTGAGCCTAGCCTCCTTCCCCTCTCTCTCTGGCTCGATCTGTTGCTGCTTCTTGCTGTTGCCGTTGTTGCTGCTCCGGCCGCCACTGTAGAGCTCGCTGCCATAGCCACTGCGTACCCTTGAGCCAACTGAGCACACCAGCGTGCTCAGGGCCTCGTGGCGATGTCGTCCGTGCCCTCAGATCAGTTTGTCTCGAGCCGCAATGTCAAATGCGTCCTGCTCGTGTTTTGGCTGCCGCCTTAGCTCACAGCCGGCACCGATTCCGACCTCCCTAGTTCGCGTGGTTGGCTCCATCGGATGCGCCTCGTTGCGCTCGTCATTTGGGTGGTCGTGGGCGACCATTTGGTCGCATGTGCGCCGTTTCCGTGCGGCGCCGCCCTCTCTGGTGCTCGCCGGAGCTGCGCCGGTGCGCGCCGGTGATTTAACTCTGGTGGGTCCCGTGTGTCAGCTCATTGGCAGCTAACCCCAGCCCTATCAGTCACTAACGAGTGGGCCAACTACTGTAGATATTAAATTAAACTAACTAACTTTGTTAACTAGTATACCCCCTATCAGCCTGGCCCCGCCTCTCTAACTAAGTAATTTGATTAACTACCCACTGTTTAACTATGCCGTCACTGACTACTGGTCCCACTGGACCCAGTTGACCAGTCAACCTGCTGACTGGGCTAGCACCAGTCAATGATAGGTGGGTCCCTGTTGACCCTGTTGACCAGTCAATTGGTCAACAGTTGACCTGCTGCCTCAACCACTGGACCCCACTGTCAGACTCTTTTGCCCATTGTTGTGTACACTTTCTGTGTGCACTTAGCACACTAAATGATTTTCAAAATTAAATAAATTCCAGAAATTCTGAAAAATCATTAAAACAAATCATATAAAATAACCCGTAACTCGGATGAAAATAATTTATATATGAAAGTTGCTCAGAAAGATATAACGAATCTGAATATGCCATCCACACACTTGTCAGATCCCTCTAACATAATGAACCTGGACATTTTGCATCAGGATCATCTAACCGAATAATACCTGGAGCTGGGGAAATGTTACCAGATATTTTCCCTCTTCTTTTCAAATGTTTAGGGATGCATTAGAGCATATCATCATTACACATTGCCATGACATGCATCTGTGCTGCATTTGTATGCCCGTTATTTATCTGTTTCCCCCCCTCTCCTCTATTCTTCGGTAGACCCCGAGGCTGCCGTTGATCCCGAGTATGACTACGTCGCCGATGACCCGTCCTTCTCAGAAGAGCTTCCAAGCAAGCAAAACCCCTTGATCATTCCGACATCGCCTATTCCTTCTCTCTACTACTTGCATTAGAGTAGTGATACTGTTACTGCTTTATCGGTAGATCCTATACTGTTGCATAGCCTGTCCTTGCTACTACTGTTGATACTTTACATGTTATCCTATATGCTTAGTATAAGTATGCTAGTATTCCATCAGTGGCCGTACACCCTTGTCCGTGTGCCATGCTATATTATCGGGTCATGATCCCTTCGGGCGATGATCACAGATATATTATATACACTATACATGATACATTAAAGCCGGGTCGGCTCGGAGAGCACCCGCAAGAGATTCTTTGTGGCGGAACAATGGGGCAGCCAGAGACCATCTCGGAGAGACGTGGGCCTGTACCCTGGTCGTTGTCCGCGGTTACTTAACAATAACACGCTTAACGAGTTCGGTGTATTTGATCTAAGACTACCATTGGCACTTACGCACTAACCGCCGCGCAGGATAGTGGTATATGGGGCCCTCGGCGTCGTACGTTCCTCCCGAAAGCTACCCAGATGTCACAGTTCAGAGAGGCAGGCTGATTGTTGGGGTGGGCTGTAACCGCCTGCTTGTGTATACAGAGGTGGGCCTGGTCCCCGGCCAGTCACGCTACGTGCAGGAGTGCTTAGGGCGATCGGCCCATGACCCCTTCGCGCCTAGGATTTAGACCGGCGTGTTGACCTCTCTGGAGAGCCTAGGTAGGTCTACGGCGTGTTGATTATCCGAGGCCGGGCATTACCCAGAAAAGTGTGTCCGGCCAGAGATAATCGAGCGTATCGGGAAATGTGGTGCACCCCTGCAGGGAAGTAATCTATTCGAATAGCCGTGTCCACGGTAACAGGACGACTTGGAGTTGTATCCCGACCTCTTACAACTAAATCCGGATACTTGTTAAAACACACCCAGACAACAGTCAGATACCCCCGGTGATCGCTTTCTCCCAGGGAGACGAGGAGAGGATCTCTGGGCAGGTTATTGCTATATGTATGTGCTATATGATACCATATACGCTCCTCTCTTTTACTGCTGGAAGATGTAGTCTTCAATAGGATGAGCTTCTCTCCCTTATTCTCGCATTTCTGCAGTTTAGTCCACATATATTACCCCATTCCTTTGATATCGATGCATATCTAGTATAGATCTGATGTAAGTCTTGCGAGTACTTTGGATGAGTACTCACCGTTGCTTTGCTACTCTTTTCATTCGACATGGTTGCTGCAACAGCTGGTAGCACACGGATGCAGGTTACCCCGTTGGTGCGTACTACGTGGAGACCGATGACCCGGAGTAGTCCGGAGGTCCCAGCCAGGACGCCTCGCCTTTCGATATAGCGTCATTGTTTTGCTCAACCTTCTTATGGCAAAATTTGTCTAACTATGTCTGTACTCAGATATTATTTGCTTTCATGACTGATGTTTTATGGGTCCTCGTGGCCTTGGCTTGTAATATAAAGATTTTGTTTATATTTGTGTCGTAGAGTTGTGTTGTGATATTGAT
This sequence comes from Elymus sibiricus, assembly GCA_039707655.1. Classification (NCBI taxonomy): domain Eukaryota; kingdom Viridiplantae; phylum Streptophyta; class Magnoliopsida; order Poales; family Poaceae; genus Elymus; species Elymus sibiricus. The sequence goes on along the minus strand of CM077664.1, from coordinate 230,268,749 downwards.
GTGAGTCACCATTCGTGATCGTGCATGATGCGTGTATGGTTAGTGCACGATTATAAACGGAGGCGTCACATGTATGTAGTCCAATAAGTGTTGTTGTAAGCAGTGGATTTATCTATCTTCAAGGATGACTGCTACTTGTGAGCTGCGTTGGGATTCTCCCCAAAGAGGAAGGGTGAAGCAATATAGTAGCGGATAAGTATTTCCCTCAGTAGAGAACCAAGGTTATCAAACCAATAGGATAACCACGCAAACACTCCTTAGCAGTACCTGCACACACAAGAGCAATTACTTGCACCCAACGCGGGCAAGAGGGTTGTCAATCCCCTTGTACTCGTTAATTGCAAGGATCAAATCTGATAGTGGTAGATAGATAAATTGCAAAGTAAAATAAAAGAAGTAAAATTGCAGCAAGGTATTTTTTGTTTTAGTAATATGATTAAAGTAGACCCGGGGCCATAGTTTTCACTAGAGGCATCTCTCTCATAAAAATAGCACACGGTGGGTATACAAATTACTGTTGGGCAATTGATTGAAAAGCGCATAGTTATGATGTTATTCATGGCATGATCATGTATATAGGCATTATGTCTGTGACAAGTAGACCGAAATGATTTTGCATCTACTACTGTTACTCCACCCCTCGACCGCGATCCAGCATGCATCTTAAGGTATTAAGTTCATAACAAACATTGTAATGCTTGGAGCATGATGACATAATGTAGACAGAATAAAACCAATCAATATGATTAAACCCCGTCGTTTTACCCTTAGTAGCAACAATTAATACGTGCCTCGCTACCCCTTCTGTCACGAGGTGAGGACACCGCAAGATTGAACCTACTACTATGCACCACTTCCACTGAAGATCAATGAATCAACTTGGCCAAAGAAAACCCATAGACCGGAAAGCATTACATAGCTATAACAATCATACATAATAAAGTTCAGAAAAGACTCAATTACTTTCAATGAATAATCTGATCATAAACCCACAATTCATCGGATCCCAACAAACACACCGCAAAAGAAGATTACATCGGATCGATCTCCGAAGAGAACATTGTATTGAAGATCAAAGAGAGAGAGAGAAAGCCATCTAGCAAATCACTATGGACCCGTAGGTCTATGGTGAACTACTCACACATCATCGGAAGGGTAGCAAGATTGATGTAGAAGCCCTCTGTGATCGATTCCCCCTCCGGCAGAGTACCGGAAAAGGCCTCCAGATGGGATCATGGAAGAACAGAGACTTGCAGTGGCGGAAAAATTGTTTCGGGTGGCTCTCTGGGGGTTTTGGAATATTTGGGAATTTATAGCGCTGGAATTATGTCAGACAGAGCCACGAGGGGCCCACAAGGCATCAGGGCGCGCCTTGTTGCCTTGCCATCTCCTTGTAGGTCTTCCGGTCCTCCCTCGAAGCTTCTAGGGTCTCTTATGTCCAGAAAAAATCATCAAAAAGTTTTGTAGTGTTTGGACTCTGTTTGGTATAGATTTTCTGTAAAACCAAAAACAAGCAGAAAACAACTGGCACTAGGCACTGAGTTAATAGGTTAGTCCCCAAAAATGATTAAATTGCATATAAAGTATCTAAGAATGATAATATAATAGCATGAAACAATAAAAAATTATAAATACGTCGGAGACGTATCAGCATCCCCAAGCTTAATTCCTGCTCGTTCTCGAGTAGGTAAATGTTAAACAAAATAATTTTTTATGTTGAATGCTACCTAGCATGTTTATCGTGTAATCTTATTACGGTATAAATATTGAGAAACGATGAAGTAATTGATATCAACATAATAATATCCATGAATACAAGAACATAATCATTACTTATTCAAAATATACGATGCTCAACGAATGTTATCCCTACTCATTGAATTATGCAAGCATGCCATGACTCCGTCTTCACCACAGAAATACAAAACATGAGCACCATGGTGTCAAACCAAGCAATTGGATCATACTTTTTCATGCGCTTCAGCATTTTCAACTCCACTCAATACATGAGTGTGAGTCATGGACAAAGCACTACGGTGGAATAGAATGCGGTGGTAGAGATTAATAAGGGAAGTCAAAAAGGAAGAAAGTCTCGCATCAACTCGGCGGATCAATAGGCAATGGAGAGGCCGATCAATCGATATCAATGCGAGGAGTAGGGATTGCCATGCAACGGATGCACTAGAGCTATAAGTGTATGAAAGCTCAGCTGAAACTAAGTGGGTGTGCATCCAACTTGCTTGCTCATAAAGACCTCGGGCATTTGAGGAAGCCCGTCATCGGAATATACAAACCAAGTTCTATAATGAAAAATTCCCACTAGTATATGAAAGTGACAACTCAGGAGACTCTCTATATGAAGAACATGGTGCTACTTTGAAGCACAAGTGTGGTAAAAGGATAGTAGCATTGCCCCTTCTCTCTTTTTCTCTCATTTTTTTGTTGGGCGCTTTTGGTCTCTTCTCTTTTTTTAGAACAATCTCTTTGACCTCATCCCCACAATTTGGAGGACTCATCAGTCTCCATCATTCTTTTCCTCACTGGGACAATGCTCTAATAATGATGATCATCACACATTTATTTACTTACAACTCGATAAAACTGAAACAATATGACTCTATACGAATGTCTCTGGCAGTGTACCAGGATGTGCAATGATCTAGCGTAACATGTATTACAATGATGAATGGTGGCTTTGCCACAAATATCATGTCAGCTCTATATGATCATGCAAAGCAATATGATGATGAACACACATGTCATAAGATGGAACGGTGGAAGTTGCATGGCAATATATCTCGGAATGGCTATGGAAATGCCATGATAGGTAGGTATGGTGGCTGTTTTGAGGAAGATATAAGGAGGCTTATGTGTGATAGAGCGCATCATATCACGGGGTTTGGATGCACCGGCGAAGTTTGCACCGACTCTCGAGGTGAGAAAGGGCAATGCACGATATCGAAGAGGCTAGCAATATGTGGATTGGTGGGAGTGCTGTATTTGTCCATGAACTCACATTAGTCATAAAGAACTCATATACTTATTGTGAAAGTTTTATTAGTCCTTGAAGCAAAGTACTACTTGCATGCCCCTAGGGAGGAGGTTGGTAGGAGTTAACCATCGCACGCCCCCGATTCAAACAACACAAGGATTTCATAGAGGAATAAGAATGCTCTAACATTCCCGCCTTGCCATGACGGACACTTAAATGAGTAGTACATAACAAACTTTGATATCGATATTTTTACTAACTGATACGTCTCCAACGTATCTATAATTTATGAAGTATTCATGCCATGTTTGCAATAATTTTACATGGTTTTGGTGCACTTTTGTATGATTTTCATGGACTAACATATTAACCTAGTGCCCAGTGCGAGTTGTTGTTTTCTGCTTGTTTTTGGTTTTCCAGAAAATCCATAACAAACGAAGTCCAAACGCGACGAAACTTTTTGACGATTTTTTTGGAACATAAGAGACCCCCGAAGCTTCGTGGGAGGACCAGAAGACCCACGAGGCAGTGACAAGGCAACACCATGCGCCCTGGGGGTATGGAGGGGGTTGTTGCCTTGTGGGCCCCTCGTAACTCCTTTTGGCGTGAAATCAACACTAAAAATTCTAATAAATAGAGAAACCCCCAGAAATAAACCTAGAATTTTGACTCCACCGCCGCAACCCTCTATTTCGAAGAGATTCCATCTTGAGGCCTTTTCCGGCACCCTGCCGGAGGGGGAAATCATCACCGGAGGCCATCTTCATCAACCCGGCGGTCTCCATGACGAGGAGGGAGTAGTTCACCCTCGGGGCTAAGGGTATGTACCAGTAGCTATGTGTTTGATCTCTCTCTCTCTCTCTCTCTCTCTCTCGTATTCTTGATCCGGCACGATCTTGATGTACCATGGGCTTTGTTAATATAGTCGGATCATATGGTGTTCTTCCCTCTCTATCTTTGTTGTGATGAATTGAGTCTTTCCCTTTGAGGTTTCATTATTATCGGATTGAATATTTTGGATTTGAGAACACTTGATGTATGTCTTGCATGTGGATACCTGTGGTGACAATGGGGTATTCTATTGAGTCACTTGATGTATGTTTTGGTCATCAACTTGCGAATTCCCGAGGTGACATTTGGGTAATCCAGGCATAGAGGTTGATGCACGTTTTTGTCCTACTTTCTCCGATAGAAACTTTGGGGTAATCTTTGAAGTTCTTTGTGTCAGATTGAATATTATGAATCTGATTTTTTTATGCATATTGAATAATTAACTCATGGATACTTGTGGTGACATGGGAGTATCTAGGTGACATTAGAGTTGATTGATGCGTATCATGTGGTGTTATTCTTGTACGAACTCTAGGGCTATTTGTGACACTTATAGGGATGGCTCACTAGATTGATCGGAAAGATAACTTTGAGGTGTTTCGCTACCTAAAACAATTTCATCTTATGTTCTCCGCTATTAATAGGAACTTTGGAGTGATTCTTTGTCGCACATTGAGGGATGGTTATATGATTCAATTATGTTAGCACTGTTGAGAGATTCCACTAGTGAAAGTATGAACCCTAGGCCTTGTTTCTAAGCATCGAAACACCATTTTGCTCGTGGTTTGCTACTTGTTACCTTGATGTTTTTAATTGTTCAGATTATAAAAACCTATTTCTATCATCCATACTACACTTGTATCACCATCTCTTCACCGAACTAGTGCACCTATACAATTTATCATTGTATTGGGTGTGTTGGGGACACAAGAGATTGTTTGTATTTGATTGCACGGTTGTTTGAGAGAGACCATATTCATCCTACACCTCCCACAGATTGATAAACCTTAGGTCATCCACTTGAGGGAAATTTGCTGCTGTCCTACAAAACTCTGCGCTTCGAGGCCCAACAGACTCTACAAGAATAAAGTTGTGTAGTATACATCAAGCTATTTCTGGCGCCGTTGCCGGGGAGGTGAGTGCTTGAAGGTATATCTTTTGATCTTGCAATTGAATCTTTTAGTTTCTTGTTTATTCACTAGTTTGGTTTTATAAAATAAAACTATAAAAAAATGGAATTGAAGTTGCATCAAATTCTTTATCTTTATGATGTCTTTCTTGAAAATGATGGATTGGAAAATTGTGCTAAGATTGTAGAAGAAGAATTTAATAAATTTTTTAATGTGAGTCCTTTGAATTATAAGCATGATTGCAATGTTGCTAGTATGAGTTCTTTGAATATCCATGATGCTAATGATATGCAAAGCCATAAGCTTGGGGATGCTATGTTTGATGAAGGTGATCTTTTTAGTCCCCCTACTTTGGATGAGCAAATTTATTATGACGATTGCAAGCCTCCTATTTACGATGATTACAATGATGAAAGTGGGTTTGGAAGAGTGTCAACTCTAGGTAACAATGATCCCACTAATTTGGAGGGTGTTGAATCTTATTACAATATTGATAAAAGTGGATTTGGAGAGGTCACAACTTTATTTAATGATGATTCCACTATTTCAGAAGAGGTTTCAATTGATTATGACAACAAAGTTGCTATCTATGATTATTATTGTGATGACATGTATGCTACAAAGAGTAATTAAAACCATGAAAATTGTCATCATAATTTTAATGTTCAACTGGGTTATGTCAATCAAGTATCACTTGATAGTTATTTTGTTGAGTTTACTCCCACTATTATGCATGAGAAATTTGCTTATGTGGAGAGTAATAAAATTTCTATGCTTGTGGATCATGAAAAGAATGCTTTATGTGATAGTTATATTGTTGAATTTTTTCATGATGCTACTGAAAATTATTATGAGAGAGGAAGATATGCTTATATATATTTCAACAACATCAAGTTTCCTCTCTTTATGTTGAAATTTTTGAAGTTACACTTGTTTTACCTTCCTATGCTAGTTGATTCTTCCTCCAATAAATTGTTTGCTTACAAAATCCCTATGCATAGGAAGTGGGTTAGGCTTAAATGTGCTTGCCATATGATTCATGATGCTCTCTTATATGTTTCAATTCCTATTCTTATGTGAGCATCATTAAAATTTTCAATGCCTAGCTAAAAAGCTTTAAAGAAAAGCGCTTGTTGGGAGGCAACCCAATATTTATCCCTACTGTTTTTGTGTATCCACATGATTAAGCTACTGTATTAATCATGTTTTATATGTTTTCTTTCAATAAAGTACCAAGTAAAGCCTTTACATTGATGTAGATGTTTGTTTATTTGGTTCTGTGCAAAAACAGAAATTTTAGCGTCCAGCGCACGATTTTACATTCTGCACTGGAGCGCGAGAAAATTCTGAAATTTTTACAAAGTACCGATATGAAAATGTTGTACGTTTCCCTATTTTTTCAGAAATTTTGGAGTTAAATAAGTATGCCTTTTAATTCGCTCACTACATGCTATTCTGTTTTTGACAGATTCTGTTTTTATTGCATAGTTTGCTTGTTTTAGTGTTTCCATAGCTTATATTGAGTAATAAAATTTTTGTAAATGATAGAGTACAGTAGGAATTATGTAATAACAATTATGAATCTTATCTTGACAGTACCTAAGTGAATGATTTATTTTCATACTAATCTATCTCACGAGTTCCGTTAAGTTTTGTGTGATTGAAGTTTTCAAGTTTTGGGTGAGATGACAATAGAAGGAGAATAAGGAGTGGAAAGACCCTAAGATTGGGGATTCCCAAGGAACCCCAAGGTAATATTCAAGTAAGACTCAAGTGTCTAAGCTTGGGGATGCCCCAGAACGCATCCCCTCTTCCGCCTTCAATCTATCGGTACACCTCACTTGGAGCTATATTTTTATCGTCACATAATATGTGTTTTGCTTGGAGCGTCATTTTCTTTTAGTTTGATTTGCTTGCTTTTATTAATAATCATGTTTGTACATTTTTATCTCAATAAAATGGCAAGTATAGCCTTTACCATGCTCAGTTTGCAAGTTTATGAGTTGCTGTTTGAAAACAGAAAGTTTTCTGTTATGTCCTGAATATTCCTGAATTTTTAGAACATGATAAAAAACTGAAATTTTTACACAGTAAGCATGCATGAGTTTTCTGTCACTTAGTCATTTTTCAGAATTTTTGGAGTTAGGTAGGTATGAAGTTTTATTCCTCCTTTACAGACTGTTCTATTTAGACAGATTTCGGTTATAGTTGCATTGTTTGCATATGTTTGCTTGTTTAACGTTTCTATTTATGGATAGGAGTATTAAATATGCAGAGGCATTTAGTATGCAATGTTTAATTATAATTTTAGTGATTTGCTACAGTAGAGAATGTTAAGGTCTTGAGTTGATTTATACTAACTTATCTCATGAGTTCTTGTTGAGTTTTGTGTGGATGAAGTTTTTAAGACTTAGGAGAAGCTGTGATATGAGAGGAATTAAGGAGATACAAGAGCTCAAGCTTGGGGATGCCCAAGGCATCCCAAGTTAGTATTACAACATGTCTCAAGAATCTAAGCTTGGGGATCCCCCGGTAGGCATCTCACCTTTCTTCATCATCAACTATCGGTTAGTCTCGGTTGAGCCTAAGTTTTTATTTGTTCACATGATGTGTGCTATTCTTGGAGTGCCTTTTTATTTTTGTTTGATGTTTTAATAAAATTATCAGATCTGAAATCCTTATTTAGAGAGAGTCTTCACATAGCTACTTAATTGTTTAACTACTCATTGATCTTCACTTATATCTTTTGGAGTAGTTTGTCATTCACTCTTGTGCTTCACTTATATCCTAAGAGTAAATTGTTGAATGAATTGAATATCATAAATCTGAAATTATATATGTTCCATATGCTTAGTAATAATTTCATATTGGGTTAGAAAGTAAAATCTATTGAAGTTTGACAATCACAATATTGGTCATACAAGCAATTCATGAATGATTAGTATAAGGAAGAGCAATTTCACATACAAATATATTATCTTGGACATATTTTATGATTGTGAATACCCATTAATTATTTTCAAACTTGATCAAATAAGTTGAAGTTAGACAAGAAAGACAATGTAATGAGTTATGATTGGGTATATTTGCATAGAAGTTATATTGTTATCGATCCTCCAACATGTGGTGCTTGTTTATAATCTTTTGCTAGCCAAAATTTCTGTACTAAGCGGAATACTGCTTGTGCATCCAAAATCCTTGAGCCAAGTTTCTTCCATGAGTGTCCACCATACCTACCTATATACGGTACTACCCTACCGTTAAATTTGCATGTGCCATCTCTAATCATTCAAATAAACATCTGTTTTGTGTGCCCATACCGCTCATGGAGCGATGGGGCGGTCAATATCTTCCATGCTAAGTGGGTTATTCTCACGACGAGATTTTATTCACTCGTCTTGCATGAGAGAGGCTGGTATTTGGGATGCCCAGTCCCGTTAAAAAACAAAGAAAAATACAATAAAACAAACTCCCCCTGGAAAGTTGATTGTTTGGACGGCACCCGAGGATTCGGCTAGCCATGGGTTGTGTTTGTATGGTTGTGGGGGAGTAAATCTTTTCCTTTCTGCATGGGAACCACCAAAAATGTGTTTAGCATGGAAGATATTGAAATCCTTTGTCGTGACGTTGACAGGTAAAGTACACCTGTCAAATGAAATTATCTCTGTTTTAAGTAGTGAGCTCTAGCACATAAGCAAATCCATGCTTCCCTCTGTGAAGGGCCTATCTATTTACTTTTCATGTTGAGTCAACTTCTTATTCCAAACTCAATTATTCTCCACTTGGCAAGCATCGTGTGGTGGGGAAAGATCCAGACACATATATCGAGTCAAATATATTTGATCATGAGTTATTATTGTTGACAATTATCTCTATGATAAGTAAGTTGGGAGGCGAAACATTAAGCCCCTATCTTCCTCTGTGTTCAATGGATGCTATTTGTTCTAAAATTATGTTTTGATTACTAGAAAGCATAGAAGACTATATGATAATTGAGTATGTGAAGCTCTTACTTAGACTTCCCCGAAAATAATATGATTGTTTGGTGACTAAGAACATAGGTTGTTAAGTTTCAAAAGAATGCATTGTTTGAACCGTAACATGTGAATTGATTGCTACTTTGTCATGATGAGTTTTATGAGAAAGAGTTGTTGTTAATGATGCTATAAAAAGTGATTAGAATTATCATTGATCAAACTTATGCACTATGATAGCATTCACACTTCATAAATTATTTCTTTTATCATTTACCTACTCGTGGACGAGCAAGAATTAAGCTTGGGGATGCTGATACGTCTCCAACGTATCTATAATTATGTAGTATTCATGCCATGTTTGCAATAATTTTACATGGTTTTGGTGCACTTTTATATGATTTTCATGGGCTAACATATTAACCAAGTGCCCAGGTCCAAACACGACAAAACTTATTGACGATTTTTTTGGAACATAAGAGACCCCCGAAGCTTCGTGGGAGGACCAGAAGACCCACGAGGCACTGACAAGGCAACACCACGCGTCCTGGGGGTATGGAGGGGGATGTTGCCTTGTGGGCCCCTCGTAACTCCTTTTGGCGTGAAATCAACACTGAAAATTCTTATAAATAGAGAAACCCCTAGAAATAAACCTAGAACTTCGACTCCGCTGCCGCAACCCACTTTTCTGAAGAGATTCTAAAAGTGCAACTAATCTCCGGGTGGTTTTGGTAATTCATAACAACATATATCTCATTGAACTAATGTCCATTCAAGTTAAATATTTCAGGATGTTCAATGATTGGCATGGCAAGGACTAGTGATTGTGGACCCCTCAAAATGCTACGAACATGGATTGGTAAAAGTTCAAGACTCTACATTTTTGTTAAGTGATCCAAGATCACATTGAGTCCATAGGAAAGCCAATACTATTAAAAGGGGATGAGGTGTTGCTTAATGATCTTTTTGCTCAAGTGCTTAGTGACATTGCTCCAAAATCCTCAACCAGTTTCTCCATCCAAATATGTCCAAAACCAACATTCCAACTCAGCCCCACCGAATCATTCCTATCCGGAGCCACCGAGTTCATCTGGACTTAGCCACTGCCAAACCCTAACAAATCGGATCCACCGATATGGATCTCGGTCCCACCGAGATGGCCTTGCCAACTCTCTGTTACTATTTGCAATTATTTCGGTCCCACCGAGATTTGCAATCGGTACCAACGAGACGGCTTGCCAAATCTCTGTTGCCTTATTGCTTCACTTCAGTCCCACCGAGTTGATACAATCGGTGCCACCGAGACGAGGTTTGCCCTAACCATTGCACATCGGTCCATCAGAGATGTTCCAGTTCGGTCCCACCGAGATTCCTAACGTTCATATCTTTTACACAGGTCGGTGCTACCGAGATTTTTGATCGGTGCCACCGAGTTGGGTCAAAAGTGTGTAATGGTTGGATTTTGTGTGGAGGCTATATATACCCCTCCACCCCTTCTTCCTCAGTGAAGAGAGCCATCAGAACGTGCCTACATTTCCACCATACATTTTCTGAGAGAGAACCACCTACTCATGTGTTGAGATCAAGAGATTCCATTCCTACCATTTGAACCTTGATTTCTAGCCTTCCCAAGTTGCTTTCCACTCAAATCCTTCTTCCACCATAGCCAAATCTGTGAGAGAGAGTTGAGTGTTGGGGAGACTATCATTTGAAGCACAAGAGCAAGGAGTTCATCATCAACACACCGTCTATTACCTTTTGGAGAGTGGTGTCTCCTAGATTGGTTAGGTGTCGCTTGGGAGCCTCCGACATGATCAGGAGTTGAACCAAGAAGTTTGTAAGGGCAAGGAGATCGCCTACTTCATGAAGATCTACCCGAGTGAGGCTAGTCCTTCGTGGATGTAAGCCATGGTGGAATAGACAAGGTTGCTTCTTCGTGGACCCTTCATGGGTGGAGCCCCCCATGGACTCGTGCAGCCGTTACCCTTCGTGGGTTGAAGTCTCCATCAACGTGGACGTACGATAGCACCACCTATCGACGCCAAAAATCTTCGTGTCCCCATTGCGTTTGCCTTCTCCAAACCCTTCCCTTTACTTACATGTGCAATCACTTACATTCCGCTGCTATACTCTTAGAATTGCATGTGTAGGGTGTTACTTGACTATTATACTTGCTAAAATATGCCCACAACTAAAATTGGGAAAAGGATAGATTTTTATTTGGTTAAGTAGTCTAATCACCCCCCTCTAGACATACTTTCGATCCTACAAGTGGTATCAGAGCTCTAGTCTCCGTAAGCCTTGATTTCCATTGCTTTGGTGATCATAGCCTTGGTTTCACAACGTAGGAGAGTATGGCGTCTAGTGAGGGTAATTATCATTGTAGAGGTCCATATTTTGATGGTACAAACTTTGCTAGTTGGAAACATAAGATGAAAATGCATATTCTTGGTCATAACCCCGCTGTTTGGGCTGTTGTTCACGTTGGCTCGCAAGGTGAATTCTTTGAGGATGGAAAGGAACCGGATCGTGAAGCAACCGCAGAAGAATTGAAGATGTTGCAATACAATGCTCAAGCTTGTGACATTCTCTTCAACGGTTTGTGTCCCGAGGAGTTCAACAAAATCAGCTGCCTCGAGAATGCAAAGGAAATTTGGGATACTTTGGTCGATATGCATGAGGGTACCGAGTCCGTCAAGGAAGCTAAGTTGGATGTGCTTCAAAGTCAACTTGACAAGTTCAAGATGAAGGATGGTGAAAGAGTTGCTGAATGTACTCTAGGCTTGCTCTCATCACAAATGAGATTGCCGGCTTAGGAAGTGAAGAGATGACCGACAAGTTCATCATCAAGAAGATCCTTAGAGCTTTGGATGGAAAGTATGATACCATTTGCACATTGATCCAAATGATGCCAAATTACAAAGATCTCAAGCCCACGGAAGTCATTGGAAGGATTGTTGCTCATGAAATGTCACTCAAGGACAAAGAGGAGCTACACAACAAATCAAGTGGTGCTTACAAAGCCTCAACCGATGCTCCAACAACTTCAAGTGACAAGCTAGTATCCAATGAAGAGATAAGCCTAATGGTGTAAAGATTCAACAAGTTTTCCAAGAACAAAGGGAAAGAAAGAAGCTCTAGCTCAAGACACTATGAGAGAAGATCATCAAGTCATGACCGTAATTGCTACAATTGTGGAAAACCCGGACACTATTCGAATGAGTGTACGGATCCCTACAAGAAAAGAGACGAATCACCAAGAGGAAGACATAGAAGAGATGAATCACCCCATAAGGAGAGAAGGAGTAGAGATGATCGTTATGAACGAAGACACTCTCGAAGAAGCAAGGATTCGGAGAGGAAGGAGAAGTCATCAAAGAGCTACACAAGAAGAAGACATCAAGCTCATGTTGGTGAATGGTTTTTCGGCTCCGACTCCGACAACCACTCTGAGAGAAGTTATCACTCCAACTCCGACTATAGTCAAGATGAAGGTGTTGCCGGACTTGCTCTTGTGTCATCCAACTCCCATGATCTATTTGACTCACCAAATGAAGGAATTGGAAGATGCTTCATGGCAAAAGGCCCCAAGGTATCACACCCCGAGTATCTTGATTTCAATAGTGATGAAGATGATTTGCTTGGTGATGATGAGTTACTTGTTGATAAGGCTAGTGATGTGAGCTATAATGAAAATGCTAGTAATCATGATAGTCAAGAGGAAACGAGTGACAATGCTATGAAGGAGATTGAGCGTTTAACGAAAGAACTAAATTCTCTTAAGTTAGCTGATGAAACATCTCAAGAGGATCATAGAGAACTTCTAAGAACTCATGAGAAGCTACGCTTCGAGAAGCTAAATTTAGAGCAAGAGCATGAGTTTCTTAAAGCTATCAATGACGATCTTCGAAAGAAGAGTTCTTCATATCTTGCCGAACGTTTACTCTTGTCTACCTTTATGCCACATGTTAAACCTAAGCAAACTAGCAACAAGGGTAAAAAGAGTTCTACCTCTAGTAGTAACAATAACAATGCTAAATCCAAAGTTGTTACTTCTAGTAGTTCTATTGATTCCACTAATGATTATCTTAGCCATGTTACACTTGAGCAAGAAAATATTCTATTGAAAGGAATTATAGAAAAAGGTGTCTACAAGAGCCTTGCCGGGAGTAAGCAATTTGAGGAAATTGTACGCAAGCAAGGAAGGCACCGGAAGAACCAAGGTGTTGGTTTTGAACGAAAGTTCAATGCCAATGGAGTTGAGTGGGAAGAAGATCAATACCCCAAGATGATGTTTGTTCCTCAACAAGAGAAGTATGATCCTACTTCCTTCAAGGGAACACAAGCTCAAGAAGATCTTCCACCACAAGACCACAAGCTAAAAGGCAAGGACAAGCTTCAAGAAGAGATTGATTCATTTGAAGAAGCACCTCAAGCCTTGGTCATGTGGGTTCCCTAGATTTCATCAAGTTCTACTTCATCAAGTGCTACTACAACTCCAAGGATTCCCATCAAGTTGATGTGGGTCCAAAATAAGAAGAACTAGAGAGTTCTTGAGGGTGACTCCGCCAACAAACTTCACTCATATACATTTTGGCAAGAACTTGTGCAATCAATTTCCACATCTTGCACTAGTTCATGGAGTCACAAACCCTCTTGTTGGTAAGGCAAGGGACAAGGTATTCAATGCATTCATGGACATCATCATATGTGTATTTCACTCTATGTCTATGGATATCCTTGTATGTTCCTTGTGTGGGACTAACCCATGTAGGTATTGAAAGCACAAAACTCCAAAGGATTGCTCCCAACTCTTGATGGTCTACATCAACATTGAGCATCCACATCTTCAACATCTACATGAAGTCATCATCGACAAAACCCAAGGTTAGTTCATCCCTCTTTGGGGGGATATCACATCTAGGGGGAGCTTTGCTCTAAACAATTGAGCTAAAGCAACTCTAATGGTGTGAACACATCAATGCTTTATGTAAAAGTGGCAACCCCACTTGTGCTTAAACAATGAGTATGACCTATGATCAAATGTTCTCATTTGACTCTAAGTCAATATACTCATATATAGATGACCTAGTCATCGCCATTGCTTGATAGATGCTAGAATTGGTTGTGCATGTTTGACACATATTTCATTTGCTATCTTATTGTGTGAGCATGTTGGTTTGCATGTTTTCTTCATTCGAGGACATCCATTTGTTGTTTTGATTGTCTTGGTTTTTCTGGCCAAGTGGATGTACAAGAATGCCTAAGTACCTTCTCTAGCTATCTATGCTTTCTTGTCTCAAATTCTATTCTTGCTACATCACAAAAATTGAACAAGTCATTTTCAGACCCTCCGGGTGAGGAGCACTCGGAGCCACCGATCTGAAAGGGCTGAACCTCCAAAACCTTCTACATGATTTCGGCCGAACCAATTCACTCACACTCGGTCCAACCAAAATCATTTAGATTGATCTAGGTTTCCATCTCGGTGTCACCGAGTTGAACCATTTTGGAGCCACCGATGTGCTAAACTGCTTGCAGTTACACATATCGGTGCCACCGAGTTGTCCAACTCGGAGCCACCGACTGCTCGTGGGTATATATATCTGGCGAGACCGTACGGTTGAAATTTCTCGACCCGCTACGACCTCGCGCCCCACAGCTGCCGTCGCCCTCATCTCCGGACTTCGTCGTTGTCTCCAGCGGGCCTTCGCCGCAGGAATCCGCCGCCATCAAAGGCAATCTGCCCCACCGTTGCCGCCGTAGAGGATCTCCACCAAGTTAGGGTGAGATTCGACCCCTTTCGTGCTCTAAATTCCGATTCAATGCACGATTGGATTGCCATGATTCTTGCCACGGATTGAGACTATCCTTTACATTGCAAAATCCATAGATTAGATTTGAGTAAAAAATTTAGGTTTAGGTTTCCGCCGAACGCATCTCGGACCGACCGATTAGAAATTTTCGGAGTCACCGATTTGGCCCCAGGCCATTGCACTAGTACGTCTCGGTGCCACCGAGTTGTACGAATCGGTGAGACCGAAAGTAAAATCTCTGTGAAACCCTAGCATCTTGGAGACACCGAAACCCATCTCGGTCTGACCAAAATGGTGTGTAAAGTTTCTTTTGAGTGCTTCGGTATCACCGAGATGATCAACTCGGTCCATCCGAAATGCCTTCTGTGAAAACTTGAAACTAAGATTTGAACTCATTTTTTTTGGAAAAATATCTGCTTTTTGTGATGACTCATCTACTCTGCCCATACCCATCTATTCACAGGGTCAGCTTTGCAAGATGTCTGATGCCAGCGATAGCCAGAACATGTCAGAGCAGCACACTGATCTCAGCTCAGGCTCTAGTCCTGCAGAAAGTTTTTATGAGGGAGAGAGAAGCTCTCTAGATCTTCCAAAGGCCGCAACAAGGACAAGGAAGAAGAGAACCTTAGATGATGAGGATGAGGATTTTGTTGCTAGTGAAGCAACAACAAAGAAGAAGAGAGTTGTGCTTGCAAAGGAATATAGCACCAAGCCAACTGCTGCCAAAGAGAAATCCACAGTGAAGAAAGTTACCAAGAAAACTATGACATTCACTCTTGAAGAGCCAAGTGACACAGAAACAACTGTAGGAGGAAAGAAGAAGAGAGCAAGGAAAACTACTGCTCATGTGCTTGGAAAACCCTCCATGAGGAGTGATTCAAAGGAGGAGGAGGAGCCAGCAGCTGATGCATCCCCTGCAAAAGCTCAGAAGCTCATGTCAGATGCTATCAGGACTGCTGCCCCCACCAAGTCCAAACCAAAAGCTCCAGCACCCAAGAGGTCGACCAGAAACATTTCTGCTAGTGAGAAGAACAAGGCCCCAGTGCCTGAAGCCAATGTTGATGAGGAGCCACTAGTGCTCAGAAAATTGAAGCCCAAGATACCAGAACATGACAATGCACACCCAGTTGCTAAGAATATGATGCTCAGGAAGGACAAAGGACTGCGTCAATGGAGATTGTCAGATCCTTATGCTGCCAGGAGAAGAACTGCTTGTGATTACCACTTCCAGACCAGAGAACAACAAGACTTCTATGAGACTATCCTGCTTGATAAGAAGCCAATTGTCAGTGACATGAGGTGGGTAGATTGGAAGTACATCGATGCCAATGAGGACTACTTCCCCCACGTTCATGAGAGTTTCCGGATAGCTGGTGTTGATGAGTTTGTTGGACAGAAGCTCACAAAGTGGAATGATGAGATGATCATGCAATTCTACTCCACAACTCAATTCTATCTAGATGGCAGGATTGTGTGGATGACTGAGGGATCCTGATAGCAGTCAACCATCTCTGAGTGGGCTACTCTTCTTGGTGCTCCAGAAGAAGAAGATGATGACGTTGATATCTATGCCAAGCTCAAGATGGACCACAACTCCATGGCCAATATGTACACAGCTATTCCAGAGAAGGACATTGAGACACACAAGCTAGGGTCAGTGAAGCACCCGCTACCTGGTTTGGCCACCACTAACACTATCTTGAGGTACACTCTGCTGCCCAAGTCAGGAGATGATAAGATGATTCGTGGCCACTCCATCAACTTGCTACACCTCTTTGATACACCTCAGAAGTTCAAGGTGATGAGCTTGATTGTTGAAACTATCAAGAGGACTGCTGCTGATCAGAAGAGATCTTGCGGATATGCTCCACACATTCAGATGCTCATCAATTCCAAGGTTGGAACGAGCACTTATCTTCTTGATCGTGAGCATCTCCCACTGCATCTAGAGTTTGAGGACAATGTTATTGTGATGGATCCTTCGCATCCTACATCTGCTCAAGCCCAACAGAAGATTCGAGAAGCCGCAGAAGCAAAAGCTGCCAAGGAGGCATCTGCTCCCAATGCACCCATTACCAACCTCAAGTCTAAGAATGACCAAATGACTTATCTGCTAGAAGCCACCATGAGGATTGAGCGAAGTCTGGCCAACCTCACCCAGAACCAGGCTAGCTTAGAGCGGATAGTCGAGACTAAGATTCATGATCTTGATGTAAAGATCACTGAAGTACATACTATTGTGGAGAAGCTGAATGACGATGTTGATGCAGCCAGGGCCGCCGCTTCTGATGAAAGTGGAGATAACAGACCTACCACAGAGAGATTCCAGACAGTGCCCAGGGCAGCCAGGTCTGCTGCAGTGCCGATTGCAGATCCGAGGATCACAGTCTCTGCACCTGCTGCTGCTGCTCCAGTGCCACCGCCGGTCACCACTCCACCAGCCCAGCAGACGTCTATTGAAGCCTTCGCGGATGCACTTCTCTCCACGCCGTCTACGCACACCGGAGCTGCCAGCCAGAGATTCCCTTCAGGAGCTTCCGAGGATCGTGCTTAGAGAGTCGCATAGTCCTATACCTATTCGAGCTTTTTGGTACTTGTTGCCAAAGGGGGAGAATTTGTATAGATCATAGGCTTCGAGAGAGAGTGTTTTGCTTGTTGTTTTTCTTCTTGAGTTCGTTTGCTACTATTTGGTTTATGCTACTTTCGTTTGATGTGTGCTTGATACTATGTGTGTGAGATACTTTGATCGTTATGTTTGTGAGCTACTACTTTGTGAGATTGATCATACTATGCTTCATGCTATGCTTAAATGCTTATGATTATCATTATCTTGTATGATCATTCACTTGTGTTGGTGATGCATGCCTAATATTCCATTCATATCATTTTGCGCGCTCCACCAAGTTGTATGTGACATGAAAGAGTGACCCATGATCCTAATCGATTGTGCATTTGCATTCAAACGCAAATTTTTAATAATGCACAAATTTAGGGGGAGCTCTTGCTTATCACATACTTCTCAAAGCGACGATGTATTCCACTCATTTAATCATTTGTCGAAGCTTTGATCTATATGTTGTCATCAATTACCAAAAAGGGGGAGATTGAAAGCACATTTGCTCCCTTGGTGGTTTTGGTAATTCATAACAACATATATCTCATTGAACTAATGTCCATTCAAGTTAAAGATTTCAGGACGTTCAATGATTGGCATGGCAAGGACTAGAGATGTGGACCCCTCAAAATGCTAAGGATATGGATTGGCAAAAGCTCAAGACTCTACATTTTTGGTTTAGTGATCCAAGATCACATTGAGTCCATAGGAAAGCCAATACTATTAAAAGGGGATGAGGTGTTGCTTAATGGTCTTTTTGCTCAAGTGCTTAGTGACAGTACTCCTAAACCCACAACCATTTTCTCCATCCAAATATGTCCAAAACCTACATTCCAACTCGGCCCCACCGAAATTTCCTATCCGAAGCCACCGAGTTCATCTGGACTTAGCCACTGCCAAAACCCTAACAAATCGGATCCACCGATATGTATCTCGGTCTCACCGAGATGGCCTTGTCAACTCTCTGTAATCGTTTGCACTCACTTCGGTCCCACCGAGTTTTGCAAATCGGTCTCACCGAGATGGCTTGCCAAGTCTCTGTTGCCTTATTGCTTCACTTCGGTCCTACCGAGTTGATGCCATCGGTGCCACCGAGATGAGGTTTGCCCTAACCATTGCACATCGGTCCATCCGAGTTGTTCCAGTCAGTCCCACCAAGATTCCTAACGTTCATATCTTTTACACAGTTCGGTGCCACCGAGATTTCTGATCGGTGCCACCGAGTTGGGTCAAAAAGTGTCTAACGGTTGGATTTTGTGTGGAGGCTATATATACCCCTCCACCACTTCTTACTCTGTAAGGAGAGCCATCAGAACGTGCCTACACTTCCACCATACATTTTTAGAGAGAGAACCATCTACTCATGTGTTGAGATCAAGAGATTCCATTCCTACCATTTGAACCTTTATTTCTAGCCTTTCCCAAGTTGCTTTCCACTCAAATCCTTCTTCCACCATAGCCAAATCTGTGAGGAGTTGTTTGAGTGTTGGGAAGACTATCATTTGAAGCACAAGAGCAAGGAGTTCATCAACAACACACCATCTATTACCTTCTGGAGAGCGGTGTCTCCTAGATTGGTTTGGTGTCACTTGGGAGCCTCCGACATGATGTGGAGTTGAACCAAGGAGTTTGTAAGGGCAAGGAGATCGCCTACTTCGTGAAGATCTACCCGAGTGAGGCTAGTCCTTCGTGGACGTAAGCCATGGTGGGATAGACAAGGTTGCTTCTTCGTGGACCCTTCGTGGGTGGAGCCCTCCGTGGACTCGCGCAGCCGTTACCCTTCGTGGGTTGAAGTCTCCATCAACGTGGACGTACGATAGCACCACCTATCGGAACCACGCCAAAAACCACCGTGTCTTCATTGCGTTTGAAATCTCCAATCCCTCCTTTACATACATATGCAATTGGTTACATTCCGCTGCTATACTCTTAGAATTGCATGTGTAGGGTGATGCTTGACTTGAATACTTGCTAAAATCTGCCTACAACTAAAATTGGGAAAAGGTTAGGTTTTTAATTGGTCAAGTAGTCTAATCACCCCCCTCTAGACATACTTTCGATCCTACAACACCGCTTAGAGCTCCTGCTCCCCGTCCCAATGACGGGCTGTGCTTCACATGTGGTTGTCTAGGTCATCGTGCCAGAGAATGTCCTCAGAATTAGAATTAGTTAGCACTTCCATCTGCTGGCCGTGGTAATGGCCGTGACAACAATCAGCCTCGCAACAACAATGCCAGGCCTTCTTATGGTCGTGGTCAGTCTTATCATGTCAACATGAATGAAGATCAAGACCAACCAGCTACTGTGGTGGGTACTCTTCTTGTTAATTCAGTACTAGCTTCTGTTTTATTTGATTCAGGAGCATCACATTCTTTCATATCAGAAAATTTTGCACGCATGCATGACATTAAATGTGAAGAGCTACACCAATCGCTAGTGGTTAACACTCCCGCGGGCCAATGTCGAACTTCCATGTTCAGCCCCAATGTTACCATAGAAATTGAAGGGTTAGAATTCCATGCTTTTCCCATTATTTTGAAGTCTTCCAAAGTTGACCTCATTCTGGGAATGGATTGGTTGAAGGCTCACACCGCCTTAATCAATTGTGCCACTAAAGCCGTCCAACTCCTGCACCCCTCGGATGAGATAGTAAATTACCATGTTCATCTCGTTCAAAATGCCGAGGCTCAGATTTATGCCCTGAATGCGTTGAACACTTCTCCTCTTGAGGGGATCGAAAACGTTCCAGTCGTTCACGACTTCCAAGATATCTTTCCAGAAGAACTTCCAGGAGTACCCCTGTTAGATCTGTCGAGTTTGTCATCGACCTAAAACCAGGCACCACTCCTATTGTCAAGCGTCCTTATAAGATGCCGCCGCATGAACTTCTGGAGCTTAAGGAGGAAATCGATAAATCACTCCGCAAGGGTTTCATTCATCCAAGTTCCTTTGCCTGGGGAGCACCTTCTCTCTTTGTCAAGAAGAAAGATGGTACGAACCGGTTGGTCCAAGATTACCGACCTATCAACCAGGCAACCATTCAGAACAAATATCCGCTTCCTCGGATCAACGATCTGTACGATCAACTTGCTGGATCTTCAATATTCTCTAAACTCGACTTGAGGTTGGGTTATCACCAGATCCGAGTCCGCGAAGAGGATATTCCCAAGACTGCCTTCATTACTCGCTATGGATCATACGAGTACACCATCATGTCCTTTGGCTTGACTAATGCTCCAGCAACGTTCTCCCACCTGATGAATTATATCTTCATGGATTACCTCGACAAATTCATCATGGTTTATCTGGATGATATTCTGGTATATTCCAAGAATAAGGAAGAACATGCTGAACATCTTCGTCTTGTTCTGGAAAAGCTTCGGGAACATCAGCTATATGCCAAGTATTCCAAGTGCGAATTCTGGTTGTCTGAAGTGACCTACCTTGGTCATGTGATTTCCAAGGATGGCATTGCTGTCAACCCAGAGCGAGTTCAGGCTATTCTTGACTGGACTCCCCCGAAGAATGTTAAGCAAGTCAGAAGTTTTCTCGGATTCGCCAGCTATTGCCGTCGATTTGTCGAGAACTTCTCAAAGATTGCCAAGCCTCTGACTAATCTGCTTCACAAAGGCGTTAAGTTTGAGTGGACAGACAAATGTCAGGAAAGTTTCCAAACTCTCAAGGACAAGCTGACTTCTGCACCAGTGCTTGCTCCTCCGGATTCTCGCAAGGACTTCGTGATTTATTGCGACGCCTCTCGTCAAGGATTAGGATGTGTCCTGATGCAAGAGCGCAGAGTGATTGCCTATGCCTCCCGACAGTTGCGTCCTCATGAAGAGAACTACCCAGTGCATGATCTTGAACTTGCTGCAGTTATTTATGCACTAAAGTTATGGCGACATTACCTTCTCGGTAATCGATGTGACATATACACTGATCACCAAAGTCTGAAGTATTTGTTTACTCAGCCAGATCTCAATCTCTGTCAACAACGATGGTTGGAAACAATTACGGACTATGACTGCAGTATCTCTTATACCCCTGGCAAAGCTAATGTGGTGGCCGATGCCTTGAGCCACAAGTCTAATTGTAACAACCTCATGGTTCAGCGAGCTCAACCCCATCTTTATGAAGAACTTCGCAAGTTGAACCTTCACATCGTTCCACAGGGTTATCTTAATACCCTTGTTTTACAGCCAGATCTTGAGAAGGTGTCGGGGCCGGATTTCTGGGGTACGATATATCCCAGCAAATGACCCCTCGTGTCGTCACCAGCCCCAGGATTACTGTTACTGGTGGACACGCCCTTGATACAGATTACCAAGCAATTACAAGAATTGGATACAAGACCATGAAGGTCTAATGATACAACAATGATTTCTAACAGCGGATGGCGGAAGCGGGTAGCGGGTCTCCATCTCTGGTGGGGCTCCATTCCTACAGGAACAGCTGACCTGGATAATTCCTATCTCGCGTGGCTGCTATCTTAGGCTCCTAGTCCGCATGGAAGACGTTGTGGTACTCCTCGTTGAAATCCTGACCTGGCCAATTAAATAGCCAGGGACAAGCCAGTGAGTACGTTTGAATGTACTCGCAGTCATTATAAACAACAGATATACCGAAAGCATCTATTCATGATGAATTAAATTATATGCATATGCTGACCGATATTAAATCATGACATGATAAATATTAATACGGTGCAGAAGAATAAATATATCTTGTTAGTAATAAATTAAGGAAAATGAATTGGAACATCAGGCGTTGGACCGCCCGAGGAATTCCAAGAAGAATGCCAAACGGGTGTCTGAAAGCGACTCCTCGAGAGGTCTTGAAAAGAAATGCCAAATGGGTGTCTAAATGCGACGCCTCGAGAGGTCTTGAAGAGAAATGCCAAACCGGTGTCTGAAAGCGATGCCTCGATAGGTCTTGAAAAGAAATGAATATCTCAGGTAGTCTAGCCATCCCAAGAGATATTCATAAAAAATAAAAATGAGTGTCTCAGGTAGTCTAGCCATCCCAAGAGACACTCAGAAAGAAAATAGGAATGAATATCTCAGGTAGTCTAGCCATCCCAAGAGATATTCATAAAAGATAAAAATGAGTATCCAGGTGGACTAGCCATCCCAAGTGATACTCAAAATTTAACATAGAAGAACAGAGTTAGTCCACAATAATATTCATGATAACAATAATATTCATGCTGGCATCAGTGGTGACAATAATTATCCTGCAAAATAAATCATGCTCAATTTAATTATTTCCTTCGGAGACCGACATTAAGACCTACACTTGACCAACCCAGACTGTAGTCCTTGACTGCGGACACGGCTATTCGAATAGGTTTTAAGACTCTGCAGAGGGTGTACTCTTTACCCACGTGTATAGGATTTCTTTAGCCAACACCGAGACGCTGACTAATTCCCATTACGGTCTTTGGGTTGAAAACACACCTAACCCGCACGCACCAGTCTTAATTTTTCCCGGGCCAGGAATCACCCAAAGCAGCGGTAAAATAAAACTCTAAGTGGGAAGGCCTCATACAATGACCTCCAATAGCATGAACATTTAGCTTCGGTCCCAGACCGGCCATTCATGCCCCTGGACCAATGACATGCCTACCAGTGATCAGATGGTATCTTTCACTATGGCCTCTCTGTACGGTGTGTGCGGGAAAGGGGTTAACAACTTACTGAACCGTACCCTACCTGCGGCAGGGACAAGTGGCAGCACGGAACAAGTATGGGGGTTACCGGAACGAGACTCGATCTACGGTCGACTCAGGAGGTTAAGTTTTCTTGCAGTGGTTAGCGCAATATATTTCCTTGGTAGTACCCAACAGGGCCACCACCTGACATGTCCCAACATGCCATCACTGATCATTCTCGTCACAGCGAGATTTTCAGTCTCACGGTCACTTTTCTCTCGTGACTGATTCTTTCCTGCAGATTAGTCCGGACCAATATAGGCATATGTGACATGTGAAAATAACCATGCTCACTCATACTTCATGTTTAAATGAAGATAAAATATTTCCAAGGGATCATGCATGCATAACTAGCAATATGCAATTTTTATTTGAATTCAACACTCATGATTCAAATTATTCTAGCAAGCAAACCACTAACTTTCACCATATCAAGTGTTCAAGATGCTTGCCTTGAGCATGCAGAGAAATTGGGTGCACTCCAAAACATTGAAATTTTATCTTCCCTCCATTTTTCCTATTTTCAAAATATTGAAATTACCACATAAGCTTGAAACAGTACAAAAAAGTTGTTTATAAAATTTTGAAATAAATACTAAAATAAACTAGATGAAAAATAAGGAATTTCAGAAAAAGAATCAAGTTATTTGGAGTTCAGATGATTTTCGTAGGGAATTTCTAAGCTGAAAAAATGGACTATTTAATAACTCCAACAGATACAAGGCTTAGGAAAAATGTTCACCCTAGCTGGATTAATAGAGCATGATTTTAGGAGTATGTATAAATTTGAATCATCAAATTTGGTTTGGAAATGATGGGTGTGGAATTATTTGAAATCTACTGGAAAAGGAAAATAGAAAAGAGCAGAAGTGCGCCCTGAGCGCTGTTTAGCCGTCTGGCGCTACTGGGCCAGGCCCAGCCGCTCAGCCGCGCGGAAGGGGTGCAACGTCGAAGGCGTATTCCTAGGAATACGTTTTTCCCGCGCGAAAACGGCTTTGGAAAAGCCCGTCTCCACTTACGGCCGGCTCAGCGCGGTTTCGGTCACTGACAGTGGGCCCCACCTGGCCCACTGGTCAGGTTTGACAGGTCCACTGGCGCCCTCTCCCTCCTATTCTTTGGCCGGACAAGGGAGGTACGCCGGCGACGATAGCCGGAGAACGGCGGCTCCTCCCGGGGATTTGCGGGCATGGGTGACCTCAGGAGGTCTTGGCGATCCCGACGAGGTACGGCTCGGTCGTCGGGGAGCCCTAACTTGCCGGCGGCGAGGACTCCCGAGCCGCTCCAGCGGAATCAATTTTGGGGCTTTTGCCTACGGGCCACTTCCGGCGAAATTGACGAAGGGGATGGATTCGTAAGGGCTAGAGGGATCTGTAGGTGAGGATAATGGAGAGGGAGGGGCACTAGAGACGACGGATTTGACAGAAGAGTGGCAACGGGTGCCTCGACTGGAAACGAAGAAGACGACCGTCCCCGGCTTACTTGGCTGCTCAGGAGGGTGTTTGGAGGAAGGTGGAGAGGTTGCCGTCGCGAGGGGGTGCCCGGGGCGGCCTTTTATAGGCAGGCGAGGTCGGTGTGCAGCTTCCATAGAATGGCCACGGTGGCCGTTGCCATTACTACGCCGGAATGGTGGTTGTGGGCGGTGGCGAGGAAGCTGAGGCTGGTGGAGAGGTAGGTGGCCTGCAGTGATGTCCCAGGTGCGCTGGTTAGCTCGCGGAGTGGACGCGTGTCTCGGGCAGAGACGTGGCCGAGACGGAGGCAATGGGCGGCGGGGCTGGACGGCGGTGGTCGGTGCCAGAGGTTAAGGGAGGGTGTCGGCAAGGTTGGTGGGTCTATGGCGACGCCGTCTAGGTAGCTGCGGGGGTCGGGGAGGCGGCTGGGTTCGGTGCCGACGCGATGCAAAACGTGCGCTCTGGCCGCGCCCTGTGCACGCACACAGCGCGTTCGGTGAAATGCCATGGCCACCTAGCTTGGCCCAATTGTGCTCAAACTTGGCAGGTTGGTGTTTACTAAGGTGGTGAGAAGGGTAGACATGCTGGATTGGCCAGATGATCAAGTTTCTAATATAGTTCAAAGGAGTTGCAAGATTCTGCCATGCGCACAATGTGCTTGACAAAATGCTAGGGCAATCTAGGAAATTGTGCTGGGTGTGAAACTTTCCAGGATGGTGTCTCTTTGAATGATAGAGATTGTGGTGGAGTTGGTTTGACCAAAAGAAAAACTTGTTAGTGCAAGTTTTGGAGAAATTCAGTTCTGGACCCAAACTTGGAGGATTTATGTGGTGGGTTTGCAAGATGCAAATGGAGTTGATCTTCTGGACTTAAGGGTTTTGTTGGAAGGACTATAAGGTGGATTAATTACAGAAATTTTGGAGCAAAGAAAATTGGGGTTGCTGTTGTAACCTAGGAATGGTACAGAATTGAAAAGAGGAAGTTGTGCTCAAAATTTTCAAAAGACCAAGTTGGGTTTTTGTATAACAATGGTCTATAGGCATCCCTTGACCCCTCATAATTTTTGTGGAATTTTTAAAGAATTATTTAAAATAGGTGTAGTGCAACAGAAGCATTTCAAATATTGAAAATGCTATTAAAAGGGATTATTTTGTGAAAATGTTGTGATGAAAATATTTCCTACTGTTATTTAAATTATAAATGAAATGATTTAAGAAGACTATCAAAGCCCACATTTTTTTAAATGTTCTATATGGAGGGAAGAATTTTGGAAGACAGAAAACAAAAAATACTCTAAAATTAATAAAAGACCTATTATAATTCAAAATTTTATTTCTGGCCAAATTTTACTTAATAAAAAAAATATGGTTAAATTTTTGGGGTGTTACAGAAGGCTGCTAAATCTGCGCAAGCTAAAGATGCTGAAGTTGATCAGATGAAAAGGGATCTCGACCTTGAAAAGTCCAGAGATTTCTCGCTTGCTGAAGATGGAACTTTGTACTTCAGAGATCGCATTGTGGTACCTCGATTCGAACTTATGACCGACAAAGTTATGAAGGAGGCACATGATACACCACTGTCTATTCATCCGGGTAGCACCAAGATGTATCGTGATCTCCGCCAAAGGTACCGGTGGTCCAAAATGAAGCAAGACATTGCTCGCTATGTTGCCGAATGTGACGTTTGCCGTCGCATTAAGGCAGAACATCAGAAGCCTGCTAGAATTCTGCAACCGCTTCCTATTCCTGAATGGAAATGGGATAAGGTTCAAATGGACCTCATTACCGGTCTTCCCAGGTCACAAAAGGGTCATGATGCTATTCTTGTCGTCATCGATCAACTCTCCAAAGTTGCACATTTTCTGCCAGTCAAGGAGACGATCACTGCTAGTCAGTTAGCAGATTTGTATATCTCCAGAATTGTAACTCTCCATGGTGTTCCGAAGGAGATCAGTTCAGACCGTGGCAGCCTATTCACCTCAAAGTTCTGGGCAAGTTTCCAAGAATCTATGGGAACTCATATAACCCGGAGCTCTGCTTATCACCCCCAGTCCCAAGGCCAAGTTGAACGAGTTAATCAAGTGCTTGAAGATATGTTGCATGCTTGTGTAATTTCATTTGGCAAGAAGTGGGAGGAATCTCTCCCGTATGTTGAATTCTCATACAACAACAGCTATCAAGCTAGCTTGAAAATGGCACCCTTCGAGGTACTATATGGATGTAAGTGTCGAACCCCTCTGAATTGGTCAGAAACTGGGGAACGACCGCTCATTGGTCCGGATATTATCCAACACGCTGAAGAGCAAGTCCGTATTGTCCGAGAAATCTCAAGGCGGCCCAGTCTCGCTAGAAGAGCAATTATGATCGTAAACACTGGGGATCGATCTATCAACCTGGTGAGCAAGTTTATCTGCGTGTCACTCCTATGAAGGGCACTCACCGCTTCAGAATCAAGGGCAAGTTAGCTCCTCGCTACATTGGACCCTTCCGCATTCTCGCCAGACGTGGACATGTGGCATATAAATTGGAGTTGCCGCCACAATTCTCTCACATCCACGACATTTTCCATGTGTCACAACTTCGTCGATGCTTCAAGGATCCGCACCGTGCAGTGGATCATGAGCTGCTTGAATTGCAAGATGACCTATCTTATAAAGAGCATTCGATCCGGATCCTGGATCAAGCTGAACGTCAGACCTGTCAGAAGACAACCAAGTTCCTTAAAGTGCAGTGGTCGAATCATACTGAAGATGAAGCCACTTGGGAACGCGAGGATCGTCTTTGGGAAGAATACCCTGATCTTTTCCCTTCTACCTCCTAAATTCTCGGGACGAGAATTTCTTTTAGAGGAGGAGAATTTTAAAACCCCTGTGTAATGAGCAACAGTGATCCATAATGATTATGCTAAGTCACCTTGATTTACAATGCTAGATCATATTGGATTAATATCTCATTTCAAATTCCTCCACAAATTTCAATTCAAATTGCAAGTGAATTTTGAAGTTGCACAAAAGTTGCTGCAAAATAGTTCATGTTTTAGAAAATATTCCAAAACAAATATTTGATCTGGAAAACAACATCACCACAGTGCTAAAATGACCTATAGCAATTTAATCAGTGCCAAAAGAAGCATTTTAAATGCTTTTCCATTTATGAAAAATTCAAATGGATTCAAACCTCTCCCAAAAAGTTTGTGGCAGCGCAGAAAATTGCAATGTAATTATGAGGCCAAGTTTCACATTTTACAAAAAGCTTTTGGCAGCTCAATTTAATTGCAAACCTTTCTGTAAATAGAAAACAGAAAAGAAAAATGAAAAAGGCCCTAACTCTACTGTGACCTGGGCCTAAGTGCACAGTGCACCGGCCCAGCCCACCTCCCTCTTTCTCCCTCCTCCCGCCTCTCTCTCCCCGCATGTCGGCGCGCTCTTGGCCGCGCGCGCATGCACCGGCGAGGCGGCGACGCTACAGGCCAGCCGAGAAGATAAGGGCGACGCCCTCGGCCTCATCACCCGCCTCATCCACTTCTCTCCTCTCCTCGCGCTCTCTCTCGCACGCGCGCGAGCTCACCCGTACGCATCCATCACCGTCGCCATCGATCTCCGCGGCCACCGTGCTCCCCGCTTTTCTCCACCGTGTCCAGCCACTCCGCCGTGCTCCGCTACGTCGACCACGGCGACGAACGCGAGCCGGGGAGCACCGCAGCGACCGCCTCGCCTTCGTCTTCTTCCTCGGATCCCGGAGCTCGCCGTCGTCGATTTGCCGTCGCCACTATGCTCCCGTTCACCCAGAGGGCCTCCGTGTGCCCGCTAGGTGAGCCGCCTGCCCCCCTGCCCTTGAGCCGCTCTGGTTTGCGCCATAGTCGTAGCAGCCACCATGGCCGAACTCACTGCCGCTGTTGAGCTCGCCGCCGTGGCAACAACCGTTGTCACGCGCGTTCGAGCTCGTAGCCGAGCTCCTAGAGCTCGTAGGAACCCAGCGCCGCCTTCCTTTCGCCTTGCCGTGCCCCGCAGCGATGAGTGCGAGCTCGCCCGAATGCCTCCGTCGCTCGCCGTGGTTGTTTCGGGTGTTTCCGGCCGACTCCGGCGACGCCACCGCCACCAAACGAAGCTGCTCGCTCCGCTCGTTCCAACGCGCCAAGCCGCGCTTCAAACGGCCACCCGTAGCGGTTTTCCGACGAGGGCAGTGGCCCTCCGTCGTGTTTCGGCATCGCCGGCGTTTAAACGTCGGGCGCCGCTGAGTTGGCCGCCACGTGGGTATCCCTGGGTCACTGACCAGTGGGCCCCAGGGGCCCAGCTGACTGGGTTGACCAGTCAACGTGCTGACTGGGCAACCAGAGTCGCTGACATGCGGGCCCCACTCACCTAATTACTGTTTTAGTTAATTTAATTAATCAGCTAATTAATCTGACACTGACAGTGGGGCCCCACCCTTTAATTAACCATTGTTTAGTTTAATTAATCTCTGTTTAGCCCACTGAGTCACTGACATGTGGGTCCCAGCCGTCAGGTTTGACCTGGACCAGCTGGAGTTGACTGCTGACGTCACCCTGACATCATGCTGATGCAATAAAGCCTTTTTTGTATTTTCGAATTTGATTTAATTCCAGGAATTTCAGAAAATGGTTTAAAACTTTGAAAAATCATAGAAAATAAACCGTAGCTCGGATCGAAAAGTTTTCTACATGAAAGTTGATCAGAAAAACGAGACGAATTCAAATATGCCCTCCATGTAGCTGTCACATGCTCATAACACTGCAAACATGGAACCTTCCCCTCCGGTTCATCTGTCTAACAGATGCCTAAACCTGGGAAAATATCCCCAGATATTTTGTCACACCGTCTCTTACGTGTAGCACTGCGATAGGTCACCACCAGCACAGCATATTGCCATGCCATGCATCTGTGTTGCATTTGTTTGCCTTTATTTATTGTTTCTTCCCCCTCTTCTTATCCGGTAGACCCCGAGACCGACGCAGCTCCAGAGTACGACTACACCGTCGACGACCACTCTTTCACCGCAGAGCTTCCAGGCAAGCAAACCCCCTTGAACATGCCTATATCGCCTATTCTTTCTCCCTCATGCTTGCATTAGAATTGCTACAATTGTTGTCCCGAAATACCTATTCTGATGCATAGCCTATTTTTGTAACTGCTGTTGATACCATTCCTGTTATCCTATATGCTTAGTATAGGTTGGTTAGTAAACCATTTGTGGCCCCTCATCCTTGTCCTAGTTTCCCTGCTATGTTACTGGTGCCCCTATCGATGTGATCGATGGGCTGAGACCGACACATCACCGCACACCCCCTAGGTTGTACGACTTTGCAGAGCTACCATCGAGAGCCAAGGGTGATACCTCTTACCTCACTCCTGATGTTGCCTCTGTAGTATAGCTAGCTGGTGGTGGGTTACCGAGGGTGATTCCTCTATCACCACCTCCGATGAAGTTTCTGTCGTGCAACTCCTCAAGTGTGAATCCATCGAGGATGATTCCTCGGGTTCCTCCTTGATGTTATGAACACATAGATACCATGTTTTTATTTCAGTCCCTGATTAAAGTCGGGTCGGCCCCGAGGGGTACCCGCGAGATATGAGAGATCGGGTTGACCATGAGGGTACCCGTGAGACAATTACGAGGCGCGGCCGGGCAGGCAGATTGCCTCAGGATAGGGAGGAGAGGAATTGGGCCTGGCCCTTGCCGCAAGTCCTCGAGACGGGGCGACGGGACCATAGATCGTGGATCGCTGATTGTCACCACGAGCTCCCAACACAGTAATGGGTTAAGATATGTGATCTGAGTAGGCCTCTGGCCTTATCGCACTAACCACCACACAGGAATAGTATGGGCACTCGGCGTCGTATGTATCAGCTGAAGTTCTTCAGACGTCAGCGACTGAGCGGCGCACGCCCGGGTGGACCGCGAAAGCCTGCGTGTGTATACAGGGGCTAGGTCTAGTCCCGGCCGCCCACGCAACGCGCAGGAGTGCAAAGGGCGATGGGCCCAAGGCCCCTGAGCGCTTAGGGGGTAGACCAGCGTGCTGGCCTCTCTGTTGAACCTAGGTAGGGCTACGACGTGTCGATCAGCCGAGGCCGGGCAAGACCCGGAAAAGTGTGTCCGGCCAGAGTTAATCGAGCATGTTGGGTAAGTTGGTGCACCCCCGCAGGGAAGAATATCTATTCGAATAGCCGTGTCCACGGTAATAGGACGCTCGGAAAGTATCCCGATCTACTACAACTAGAACTGGATACTTGTGAACTTAATTAATATGTAGCTCCGGGATTGCTTTCTCGCAGGGAGTCGAGGAAGGATCTCTGGGCTTTGATACTATTTTGCATACTACTATATTTATGTACTATTCTACACTCTTCTAATGCTGTAAGACGCTGAAGATTCTAGTCTTCGATAGGCTAGGTTTTTCCCCTCTATTCTGGCAATTCTGCAGTCTAGTCCACAGATACAGCCCCCTCTTTTGATACCGATGCATACATAGAATAGATCTGATGTAAGTCTTGCGAGTACTTTGGATGAGTACTCACGGTTGCTTTGCTACCTCTTTTTCCCCTATACCCGATTGCTGCGACCAGATGACGGAGCCCCAAAGCCAGCTGCCCCAGTCGACGACTACTACTACCCCACCGGTGGAGCCTACTACTACGTGGAGACCGACGACCAGGAGTAGATAGGAGGCACCCAGGCAGGAGGCCTGCGCCTTTTCGATCAGATGTCGTTGTTTTGCTCAGCCTTCTTAAGGCAGACTTGTTTAACTTTGTGTCAGTACTCAGAAACTGTTGTTGCTTCCGCTAACGCTTGTTTGCGAGCTTATGTATTCGATCCCTCGAGGCCCCTGGCTTGTAATATAAAGCTTGAATGACTTTTATTTGTGTTTAGAGTTGTGTTGTGATATCTTCAAGTGAGTCCTTAGGCTTGATCGTGTGCATTTGCGTGTATGATTAGTGCACGATTAAGTCGGGGGCGTCACAGGTCTTCCTTGAATATTACCTTGGGGTGACTTGGGAATCCCCAATCTTTGGGTCTTGCCGCTCCTTATTCCTTTACTCATAGTGATCTCACCTAAAACTTGAAACTTCAGCACACAAAACTCAACAGAAACTTCGTGAGATCCGTTAGTATAGTAAATCAAATCATCCACTTTAGGTACTGTTATAAACTCATTCATAATTGTTCTTGAATAATAACTACTTTATTCTTACTTCTCCATGACTTATACCCCCTGATATAATCCATAGCATCATTAAAACAAACACACTATGCAATAAAAACAGAATCTGTCTAAAACAGAACAATACGTAATGACAGAATATTTATCCATACTTATGTAACTCCAAAAATTCAGAAAAATTAGGACAGCGTAAAAAAATTGTATCCCAATACTGTGTAAACATTTCAGATTTTTATGACGTTCCAGTGAGAAATGTAAAATCAAATACTGGGCGCAAAACTTTCTATTTTCAAACAGCATCAACTATACTATCATTTAAATCATCCCAAATGCATTACTTGGCACAAACACTAATTAAAAGATAAAAACACAATCATTACAGTAGAAATAATCATGTGACTCAAGAAAAATAAAAATTGCAAGAAAGATAAATATTGGGTTGCCACCCAACAAGCGCTATTGTTTTATGCCCCTAGCTAGGCATAATGCATTATTTCAAGTATTGTCATCTTTCAAAGTATTTCCATAGGTGGATCTCATAATAGATTCATATGGTGGTTTAATTCTATTCCTTGGGAAGTGTTCCATCCCTTTCTTTAGTGGAAATTGGAACCTTATATTTCCTTCTTTCATATCAATAATTGCACATATGGTTCGTAGGAAAGGCCTACCAAGTTTTATAGGACAAGACGGATTGCATTCAACATCAAGCATAATGAAATCCACGGGTACATAATTTCTATTAGCAATTATAAGGACATCATTAATTCTACCCAATGGTTTCTTAACAGTTGAATCCGCTAAATGCAAATTAAGGGAACATTCATCCATAGCGGTGAGACCTAGAACGTCACATAAAGATTTTGGTATAGTAGAGACGCTAACACCTAGATCACACAAGGCATTACATTCATAGTCTTTAATCTTTACTTTAATAGTAGGTTCCCATTCATCATGTAATTTCCTTGGAATTGATACTTATAATTCTAGCTTTTCTTTATGAGCTTTAATCATTGCTTCTACAATATGTTTAGTAAAATATTTATTCTGTTCGTAAGCATTAGGTGAATTCATCATGGATTACAACAAGGAAATACATTCAATCAAAGAGAAATTATCATAATTAAAGTCCTTGTAATCCAAAGTAGTGGGCACATCACTATCTAAAGTCTTGACCTCTTCAAACCCACTTTTGTTATTTTTATCATTAAGATCATCACCCTCCGAACAATTGGGACGCCTTCTAGCTAAAGTTGACTCATATCTAGTCCCTTTTTCAGCAAGTTTTATATTACTAAACAAAGATTCAATAGGTGTCACACCAATCATTTTAATATCCTCATCATGATTATGATAAAAACCGGGTACGAGAGTCTTTTCTAGGAATTCACGCTTAGCTCTTAACCTCTCAATTCTTTTTCTACTTTCATCCACGGTGACTTGGATAGACTTTAGAGATTCAGTAACATCATTTTTATGTGGCATAATTTTAATTTTAAGAGTATCCACATCATGAGCAATTCTATCCATGTTTCTAGCCATATCATCAACTTTATGTAGTTTTTCTTCTACCATGGCATTAAAAATCTTTTGAGAACTAATAAGTTCTTTAATGTTGTTCTCAAGTTCAGTAGGTATCCTATTATTATTATTATTATTATTATTATTATTATTATTATTATTATTATTATTATTATATGAATTACCATAATTATTAGAGGGATTACCGGGATACGGTCTAGGATTGAAATTCCCACTATAAGCATTGTTGTTGAAATATTTCTAGCGACAAAATTCACATCAATAGCATCATTATTTTGCTCAATCAAGGTAGATAGTGGCACATCATTAGGATCAACTTGAGCATTTTTACTAGCAAACATATTCATAAGAGCATCCATTTATCGCTCAAAGTAGCAATTTCTTCGACAGAGTTTACCTTCTTACCAGTTGGAGCTCGTTCGGTGTGCCATTGAGAATAATTTGTCATCATATTATCAAGAAGCTTTGTAGCCTCTCCCAATGTAATTCCCATAAAGGTACCACCTGCACCAGAGTCTAGAAGATTTCTAGAAACAAAGTTTAGTCCCACATATATTTTTTGTATAATCATCCATAAGCTTAAACCATGAGTGTGACAATTTTTGATCATTAATTTCATTCTCTCCCAAGATTGTGCAACATGTTCTTGCTCAATTTGCTTAAAGTTCATGATTTGATTTCTAAGAGAGAATCTTAGCGGGAGGAAAATACTTAGCAATAAAAGCATCCTTACATTTATCCCATGAATCAATACTATTGTGAGGTAAGGATGAAAACCAAGTTTTATCACGATCTCTTACTGAGAAAGGAAATAATTTCAACTTAACAATATCATTATCCACATCTTTTTTCTTTTGCATATCACATAATTCAACGAAGGTATTAAGATAGGATGCAACACTTCATTAGGATTTCCAGCAAATTGTTCTTTCATAATAAGATTTAGCAATGCAGCATTAATATCATATGACTCCGCACTAGTGGCGAGAGGAGCAATTGAAGTACTAATAAAATCATTATTATTAGTATTCGAGAAGTCACACAACTTAGTATTTTCTTGAGACATAGTGGTAACTCAAGCAAGCAAGCAAACAAGCAAAATAAAATCTTTTTGTGTTTTTGATTTTTTTTAACGAGAATAATACAAGCAAATAAAAAGTAGAACAAGTAAATGATAATGTGAATGTAGGGACATGTAAGTGTTTGATGATGTCTCCCCGGCAATGGCGCCAAAAATTCTTTTCTGCTACTTGTGAGCTTCGTTGGGATTTTCCTCGAAGAGGAAGGGTGGAGCAATATAGCAGCGGATAAGTATTTCCCTCAGTAGAGAACCAAGGCTATCGAACCAATAGGAGAACCACGCAAACACTCCTTAGCAGTACCTGCACACACAAGAGCAAATACTTGCACCCAACGCGGGCAAGAGGGTTGTCAATCCCCTTGTACTCGTTAATTGCAAGGATCAAATCTGATAGTGGTAGATAGATAAATTGCAAAGTAAAATAAAATTACTAAAATTGCAGCAAGGTATTTTTGGTTTTAGTAATATGATTAAAGTAGACCCGGGGGGCATAGTTTTCACTAGAGGCATCTCTCTCATAAAAATAGCATATGGTGGGTAGACAAATTATTGTTGGACAATTGATAGAAAAGCGCATAGTTATGACGTTATTCATGGCATGATCATGTATATAGGCATTACGTCCGTGACAAGTAGACCAAAACAATTCTGCATCTACTACTATTACTCCACCCCTCGACCGCTATCCAGCATGCATCTTAAGGTATTAAGTTCATAACAAACAGAGTAATGCTTGGAGCATGATGACATAATGTAGACAGAATAAAACCAATCAATATGATTAAACCCCGTCATTTTACCCTTAGTAGCAACAATACAAATATGTGCCTCGCTACCCCTTCTGTCATGAGGTCATGACACCGCAAGATAGAACATACTACTATGCACCACTTCCATTGAAGATCAATGAATCAACTTGGCCAAAGAAAACCCATAGACCGGAAAGCATTACATAGCTATAACAATCATACATAATAAAGTTCAAAAAAGACTCAATTACTTTCAATGAATAATCTGATCATAAACCCACAATTCATCGGATCCCAACAAACACACCGCAAAAAAAGATTACATCAGATCGATCTCCGAAGAGAACATTGTATTGAAGATCAAAGAGAGAGAGAAAGCCATCTGCTATGGACCCGTAGGTCTGTGGTGAACTACTCACACATCATCACAAGGGCAGCAAGGTTGATGTAGAAGCCCTCCGTGATCGATCCCCCCTTCCGACAGAGTACCGGAAAAGGCCTCCAGATGGAATCGCGGAAGAATAGAGACTTGCAGCGGCGAAAAAATGTTTCGGGTGGCTCTCTGGGGGTTTTGGAATATTTGGGAATTTATAGCGCTGGAATTAGGTCAGACGGAGCCACGAGTGGCCCACAAGGCATCAGGGCACGCCTTGTTGCCTTGCCGTCTCCTCGTAGGTATTCTGGTCCTCCCCGAAGCTTCTAAGGTCTCTTATGTCCAGAAAAAATTGTCAAATCATAGCGTTTGGACTCCGTTTGGTATAGGTTTTCTGTAAAACCAAAAACAAGCAGAAAATAGCAACTGGCACTAGGCACTGAGTTAATAGGTTAGTCCCCAAAAATGATATAAAATTGCATATAAAATATCTAAGAATGATAATATAATAGCATGAAACAATAAAAAACTATAGATACGTCGGAGACATATCAATGACTCAAGTAGATTTTTATATTTACTTATTGAGACATAAATCTGGATCCTTTGAAATATTTCAAAAAGGGTTTTCAGAATGAAGTAGAAATTGGTAACAAGAAAAATATGTTTCTACAATAAGATTGAAGAATGGAATATTTGAGTTAAAAGTTTAGCGAATGTCTGATGAGCTATGAAAAGAAATTTATAGCTTGCACTTCCCAGAACATCACTAAGAGTAGAATGTTTTGAGTTGATGTAATCAAACTATGTATGACATGGTGAGATCAAAGATGACATTAATCAATTTGCCAATATACTTTTTAATGTGATGCTTTAGAGACTGTGGCTTTTAGACTGAAAAAGAGCGCCATCAAATCTGTTGAAATGACACCATATAAGATATGGAATGGTATGAGTGCTACTCTGTTGGTTATCCCAAATAGTTGGGTATTCCTCTATCACTACGCCAAGGTAAAATGTTTTGCAAAAGAGTGCGGTAAATTTTGAAGAAAGTATTTTCTACAAAAGAGTGAGTGGGAGGACAGTTCAACTCGATGAGATTACAGAATCTTCGTAATCAGGTCAAAGAAAAGAAACGCTGGAAATGATTCTAGAATTTCCTACCATGACTAATACGGAAAACTGTACATGAGATATAGAGACTTCGGTCGAACTTGCAGCTGAACTATATAGGTTGGGGAAATTTGTGCAGACCTTCGTGGTGTGTAGACGAAATATTGTTGAACAAACAATGAACCTATAATACACAGAGAGGCGTTGATGGGCCCTGACTCCGGTATTGGCTATATGCCAAAATAGTCTGAGATAGTATCCATATACATAATTCAAGTTTAGAACTTGATGGATCCTCTGAAAGACTTAGAGTCTAAAGTATAGTAATGGATCTATAGACTGACAAAGATAATATTTTTTTTTATGTTTGACTTGTTACAAATAGTTTATGACAAGTTCAAGGAGCTGATTATGACGAGATTGTCTCATCGTAGCAATACTTAAAGTCAGTCCGGGTTAAACTAGCAATTACTAAATATTTCAATTATGAGATATAATAGATGGATGTCAAAATGATAGAAATAGAACCAAGGTTGTATGTGTGATACAGTCCAAGGTAATTTTGTTAATTCAGAGGATGCTGGTAAGTTTGCAAACTTCAAAAGATCCTATAATGGACTGAAGCAAGCATAATGGAGTTGGAATCTTTGTTCTGATGAAATGGTTAAATAATTTGATTTCATCGAGGAAAGCAAAGATGCTTGTATTTATAAGAAAGTAAGAGGGAGCATGATAATATTTCTAACATGATGTGCGTGCATGACACATTGTTGATTGGAAATAATATTCTTGACACAAATTAGGACTTCATTAAATATTTTTCACTGAAGTGCTTAGGCAATATAGCCTTGGTATTAGGCATTATGATCTATGGAGATAGTAGTGCCTAATTGGGCTTAGCCAAAATACATATTGACAAGATACTAAAAGCAGTTTAGTATGAAAACGCCAAGAAGAGTTTCTTGTCTAAGTCACATGGAAGGAGTTTTAAGCAAGAATTGGTATCCTGAAATACTGATGAGTGAAATATTTATTTCAATCACACTTGTGTTAATTATATTCCATGATATGTAAACAACCAGATATGTCCAGTACTCCAAGTAAGTTGTGAGTAAGGTTACCAGAATGGTCAAATTGTTGATCATACGACAACAGTAAAAATGTCATTAAGTACCGACGACATGTTTCTCGCATACGGAGAAAATGAAGAGATTGTTTTAAGAAATTACATCAATACATGCTCGTTGTAAGTAGTACATCGACAAAATCTCCATCGATGCTCTAAGCGATTTTCAATTTCAGTTAAATGATTTATGGTGGCACAGTAAGTTGGAATTGGTCCAAGAAAGTTACTGTGGTGAATTCTATAATAGAAGGCTGAGTATATTGTCGCTTTAGAAGCAACAATGAAGGGTGATGAACCAAAATTTCATTTATGAACTTGGTATGATTTCTAGATGATTGCGCCAATGGAACACTGTTCTTAATAGTGGTTCCATAGCTCAGTCTAAGAGATCAAAGGTTCTAACAGTGAGTCAAGACATACAAAGCTAGTTCCACGTAAATTATGAAATTTCTGGAAGCATGAAAGATGCAAAGGGAATGCAAAGATACACTCAGATCTGAAGTTGTCATATTTGAGAAGATGAAGGCTATACCACAAGCAAAGCATGAACTAACACTGGATTGCCATTGGTGTAAAAACAAAAGGTGCTAACTAGATTATTGACTCTAGTGCAAGTGGGGGCGTGCTGGAAATATGCCCTAGAGGCAATAATATTGTATTATTATATTTCCATGTTTATAATTAAGAGTTTATATTCTATGCTATAACTGCTATGATCCTGGAATATGTGATTCAGTGGAAAACTCATATGCACGTGTAGAATGATAAACGGTAAAATATGATTACTAGTCTCGCCTCAAAGACTAGCTCAAGTGTTGTTGGTGATCATGTTTTCCGGATCTTAAGATATCATTAAGTGTAACGATAGTCCTGAAACAACTTTAAGAATATGACCTTGGTATAATGATCATATTGAATTGACCCAAACTTGTTTCTTATACTTTGAGATACAACCGTCACAAGTCAATTGTTATAACATGAAGAGTTAATGTGTGATTTAGTTCCTTAGACCATGAGAGTATCGTAGTCACTTCTTACCGTACGATGGGCTTTGGGGTTGCTCAAACGTCATCTGTAACATGGTGATCATAACGATAACTTATACGTTCATCGGAAAGTTTGACACGGGACTAGATAGCTCAAGAGTGGGATTTGCTCCTCCGACGATGGAGAGATATTCTTAGGGCCCTCTCGGTGTGATGACATCCATCATCGTCTGGCCAGACATAGGTGACTAGGGCCGGAACATGTCAACGAGAAACAAAACCGGTAACGAGGAACCCGGTATAGTGAGCATGTGTATGACTCAAGAGGATACCAATATGTCTCACCTCGAGTTTTGTAAAGTATCACAAAGAAAAGGGAATAGCACATGATAACCAAAGGTTCACTCGAATGTCATTCGTGTACTCATAGGGATCAATATGGACGTCCACGGTTCCGCTATCGGTCATTGAACGAAAGGGGTTTTGTTCATGTCTATGTTTTACCGAACCAATAGGGTCACAAGCTTAAGGTAAGCATGATTTGCTGAGTGTTAGTAGGAGAGGAGTAATGAGAAAATATTTATGAAATAGTTTCATTAATATTCAAAATAGTTTCAAGAGGAACCGGAAGCGTTTCGGGGTCACCGGAAGGGTTTTGCGGTTTACCGGGTAATATCGATAAATTATATATAGGTGGAAATAGTTTCCGGTGATGTTAAATTAATATTAAAAGGCTCTAAATATGATTAGGAGGCTTTTACATTTCTTTAAATATCAACGGGCCTTAAAAGGCCAAGAGGTGGAAAGCTACTTGGGCCACTTGGGCCCAATATAGGTGGCGCCCCCTTCCCCCCTTGTAGAATGAAGGGGGAGGCCGAATTGGAGGGGGCGTTCCCCTCCTCTTGGCCGGCCAGGGGTGGGGAGACTTTCCCCCCTTGTGTGGCGCCTCCTCCCCTCCCTCCAACCTATATATACTAGAGGTTTTGGCACTTTTGAAGACACAAGTTTTGGAGCCTCCTCTAGTTCTCTAGTTCTAGTTCTAGTTGGTCCTAGTTGATCTAATTAGAGCTAGACCTAGATCCTCTAATCATCATAATTAGAAGCCCACTGTGATTCTAATATCCTCCCTCCAATTCTCCGGCGACGATTAGCTCTGGACAGCGGAGCGCTGCCGGATCATGAAGACCGTACGCTTGCAATCTGTAGAGAGGTCGTGCTTTCGGTCTTCCGTTCGAGGGATCGTTCATCGATGGTTCGAGGGACTCCAAGTACGATCTACACTGACTCGTCTTCTTCCGCTGCAACTCGGAGTTGGTAACGATCCGATCCGAACCGTTATTGCATCTTCATAGTGTTCCTGGTTGATCGTAGGGCGATTTTTTTTGTTTTCTACTACGTTTCCCAACAGGGCCGACACAAACGAATTTGTCATTTGTACTTTTTTGCATGGCCACGTGAGAGCAATGTTGATGTTGAGCTCCTGAGCTTCATGAACAAATTTTTCCATGATCCCGGTTGAGATTGAAGTAGATGTTGATGAAGATGCCCGTCTGATCTTCGACGATCCTACCTAGGGTGTAGTCATTGACCTGGCCGACGTTGTCGATCGAATCGATGACGAAAGTTGCCATGCCGAAGAGGAAGATGTGTTCCAGTGTATAGATCACGCCGAAACCTATCTGAACTCCCATCGAGTCGCGGCGTCCACCTAGCAGGATTTGTATGGGCCACCACTGTTGGAGCTAAATCCGGCAGATCCCTCGATAGGGTATCCTAAGCTAGGTGTCTTGGGACGAAGGTAACAAGGACACAGGGTTTACCCAGGTCCAGGCTCTCCAAGGATATACAACCCTACGTCATGCTTGTGTTTTATTGTGTTGGAGTGTGTACAGAGTACAAAATACCGAGATGTTGTTGTCTGTCTAATGTTGTGTTCTACGACGAACCCGACCCCAACTTATATAAGATATCGGGGTTCTAGGATCACAAGAGTCCTAATCGGCTACGTCGGTGAAGGGGAGTCCTCCACGGGTACGGAGTCCTTGTATTGAATGACAAGGCTTCTTGGTTTTCCTTGTAGATCGCCATGGGCCACCCAAAGTGGCCCAAGAAAGAACAGATCTAGGGGTCCTCAGCCCGGCCAATCAGGCCGGGAACTGTCATCATGAGAGCCCCCCTAGCCGGGACACCGTCAGTCACCACCACCAGACCTTAACACTAGTAGTTTTTCCGAACTAGGTTCTAAGCCAGAGGGTCCTAAGCCACACTTCCATCTCAATGAACCCAAGGCCATGTGCCCTATCATCTAGCAGCTGGCTTAGAGCCACCATCAAAGCCTCGCCAATTACCATCAAAGCCTCCTCACTGAAGCCAGCCATGTCCATGACAACATTATAGAGGGAATGGTGGACGTCGACAGGCTTGCTCACCCGGATGGCGGATGCCACCTCCTTCACGACATCGGCCTTGCTGCTAAACACGCTGAGCTCTTCCTCCATCAAGCCTTTCATATTCCTCATCCTCTCATGAGCAGGAGAGTGATCATCAGCACCAGCCTTCTCAAGGCCATCAAGGATGATGGTCTCCGACTCCTAGGGTCTCTGGATACTCAGGCATAGGAGAACCGAGAGGCCATGACATGCTTGCGGGCAACCAGACTGTCGGGGATATAACTCCATGATATGACCCGGCTCATGAGCTTAAGTCGCCCTGAGGTTAAGTCATCTCTGGGTTTAAGTCACCCTGAGGATGAGACCCGGCCGAAGGATGACCCGGCCTGCTACAGTGCCAGGGCTGAAGTTAACCCGGCCTGCTACAGTGCCATGCCTGAAGTTAACCCGTTCTGCTACAGTGCCCGGGCTGAAGTTAACCCGTTCTGCTACAGTGCCAGGGCTGAAGTTAACCCGTCCTGCTACAGTGCCAGTCCTGAAGTTAACCCGGCCTGCTACAGTGCCAGGTCTGAAGTTAACCCGGTCTGCTACAGTGACTCGGGCAAGGTTCCGTCAAGAAAGAGTCAAAATACAAGATGGAGACCCTTTAACTTGGAAGACACGGATGACTTAGAGTAGGACTCCAATCATGGGTATAACCCGGAAT
Organism: Elymus sibiricus; assembly: GCA_039707655.1. NCBI lineage: Eukaryota > Viridiplantae > Streptophyta > Magnoliopsida > Poales > Poaceae > Elymus > Elymus sibiricus. The sequence goes on along the minus strand of CM077664.1, from coordinate 230,226,992 downwards.
CTCATGTAAGCCGCCCCTTCAACTTATATAAGGAGGGGCAGGGCACCCCAAGAGGGACAAGTTTTTTAGAGGTCAAGATAGACAGATAAGTCTGGAGACAGATGTTTTGGCAGGTCTCAAGACAGACGTTTTGATAGCTCTCGAGACAGAGTCAGGGAAACAACACCCTTGTAATCGTGACTATGATCATCAATATCAATCAAGCAGGATGTAGGCTTTTACCTCCACCGCAAGGGGCCGAACCTGGGTAAAACTCGCGTCTTCTCGATTCCGATCAACCCCGTTCAAGCTACCACCTAGCTGCAATGGCCTCACCACTAAGTCCTTTCACGAGGACATCTGCCGTGACAAAACCACAACAGTTGGCGCCCACCGTGGGGCCGATGCACGGTGGTATTGTGTTCTTGGTGGGAACTTTTCTAGGGATCGAGAAGCTCGTGATGGACTGGATGAAGAAGACCCAGCTTGGAAGCATCTGCATCAGTTTCGAGTTCATCAGTCCAGATTTACAATCTGTGAGATTTAAGTTCGAGAAAAATTAGGGTTGCGGTTTGTCCGCCGCCGGCCTGCAATTTATTCAATTGTTTTCGAGTCGCCGAGACCGACAGACTTCTGAAGAGGACGTGTCCGACCAACCGCTGCCCTTGCGTACATACTGTTGCATCACGGGTGCCTGCTCTGCTGCTATTTCAACTCCAAACCAAAGTATGTGGAATCGGATCAAGCCCCGAGGGAGCCGCTGTTTTTACTGCGACTGCGGGTCTGACCGGCTATCGATTCATCGCATCGTTTAGTACTACTCCAGTATCCACTACGCCGATCCATCCAGAAGACGAAAATTCACCTTGTGACGGTCTGCTGATCTGTGTTTCCGCACACGTACGGACCATGGGCAGTTATACGTTTCAAGGAGACCTCCTGTTACTATATCTATTGAGCTAGTTGGTTCGAGTTCTCAGAGTTTTCAGTGTTTCCATCGTCAAGAAAAAGAAAAAAAAAGGGAGGGCCACGACCCGGAAGAAGATGTGTCCATGGACTCATACTTCACCACCGACTCGCCTCGAGACGGCCGCGCCTCGAGCCAGCCGCCTCGGTCGCCGCACGTCGGGCTGCCTCAGTTGACACGGCCTCGTCAAGCCGCCACTTCGCTCTGAGCTGCTGCGGCCTTGCTGTCGAGCCGCCCGCCCGAAGACGCCGCCTCCGTGGGCCTGCCTCAGCCACTGCTCCGGACCGCCCTCGTGAGTGGACTCGCTGCCCGGGCTGACGAGTGGCCTCCGCCAGCAAGCCGGCCCGCCTGTCTCCGCTTCCGAGCCGCCGCCTCCGCCGTGGTCTGCCGTTGTCGTGCCACCCCGGCCGAGCGGTTTCGCCTTTGCTTCGTCGAATTGCCTCGCCCCGACGGCCTGCCACCGCTGCTGGGCCTCACCTCGCCGGCGTTGCCTCCGCGGCCGCCGAGCCGCCGCCTCAAGCCGCCACTCTGAGCCGCCACCCTCATCGCTGGGGCACCTCCACCGCCACAGACCGCCTTCGCCGTCGCGACCTTGTCGAGCCGCCCCCACGGCCTCGCGACGAGTCACCGGTTTCCGCCGTGGCTTGCCTCAGCCGTCCCGCGCCAAGTCGCTGGCCTCGCCTCTGCCACTTCTTTTGCCGCCTCGCCGCGTCGAGTCGCCGCATCGAGCCGTTTCCGCCCCTACCAAGGCCCACCTCGCCTCCGCTACCGCGGTTCTACCGTGGCCGGCGCGCCGTTCCGCCATCGCAGCCTCAAGCCGGTGTCGCCAAACCGCCTCGCCTCCGCTGCTCACCTCCACGCCGCAGGTCCAGCCGTCGCGCCTTGAGCCGGCCATGATGCAGTCGAGCCTCCGTCTCCGCTGTCGTGCTGAGCGGCCTCCGCTCCGAGCCGCCGTCGCCAAAGTCGCCGGCCGCTTCTGCCGCAGCCGCCTCCGAGCTGCCCGGCCTCGAGCCGCCTCCGCTGTGGCCCGTCTCCGCTCCGAGCCGCCCTCGCGCCGCCTCGCCGGAGCCTTCTTCAGCCGCAGCTGCGCAGAGTCACCGCCGCCGTAACCCGCCGCCGCGGCCTCACAGCCGGCCTCGCCTCTGCCACTTCTTTTGCCGCCTCGCCTTGCCGAGTCGCCCTCGCCGCCGCCTCGCTCCTCTACAGCGGCCGGTCCGCCGCCGGCTCAACCCGCCCCGCGCAACGGTTCCGACCACTCGCCGCCTCGCCCCGGCCTACTCCTGCGCGTCCCCGCGCCGGCTCACCGCCCGTCAGCCCCTGCCGGTTTGCGCCCCGCCAGCTCGGGTCTCTCCCGCGCGCCCGCCGGTTACCCGCCGATTCAGTCGACTGCTGCGGCCGGGTGCCCAACGAAAAAAAAAAGAGCCGCGGCAACATCTGAGACCGCTGATCGTCAGAGTATTCTGTTTGCACTAGATGGGCTGCACCATTACCAGGTTATCTACAAACGTTACATATGGATCATCTGTCATCCAAGTGCATCAGGTGATATCTGACCAGTCTATTTTCATAGCACATATTATTTTCGTTAAGAACAATTACTCTGGCTTGCGATATTTTTATGCAGGACAATTGTTCACTACAAGGGCGATCGTCGTGTCATGGATACAGAGCTCACGCCAAAAGTTATCATGCGCCAGCATCTGACCGTACCGCACTGCTCGACCAACGCGTATGCAAGCCGCCGCCTCTGCGTTTCGGTCTACATCAACATGCGGCCAACTCATCTGCTCACGCCGCGGCCGATTCATCCGTCCGCGCCCGCGGCCGACTCGCCCGTCTGCGCCAACTTACAAGCCGCGGCTGACTCGCGCGTCCGCGCTTCCAACGCCACGGGCGACCCTCGGATCCGCGCCGGGTTACCGGCCGACTCTCATATCTACATCAACACACCGGATCCGCGCCCGTCTGCATGAACTGCTCAAACGGACGCCCCCGCCCCCGTTACCCGGTCTACTCCAACAATTCTGAAGCAAATAAAACATATTATTAGCCTCTACCTGCACCGGATGGCTCAATGAATAGGCGCACAAGCTGCCGCCGCTGCGGTTTGGTTAAACTTCAACAAACAGTCGGGACAAACCATCGGCCGGATTACTAACACGACTTATACGGGATCATCTATGACCCGCCACGGTCGACCTCAACCTTCCGCGGATTGACATCGCATTATCAACGCCAAGGACATACAACAAGCATCGCGAAGATCATCAACTCGCCATACGCTTCTGGCTTCAATAAATTTCAGCTATCAGCTGTCAACTATATACCGGCTGATGCCATAGCCACAGTATGATGAATCTCACGCCGACTCCTCGAGTCACCTTTAGAACTCGGGGGCTACACCGACATGACTCGGCAAGATTTGACTGTTTTCACAAATACAAGAACCCCGGATCATTGCAAGGGAGACAACCTGGATTTGGGGGCTGCTGCCGTATTGGCGAAGGAATAAAGGTTGCCGAAGAGGACTAGTCGCCATGATGCGATGTTCAAACATGGGTATCCTGCCTTATTGGCAAACAATCAGGTTACCAAAGAAGATTAGTCGCCATGATGCACAGTCCAAACATGGGTATCCTGTTCAATCTCAATTATGGTCACTTGGGGGCTTCCAACTCACCGAGTTTAGCTTTCTCACCCTCTTGACCCGGCAATAATGCCACATTATCTTGGTTAAACCTGCCTGTCTGCTTGATGCTACTCCGCTTAGGTGACCCGGTGTACTCTTGACAAGTCAATCATTTTTATGACCCTGAACTTGTCTTGGTTAAAACATCGGTTATGTCACGTGAGAACCGGCTTACAGAGAGCGAGGATAAACCATGGGCTATCACGCCAGCTTCATTGAAGCAAGACTCGAGCCTCGAAAGTCGGTCCTATGTCGTGCCTCGCAAGCCGACGTTTTTATACTCTGTTATCAAACTCATACATCATCATACATTGCATCATCATTGCATCATCATACAATGCATCATGTATGCATGAACATATTTGTTTATGTTGCAGGAGCCGGTTTTCAAACCGGGTTACATTGTAACTCTGCAGGAACAAACAAATCTTTAATAGCCAAAATGGCTGGATCTTTATCATGGTTCATCATAACCAGTATTAAATGATTGAGATATCAATTCTCCTATTTTCCCGGGGTACAATTCCAGCCGGGTCACATATAATACCTGGTCATTTAGTTGACCGGGTTTTTGGTTATTCAACATGTGCTTTGTAGAGGACTACAGCACTTATGGATTTTTTCTCACACATATTCGTCGGGTTGCACTGCAACCACGGCCAAGGATTTCTTTCATCGCAAAGGCATCATCAGTTCACGGACTGGATATGATTTTATTCTACAATGGAAGGAATAGTCCCGAGTCGCCGCAGGCACATGACCCGGCACTTGGGGGCTACATTATTCAAATCAAGATTACATCAAGTATGAAAGTCCCATGTCACTGCAAGCATGCACCACGGCACTTGGGGGCTAATGCATGGTCATTTTTACTAGTCTCATTGAAGACCCGACCCATCATATACTGATGAGCCGGCCCTTGGGGGCTACCATTTGCTCCTGTCAAAAGTTCAAAAGTACACAAGCCTTAATAGTGACCCGAAGCTTGGGGGCTACATCATATGATGTTCTTTCCAAAGGAGTACATGTAAGTTCCAAGTCGCTGCAAGCAAACGACCCGGCACTTGGGGGCTACAACAGTCCAAGTTGTTTAAATAAATCAAAAGGTCCAAGTTGAAGACCCGGCCCATCATATACTGATGAGCCGGCCCTTGGGGGCTACACATGTGAAGTGCAAAACTTTCAGTTCATGATTGAAGACTCAGACGAATAACCCGGATTTTTCTCCACAGTTGCAACATTTATATTTAAGCAAGTCTTAAGCTATCACTTTGTTCTATTCTTAAGACTTGGGGGCTACAGGTTATCTCCTCCAAGCTATTCAGACAAGTTAGCTCAACATCATACGGATTTTTTATTCATTTCTTCATCAAAGTCTGAAGCATTGAAAGTTGGCACAACATCAGACGGATTTTCTTTTTATCAAGCCAAGGCATTTGAAGACAATTCAAAAATATCATAAGGGTTATTTTTTCTACATGGAATCAGCGTCAAGAAACTCAGGAGCTTAGCATGAATAAATCCAAGCTAATCTGGGGGCTAATGTCGGGGATATAACTCCATGATATGACCCGGCTCATGAGCTTAAGTCGCCCTGAGGTTAAGTCATCTCTGGGTTTAAGTCACCCTGAGGATGAGACCCGGCCGAAGGATGACCCGGCCTGCTACAGTGCCAGGGCTGAAGTTAACCCGGCCTGCTACAGTGCCAGGCCTGAAGTTAACCCGGCCTGCTACAGTGACCCGGGCGAGGTTCCGTCAAGAAAGAGTCAAAATACAAGATGGAGACCCTTTAACTTGGAAGACACGAATGACTTAGAGTAGGACTCCAATCACAGGTGTAACCCGGAATCTCATGTAAGCCGCCCCTTCAACTTATATAAAGAGGGGCAGGGCACCCCAAGAGGGACAAGTTTTTTAGAGGTCAAGATAGACAGATAAGTCTGGAGACAGATGTTTTGGCAGGTCTCAAGACAGACGTTTTGATAGCTCTCGAGACAGAGTCAGGGAAACAACACCCTTGTAATCGTGACTATGATCATCAATATCAATCAAGCAGGATGTAGGCTTTTACCTCCACCGCGAGGGGCCGAACCTGGGTAAAACTCACGTCTTCTCGATTCCGATCAACCCCGTTCAAGCTACCACCTAGCTGCGATGGCCTCACCACTAAGTCCTTTCACGAGGACATCTGCCGTGACAAAACCACGACACAGACCCTAGAAGAAGATGGTCCGCATCTGAAAGTAGTTCTGGATGGAAGTGTTGAGGAACTCAGCGTCCTTGGGGTGGTCCTAAGAAACAAAGACAATGTTGTTAGTTGTGATTAGTATGTTAGAGAAGCGAAACAAGTGGTATGTTAGCTAACTGCGATGTGGCCTTGGTAGTGCTCTGTTTTCAGCATGATCATGAATGTGTCCTGATCCCATTGTCCGCCACTAGGGTCACTAAGCTTGGATACTTGGATCCATCCAGCTCTTCACTCCTTGAGGTGGTTGTAGACCTAGGTTGCAGTCACCTCTGTGCCACGGAACTCAAAGACCTTCTTGGCAACAGCGTTGAGGCGCACCTCTTGAAGCCCTTGTTAGTCCTAACTCCACTGACGATGATCTCACATGTCTTGTTAAGCACGAATATGGGTAGAAAATGCTGCCATTTCATTGTGTTCCCCTTCCTAGCCCCATCATCATTACCTTCGCAACCTTAATGGTCGCCTTATTAGCTGCCTCAATAGCTACCGCTAAAGATGGTTGCACAACAGGCCCCTCAAACACATCTGAATCAGGAGGCATCTATTCGAATAGCGGCTTGGAATCCTCAACATAGGAGGGACAAAACAATTGCCCGACTAAGGCCTTCGATGGTCATGTCCTATAATGGTTAGCATTAGGACTACTGAACAAAGACAATGCATACTACACATGGACTGATCTTCAAGCTCAACACACTGGCACATCTAGCAAACTAGCATTGACTTATCATGAAGTTCAACACACTACCACATCTACCTATCTACCATACTGACATACTATCATACTACATGGTTTGATCATCCAGCATTAAACGGACATGGAAAACACCATGAACATCGTCAATGCGGACAAATAAAACCTAGCATGCTACCAGAACGGCATAACCTACCATACTACCTGCAGGTCTACTCCTACCACATGCTCATGGATCTAAGTCGAACGAGTAGAGAGTAATTGAACTTAAGCCATCGGAGGGGTAAGGAGGAGGCACAAAACAATTAGAAGAAGAGGAAGAAGGAATCGCCACAGCCAACCACCGCCGGCCGAAGAAGATGCGTCGCTTACCTAATCGTCGGTAAAGAAGCTGCCCGGACGGAAAGCTCGAAGGAGGAAAATGGTGACAGGAGTTTCAACGTTGAGCCGAAGGGGGCTTAAGACGGCGACCTAATCGGCGGGAGGTGACCCAATTCCCCTCGCCGTTTTTACAAGAACGCGCACGAGCTCACGCCATCTTCCTGCTCGCATGAGCTCGGCACGCGTTCCCATTACCTGCATGCAGAGAGCCTGAGTGAGAGGAAACGGCCAATTCAGCCGTTCGTACCGGGCTGACTGGGAGGTACTTTAAATTTCACACGGGCTACAATTTTGATGCAGGTCAGACAACCAAATGGCTAAAGTGGCATTGGGTCTGGCACGCCATCAGCGACCCGACGAAATGCCCACAGCCAACTCTGGAGCTCGAATAAAGTTGAGAGACTGGAAGACTGTCTACCCGCTGTGCCGTGTCAAAGTCCGCTGGTTCCCAGCGACAGCGCTGGACCTTGGCCACGCCAGCCGCCGCACGGTCCTTGCAGAGCTTACACGCCGGTACCATAGCGGCGTCGGCGGGCTGCGCCTAAGCAGCCCTTCCACTTGAGTTGAGCCGCCCGGAAAAGATGACTGATTACAGCCAGTCAGTCCGACAACCTCCACTCCCAAACCAGCCGAAGCCTGAAAAAGCATCAACAGAACAGTAGTACTCCGGAGTATGTCACAAGTCACATGGTCTGCCCTGAAACTCAGTCACTCTGTTATTTCTCCGGCTACAAACAAAAATTCAAGTAGGTTTCCGGACTGCCCACCACAGCCATCAAAATATCTATCTACACAATCACGCTGCATGTTTATACTAGTTATCCTTTTGGCGATATAGATGAGAAGGGAAGATGATATGACTAGCCTATACACAGCAAAAAATATAGGACAGGCAGCATATATCAAACTTCAGAGTCTATCTAGTTATCTGGTTCTACGCTCTCCAGTGGTATGTTAATGTCAGGTATAACGGTTGCTTCTGCTTCGCACAAGTCTATGTCCATACATCCCAGCTCAGGCACAGGTGGTTGGGGGGTAGCGGCTCCAGAACAGGTGTCCTCTGACCGACAATGCGGTTCATCTAAACTTTCAGGGCTTGCTTCTGTGTTGTCCTGGCGGGATGAAACCGGCAGTTCTGCTTCACACTCATCTTGTTTCATCTCAGGCTGATCAGGAGCAGGCAATTCGAGTGGTATGTTAATGTCAGGTATAACGGTTGCTTCTGCTTTGCACGAGTCTATACCCATGCGTCCTAGCTCAGGAACAGGCAGTTGGGGGGTAGCGGCTCCAGAACAGGTGTCCTCTGACCGACAAAGCGGTTCATCTAAACTTTCGGGGCTTGCTTCTGTGTTGTCCTGGCGAGATGAAGCTGGCGGTTCTGCTTCACACTCCTCTCGTTTCATCTCAGGTTGATCAGGAGCAGGCAATTCATGGGGAGCAGCTCCGGCACTGGTATCATGTGGCTTACCATGCGGTTGATCTGAACTTTCGGGCCTCGCTAGTGTGTTGTCCTGCCGGGGTGAATATGATGATTCTGGTTTACATCCCTCTCGCTCAGGCTGCTCAGGAACTGCAAGTCTGTGGGATGCAGCTCCAGAGCTGCCATCCTGCGCTTCACAGTGAGGTTCATCTGCACTCTCAACAGCAAGTCTTATTTTTGTGTTGTCTTGGTGAGGTGAATCTGACGCTTCTGCCTTGCGCCAGTCTCTTTTCACCCCTCGTTGCTCAGCAACTGGCAAATCATGGGACACAGCTTCAGAACTGCTATTCTGCCCCCAACAATGAGGTTCTTTCATCCGATTGTTATTGGCATGCTCATCCCGGACACCCCTAGTTGCTCTCTCATGAAATGAAGGCACGTCTCTACCTCGGCCACCAACTCCCTGGTGGGGTGCTTGTCCCCTGTATGTGTATGGTGCTCTTCGTGGATGATTACCGAGCCGCTTCTCTTTGTCCATACTCCAAAGGTGAGGATCAGCATTTCCATATGAACTGAACCTTCTTTGCGAAGAAGCTGGCCGTAACAGATAACCAGTCCTGTTCTGAAAGTCCCTGTTGCAGTGACCTCCTGAAGGTTGCTGCCATGCACCAAGAATACTAGTTTGGTTGTGTGATTCTGCCCTCCGAACTGATCCAGGAGTAAACCTGCCATTGGCTGTTCGAGAAGTACTGCACAAGGGTTCTTGATCAGTTCTGCTATGATAGTGCTGCTCGGGATGCCGCTCAACATGTCCTCTAAACCCTTCAGGAGCACCATGTTTGTCACAGGAAGGTCTGTACCTGTTGGGCCAGTATTGATCAGCAGGGATACCTCGTGATTGATTATTGTAGTCACCACCATAAAAGGTTCTTCTGTGCTGCTCAAAGTGTGTTCTGTGAATGTCCTCTCTAGAAGGTACAAAAATAGGTCTGCTTGGGTGACAAGAATTTGGTCGCAAATCATGGCCGCTTGGTTGCCAATTATAACAATTATTTATGCTCCGTGCACCGCCAGAACCTGGAAGCTGACTCTGTCTTATCGGTAGGCTGTTGCCAGCTATGGTTGAACCACCCCTTGCCCTTGATAACCATGATGACACTCCAGCTGCATCAACTGTGCGGCCATTTCTCTGATGAGCAAAAAAAAGAACTACTGTAAGTATATTTGGAAGAACAGAGGTTTGAAAGACAAGTTTTCTCATCCTGAAAATCTTTTTACGGTCTAGAGTACGGGAGACTATGAAGGATACTTCTGCTGAATAACACAATGTGACTGAACACTGGATCAGAGACAATAAATTAGTTAGCACTTAGCATATCCATCCTAGTTCAAGCTTTCATACATACTAAATTACATTTAATTTTCCTAATTTGGGTTATTTTAGGAAATTGGGTTCACCAGAATCGTGGCAGAGCAGTGTTGTAACAAGATTAGCGGTAGGAGCCACTGGCACCACTCTGTAGGGCCCACATGGCGCCAGTGCTCCGCCAAGAGCATCAAGTCACTGACCCTCATTATGCCTTTACATTTGCATAGCAATTGCCTGTCTGTCCTCAAATGAGTAGCCATAAGGAGTAATGGACAAAGAATGCGGCTTAAAGGATGTAGTAAGAAGCTGTAGATTTAACTCCATGCGATTTGCGTTGGAGGGAAACCATCACACATATATATACCACAAGGGTATTACCTTGATTGCAAGCCTCATTGTTTCTGCTAAATGCTTGTCCTTGAGAGCATCAAAGAAACATCCACGTTTTTTCGAATCATTGACTAATTCTGCCCATACTGAATTGCTTGCAAGCAAAGTGGCTCCATTTCCAAGGATCCAAAGGCAGTGCCTGTGGCAAAAATACAGAGATATGTAAATGAAAATGCAGTGTAAACTAATTCTTGAATATCACCAAATTAAGAAATCTTACTTTGCTCTTGTCAAAGCCACATTAATTCTTCCAGCATCAGAGAGAAAACCTACTTTCCCATCTTTGTTGGACCTAACTGTTGAAATTAATATTATGTCTTCCTCACCACCTTGAAATCCATCGATAGATTTTACTGTAACAGACAGAAACTCATGTTTCTCAAACTTTCTTCCAATTCTTTCTTGCATTACCATCACTTGGGCAGTATACGGAGATATTACACCAACACTGGTTCTCTGCCTCTTCTCCCAGCATTCTACAGTAGTTTTACACAGACAGTAATTAGCTTTATTCAAATCCTGAAGCTTAGCAGTAACTTATTTTCATCCAACATGACATGTGATAGGTGAAGATTTGGATATACCTTTCGCAAGTCTTTCGATGATATTGGCTGCTACAGCAACCTCAATCATATTTTTCGAACTCTGGCCAAGGTCATCAAGCATTTCCATATCATTTTCAATGTGAATGAATGAATAAGCACCATAAATACTTCCAGAGAGATAATTCTTGGTATAATCTTTCTGTTTGACACTGGGACCATCCAAAATTCGGTTACCATAAAAGTTGGCATTCGGAAATTTATTAATGCAAGGGTGCATTCTATATTGTACTTCCAGCAAGTGCTTGGTGTAACCCATTGTACACAATCTCTCATAGAGGCTTCGTCCAAAGTCAGCATCTTTAGCAATCTAGCAAGTAGCAGTAAGTAGAAAGTATCAGCAACTAAGGAAGTCTGGAAATAATTATCAGTAACATATGCGATGATAACAGAATATGACACACATTCTTATAAATAAAAGCATACCTTGCTCTTTACCAATGATGATAGCTGGTTTTCATCCCCAATTAGTAAAACATGTTCTATTCCTGGAAGCAAGAGAGGAACCAGCGATTCAGATTCTTTTAGCTGTGCTGCCTCGTCAATAACCAAGATGCTTATAGGCATCACACCTTGCAGCCTGAACAACTCAAACGAACCAGAAGCAGTGCAAAATATGAGTTTTGCTTGCTTCAAACACAAGTCCCTGATTGAAGATTCATTCTCTTCACAAGGAAACCGCATTTTTGAAAGATCCATCAGGGTTTTAATACACATAGAGTTTATCTCCGAAGGGTTATCTAGAGAGATGTCATGGTCAGGAAGATCCTCGGTTGCATCATCTGTCAGGTCATGATGACCAATAGAAGGGTCAGAAAGGTCATCGGAGGGCTTGAAGATTGTAAAAAGATCATCATCAGAGAGATCATCTGCACAGAATAACTGCTGCACTTTATGTACCAAACTTTTCACAAACATCATCTTGTCAAAATTCTTGCCTAGGGTATCCGCTGGAAGATGGTCGAAGAATGTATCAATACAAGCTACCAATTCTTTTGCTAAACTGCTGAAGTTACTTGTAAAATACTTCTTAAAAGTAGGGCTGCATTCGTCACTGCTTGCTTGTATATCTAGGGACAGTTTGTACCTAGAAGTGCAATGTTTTAGGAATTTTAGGACAGAATCCATGCAATGCTTCCACCCAACTTCTCGGTTAAAGCACCTCAGCAACTTCTTGACACGATCATCCAAATATATTTTTGACAACTCCTTGCCAATGTGCAGACGGTCCTTGTTGCCATATAAAATGATGTCACCAAAGGAATAATGATGGCTTAGAGAGAAGTCCTCAATCAACCCAATAAGACGAGAAGCTATTTGCAAGACAGCCATGTTGGTTGGAGCACATGCAAGAATTCTCTGTTTCTTCATCAGAAGCATGTGTAATGTTACTGCAAGTGTTGTAGTTTTACCTGTGCCAGGCGGGCCCCAAACTAGCCCCACAGAAGATCTATGACAACAATTACTTGCTGAAATACAACTTGCTATTGCATCAAGCTGTGAGACATTCAGCTTAAAATTGCAGAGATCATCCTTAATTTCCTCATGTGATTTATTGCTGCAGTAGTTACAATGTCTAATAGCCTGCAGCGTCAATATGAAAGAAAAAAAATCAGCATTGAATACAGAATGCAAAAGGACACAACAGTTGCATAGAGGGACTATGTAAACAAAGAGAAATGTGGAATAGAAAGACAAAACATACATCACATTCAACTTTTACAATAAGAACATCTCTAGCTACTTAAGTGAAAAATGATAATGCAAATGAAGGCCGTGACATTAAGTTAAATGGTGGCAACGTAATGATAGGGATGAGATACAATAAGTCACAACATGTACAGCTAAACCAGACACCAACCAATCAACATTAAGAAGATGACATTGACCATACTGCATGACCTGGGAAGTAATCTTTTACAAATTCTGATATCCATATATCATATATCAATTATTCGACAAGATTATGCAAATTTATGAGTACAGTAACACAAAGGCTCCACATTTAGTTAAATAGCATGTAAGTGAATACATAAATTCTTCCATTCTCGCAAAAAAAAAAGTTAAGATGAACTAGTATCAAAGTATGCAGTTCATTCACATGGTATAAAGGATATGGAACTTGATGATCCTTAGGTACCTCCAAACACGTACATGTTATCACATGAATATATCATATGCATTTTGTACATGCCAAAGCAGTTTAATCGCCTGAGCAGTGCAAATTGATAATGGGAGGAGACACTGAAACTGAAAGACTTACATTATTGTTTTTGCCCAGCATGTTCAGAATGACTTTTGTATCCATTGTCAGCCCCCTTCGGAGCACAACCCAAACACGATCATATGTTACCATATTAGTTAGGTGCATAGCATAGAAGGACCATCGTCTTGACGAATTTCCACACATCCCTGTTTCATTTAGTTCCTTCAGATCACTACACTTTTCAAGGGGCTTTCTACCTTTTGGTGGTTCTTTTCTGATTTCTTCATTGATAGATGAGTTTCTGGATTTCAGAGCCATTGCTTCTTGATCCAGTATCTCCCATGACTTATCCAACTCTTCAGTGTACAACTTCTCATACTTGTTAACACCCATTTGCTGCCGTTCATCTCCATCAGCCCCAGTCTCCATCCATCGTGATGCCTTGACGGTCATCTTATTGCCCTGGACCTTATTAATCCATACGATAACACAGGATTTGGACTGTTTGAGAATATCAGATTTATTTGCTGGTCTTGTTTCTGAAATAAGTAGCACATCTGCTGCTTTCGGCCTATATCCATCAGTCCCAGAACCAGACACCCCCATCCATCTGTCGAGCTTGATCTCATACAGTCCTTTCCCCTTTTTCACTGCATTGACTGATAGCACTTTTGCATATGGAGCTCCAGAGATGTCCTCCATGCTTGAAGACATATCATCCCGGACCTCCTCTAGAAGTGGCCCGAAAAATGATGTCATGTACTGCTCCATGCTGTTAAATGTCTCTGGGATCTTGGACACCTGTAATGACATTTCATTCCATGAATCCATTGTGTGTTTTTTGGCGATTGGCAAAAACACCGTCATATAACTAATAAACAGCATAGCAACTAGGCTTCCTTTGTTAAGGCACAGCATTTTGATTTCTCACAGTTCTATTGCAGATTTTCCATTCGTAGGGCACAAAATGAATGTGCTTCTATGCTCCCCTAAAAAAATGGAGAACTCTACTACTAAAATGTTTCTTCAGATCCACGCGGAGGTTAGGGTTCGTCATTCGCAACCACACCAAGTAGCCAGACAGCAAATTGAGAGGAAGGGGGGTTAGGGCTCGTCGTTACCTTGTCGCGGAGTAGGTCCTTGTTGAGGATTTGGTCCACCGACCACGAGAGCACCACCTCGGAGAGGCCCTGGCTCCGCCACTGCCACAGCGAGTCGCTGGAGGAGGCCCGCATCGGCGTGGGCTGCTGAGGGTCGTCATCGCCGCCGTCGAAGGCGCGGGAGGACTCGGCGGGATCGTCGTCGCGCCTCCGGTCGCCCGGGTCGCCGCCGCTGCCGGCGTTGTTAGGTCGCGGCATTTCTCCGGGGCGTCGACTAAGAGGGGGAGGCTGGCTCGCTGCGATGATATTTTGGGGGGGATTAAATCCTAGGTTTTGTGAGTTCTAGCATCTGAATCTGACTTTTCTGATTGGTTGCTGCACTCTGGGATTGTGCCCGTCTGTCGGACTGCAATCTCGTTGTTTTTTTGGTTCTAGCAGATTTTCTTGTCCTAGGCGTTGGGCTTTGGGCCAGTTCTTGTTGGCTTCGAGGCGTGCTGACTTTGGGAAAGCTTAGCTTTCCTACCTAGCCCAGGCCATCCCTAAATTCTTCACACGAAATGAGTCCTAGAAGCCATCCCTAAATTCTTCACACAAAATGTACTATCCTAGAAGCAACTTTTGCAGAGTCGCGATATCTGCGACCTTCAAAACATGCATGAAGGGCGTTTCATAATTTTTTGAAGGCTGTCGAGGCGACGCTCAAACTCAGAGTCGTTATAGCGCAGTTTTCATAATCTTTCTCCCTTTTTGGTTGTACCAACTCGATACTCACGCAGTCAATTGCAGCGATTCAAACACTTAAACTAAAATAATAGTGCACACCAAAGTTTTTATATAGATGGAGAAATGTCTATTAGCGATGTTTTCATACATTGGTAGTCATGGGTTCGAAATTTATTGCTTTTACATATATGTATCGATTATAGCTAAGGGGAAATGCCAATCAATGGCATTTTCATATATATGTATATTATTAGACGAGCCGGGTCGGGGACTAGGCGTGGCGGCGGGACGATCCAACATGGTTCTCGTCGGAGCAGGACTTGTAGGGAACATGAGTGGCATGGTAGATGCATCCACACGGTCCCTGACAAAGATGAATTGGGTGGCATCGCCTTATCCTATTCCAGCCAGGCACCGTCGTCGGGGTCGTGGGCAGCTTGGCCAATGGAAGATGGTCCCACATGATGTGCTCTGTGATACATCTCAAATGTATCTATAATTTTTTGTTTGTTTCATATTATTTTTATATCGTAATTGCATGGTGTTGGCATCAATTTTTATCATTTTTATGGATTAATCTATTAATTAAATGACTAGAGTCAGTTGTTGTTTTTTGGTGTTTTTTGGACTTCTTAAAAAAAACAAATTTTCCAGACGGAAAGAAAACGGGAACAAATAAGCCGACAAGTTTTAGATCGGGAAGCTTCCAGAGGGCACAAGAGCCATGGGAGGGGACCCCGTGGCGCTCACGCGACCCTTGCTCGTGGCCAGCAAGTGGGTCGCCACTAGGGGCGCATGGGGCCCACGGGTGTCACCTCCACCACCTCTTTCCGCCACTACATTTATATACCCCTCGAAAACATCTGTCATATTTATGAAGGAATTTTTCCGCAGTCGCACCTCTCTTTTCCGCGAACATGAAAGTGCAATCATGCCCTTAAGCATATTTTGCCATTGACAATATACATATAGGGGACTAATTAGGTTTGCTAAGTGAATCCTCAGCTTTTAGTCCCTAAGGAAATCATATGTGTGGATCATAGAAACCCCCCCCCCCACACACACACACACCCCAAAAAGTGGATATGACTCAAAGATGATGCATAATGACAAGAAACGAAACTTTTTCATTTATATCTTTAGTTATAGAGATCCCACACTATTAAGAGCTCTAGTCAAGATCATCTATACAATATTCCACTCAAATCATACACATACATCCAAAGCCAAATAAGCCTCCTATGTCCAATTTACAGTTGCCCAAAAGTCTTAGGATATCTGTTCAGCCGGACTGTCCGAGCTACTAACTGGACATCTAGTCGTTAGCCGGACTGTCTGGGTTGCCTCCTGGGTGTCCGAGATTATCACCCAAAACATCAATAGGTTTTCCCTACAGCCAGATAGTGGGGTGCACGTTAGGCCAGGGAACATTTTCATCTGGGCTTATTGTCGAGTGTCCGAGAAGCTTGTCGGACGTCCCTATCTTGCCTGTCAGACATTCCGCTTGCCTTGCTTAATACAACAGTAGGTTGACCGCCTTAGTCGTGTTGGGAGACGTAGTAGAAAACAAAAAAATCGTCCTACGATCACCTAGGAACAATATGAAGATGCATTAACGGTTTGGATTTGATCGTTACCGACTCCGAGTTGCAGCGGAAGAAGACGAGTCGGCGTAGATTGTACTTGGAGTCCCTCGAACCGTAGATGAACGATCCCGTGAACCGCCCACAAACAGTCACTCGAACGGAAGACCGAAAGCACGACCTCTCTACGAGTTGCAAGCGTACGGTCTTCACGATCCGGCAGCGCTTCGCCGTTCAGAGCTAATCGTTGTCGGAGAATTAGAGGGAGGAGATTAGAACCACACTGGGCTTCTAATTATGAGGATTAGAGGATCTAGGTCAAGCTCTAATTGATCAACTAGGACCAACTAGAACTAGAGGAGGCTCCAAAACTTGTGTATCTAAAAGTGCCCAAAGCCTCTAGTATATATTGGTTGGAGGGGAGGAGGGGGCGCCACAAGGGGGGAGGACTCCCCTCTCCCCCACCCCAATTCGGCCTCCCTAGGAGGAAAGAGGGGGCGCCTCCCCTATTGGGCCTTAGTGGCCCAATTCTCCCTCCACTACTTGGCCTTTTAAGGCCCGTTGATATTTCATTAAATATAAAAGCCTCTTAACAATTACTAGAGCCTTTTATTATTAATTTAACATCTCCGGAAACATTTTCCACCTATATATTATTTATCGATAATACCCGGTATTGCCCGATAAACTCCGAAACCCTTCTGGTGACCCCGAAACGCTTCCAGTTCCTCTCGAAACTATTTTGAATATTAATGAAATAATTCCATAAATAAATCCTCGATACTCTCATCCTACTAACACTCAGCAGATCGTGATTACCTTAAGCTTGTGACCCTGTAGGTTCGGTAAAACATAGACATGAACGAAACCCCTTCGTTCAATGACCGATAGCGGAACATTAATTGGACGTCCATATCGATCCCTATGAGTACATGAATGACATTCGAGTGAAACTTTGGTTATCATGTGCTATTCCCTTTGCTTCGCGATACTTCACAATACCCGAGGTGAGATGTATCGGTATCCTCTCAAGTCATACACATGCTCTTCTTTCTTGAGCAACCCGGGCATAGTTATCCTCATTACCGGTTTTGTTCTTCTTTCTCGTTGACATGTTCCGACATCCCCGTGACACAGTCACCTGTGTCTGGCCAGACGATAATGGATGTCGTCACACCGAGAGGGCCCTAAGAATATCTCTCCATCGTCGGAGGAGTAAATTCCACTCTCGAGCTATCTAGTCCCTTATCAAACTTTCCGATGAACCTGTAAGTTGTCGTTATGATCACAGTGTTACAGATGACATTTGAGCAACCCCAAAGTCACCGTTCGGTAAGAAGTGACTACGATACTCTCATGGTCTAAGGAACTAAAGCACATGTTAACACTCCGTGTTATATCAATTGATTTCAAACGATATTATCTCAAAGTATAACAAACAAGTTTGGGTCGATTCAATATGACCGTTCTTCTAACGTCATACTCTCAATGTTGTTTTAGGACTATCGTTACACTTAACGATATCCTAAGATCCAGAAAACATGATCACCAACAACACTTGAGCCAGTCTTAGAGGCAAGACTAGGAACCTTATTTTACCGTTTATCATTCCACACGTGCATATGAGTTTTCCACTGGATCACATATTCCAGGATCATAGCAGTTATAGCATAGAATATAAACTCTTAATTATGAAAATGGAAATATAATAATACAATATTATTGCCTCTAAGGCATATTTCCAACAAGTCAAACATCTGGGTTCCTACCTAGACGTTCGGGCAAGGGTGATGGCCGGACTGGTTGTGTTCCATTCCACACGTTTGGACCCTGTGCTCTGTTTTCCCCTGTTCGACTCATTTACTATGTGCCACAACAAAAACCAAACTGTCTGGGTTGCTACTCGGACGTCCGGCCCGTGCAGCAAAACTACCAAACGGCTAGTTCCTTGGGTTATTGTATATACTCGTCCACCAGTTCGTGGAGGGGTTGACCAACACACTCGAAAAAACCCTATAACACCAAAGGGCTCCCTCTCTCCTGCTCCTACACCAAATTCTAGATCCTGATGAGATTTGTGAGAGTTCTTGAGAGAGATTTCACCAAGTCATAGATCCACACCCTCTCCCTCTTCTTTTTTTTTAGAGAAAAGGCATACGCCCGACTTTATAAATAAAGCCACACGGCAGAGTAACGAACACAGCAATCACAGCCACCACCACAGGACATAACAGAGTACCAGGCCAACAACCAGCGGCGCGCAGGCCGAGAATTCAAAAGGCACGCATGATGGGGAACGTTGCATGAAAATCAAAAAAATTCCTACGAAACACTCAAGATCTAATCTAGGAGATGCAAAGGAACGAGAGGGGAGTGTGTCTACATACCCTTGTAGACCAAAAGCGTTAGCGTCGTAACACGGTTGATGTAGTCGTACTCTTCACGATCCAATCGCGATCCAATCCGATCTAGTGCCGAACGGACGGCACCTTCGAGATTAGCACACGTTCAGCTCGATGGTGTCCTTTCCTTCTTGATCCATGTTGACACCGGTTTTTGCCAATGTAAAATACGGTGCTTAGCTATTATTTAAATAAAATCATTTACTTAAAATGATAAAACAAATAGTGAATTGCCGAACATGCGGATAAATATACCATGATGAATTTCTGCCACACCGCTCAATATAAGATAACATGCCCAAAAATAAAAGGGAAGAAAATGAGCCGAATATCAATGTATAAATTATGGGACATGAGGCTTGCATACATATACGCCGCCATCGACGGCGGGATTTTGATGTGGACATAAATTCAAATTGTCATACATGACGCTAATATTGCCAAAATATTAGATCACATTTACGAGCATTATTCTATCATCGCTAATGAAATATCGGCGCAATTTGTGTAAAACAATATAATGCGGCGATGTATAAAAAAAATGTCTGGGCGTCGTATAATTATTAACGGAAGAATATCTTCTCATATCATTACAATTTATCTGGTTTAGCCCGCTTATACAAAATGGCTATTTTTTTTGAACACGGTACAGACGCAAGCGCTCATACATACACGCATACACTCACCCCTATGAACGCACACACGCACACCCTACCCCTATGAGCACCTTCGAGAGACTGAGCCGGCATATCATCTTGAGATTTACGAAGTCACCGTAGGCGCCTCGTCGTGGACGGGAACGTCTCCTTCCACTGAAAACGCATCGTCGGAAATCTTGAAATAAATCCAGGAATAATGCGAACACCAGGATTTGAACCCTGATGGGCTGAGGATACCACTGTCCCTCTAACCATCCAACCACAGGTTGGTTCGCCAAAATGGCTACTTACATGCATGGTGCAAGTACGAGTTACGTGCATGCATGTATTATGCATGAATTAATTATGCGGCAAGGTTAAGAACTAATTACCCAGCCGAGGCCCAAACGCATTAAGTCTCCGGATGCTAAGCGACACAAAGAACTAAGAGCCCAACTTATAACTACCTTAATTTAAATAAATGTGGATTAGTGGCCAAATCCCATGCGTACGCACGGATGGCCACGCCCCGACCTTCTTCGATCGCCCAGCTGCACGCGTACGAAGTCCAAGCAAGGAAACGTGATCGTGCTAATCTATAACTAACCGGTTGTTTGCCCACAATAAGCACGATGATCCCACGTCCTGGCGCACGATCTTCGGCGTCATTGGAGAGCGTCTGCCTCGGCTCCAACCTATAAATATAGGCAATGTACCAAGCCCCGCGGAGGCGACTCATCAATTGCTCAAGCCCGCCGCTGCTCACACTATAAAAAAAAAAAGACACATCCGTGACATTATGGCCCGAATGAAAAAAAATTCTGTCATGGTTGTGACACTTCTATGATAATAATTATAATAAAAACATGTATCATCATAGATGTGGTGGGCTCCTACTTCTATGACAAAAAATTATGACAGAAAATGGGTTTTTCGTCCTGGACGGGCCGGAGACGCACCCGCATGACATTCTTTGGGCCGTCCATGACGTAAAAAATCGTGATAGAAGTGAGGGCGAGGACATTTTCTGGGAGTTCCCGGTTACGGTGGATGGTCGGGCCGAGCGATGCATTGTGGTTTTGCGCATTTCTCTCTCGTACGCGCGCGTGTGCGAGGCACTCGCTAACTGAACCCGAGCGAGGCGTACGTTCGCTTACTGAACCCGAGCGATCGATCGCCCTCGCACTACGTACTGAACATGAGTGATCGATCCCTCGCACTATGTACTGAACCCGATCGATGCCTTCGCTGCTAACTGAAGCCGATCGATCCCTTTGCTGCTAACTGAAGCCGATCGAGCCCCCGTGCGAGCCGTAGCTAGCCGGTTGGGTTGCCTCTCGATGAACAGTGCCCGTTGCTGCCGCGCGCGCGATACACGTAGACACGAGTCGAGACGCATCGATCGAGCCGGTTGGTTGGCTATGGATAAACAGTTTCCGTTGCTACCGCCCGCTCGTACACCCCACCCTAGCCGGTGGGGGTTGGATGAACAGGACCCCGGCCGTGTAGGCGGTTGGCGCTGGATGAACAGGACCCCGAGGAGGCCGTGCCGCGGTACGTCATACCCCAGCCGGTTGGGGGTGGATGAACAGGACCCCGTGGAGGCTGGATGAACAGTAGCCGGTGGAGGCTGGATGAACAGGACCCCGTGAAGGCTGTATGAACAATAGCCGGTGGAGGCTGGAGGAAGTCGACGGTGGATGAACAGTAGCCCGTGGAGTCCCGTTTTGCGGTACGCCACACCCCTCCCGATGAACAGGACTCCGTTTCGACCGTAGGCAGTTGGGTAGAAGTTTGTTTCCTCCGTTTTGTGGTACGCCAGACCCCTCCCGATCAACAAGACCCCGTTTCGACCGTAGGCGGTTGAACAGAAGTCCGTTTCCTCCGTTTTGCGATACGCCAGACCCCCGGCCGATGAACAGGACCCCGTTTCGGAAGGCCGTTTCCTCCGTTTTGCGGTACGCCAGACCCCGCGTCGATGAACAGGACCCCGTTTCGGCTGTTCCGTCCAAGCCGGTTGGCTCCCGATGAACAGGATGAGTTCCGACCCAGTCGCTTGGCTCCCGATGAACACGACGCTGTTTCCTCCGTTCCGACCCAGCCGGTTGGCTGCCGATGAACATGAGGCCGTTGCTGCCGACCATTGCCTCTCCATGTACACGAGCCCCGGCCGTACGTATGCGCGAGTACGCGTTCCAGACCCCGCCCGTATGTACGTACGTGGCCGTATTCTTTGCCGTGTGGCTGTACGTACGTGTACACGATTTAGACGGGACTGTCTGAACTGCTACATCGGGGGCTCAACTACGGCACGTGCCGCTACTTACTCCGCCACGGTTCATCCTTGCAGAGAGACCGATCGAACAGTATGTACGTACATGTTCGCGACCAGACAGACAACGCTACGTACGCTTCGACCGGGTGGGTCCCTGCTGTCAGGGAGGATAAGGAGGCACTTCCTTGCGTGCGAAGATATAGCAGGCGGGTCCCAGCTATCAGGGGCAGGAATCATTTTTTTTGCGCGTAATAAGGAGGCACTTCCTTGCGTGCGAAGATGTAGCTGGTGGGTCCAGCTATCAGCCTCACCGCGTACAGTTCTCTGCCGATGGCTGTCGTTCATTGACCACGTTGACTACGCCGCGCCGAGAGCACCAAAGCGGTGGACGACGGCGAGGCCTAGGAAGGGAACGACGCGGAGCCAGGGAAGATGCGGCAGTGGATGCCCACGCGGAGGCGAGTACGAGGGTTGACTGGTTTGGCTGCGGCGTGAGGCTGCCGTCGCCGGAGAATAACAGGGGATGTGGGTGAGTAGAGGGAAGGCCTGGCCAGCGGTGGGAGTAGGGTGGGGAGGTGAGGCCTGCGCGGTAGCACAGCCGGCCACGGGAGCAGGAGCAGGCGGTCCCGCCGGCACTGGTTTGGGCGGCTGGAGCAAGAAGATCAGAGATTGAAGAAGCAGCACGGCCGTTGGATGAACATCCAACGGTCATTGCTGCTAGAATCGTTTGTTGACTAAGTTGACAAAGCCCTGCGTACGGGTCAACTAAGTAGGCCCACAAGTCAGCCTCCAAATAAGGTGGGTCCCAGTAAGCAAGGGGAGGAATCATTTTTCTTGCGCGTAATAAGGAGGCACTTCCTTGCGTGCGACCATGGACCTCGTGGGTCCCAGCTCTCAGCCTCTCCACGTAAAGTCCTCTTCCGATGACTGTCGTTCGTTGACCGCGTTGACGATGTCGTGCCAAGAGCACCAAGGCGGTGGACGACGACGAGGCCTAGGAAGGGAACGTCCCCGAGCCAGGGAAGACGCGGCAGTGGTTGCCCACGCGGAGGGGGGTACGAGGGTTTACTGGTTCGGCTGCGGTGTGAGGCTGCCATCGCCGGAGAATAACAGGAGGTGTGGGTGAGTAGATGGATGGCCTAGCCAGCTATGGGAGTAGGGTGGGGCGATGAGGCCTGCGCGGCAGCACAGCCGGCCACGGGAGGCGGGAGCAGGCGGTCCCGCCGGCGCTGATTTGGGCGGTTGGAGCAAGAAGATCAGAGATTGAAGAAGCAGCACAGCCGTTGGATTAGCATCCAATGGTCACTGCTGCTAGAATCATTTGTTGACTATAAGTTGACAAAGCCCTGCGTACGCGCAACTTAGTAGGCCCACAAGTTAGCATAATATCTGTGGTGGACAGCATATAGCCCATTTGCTATTTTTCCTAAATTTACAGACCAAATTGCTAATTATTACGTAATTTATTGTAGCCCATATTATATTTTTAGAATACCTGACCATTTTCTCCAAGGACAAGATTAAAAATTTCAACGATATTTCATTGAAATTGCCGAACTATTTGTAATCCCGAAATTTCGAGCCCGATAATAACTAAATTTAAAATATATTTAAATTATGTTAAAATCCAATAAAATTTGAAATATCAAAAAATAAAAGAAAATTCGCAATTTGAAACTAATTGCCCATTTTCTTTGTTTTTATATATATACAACCCATTTCATATTACTTATATGATTTACAGCCCTTTTTGTCTGGGCACACCGAATGTATCCCTTGTCGTCTTGAAAGATTTGCAGCCCAGCAGGACGAAGAAAAAGAAATCGGCTTGTGTAGGCTATTCTACAAAAAAAGGTGGGCTAGTCATTTTCACCGCGAAAAAAAACAGCTGGGCTCGTCATATTGTAAACAGAAAATAAAAGCCTGGGCTAGACGGGTCACAGACACCGCACAACCTAGTTGATAACCTACTCCGTCTCAACAACAACAACAACAAAACTGCTCGAGCAACTGGGTCCCACGTGTCAGCTGCTCCATGTGCAATTCTCTCATAGTACGTTGACAATTTCGTAGGTCCCAGATGTCATCAAACCAATGGGAGGAAGCATTTTTTTCATGTAATAAGGAGGAGCTTCCTTGAGTGCGAAGATGTAGCTGGTGGGTCCCAGCTATCAGGGAGTGGAATCATTTTTCTTCCGCATAATAAGGAGGCACTTCCTTGCATGCAACCATGGACCTCGTGGGTCCCAGCTGTCAACCTGTCTAGGTACAGTCCTCTTCCGATGGCTGTGGTTCATTGACCACGTTTATGACGCCGTGCCGAGAGCACCAAGGCGGTGGACGACGGCGAGGCCTAGGGAGGGAACGACCCGGAGCCGGGGAAGACTCGACAGTGGATGCTCACGCGGAGGGGAATACGAGGGTTTACTGGCTCGGCGGTGTGAGGCTGCCGTCGCCGGAGAATAACATGAGGTGTGGGTCAGTACAGGGATGGCCTGCCAAGCGATGGGAGTAAGGTGGGTCGGTGAGGCCTGCGCGGCAGAACAGCCGGCCACGGAAGGCGGGAGCAGGCGACGCCGGTGCTGGTTTGGGCGGCTGGAGCAGGAAGATCAGAGATTGAAGAAGCACGCCAGCAGTTGGATTGACATCTAACGGTCTCACGCTGGTAGAGTCGATTTGTTGACTAAGTTGACATAGCCTTGCGTACGCATCAACTTAGTAGGCCCACAACTTAATATATAAACTAATTTTTTTTGCGAATATAATATATAAACTAATAAAACTATATATATAAAGTAGAGATGACAAAAATAGAACTGGGTTGTGCATTTTCTTCAGTAAAAAACAGTTGGGCTGCTGATGTTCTAAGAAAAAATAAAACCAAGGCTGGGCGGCCCAAAGGCCAGTTGATACCTGCTAGATCCTTGTGGCCGCATGTCGTCATGGGCTGCGCCTGTTAATAAATAAAATATAACCTGGGCAGTCTATGGCCCAGTAAATATTTGCTCGACCTCCAAAAATATATATACTACCTGCTGGATCCTAGTTTTCAGTCTCTCCTTGTAGAATTCTCTCGTTTATTGACTACGTTGAAAATTTCATGGGTCTCAGACGTCAGCATATTTTTTCCATCGTGATAATAAGTGTGTGCACTTGCTTGCGTACGGCCATGGACCTGCTGGGTCCGTACTGTTGGCCTCTGTATGGACAGTCCTCTTCTGGTTCCACGGACTAATTTCATGCAAATCGGATGATTTTCATTGAAACCGGACCAAATTCATTACATTTTACATGTTTCCTTTTCTTATGGAACACTTTACATATTTCAACTAAACGATAGCCGACTAGGCCTTTTTTTAGTCCAAAAATGATCGCTGGAAGCGGTGGCTCCCGTTTCTCACGCCTGTTAAATTTTTTGGTTAACTGAGAACTCGAATGAGAGAACATGTCGTATGCGGGTTTTTTTAGTGATACTGTATGTGGTATGTGGGTTAGAGGGATGGCATGGGAGGCGCTTCCCGCGATCGAGGTCCCGACACTTAATTGTTCTTAAAGGCCCAAATCCATCACTCCTTTGTTTAACAATTTGCAGCTGGGCTTGGCGTGCCACAGCCCAGTCCCGACGTGCTGCATCCAACTATCAACCTGTGAAACCTGATGGATCCCCTGTGTACTGGAAGATGTTAGTAAAATTTTGGAGAACTGGGAATTCAAACGGCAGGTGCTTTTGCTACTTATATCAGGTGCCTGAAAATTCGTTTCGCAACAATTACTTCAGCGTTATATCCACGTCGACCCTCGACATGATGGTTGGAAGGAAATGCCAAGTTCAGACCAAAAGATCCTTAACAACAACACCAACTTGTAGACGACCAGGTAGAACTAGTACTACCAAACTAACTTATAATCCTTTTAGTCCTGGCCCTCGTTTTCGTCTGGTAGAAGATCTTGCAGACGACCAGCTCCCGCTCCTTCTCTTGCTCGAGGTCCCCGAGGTGGTACTGGTGCATCACCCAGTTGGTCCTCTACTGGTCGAAGTTCTTGTTGGTGTGCAGCACCAGAACCTTTTTGATGCCCCTCTGCCGGCCGTTGACTATCACCGGCATGGTATTGCCGGTCTTGTGCCACATCGCGTGCATGCCGCACTCCGATTGTATCTTGCGACGCATCCGCGTACCCCTTTTGAACGCCCTGGAGTTGCACTGGAAGAAATGCTTGCTTAGGCCACTCAGTGTGATACCTGCAGTATTGGTGAAATACAATCCTAGGCCAGGCAGCATACATCAGAAATTTGTAAAAAGAAAGGAATATATTTTGTGCAAGTAGACGGTCGATCGGTGTCTCACCTGGAAGTTTTTCAGGATGGGTGGAGCATATGCCGTGCTCGTTGTCGATGGTCGGTATGAACAAATCGATGAGAGGGTGAGATCTCGCGCTGTCAGCACTCACTTTAGCCTCAAGGTGCTCAATCAGCTCCTGATCTGTGGGATCGAACTTGACGCCAGCCGGCAGCACCGGCCAATCCTTCTTGGACTTGCAGCGGTTAATTCCAGTTAAATGGTACTCAATGTATGATCAATCAACTGTTTAAGTAAATGATGAAAGATTTCGACAGATAAGTGCTACTCCAAATCTAAAATCCATGACGCCCGAACAAACTGGGGTCTCGGCTTCATTATTACATGCATACTCTAAAGACTTGAAAACCCCATAAAGATCGAAATCATCATACAGGGCGATGGGGCAGATACTCACAGGAGCGGCCTCGCTAGTTCCACCCTTCATGCGGCTAGCTTGAAGAGCTTCCTTGTTGAGATCAAATTTCTCAGCGTCTTCCTTTTGACTACTTGCAATGAAGTATAGCAGCTCCACTAGCTCATCGCCCATCATACCAACTGGATCGGAACAAGGCGGTGGCTGGGAGGCGGGGAGACCGGGAGAGAATGGGAGAGTGCTACTGGACTACCAGAGGGGTGAGGCTCACTTTGGTGAACCGAACACGCGGCCGGAACTCTTGTGTCACCTCACACGCAGCGTGTTGTCACGTCAATTCAATGTGAGGACATGATGAATAATTTGACCAACGTGTACTAGTACTACTAGTCGTACAAGTACTACTTACCTAGTACGAGTAGCGCAATATACGGTATAGAGGACTACTAGTAGTTAAAATTTTAGAAATGGTGTACATTCATCCAATCTCCATGTTGCTTCCACATTGCTTTAAATAAAAATAGGTGCCTACAAAGTTACAAGGCTGTGCGACAGACTTGTAGGCTACATGAGTAATACGAAATCTAATTCCCATTGGACAACACTTTCACGAACAAGTACGCACTTGAAGCTTAATTGCTTTATATGGCTTCTGCACAGCATCTCCATCATCATTATCAAAATACATGCTACGCAGGTGATGTAGGATGCACTTTATCCCAGAAAGGTATTTATACTTCAAACTAACTACAGTACAAAATAACCAACAGAACAGGATCATGCAACAACTAGCAGGATACATGGCTCAGTCTAGATATCACTACGAATCAAGTTGTGCATATTAGCTGTTGGCATAAACCACATCGCCGCATGTCGGGTTTGCAAAAGCCATTCATCGCTTGGAAGCTTGATGCCTTTCACACACTGAAGTTCATCTGGCAACAAGCTGTGTCGACAAATCTCTGGATATGGTGCTTCATGAAATCCATGGTACGATGTGTAAACATAGTTCCCCCTGACGAATGGAACTTGCATAGCACGATAATCATCGCCGGTAATATGTTTGATGATTGGTTGGATGATCGGATAATTGAGCCCAAGGAACAGGGAGTGGTTGCCGAGGCTATAAACCCGCCTCCAATTGAATACGCCTGGCCCAACGGAGCTCGGATCTTTCTCGAAGACGAAGCAGCCATAGCCATCACAGTCACGAACGCCCCATGCATTGTACTGCATGTGGTTTGATGAAATGGTTTGGTCACTTTGGTACGTGCGAATGAGCATCAAATGCCCACCGTCAGCTGAACGAGTGCTACTTGTAGACTGCGTTGGTATTTCCCCGAAGAGGAGAGGATGATGCAGTATAGTAGAGATAAGTATTTCCCTCAGTTAAGAACCAAGGTTATCAACCCAGTAGGAGAACCAAGCAAAATTCCATTAAGCGCACCTGCACACACAAGAGCAAACACTTGCACCCAACGCAAATAAGAGGGTTGTCAATCCTCTTCGCGGTTATTTGCAAGGATTAAATCTTATAGTGGTAGATAGATAAACTAAAATACTAAATAAAATAAAAGTAAATAAATTACAGCAAGGTATTTTTGAGTTTTTAATATATGATAAAGTAGACCCAGGGGCCATAGTTTTCACTAGAGGCTTCTCTCTCGAACACATAGCATACGGTGGGTAAACAAATTACTGTTGGGCAATTGATAGAAAAGCAAATAATTATGATGTATTCATGGCAATGATCATGTATATAGGCATCACGTTCGAGACAAGTAGACCGACTCCTGCCTGCATCTACTACTATTACTCCACCCATCGACCGCTATCCAGCATGCATCTAGGGTATTAAGTATGAAACAGAGTAACGCCTTAAGCAAGATGACATGATGTAGACAAAGTAAACTCAAGCATGATTAAACCCCATCTTATTATCCTTAATGGCAACAATACAAATACATGTCATGTCCCTTTCTGACACTGGGATTGAACACCGCAAGATTGAACCCATCACAAAGCACCTCTCCCATTGCAAGATAAATCAATCTAGTAGGCCAAACCAAATCGATAGATCGGAGAGAAATACAAAGCTATAATAATCATGCATAAAAGAGTTCAGAGAAGACTCAAATATTTCTCATGAATAATATGATCATAAACTCACAATTCATCGGATCCCAACAAACACACTGCAAAAGAAGATTAAATCGGGTAGAACTCCAATAACATCGAGGAGAACATGGTATTAAAGATCAAAGAGAGAGAAGAAGCCATCTAGCTACTAGCTATGGACCCGTAGGTCTGTGGTAAACTACTCACACATCATCGGAAGGGCAGCAAGGTTGATGAAGAAGCCCTCCGTGATCGATTCCCCCTCCGGCAGAGTACCGGAAAAGGCCTCCAGATGGGATCGCGGAAGAACAGAGGCTTGCGGCGGTGGAAAGGTTTTCTCTTTTGTCTCTCTGGTATATTGGGAACATTTTAGAATTTATAGCGCTGGAATTAGGTCAAGGAGGGGCAACAAGGGGCCCACAAGCCTGGGGGCCGTGCCCTACCCCCCTGGGCGCCTCCTCGTGGCTCTTCTGGTCTTCTCCCGAAGCTTCGTAGGCCTCTTCTGGTCCAGAAAAAATTAATCCAAAGTTTTTTTCTCATTTGGACACTTTTTGATAATGATTTTCTGAAAAGGCAAAAACAAGCAGAAAACAGCAACTGGCACTGGGCACTGGGTTAATAGGTTAGTCCCAAAAAATGATATATAATGGCATATAATTGCATATAAAACATCCAAGATTGATACTATAATATCATGGAACAATCAAAAATTATAGATACGTTGGAGACGTATCAAGCATCCCCAAGCTTAATTCCTGCTCGTCCTCGAGTAGGTAAATGATAGAAACAGAATTTTTGATGTGGAATGCTACCTAACATGTTTCATCATGTAATCTTTCTCTTATGGTATGAATAATAAGATCCGAATGATTCAAAGCAATAGTCTATAGTTTGATATAAAGACATCAATACTCAGGCATACTAATAAACAATCATGTCTTTCAAAATAAAAATGCTAAAGAACGTTATCCCTACAAAATCATATAATCCTGTCATGCTCCATCTTCTTAACACAAAATATTTATCATGAACAACCCCTGTTTTAGCCAAGCAATTGGTTCATACTTTTTAACGGGCTTCAGCTTTTTCAACTCCCACGCAATACATGAGCGCAAGCCATGGATATAGATCTATGGGTGGAATAGAGTGTGGTGATAGAGATCAATAAGGGGAAGTCAAAAATAAGAAGATAGTCTCACATCGACGAGGCTAATCAACGGGCTATGGAGATGCCCATCAATTGATGTCAATGCGAGGAGTTGGGATTGCCATGCAACGGATGCACTAAGAGCTATAAGTGTATGAAAGCTCAACATGAAAACTAAGTGGGTGTGCATCCAACTTGCTTGCTCATGAAGACCTCGGGCATTTGAGGAAGCCCATCATCGGAATATACAAGCCAAGTTCTATAATGAAAAATTCCCACTAGTATATGAAAGTGACAAAATAGGAGACTCTCTATATGAAAAACATGGTGCTACTCTGAAGCACAAGTGTGGAAAAAGGATAGTAACATTGCCCCTTCTCTCTTTTTCTCTCATTTTTTTGTGGGCTCTTTTCGGCCTCTTTTTTTTTTAGAATGGTCTCATGGACCTCATCCCCACTTTTTCGAGGACTCATTAGTCTCCACCATTGTTTCCTCAGTGGGACAATGCTCTAATAATGATGATCATCACACTTTTATTTACTTACAACTCAATATTACAACTCGATACTAGAACAAAAATATGACTCTATATGAATGCCTCTGGCAGTGTACCAGGATGTGCAATGATGCTAGCGTAACATGTATAAAAATGATGAACGGTGGCTGAGCCACAAATACTATGTCAGCTATATGATCATGCAAAGCAATATGACAATGACGATGTGTGTCATAAAAACGGAACGGTGGAAGTTACATGGCAATATATCTCGGAATGGCTATGGAAATGCCATGATAGGTAGGTATGGTGGCTGTTTTGAGGAAGATATAAGGGGGCTTGTGTGTGATAGAGCGTATCATATCACGGGGTTTGGATGCACCGGCGAAGTTTGCACCAACTCTCGATGTGAGAAAGGGCAATGCACGGTACCGAGGAGGCTAGCAAATTGTAGAAGGGTGAGAGTGCGTATAATCCATGGACTCACATTAGTCATAAAGAACTCACATACTTATTGCGAAAGTTTATTAGCCCTCGAAGCAAAGTACTACTACGCATGCCCCTAGGGTGGAGGTTGGTAGGAGTTAACCATCGCGCGCCCCCGACCGTGGTAGGAGTTAACCATCGCGCGCCCCCGACCGCCACACAAAGGAAGACAATCAAGAATAAATCATGCTCCAACTTCTTAGCATAACGACAGACCATACGTGCATGCTTCGGGAATCACAAACCTTAACACCAATATTCTTACTAAACCACAATTATATACTAGAACCTCCCACATATTACCATCTTAATATCGCAAAACTATTGCAAGGAATCAAACTTATCATATTCAGTGATCTACATGAAAGTTTTTATTATATCCCTCTTGAATACCTATCATATCAGGACCGAATTCATAACCCGTGCATATTACCATTGCTATTCATTAGACTCTCAAAAATATATAAGTGAAGCATGAGAGTGCAACTATTTCTTTAAAATATAACCACCGCCGTGCTCTAAAAGATATAAGTGAACCACTAGAGCAACTGCCTAGCTCAAAAGATATAAGTGAAGCACATAGAGTATTCTAACAAATCACGATTAATGTGTGTCCCTCTCAAAAAGGTGTGTTCATCAAAGATGATTGTGACAAAATAAAAAGCAAACAAAAGCAAACAAACTATATCACAAGACGCTCCAAGTAAAACACATATCATGTGATGAATAAAAATATAGCTCCAAGTGAGTTACCGATAGATTGTAGACGAAAGAGGGGATGCCTTCCGGGGCATCCCCAAGCTTAAATGCTTGAGTCTTCCTTGAATATTACCTTGGGGTGCCCTGGGCATCCCCAAGCTTAGGCTCTTGCCGCTCCTTATTCCTTTATCCATCGTAGTCTCACCCAAAACTTGAAAACTTCAGCACACAAAACTCAACAGAAACCTCGTGAGATCCGTTAGTATAACAAACAAATCTTAAACTTTAAGTACTGTTGTAAATTGATTCATATTTAATACTGGAATAATGCTACTATACTCCAACTTCTCCATGACTCATACCCCCCGATACAATCCATAGATTCATCAAAATAAGCAAACTATGCAACAAAAACAGAATCTGTCTAAAACAGAACAGTCTGTAAAGATCTATTTAAAATCCATACTTCTGTAACTCAAAAAATTCTGAAAAATTAGTACAACATAAAAAATTCATATACCAATACTGTGTAAAAATTTCAGATTTTTCTGACGCTCCAGTACAGAATAAAAATTCCAGCACTAGATGCAAAAATTTCTGTTTTCCAAACAGCATCAATTATACTACTCCCTCTGTTTCATAATGTAGTGCCTATAGATTTTTTCAAAAGTCAAATATTACAAAGTTGGACCATATTTATAGAGAAAAATAGGTACATCTATAATACCAAATGCACATCATTGGATACATCATGAGTTATATTTTCGGAATGTACATGTTTGGTATTGTAGATGTATACAGTTTTCTTTATAAACTTGGTCAAAATTGGCAAAATTTGACTTTCAGAAAAATCTATAGGCACTACATTGTGGAATGGAGGGAGTATCATAAACATCATCCCAAAGGCATTACTTGGCACAAACACTAATTAAAAGATAAAAACACAATCATAACAGAGGATTAATAAAATTGGGATGCACGCTAATCATTTTGAAGTCCTCATTTCCCTTGCTAGAAGTGGCACCCTTAGTCTTAGGAACATACATAAACTTGCAATTTTTATTGGGGGTGGTCCTATCAATGTTTTTAGTGGAGGACAAAGCGGAACCTAAGTTATTGATAATCTCTTCTAACTTGTCAATTTTAGCGGAGCTTTGCTCTATCCTTTCGTTAATTATTGGTTCCTTTTCCTTTAAAGTCTTCAAAGTAACTCCCACCTTAGAACCAAATTGAGTAATATGATTGTGGACCTTTTTATCTAAGTTTTCAAGATTTTCAATAGTAGGCATCTTATTTTCAATAGCTTCTAATCTTTGCATAACATGCTGTAGGATCGAAAGTATGTCTAGAGGGAGGGGCATTAGACTACTTGACCAAATAAAAACCTAACCTTTTCCCAATTTTAGAGGCAGGCAGATTTTAGCTAGCATACAAGTCAAGCATCACCCTACACATGCAATTCTAAGAGTGTAGCAGCAGAAAGTAAACAATTGCATATGTAAGTAAAGGAGGGGATCGGAGATTTCAAACGCAATGAAGACACGGTGATTTTTGGCGTGGTTCTGATAGGGGGTGCTATCGTACGTCCACGTTGATGGAGACTTCAACCCACGGAGGGTAACAGCTGCGTGAGTCCACGGAGGGCTCCACCCACAAAGGGTCCACGAAGAAGCAACCTTGTCTATTCCACCATGGCTTACGTCCACGAAGGACTAGCCTCACTCGGGGTAGATCTTCACGAAGTAGGCGATCTCCTTGACCTTACGAACTCCTTGGTTCAACTCCACATCATGTCGGAGGCTCCCAAGTGACACATAACCAATCTAGGAGACACCACTCTCCAAAAGGTAATAGATGGTGTGTTGTTGATGAACTCCTTGCTCTTGTGCTTCAAATGATAGTCTCCCCAACACTCAAACAATTCCTCACAGATTTGGCTATGGTGGAAGAAGGATTTGAGTGGAAAGCAACTTGGGAAAGGCTAGAAATCAAGGTTCAAATGGTTGGATTGGAATGTCTTGATCTCAACACATGAGTAGGTGGTTCTCTCTCAGAAAATGTATGGTGGAAGTGTAGGCACGTTCTGATGGCTCTCCTTACTAAGAAGGAAGTGGTGGAGGGGTATATATAGCCTCCACACAAAATCCAACCGTTACACACTTTTGACCCAACTCGGTGGCACCGATCAGAAATCTCGGTGGCACCGAACTGTGTAAAAGATATGAACGTTAGGAATCTCGGTGGGACCAACTGGAACAACTCGGATGGACCGAAGTGCAATGGTTAGGGCAAACCTCGTCTCGGTGGCACCGATTGCATCAACTCGGTAGGACCGAAGTGAAGCAATAAGGCAACAGAGAGTTGGCAAGCCATCTCGGTGAGACCGATTTGCAAAACTCGGTGCGACCGAAGTGAGTGCAAACGATTACAGAGAGTTGGCAAGGCCATCTCGGTGAGACCGAGATCCATATCGGTGGATCCGATTTGTTAGGGTTTTGGCAGTGGCTAATTCCAGATGAACTCGGTGGCTCCGGATAGGAAATTTCGGTGGGGCCGAGTTGGAATGTAGGTTTTGGACACAATTGGATGGAGAAAGTGGTTGAGGGTTTAGGAACACTGTCACTAAGCATTTGAGCAAAAAGACCATTAAGCAACACCTCATCCCCTTTTAATAGTATTGGCTTTCCTATGAACTCAATGTGATCTTGGATCACTAAACCAAAAATGTAGAGTCTTGATCTTTTGCCAATCCATATCCTTAGCATTTTGAGGGGTCCACATCTCTAGTCCTTGCCATGCCAATCATTGAACATCCTGAAATCTTTAACTTGAATGGACATTAGTTCAATGAGATATATGTTGTTATGAATTACAAAAACCACCAAGGGAGCAAATGTGCCTTCAATCTCCCCCTTTTTGGTAATTGATGACAACATATAGATCAAAGCTTTGACAAATGATTAAATAAATGGAATACATCGTCGCTTTGAGAAGTATGTGATAAGCAAGAGCTCCCCCTAAATTTGTGCATTATTAAAAATTTGCATTTGAATGCAAATGCACAATCGATTAGGATCATGGGTCACTCTTCCTTGTCACATACAACTTGGTGGAGCGCGCAAAATAATATGAGTGGAATAGTAGGCACGCATCACCAAAACAAGTGAATGATCATACACGATAATGATAAGCATAAGCATCACATAGAGCATAGTATGATCAATCACATAAAGTAGTAGCTCACAAACATAACGATCAAAGTACTCACAGACATAGTATCAAGCACGCGCATCAAAACAAAGTACCATAAAGCAAATAGTAGCAAAAGAACTCGAGAAACAACGAGCAAAGCAAAGCAAGACTCTCTCTCTCGAAGCCTAAGATCTATACAAATTCTCCCCCTTTGGCAGCAAGTACCAAAAAGCTCGAATAGGTATAGGACTAATACGGCACTCTAGGCACGATCCTCGAAAGCTCCTGAAGGGACTCTCCGGCTGACAGCTCCGGTGTGCGTAGACGGCGTCGAGAGAAGTGCATCCGCGAAGGCTTCAGCTGATGTCTGCTGGGCTGGTGGAGTGGAGACCGGCGGTGGTACTGTAGCAGCAACAGCAGGTGCAGAGACTGTGGTCCTCGGATCCACAACTGGCACCACAGCAGACCTGGCTACCCTGGGCACTGTCTGGAATCTCTCCGTAGTGGGTCTATCATCTCCACTGTCATCTGAAGTGGTTGCCCTGGCTGCATCAACATCGTCCTTCAGCTTCTCCACAATGGTCTGAACCTCAGTGATCTTGACATCTAGATCATGAATCTTCGTCTCGACTATCCGCTCTAAGCTAGCCTGGTTCTGGGTGAGGTTGGCCAAACTTTGCTCAATCCTCAGGGTGGATTTTAGCAGATAAGTCATCTGGTCAGTCTTAGACTTGAGGTTGGCAATGGGAGCATTGGGAGCAGATGTCTCCTTGGCTGCTTTTGCTTCTACTGCTACTCGGATCTTTTCTTGTGCTTGAGCAGAGGTGGGATGCGAAGGATCCATCACAATGACATTGTCCTCAAACTCTGGACGCAGTGGGAGATGCTCACGATCAAGAAGATAAGTGCTTGTTCCAACCTTGGAATTGATGAGCATCTGGATGCGTGGAGCATATCCGCAAGATCTCTTCTGATCAGCAGCTGTCCTCTTGATGGTTTCAACAATCAAGCTCATCACCTTGAACTTCTGAGGTGTGTCAAAGA
Organism: Elymus sibiricus; assembly: GCA_039707655.1. Lineage (NCBI taxonomy): Eukaryota > Viridiplantae > Streptophyta > Magnoliopsida > Poales > Poaceae > Elymus > Elymus sibiricus. The sequence goes on along the minus strand of CM077664.1, from coordinate 230,191,431 downwards.
GGTGCAGCAAGTTGATGGAGTGGCCACGTATCATCTTATCATCTCCTGACTTGGGCAACAGAGTGTACCGCAAGATAGTGTTTGTGGTGGCCAAACCAGGCATCAGGGGCTTCACTGATCCTAGCTTGTGTGTCTCGATGTCCTTCTGTGGAATAGCTGTATACATGTTGGCCATGGAGTTGTGGTCCATCTTGAGCTTGGCATAAATATCTACGTCATCATCTTCTTCTTCTGGAGCACCAAGAAGAGTAGCTCACTCAGAGATGGTCGACTGGTACCTGGAACCCTCAGTCATCCACATAATCCTGCCATCTGGATAGAAATGAGCTGTGGAGTAGAATTGCATGATCATCTCATCATTACACTTTGTTAGCTTCTGTCCAACAAACTCATCAACACCAGCTATCCGGAAACTCTCATGAACGTGGGGGAAATAATCCTCATTGGCATCAATGTACTTCCAATCCACCCATCTGATGTCGCTGACGATTGGCTTCTTATCAAGCAGAACAGTCTCATAGAAGTCTTACTGTTCTCTGGTCTAGAAGCGGTAATCACAAGCTGTTCTCCTCCTGGTGGCATAGGGATCTGATAGTCTCCACTGACGCAGTCCTTTATCCTTCCTTAGCATCATGTTCTCTGCAACCGGGTGTGCATTGTCATGGTCTGGAATCTTGGGTTTTAACTTCCTGAGCACTTGTGGCTCCTCATCAACATCAGCTTCAGGCACTGAGGCCTTGTTCTTCTCAGTTGCTGGAATATTTCTTGTGGATCTCTTTGGTGCTGAAACCTTTGGCTTGGACTTGGGGGCAGTAGTCCTTATAGCATCTGACATAAGTTTCTGTGTCTTGGCAGGAGGTGCATCAGCAGTAGGCTCCTCCTCCTCATCAGTCCTCATGGAGGGTTTTCCCACAACTTGAACAGTTGTCTTCCTAGCCCTCTTCTTCTTTCCTCCTGCAGCTGCATCACTTGGTTCCTCAAGTGTAAATGTCATAGTTTCCTTAGGGACTTTCTTCATTGCTGTCTTCTCTTTGGTTCTAGAGGATGGTTTGGTGCTATACTCCTTTGCAAGCACAACTCTCTTTGTCTTTGATGCTGCTTCACTAGCAACAAAGTCCTCATCCTCACTATCTGAGGTTCTCTTCTTCCTGGTCCTTGTTGCAGCCTTTGGAAGATCTGGAGAGCTTCTCTCTCCCTCATAAAAGCTTTCTGCAGGACTAGAGCCTGCGCTGAGATCTGTGTGCTGATCTGACATGTTCTGGCTATCGCTGGCATCAGACATCTTGCAAAGCTGACCCTGTGGATAGATGGGTATGGGCAGAGTAGATGAGTCATCACAAAAAGAAGAAGTTTTTCATAAAAATTGAGTTCAAATCTTAGTTTCAAGTTTTCACAGAAGGCATTTCGGATGGACCGAGTTGATCATCTCGGTGATACCGAAGCACTCAACAGAAACTTTACACGCCATTTCGGTCAGACCAAGATGGGGTTCGGTGACTCCGAGATGCTAGGGTTTCACAGAGATTTTACTTTTGGTCTCACCGATTCGTACAACTCGGTGGCACCGAGACGTACTAGTGCTATGGCCTCGGGCCAAATCGGTGACTTCGAAAATCTCTAATCGGTCGGTTCGAGATGTGTTCGGCGGAAACTTAAACCTAAATTTTTTACTCAAATCTAATCTATGGACATTGCAGTGTAAAGGGAGTTCTCAATCCGTGGCAAGAATCATGGCAATCCAATAGTGCATTGAATCAGAAATTTGAGCACGAAAGGGGTCGAATCTCACCCTAACTTGGTGGAGATCCTCTATGGCGGCAACGGCGGAGTAGATTGCCGTTGACGGCGGCGGATTCCGGCGGCGAAGGCACGCTGGAGACAAAGGCGACGATCGGGAGACTTGGGCGACGGCAGCAACGGGGTGCGGGAATGAGAGGGTTTGAGAAATTTCAACCGTTCGGGCCTGCGAGGTATATATACCCGTATGCTGTCGGTGGCTCCGAGTTGGACAACTCGGTGGCACCAATATATGTAACTGCAAGCAGGTTAGCACATCGGTGGCGCCGAAATGGTTCAACTCGGTGACACCGAGATGGAAACCTAGATCAATCTAAATGATTTCTGTTGGACCGAGTTTGAGTGAATTGGTTCGGCCGAAATCATGTAGAAGGTTTTGGAGGTTCAGCCCTTTCAGATCGGTGGCTCCGAGTGCTCCTCACCCGGAGGGTCCGAAAATGACTTGTTCAATTTTTGTGATGTAGCAAGAATGGAATTTGAGACAAGAAAGCATAGATAGCTAGAGAAGGTACTTAGGCATTCTTGTACATCCACTTGGCCAGAAAAACCAAGACAATCAAAACAACAAATGGATGTCCTCGAATGAAGAAAACATGCAAACCAACATGATCACACAATAAGATAGCAAATGAAATATGTGTCAAACATGCACAACCAATTCTAGCATCTATCAAGCAATGGCGATGACTAGGTCATCTATATATGAGTATATTGACTTAGGAGCCAAATGAGAACATTTGATCATAGGTCATACTCATCATTTAAGCACAAGTGGGGTTGCCACTTTTTCATAAAGCATTGATGTGTTCACACCATTAGAGTTGCTTTAGCTCAATTGTTTAGAGCAAAGCTCCCCTTAGATGTGATATCCCCCCAAAGAGGGATGAACTAACCTTGGGTTTTGTCGATGATGACTTCATGTAGATGTTGAAGATGTGGATGCTCAATGTTGATGTAGACCATCAAGAGTTGGGAGCAATCCTTTGGAGTTTTGTGCTTTCAATACCTACATGGGTTAGTCCCACACAAGGAAGATACAAGGATATCCATAGACATAGAGTGAAATACACATATATGATGTCCATGAATGCAATGACTACCTTGTCCCTTGCCTTACCAACAAGAGGGTTTGTGACTCCATGAACTAGTGCGAAATATGAAAGTTGGTTGCACAAGTTCTTGCCATAAATGAATATGAGTGAAGTTTGTTGGCGGAGTCACCCTCAAGAACTCTCTAGTTCTTCTTCTTTTGGACCCACATCAACTTGATGTGAATCCTTGGAGTTGTAGTAGCACTTGATGAAGTCTTGGGAACCCACTTGACCAAGGCTTGAGGAGCTTCTTCAAATGAATCAATCTCTTCTTGAAGCTTGTCCTTGCCTTTTAGCTTGTGGTCTTGTGGTGAAAGATCTTCTTGAGCTTGTGTTCCCTTGAAGGAAGTAGGATCATACTTCTCTTGTTGAGGAATAAACTTCGTCTTGGGGTATTGATCTTCTTCCCACTCAACTCCATTGGCATTGAACTTTCGTTCAAAACCAACACCTTGGTTCTTCCGGTGCCTTCCTTGCTTGCATACAATTTCCTCAAATTTCTTACTCCCGGCAAGGCTCTTGTAGACACCTTTTTCTATAATTCCTTTCAATAGCATATTTTCTTGCTCAAGTGTAACTTGGCTAAGAGAATCGTTAGTGGAATCAATAGAACTACTAGAAGCAACAACATTGGATGTAGCATTATTATTGTTACTACTAGAGGTAGAACCCTTTTTACCCTTGTTGCTAGTTTGTTTAGGTTTAACTTGTGGCATAAAGGTAGACAAGAGTAAACGTTTGGCAAGATATGAAGAACTCTTCTTTCGAAGATCGTCATTGATAGCTTTAAGAAACTCATGCTCTTGCTCTAAATTTAGCTTCTCGAAGCATAGCTTCTCATGAGTTCTTAGAAGTTCTCTATGATCCTCTTGAGTTGTTTCATGAGCTAATTTAAGAGCATTTAGTTCTTTAGTTAGACGCTCAGTCTCCTTCATAGCATTGTCACTCGTTTCCTCTTGACTATCATGATTACTAGCATTTTCATTGTAGCTCACATCACTAGCCTTATCAACAAGTAAATCATCATCACCAAGCAAATCATCTTCATCACTATTGAAATCAAGATACTCGGGGTGTGATACCTTGGGGCCTTTTGCCATGAAGCATCTTCTAATTCCTTCATTTGGTGAGTCAAATAGATCATGGGAGTTGGATGACACAAGAGCAAGTTCGGCAACACCTTCATCTTGACTATAGTCGGAGTTGGAGTGATAACTTCTCTCGGAGTGGTTGTCGGAGTCGGAGCCGGAAACCCATTCACCAACATGAGCTTGATGTCTTCTTCTTGTGTTGCTCTTTGATGACTTGTCCTTCCTCTCTGAATCCTTGCTTCTTCGAGAGTGTCTTCATTCATAATGATCATCTCTACTCCTTCTCTCCTTATGAGTTGATTCATCTCTTGCATGTCTTCCTCTTGGTGATTCGTCTCTTTTTTTGCAGGGAGCCGTACACTCATTGGAATAGTGTCCGGGTTTTCCACAATTGTAGCAATTACGGTCACGACTTGATGATCTTCTCTCATAGTGTCTTGAGCTAGAGCTTCTTTCTTTCCCTTTGTTCTTGTAGAACTTGTTGAATCTTTTCACCATTAGGCTTATCTCTTCATTGGATACTAGCTTGTCACTTGGAGTTGTTGGAGCATCGGTTGAGGCTTTGCAAGCACCACTTGATTTGTTGTGTAGCTCCTCTTTGTCTTTGAGTGACATTTCATGAGCAATAATCCTTTCAATGACTTCCGTGGGCTTGAGATCTTTGTAATTTGGCATCATTTGGATCAATGTGCAAACGGTATCATATTTTCCATCCAAAGCTCTAAGTATCTTCTTGATGATGAATTTGTCAGTCATCTCTTTGCTTCCTAAGCCGGCAATCTCATTTATGATGAGAGCAAGCCTAGAGTACATTTCTGCGACTCCTTCACCATCCTTCATCTTGAACTTATCAAGTTGACTTTGAAGCACATCCAACTTAGATTCCTTGACGGACTCGGTACCCTCATGCATATCAACCAAAGTATCCCAAATTTTCTTTGCATTCTCGAGGCGGCTGATTTTGTTGAATTCCTCGGGACACAAACCGTTGAAGAGAATGTCACAAGCTTGAGCATTGTATTGCAACATCTTCAATTCTTCCGGGGTTCCTTCACGATCCGGTTCCTTGTCATCCTCAAAGAAATGACCTTGCAAGCCAACACGAACAACAGCCCAAATGGCGGGGTTCTGACCAAGAATATGCATCTTCATCTTATATTTCCAACTAGCAAAGTTTGTACCATCAAAATATGGACCTCTACGATGATAGTTACCCTCACTAGATGCCATACTCTCCTAAGTTGTGAAACCAAGGCTATGATCACCAAAGCAATGGAAATCAAGGCTTACGGAGACCAAAGCTCTGATACCACTTGTAGGATCGAAAGTACGTCTAGAGGGGGGAGGGGGGATTAGACTACTTGAGCAAATAAAAACCTAACCTTTTCCCAATTTTAGAAGCAGGCAGATTTTAGCAAGCATACAAGTCAAGCATCACCCTACACATGCAATTCTAAGAGTGTAGCAGCGGAAAGTAAACAATTGCATATGTAAGTAAAGGAGGGGATCGGAGATTTCAAACGCAATGAAGACACGGTGATTTTTTGCGTGGTTCCGATAGGTGGTGCTATCGTACGTCCACGTTGATGGAGACTTCAACCCACGGAGGGTAACGGCTGCGCGAGTCCACGGAGGGCTCCACCCACAAAGGGTCCACGAAGAAGCAACCTTGTCTATTCCACCATGGCTTACGTCCACAAAGGACTAGCCTCACTCGAGGTAGATCTTCACGAAGTAGGCGATCTCCTTACCCTTACAAACTTCTTGGTTCAACTGCACATCCGGTTGGAGGCTCCCAAGTGACACCTAACCAATCTAGGAGACACCACTCTCCAAAAGGTAATAGACGGTGTGTTGTTGATGAACTCCTTGCTCTTGTGCTTCAAATGATAGTCTTCCCAGCACTCAAACACTCCTCACAGATTTGGCTATGGTGGAAGAAGGATTTGAGTGGAAAGCAACTTGGGAAAGGCTAGAGATCAAGGTTCAAATGGTAGGAGTGGAATATCTTGATCTCAACACATGAGTAGGTGGTTCTCTCTCAGAAAATGAATGGTGGAAGTGTAGGCACGTTCTGATGGCTCTCCTTACTGAGAAGGATGGGGTGGAGGGGTATATATAGCCTCCACACAAAATCCAACCGTTACACACTTTTGACCCAACTCGGTGGCACCGAAACGATAATCTCGGTAGCACCGAACTGTGTAAAAGATATGAACTTTAGGAATCTAGGTGGGACCGATACGAACAACTCGGATGGACCAAAGTGCAATGGCTTAGGGAAATCCTCATCTCGGTGGCACCGATTGCATCAACTCGGTAGGACCGAAGTGAAGCAATAAGGCGACAGAGAGTTGGCAAGCCATCTCGGTGAGACCGATTTGCAAACTCGGTGAGACCGAAGTAAATGCAAACGATTACAGAGAGTTGGCAAGGCCATCTCGGTGGGACCGAGATCCATTTCGGTGGATCCGATTTGTTAGGGTTTGGCAGTGGCTAAGTCTTGGATGAACTCGGTGGGGCCGGATTGGAAATTTCGGTGGGGCCGAGTTGGACTTTGGGTTTTGGACATATTTGGGATAGAGAGAGTGGTTGAGGGTTTAGGAATGCTGTCACTAAGCACTTGAGCAAAAGGACCATTAAGCAACACCTCATCCCCTTTTAATAGTATTGGCTTTCCTATGGACTCAATGTGATCTTGGATCACTAAACCAAAAATGTAGAGTCTTGATCTTTGCCAATCCTTGTCCTTAGCATTTTGAGGGGTCCACATCTCTAGTCCATGCCATGCCAATCATTGAACATCCTGAAATCTTAATCTTGAATGGATATTAGTTCAATGAGATATATGTTGTTATGAATTACCAAAACCACCAAGGGAGCAAATGTGCTTTCAGAAAGCAACTTGGGAAAGGCTAGAAATCAAGGTTCAAATGGTTGGATTGGAATATCTTGATCTCAACACATGAGTAGGTGGTTCTCTATCAGAAAATGTATGGTGGAAGAGTAGGCACGTTCTGATGGCTCTCCTTACTAAGAAGGAAATGGTGGAGGGGTATATATAGCCTCCACACAAAATCCAACCGTTACACACTTTTGACCCAACTCGGTGGCACCGATCAGAAATCTCGGTGGCACCGAACTGTGTAAAATATATGAACGTTTGGAATCTCGGTGGGACCGACTGGAACAACTAGGATGGACCGAAGTGCAATGGTTAGGGCAAATCTCGTCTCGGTGGCACCGATTGCATCAACTCGGTAGGACCGAAGTGAAGCAATAAGGCAACAGAGAGTTGGCAAGCCATCTCGGCGAGACCGATTTGCAAAACTCGGTGCGACCGAAGTGAGTGCAAACGATTACAGAGAGTTGGCAAGGCCATCTCGGTGAGACCGAGATCCATATCGGTGGATCCGATTTGTTAGGGTTTTGGCAGTGGCTAAGTCCATATGAACTCGGTGGCTCCGGATAGGAAATTTCGGTGGGGCCGAGTTGGAATGTAGGTTTTGGACACAATTGGATGGAGAAAGTGGTTGAGGGTTTAGGAACACTGTCACTAAGCACTTGAGCAAAAAGACCATTAAGCAACACCTCATCCCCTTTTAATAGTATTGGCTTTCCTATGGACGCAATGTGATCTTGGATCACTAAACCAAAAATGTAGAGTCTTGATCTTTTGCCAATCCATATCCTTAGCATTTTGAGGGGTCCACATCTCTAGTCCTTGCCATGCCAATCATTGAACATCCTGAAATCTTTAACTTGAATGGACATTAGTTCAATGAGATATATGTTGTTATGAATTACAAAAACCACCAAGGGAGCAAATGTGCTTTCAATCTCCCCCTTTTTGGTAATTGATGAAAGCATATAGATCAAAGCTTCGACAAATGATTAAATAAATGGAATACATCATCGCTTTGAGAAGTATGTGATAAGCAAGAGCTCCCCCTAAATTTGTGCATTATTAAAAATTTGCGTTTGAATGCAAATGCACAATCGATTAGGATCATGGGTCACTCTTCCATGTCACATACAACTTGGTGGAGCACGCAAAATAATATGAGTGGAATAGTAGGCACGCATCACCAAAACAAGTGAATGATCATACACAATAATGATAAGCATAAGCATCATATGGAGCATAGTATGATCAATCACATAAAGTAGTAGCTCACAAACATAACGATCAAAGTACTCACAGACATAGTATCAAGCACGCGCATCAAAACAAAGTACCATAAAGCAAATAGTAGCAAAAGACCTCGAGAAACAATGAGCAAAGCAAAGAAAGGCTCTCTCTCTCGAAGCCTAAGATCTATACAAATTCTCCCCTTTGGCAGCAAGTACCAAAAAGCTTGAATAGGTATAGGACTAATACGACACTCTAGGCACGATCCTCAGAAGCTCCTGAAGGGAATCTCCGGCTGGCAGCTCCGGTGTGCATAGACGGCGTCGAGAGAAGTGCGTCCGCGAAGGCTTCAGCTGATGTCTGCTGGGCTGGTGGAGTGGAGACCAGCGGTGGTACTGTAGCAGCAGCAGCAGGTGTAGAGACTGTGGTCCTCGGATCCACAACTGGCACTACAGTAGACCTGGCTGCCCTGGGCACTGTCTGGAATCTCTCCGTAGTGGGTCTGTCATCTCCACTATCATCTGAAGCGGCTGCCCTGGCTACATCAACATCGTCCTTCAGCTTCTCCACAATGGTCTGAACCTCAGTGATCTTGACATCTAGATCATGAATCTTCGTCTCGACTATCCGCTCTAAGCTATCCTGGTTCTGGGTGAGGTTGGCCAGACTTCGCTCAATCCTCAGGGTGGCTTCTAGCAGATAAGTCATCTGGTCAGTCTTAGACTTGAGGTTGGCAATGGGAGCATTGGGAGCAGATGCCTCCTTGGCTGCTTTTGCTTCTGCGGCTACTCGGATATTTTCTTGTGCTTGAGCAGAGATGGGATGCGAAGGATCCATCACAATGACATTGTCCTCAAACTCTGGATGCAGTGGGAGATGCTCACGATCAAGAAGATAAGTGATCGTTCCAACCTTGGAATTGATGAGCATCTGAATGTGTGGAGCATATCCGCAAGATCTCTTCTGATCAGCAGCTGTCCTCTTGATGGTTTCAACAATCAAGCTCATCACCTTGAACTTCTGAGGTGTGTCAAAGAGGTGCAGCAAGTTGATGGAGTGGCCACGTATCATCTTATCATCTCCTGACTTGGGCAACAGAGTGTACCGCAAGATTGAACCCATCACAAAGCACCTCTCCCATTGCAAGATAAATCAATCTAGTAGGCCGAACCAAATCGATAGATCGGAGAGAAATACAAAGCTATAACAATCATGCATAAAAGATTTCAGAGAAGACTCAAATATTTCTCATGAATAATATGATCATAAACTCACAATTCATCGGATCCCAACAAACACACCGCAAAAGAAGATTACATCGGATAGAACTCCAAGAACATCGAGGAGAACATGGTATTGAAGATCAAAGAGAGAGAAGAAGCCATCTAGCTACTAGCTATGGACCCGTAGGTCTATGGTAAACTACTCACACATCATCGGAAGGGCAGCAAGGTTGATGAAGAAGCCCTGCGTGATCGATTCCCCCTTTGGCAGAGTACCGGAAAAGGCCTCCAGATGGGATCGCGGAAGAACAGAGGCTTGCGGCTGTAGAAAGGTTTTCTCTTCTGTCTCTCTGGTATATTGGGAATATTTTGGAATTTATAGCGCTAGAATTAGGTCAGGAGGGGCAACGAGGGGCCCACAAGCCTGGGGGGCGCGCCCTACCCCCCTGGGCGCACCCTCCAGGCTTGCCGCCTCCTCGTGGCTCTTCTGGTCTTCTCCCGAAGCTTCGTAGGCCTCTTCTGGTCCAGAAAAAATTAATCCAAAGATTTTTTTTTCATTTGGACACTTTTTGATAATGATTTTCTGAAAAGGCAAAAGCAAGCAGAAAACAGCAACTAGCACTGGGCACTGGGTTAATAGGTTAGTCCCAAAAAATGATATATAATGGCATATAATTGCATATAAAACATCCAAGATTGATACTATAATAGCATGGAACAATCTAAAATTATAGATACATTGGAGACGTATCAACGAGCGATAAACCATCACCCATTGACATTTATATTTCCAGGTGCTGGAATTATAAAGGCCAGTGCATTTGCGTCTGCTGCAACAAATCAAATTGGAGACCAAAAGGACAAAAATATACAATCATGTTCAGAGTATGTGTGGAATTAAGATTATTATAACAGTGACACAGATCATAGCCAGAGAATTACAATGCCGTGGTCATAATCATACCCTAATTTTTAAAAAATGCCAATGGCTTTCATATTCTAGCAATATGTCATGGTTCAAAGATGATGTAAAAATGAGAGGAAAACAGCTATGCCAGGGCCTACTCATATTCTACCATAACAGTTAGATGCCAACTGTTCTCGTATCAACTCTAACAATAACACGCGTGGTTATAAAAAACTTGGAAATGAGAGTAACATATAGCAATCATGTGGTTATACTCATAATATCTATTCTAACAATCATTAGATGCCAATTGTGCTCATATCAACTCTAACAATAACATGCATGTGTGGTCATAAAAATCTAGGAAATGAGAGGAACATATAGCAATGATGTGGTTATACTCATAATATCTATTCTAACAATCATTAGATGCCAATTGTTCTCATATCAATTCTAACAATAACATGTGTGGTCATAAAAATCTAGGAAATGAGAGGAACATATAGCAATGATGTGGTTATAGTCATACTATCTATTCTAAATTTGTAACAATCAACAGGCAGTCGTATTCATATGGTAAAGATGAGATGAGATAGAACAATTACACGATGATGGATTCCACCAGTATATGCAGCCAATCTGTCCGTCCACCGCGTAAACGATGCCATCGTGCACTATAGCATCAGACAGAAATGGAGGGTAAACAGGATTGATGATGAGCCATAACCATGTATGGCGACCGGATTCCAGATAGGCTAATCCCCCGTCGAACAAGGCAATGAGCTTGTAATCTATGTAGTCTTCTGATGGTGTGGGTACTTCGCAGATTACAACCTTCAGCAAATGGAGGTCCAACCAAGTGCCTGACGTCTATCGTGCGTAGTAGGCAGGAGTGTCCGGCGGGCCGCGAGGCTGGATGTCGGCAGTATCCAACGATGGAAGGGTGATCTCTCACTGGGTGTAGATATCCACGAGACGCCACGGACTACCCGATTGGTGGATGAGGATGATCCAGTTGGCCTTCATGCCCGCCCAGTAGTGGTGGCGCATGAAGGGCAGGTGGGCGGGGAGTGGTAGCATGTCTAGGGGCACGACGGCAACCTTCGTAGGATCGTCACGTCGGTGTCTGGGCCAGTTGCGAGGATCGGGCATCAGCAAGCAGGGTGTCTTGAAAAGGGCGGCCGGCTGCCGATGAGTAGACGGTGCATAGACACCGAGCATGCGGCCAGACGCACGGTGCTGAGCAGGTCCATACGATTACAGATCTGCTCCAAGAGAACATCGGAGAGGGAATTCCAATCGCGGCTCTGCATGTCAGTCGGTTCTGCCATTGGGTTTTTTAGGGCGCTGAGTGATTGGGGTTTTCGGTGTGTGCGGGCGAGCGGGGAAGTGGATGCGGGCGGGCGAGAGAAGAAGATGGCGTGTGTTGGCGAGCAGTGAGCGGGGGGAGATGGTTCGCGCGAGCAACCGAGGAAGATGGCACGGGCGGGCGAGCAGTGAGCACTGGAAAATGGTGTGCAGACGAAGATGGGGAATTGACGTCCATGGGGAAGAGAGGAGGAAGAAGAGGGAGAGACGGGGAAGAAGGTGCATTAAATCTCAATTCAACTAGTACTACTAGTATACACGAGTGTAAATAGTTAAGCGGATGACATGTGGGTCTACGTCAAGCGGGCCCATATGTCAGTCAACGGAAGAGAGAGGTGCATACGCGTAATTGTGGAAGCGTGCTCCACTGGCAGACATGATGGCACTACAGGGTAAGGCTGATTTAGTAACACCAACACGCTGGCTCAGCTTATTAATCAAGTGTCCCATCTGCTGCAGCGTGTATTGTCACTTCACTGTGAAGACTAGTAGTTGAATAGACCGATGGGGAATAATGGATCGCTAAGACCTCCTATCTATGCCTCTACTCTCATCCTGTCCAACATTAAGAACCATTGGCCAAGGCTCCCGACGCCAATTACGTAGTAGTACCTACTCCCTCATTCCGGTTTATATACAGCTCAATAAAAAAGATTCATCAACCAAGGTAATAGTAGATGATGAATGCCTGAAGAATTTTTTGTACTAGTACTACTGTAGTACTCCCTCCGTTTCTTTTTACTCCGCGTATAAGATTTCTGTTAAGTCAAACTTTACAAAGTTTGACCAAATTTGTATTAAAAAATATCAACATCTACAATACAAAATATATATAGTATAAAACTACATTCCATAAAGAATCTAATGATGTTGATTTGGTGTTGTGAATGTTGAAACTTTTTTCGATAAGTTTGGTCAAACTAGAGATACTTTGACTTCAGACAAAATTTATATGCAGACTAAAAAGAAACGGAGTGAGTACTTTGCAAAAGTACTTAATTAATGGGCTCGTTTTCCTCAAGAAAATTGTGTTTATGAACGTATTAATTGCAATGCATGCGTGCATGCGTGAACAACAAATGACCATGACTTTTACATGCATTGGAGTAATTCTTGCATGGAACGTTTTAATGAAGCTTGAAATATGAACATGTGAATGGGAGGGACTAGAACCCTCACGCATTCCTGCAACACTCACACGTACACATGCATGCATGCAACACTCACGCAGCCATGCATGCGGCACACAACACACGACGCAAAACACACGCTCACGCTCAAGTGCTCAACCTACACGTGCATGCACACACATACACAGCCAGGATGGTTCGCGCGCAAGGGTTGGACTCCTGTCGCGCCTACGTAAAGTTTTGTTTAACTTATTTCTTTGCTCTGCCAACTGACAGGTGGGACCCAGAAACCATGTGCCAATTTAACCAGTCAAGAAAGTGCCACATACACTATTTGGCCGGTCAGGGGAGTGCAATATGGTGCTCTACAGTGAGCTAGTGACCGTATAATCACCGCAAAACGTATATAGTGACCGTAATGAGCGTATTATGAAGTCTAGTGACCATATTGTTACAAATACAGTGACCGCCACTGTATTTATCTTGTTTCAAATTAAGCCATATTAACCAGAAAGGAGGCAGTATGGACTACTAGTACTACTATGTCCTGTCAACTCGCAGAACGAGGAGAAGCTTGCTTACTACGCCCTCTCCCTCGCCCGTGCGCGCGGTGGCTCGCAGGACGAGGAGAAGCTTTCTTAGTACGCCTACGCCCTCTCCCTCGCCACGCGCGCCGTGGCTCGCAGGACGAGGAGAAGCTTTTGACTACATCGCGCTCTCCCTCGCCCTCGCTCACGCGGTGGACGTGCGGCAGTTCATTCGGTGTCAGATTGCCAGAAGCATATAGTACTGTAGTACCATCATTGTTGAACTTGGACCTCCCGAAGAGGCGAAGAGCCAAGCGCAAGGTTTATAGGAGTACGAGCAGTCGTACAACTATAGCGAACAACCGCTACTGTATGATGCTGCCACGTCACCTATAGCCAAAGCTGTGCCACCTTTTTTTCTCACAAAGCATGTTGGTGCCCATGGAACAGCCACACAAGTTGCACGTACACATAACACATCTACTAGTAAATTCTAAAGGACAAATGCCAACATGCCACACAAGTTCATCTCCACTTCATGTGATAAATTTGTGCACGACTACTCTACATATATTTACTGCGCTACCATTCACAATTTACTATACTCCACTTCACATTATAGATGGGCTCCATATCGTCCTCCAGGTTCCAGTCCCAGGTGTTCTTCATTTATGGCACGATCCATAGCGGTGGGCAACGGGAATCATTGTCGCAGCTTTCTAGTCCGGTTCCACACGATGGAGACTCATCCAACATGAAGTGGCATAAATCAAGGATTGCGTGTCCCAACATGTTCAACCAGTGGTGCACACCGAAGACACAACCATGCTTCATGAACGGCAGGCCTTCGGTGTCGTGCACGGAAGGTGGCATCTGTTTGACAATGGGGCAGCTGTCCCCAATGAAAAGCGAGTACTCTCCAAGAGTGTCCCTCGGCTCCCACATAGCATCACGGGGGTCGAACTCGGAGTCGTCCATCTGGTACACGTGGCATCTCAGATCTGGACACATGGTGACGTACATGGTCAAGGTCCATGCAGGATAATGTTGTGCTCAAATATGGCGCGCAGTAATATTGTGTAGTGAGTAGTACTACTATACTATAGAGGAAGTTCAATAACCGACTGATTATATATAGCCATTTTTGGCTACACAGAGGAGACAAGACATGGAAAAACAAAAATGGTGGGAGTGGATTCAAGATCCAGCTATACGCGTACCCCTAGGTAAAAAGTACTACTCCCGCCGATCCCTGCGACACACTAGTACTATGGATCCGAAGTAGTAGTAGTAGTAGTAGTACTACTACTACTAGTACAATGAAAGAGAAGGCAATGAGAGAATGGAATACCTGGGTACATGGTGAGGGTCCGATCGTGGTAGATCGTGGCACCTTGTTGCACATCAATGGTACCATGGGTAACCACTAATAAGATAGTTGATCCCAATTTCCCAAAGTCAACTACGAGGTTCCATGTTAGACCGAATGGCGGATGCACATAATCCAACACATCCAGGATCGGCGATCTGATTTTGATCGGGGGATGCGTGGTCCCTGCAAAATAATGGAGTACTGTTAGGGATGCAAATGATGGTTAGTGCATTCCATTTGTTATCTCCCGTATCGTAGGATGGCACCCAGATGAAACAAGTCCCCTGGCTTGTCACAGCAAAGATGCAGCCTACATGGCACACGGCATCTTCGAACTTGTGCAGGTACAAATCTGCCACGGCCAACATGTGCCAGCCTCTGCCGTCAGGGCCATTCTTATTGATGGCAATCCTTATGTCGAACACCGCGATGAGATAGTAATCGTCGTAGCTGTGGTGCTTGGTCGGCGGGTCTGCAATTGCTATCTTCTTCAATCTCATGGTGGCTTCATCATACCTATTCAAGCCGTTCCAGTCCGGAAGGCCGATCCCAATGCTGGACAAGGGGTCTACGGGAACGGACGCACTACTGTGGATGTTGTGCAAAATGATGGTGGTATCCGGCCATAGGTATGCAAGCCAATCTCCATTGGCACCAACCCAAACCTGTGGGACGGTGGGCAGCGGAGAAATTACGGGATGGAATAACTAAGTATTTTTAGAATATACATTACATGATCAAACACAATGATTGACCTTCTCATCGGACAAAATCCGGCTGCCTCTCAACGTCGGCAACTCAAGCGGCGTCAAGATGCAACTGCAGCCACGTTGCGGTGGACTGGAGTCCCATTGAATAACCTTCTCCTCGAGGACGCATGGAAGACCAACAAGCATGGCCTTCTCCCAAGCCTGTTTACGCACCGTCTTAAAATAGTTGGTGCAGGAAGCACCGAGTCTTGCGGCAGTGAGGAAGTCGGAGCGGTGTGCGATTTCTCCCAGAGAATCGTCGTCCAAGATCTCCCAGCCCCGGCGAGGAGGAGAACCACCTGGCGAATCCATGGCAGCAGTGACGAACTGCCTTGGTCTCTTTGGGAGGGGAATTGGCGAGGAGGAGATAAGAGCGTAACCGCAGGGCCTCGTCCCTTCGTGAAGGAAGTTATGCGGGCACGCATTAGCGGTACTGCGATGGTGTAGTTACGTATTATTTAATATAGGAGTAGTACTAGTACTCAACTTTCCGGGCAAAAGCTCCGAGATAATTACATTCATTTCTGTGGGCCCTGACTGACCTGGTGAGAGCTGCCACAGCTGGCTCCCCAATTTCCTTCTCTCGGGCGTTGGTCATCAGGTTTTTTTTATTGATTTAATGTGTGTGGTACCCATCAGAGTATGATTCATTAGAGAGCATGTATATGACAACGAATCTACACTACAAAAAAACACTTCCATGATGATACGTCTTTGTCACAGTAGGTCACGTTTTCTGTCATGCATGTACATTCATGACAATTTTATGATAGAATCAAGATAGTCATACTTGTGCCGGCCCAGTCAAAATAAGCGGGCCGGTCCATTTACGGCCTACTTTCGTTTGGCCCATTTAAAAAAAACGGCCCATACGAGATCTGCCAATTCGGCCCGTCAATGCCCATTAATGATTTGACACCATTGCGGCCCATCGTCTGTTCCAGCCCGTTAACAGCCCGCTATGTCTTTGGGCTCATTTGTCAGCCGAGGTTCTTTCGGCCTGTTAGAGGCCCATTATATAGATGGGCCAATTTCCAGGCTGTATGTCTTTCTGCCCGTTAGAGGCCCATTATAGGCATGGGCCAAATTCCTGGCGGTACGTATTTTGGCCTTTTAGCGGTCCATTAGCGATTTGGGCCAGCTTCCAGCCTGGTGTATCTTTCGGCCTGGTAATGGCCCACACCGTAGTTGGGCCATTTACATTCCGACCCGACTTTCGGCCTCTAAGCGGCCCATGTTCTCCATGGCCCAATTCCAGCCCGACATGACTTTCGGCCTGTTAAAGGCCCGTTCTATATATGGGCCAACATATGGCCCGATTGGCTTTCGGCCTGTTAACGGCCCGTCGAAGAAATGGGCCAAGACTCAACTGATGATCATTTCAGCCTGCTAGTGGCCCGTGGGCTCGTTTCCATTATAGCGGGCCTATCTAGCATTCGGCCTACTAACGGACTGGTAAGAGCCCACGTTACGATGGGCCCACATTCGAGCCCCAAATCCTTTTCTGCTACACGACGGCCCATGATTGTAACGGGCCTCGTAGATTGGAACATCCGAGCAATTATGGGCCCACGTAGATTGGGCTTGTTGGACGCCGTTTCTACGATAGAATATATAACAACATAGAACTATCCTACTCTACAATCCCCTAAAAAAAACCTATACTATACAATAAAGAGATTTAAGGCATAGAAACGAAGAATAATCCTACACTATACTGTCGGCCCAGTGGGAACCAGGGTACCATGGCCCGTCTGCCTCTGGACCAGGAGGCGACGCTTGGGCTGGCCCCGGCAAGGTGGCCCTGGCGCCGTTGCCCAGGAGGGAGTCGCCTCGCGGAGAGCTAGCCTCGCGAGGCACCTCTCCGCCAGGCGCGCCCCTGGTGAGGCTGGCAGGCCCTAGATCACCTCGTGAGGCAACCCCTCGCGAGGCCGCTTCACGGGGCGTGACGTACGGCGCTGGCTGGCCTCTCATGTGGGTGGCGTCCCGATGCCAGGGCAGGGACAGCAGGGTACAGTTCAGACAGGTTTCCCTTTTAGTGACAAGGGAGCAGTGGCATCCTCCTCCCCCAAAGCAAGTCCCAAAGGTTTTCCTCTTTGGTGATAGAAGATCAGGACGGATCAGCGCGCCAGGACGGAGGTCATCGCCAAGCCCACCAGCGCGTCACAAGGAGCTGCTTTAACAGGCGGAGGCCGCCTTTAGTCAGGATAAGCCTGTGCCCCTGCCCCCCTTTGAATTGCCGCCCTGTGGCTACCCTTTCCTGCTCATATTTTCAGGGAAGAGGACCAAGGCACTACAAAAGGGGCAGGGCTGCTTCCATGTAAGGGGATCGACCCATTCTCCCCCACACCTCTTGTACCTCGAGCACAAGCTCTCCACCACAGAGCAATCCAACACAAGTAGGAGTAGGGTATTACACCACACGGTGGCCCGAACCTGGGTAGCTTGCGTGTCCCCTTCGTGTCCGGTGAGAGCCGGCGTGCCCGCCGTGTCCCCGCCATAGTTGCCATCGTGTCGTAGGTTGCCAAGCAAAGTCCCCCAGAGTTCGAATCCTAAGTTCTTGGAGAAGTTTCTTGGACGCAGATCCCAGACTCCGATATTTGGCATGCCAGGTAGGGGGACTTGCCGTCTTCGCGCCTTCGACCTTGACATCGGCACCGACATGGACGACGCCGCCGCGCGTCGTGAGCGCGCTGCACGTCGGGCCACCGCCATCGGGCCCGTTGGGGAGCGGGCGTCCTCCTCCATCCACCCATCGGCGAGTGGGCAGGACCGCGGCCTCTCCTCCACCGTGTCTTCGCCCGCAGGGAGCGGCCCCCTTGCTCCGCGCGCCGCGCTGCTCATGGCTCAGGGGCTGCTATGATGTCCCCCCTCCAAGAACGGCCGCGACGCCTGGCTCGAGCACATCACCGAGCTCGTCTTCGCCGCCAGCGGAGGCCAGGCGCCCCCTTGCCCCATGTCCACTTCACCACGGCGCGCTGAGCGGCCTGGGCGCACCGCTCCCCGTCTTCTTCCTCCTCCGGGCCGCGGCCCATCCGTGCTGAGCGGCGCCGGCGGCCGCCGCCCAACCAAGGCCGTCGCCACCAGCGGGGGTTCCCAGGGGCCCCGAGGGGTGGCCTGCATCCTGGGAGGGGCCCAGGCCCCTCTGTCCAGCCGCCACCTCAAGCGCTTCACGCATGAGGTGAGCGCGGCCCTTCAGGCGCCCGAGCCCGCCGGCCGCCTCAAGTGGTCCGAGTTCCCCATCTCCTTCGACGCCAGTGACCATCCCAGGTCCGCCAGGGCAGCGGGGGCTGTCCCTCTACTGTGCACTCTGACTATCGGCGGTGTGGCCGTCACCAAGATGCTCATCGACGGTGTGCTGGCCTCAGCGTGCTCTCTGTGGAGACTTTCGAGACGCTCCGGGCGCCAGGTGGGCGCCTGGTGCCCACCAGGCCCTTCTCGGGCGTCACCGGCGGCTCCACTACCCCCCTGGGGCAGGTGCGCCTTCCCGTCACCTTCGGTACCCGCGAGAACTACCATATGGAGCTCGTCATCTTCGACGTGGCTCGCATCGGCCTGCCCTACAACGCCATCTTGGGCTACCCGGCGCTCTCCAAGTTTATGGCCGCAACACACCACGCCTACGGCCTCGTCAAGATGCCCGGCAGCAGCGGCACCCTCACAATCCGTTACGATGTAAAGGACGCAGTGCGTGCCCTCGCGCGCGCCCACAAGGCGGCGGCCACCGCATCCCAGGCCGAGGAGGACGCCCCTGAGCCTGCCGAACCGGCGCCCGCGAGGAAGAAGCTGTTGTTCTCCCATGAGCGGGCTGAGACCAAGAAAGTATCGTTGGATGGGAACGGCGCGGGCCCCTTCCTCACCATCGACAGCGGCCTTTCCCCCGAGCAAGAAGGCGCCCTCGTCGACTTCCTTCGGGTGAATGCGGATATGTTCGCTTGGACAGCCTCAGACATGCCCGGCGTGCCGAGGGAGGTGATCGAGCACCACTTGGCGGTGTGCCCCAACGCATGCCCCGTCAAGCAGAAAGTTCGGCGCCAGGCGCCCGAGAAGCAGGACTTCGTCATTGGGGAGGTCGAGAAGCTCCAAGATGCAGGAATCATCCGCGAGGTGCTCCACCCGGAGTGGGTCGCCAACCCCGTTGTCATCGCCAAGCCGCACGGCGGCAAGCGCATGTGCGTCGACTTCACCAACCTCAACAAGGCCTACCCCAAGGACCCCTTCCCGCTGCCCAGGATTGACCAAATAGTAGACTCCACCGCCGGGTGCGATCTGCTCTGCTTCCTGGATGCCTTCTCGGGCTATCATCAGATCAAGATGGCAAAGGAGGATGAGGAGAAAACCGCCTTCATCACCCCCTGCGGAGTGTTCAGCTACGTGTGCATGCCTTTTGGCCTGAAGAGCGCGGTGGCTACCTTCTAGAGGCTGATGCGCATCTGCCTAGGGTGCCAAATGGGGAGAAACGCAGAGGCATACGTCGACGACATCGTCATCAAAACGCGCGAGGCGCGCACCCTCATCGAGGACCTGGAGGAAACCTTCACCAACCTGCGCAAGGTCAACCTCATGCTCAACCCTGCCAAGTGTGTCTTCGGTGTCCCTTCCGGCAAGCTCCTGGGTTTTTTGGTCTCCCATCGCGGCATCGAGGCCAACCCTGAGAAGATTAAGGCTATCGAGGAGATGCGGCCGCCCCGCAACCTCAAGGAGATGCAGCGCCTGGCGGGATGCATGGCCTCGCTCGGTCGTTTCATATCCAAGTTCGGCGAGCGGGCTCTGCCTTTCTTCAAGCTCATGAAGAGGTCTGGCCCCTTCAAGTGGACCCCTGAGGCCGACGCTGCCTTCGAGGATCTCAAAAGGTACCTCACCAGCCCTCCCGTCATGGTCGCCCCGCGCCCACGCGAGCGCCTGCTGTTATACTTGGTGGCCACTCCCCAAACGGCCAGCGCGGCCCTCGTGGCAGAGCAGGAGGAGCGAGTCTGCATCAAGAAGAAGCCTGCCAAGCCTGTGCCTGCGGATGCTGCGGAGACATCGCTGGAGCCCCTCAAGGCCCTGCCGGCGCCCGCCTAGGGCCCCCCTCCAGAGGCCCCCGTGCCCCCTCAGGAGGCCTCTGGAGCTCAGCCTCCGGAGGCCCCCGTGGCGCCGCCCCCGGAGGCCCCCGTGGCACAGCGGCCTGAGCCCCTCGGCGAGCACGACTTGGATACCATGGTCATGCGCCTCGTCGAGCACCCCGTCTACTTCGTCAGTACAGTGCTGCGAGACGCGCGTGAACGGTACCCCATGCAGAAGAAGCTCCTCCTGGCGCTCCTCATGGCCTCCAGGAAGCTACGCCACTACTTCTAGGGTCACCCAGTCAGAGTGATCTCCTCCTACCCGCTGGAGCAAGTCCTGCGGAGCCCGAATGCCACCGGCCGCGTCGCCGAGTGGAACATCAAGCTGCAGCCTTTCGAGCTGGAGTTCCTCACCACCAGGACCATCAAGGGCGCGGCCTTGGCAGACTTCACGGCGGAGTGGACGGACATGCGTCAGGGCGAGCCGCAGGAGGAGTCGTCCCTGCCTGAGGAGGCTACCTCTGGAGGCTGGAGCATGCACTTCGACGGGGCCTTCGCGCGCCAGGGCGCGGGGGCTGGGGTGGTGCTCACTACACCCACAAGCGACAAGCTTTACTACGCAGTGCAGCTCTGCTTCGGGCGCACCGACAAGGTCTCCAACAACATCGCCGAGTATGAGGGACTCATCGCCGGGCTCAAGACCGCCATCGCGCTTGGAGTCAGGCGCATCATCATTAAGGGCGACTCGCAGCTCCTCGTCAACTTCTCCAACAAGAAGTACAAGCCGAAGGATGAGCACATGGCGGCCTACCTGGAGGAGGTGCGCAAGCTCAAGAAGCACTTCATGGGCATGGAGCTACAACACGTCCCTCGCAGCGACAACAGTGAGGCGGACGAAATCGCCAAGCGCGCTTCTCGCCGCGAGCCCCAGAGCCCCGGTGTCTTCGAGGAGCGGCTCCTGAAGCCTTCAGCGGCGCCCCCGATCGCCGGCATCCCGATGCCTCGCAAAGAGCTCCCTCCCGCACCACCCATGGGCGCAGCAGACTGCGGACCAGCATCGGGCACTCGCCTGCTGCTGGCGCTCGAGCAGCAGCCTGAAAGCTGGACCGCGGAGATCAAGGCCTATCTGGAGGGCGGCGCCCTCCCGGAGATCGACGCGGAAGCGGAGCGTGTGGTCCGCCAAGCCGCGCTCTACCACTTGAGGGAGGGTGACCTATACCGCCACCGCCCGAACGGAGTCGCGCTGCGGTGCATCTCCAAGAAGCAAGGGCGCGAGCTGCTTGCCAACGTCCATGGAGGCGACTGCGGCCACCATTCGTCCTCGCGTACCCTCGCAGGTAAGGCATTCCGCAGCGGTTTCTACTGGCCCACAGCGCTCAAAGATGCCGCGGAGCTGGTCGAGGCATGCGAGGCCTGCCAGTTCCACGCCAAGCAGATCCACCAGCCGGCGCAAGGGCTCCAGACCATCCCCCTCTCGTTGCCCTTCGCGGTCTGGGGGCTGGATATCCTCGGACCCTTCCCTCGCGCGGCTGGCGGCTACCGCTACCTCTACGTTGCCATCAACAAGTTCACCAAGTGGGCGGAGGTGGAGCCTGTCCGGACCATTCCGACAGGATCAGCGGTCAAGTTCATCAAGGGCCTGGTGTGCCGCTTTGGCGTCCCCAACCGCATCATCACGGACAACGGCACGCAGTTCACCAGCAGCCAGTTCAAGACCTACTGCGCCAGCATTGGCACGCAGATCTGCTTCACCTCCGTGGCACACCCTCGAAGCAACGGCCAGGCCGAGCGCGCCAACGCTGAGGTCCTCAAGGGCCTCAAGACTAGGAGCTTCAAGAAGCAGCTCGTGGCATGCGGCAAGGGCTGGCTAGAGGAGCTCCCTTCAGTGCTATGGTCCATCCGCACCACGGCGACCAAGCCCACCGGCGAGACGCCTTTCTTCCTCGTCTACGGGGCAGAGGCGGTTCTTCCAGCCGAGGTCAAGCACCGGTCCCCGCGGGTCTTGGCTTTCGACGAGTCTCGTCAAGACGGCCTGCGGGAGGATGACCTGCTTTTCCTCGAAGGGGCGCGTCGCTAGGCTGCCATCCGCGCGGCAAGGTACCACGCTTGCGCGACACGGAGGGCACCATAGGACAGCACCAAAATAAAACATACAACTCAAACCAATCACGATCATCAATCAACCCATAGGACAAAACGAATCTACTCAAACATCATAGGATGGCCACAAATCATTGGATAATAATATGTAGCATTAAGCAACATGTTTAAGTAGAGATTACAGCGGGGAGAAGAGGTGTTACACCACTGCATAGAGGGGGAGCGAGTTGGTGTTGACGGCGGCGAAGTTGTTGATGTAGATCGCCGTCACGATGATTGCCCCGACGGCGTTCCGGCGCCACCAGGAGAGAGGGGGAGAGAGCCCCCCTTCTTCTTCTTCTTCCTTGGACTCCCCCCTAGATGGGAGGAAAGTTTCCCCTCTGGTCCATGGCCGCCATGGCTCCCGGAGAGCAGGAGCCCCTCCGAGATTGGATCTCTCTCTGTTCTCTTCTGTTTCGCGTTCCTGTTTTCTGGCCCTTCACCGTTTCTTAAATTCCCGGAGATCTGTAACTCCGATTGGGCTGAAATTTTGAGGGGATTTTTATCCGGATATTAGCTTCCTTGCGACAGAAGGACACTCTCAACCGACCTACAGGGGAGCCACAAGCCCCCTAGGCGCGCCCAGGGGGGCCGCGCCCTCCAGGCTTGCCGTGTCGTCGGGCATCGTATCGCGTTGATTATTTTTCCCAAAAATCACATATATTCCAAAATAAATCTCCATAAATTTTTATCGCGTTTGGACTTCGTTTGATATGGATTTTCTGCGAAACAAAAAACATGCAACAAACAGGAGCTGGCACTGGGCACTGGATCAATATGTTAGTCCAAGAAAATCATATAAAATGTTGCCAAAAGTATATAAAAGTTGTAAAATATTGGCATGAAACAATAAAAATTATAGATACGACGGAGACGTATCACTCACCGTACAGCTACGTATTTTGTTGATGACACGATCAATTGACCAGTCAAACAGTCCACGTGGCGCAACTAGTGTTGCATGAGAAGCGCACATTATCTCCCTAACGTAGGGCCCACCTATCAGCGGGTATAAGAAAGAAACAAATGGTAATAAATTAGTGCTCAGTGGGGATTCGAAGTCGAGACCTCAGGTTGGTTGCCCGCGCGCGATAACCACAGCGGACAAGGTCGCCTAGTGATGATATGCTGAGCCGGCCTTTTAATACGCAGGAGCTACTGTGGTGAATACACACACACCACACATGCGGACAAACACGCACGCAACACCTGCATGCGTGCATGCAATACTCACACGTACACATGCACGCACGCAACACTCGCATGAACACACGCACTCAAGCATGCATGCAACACTCACACGTACACATGCACGCACGCAACACTCGCACGAACACACGCACTCAAGCATGCATGCAACACTCACACGTACACATGCACGCACGCAACACTCGCACGAACACATGCACGCATGCATGCACACAGCACAAGACGCAACACACACGCTCACGCTCAAGTGCTCAACCTACACGTGCATGCACACATATACACAGCCAGAGTGGTTCGTGCGCAAGGGCCAGTTCCGCAGGGTCGCAGGTTCGACCCCTCACGCACCTGCGTAAATTTTTGTTTACCAACTGATAGGTGGGACCCGCAAGCCACGTGGCCAGTTTGACCAGTCGACAGAGTGCCACGTAGACTTTTTCATCGGTCAACTGAGTGCAATTTGTAATTACGATTTTCACATCCGTATTGGGCCGGCGGGTTTCGGATGTTTAGTCCCACCTCGCCGCGTGAGGAGCTGGTCGACCGGCTCAAATAGCCGGGTCGTCCAGAAGCGATAAGCTGCAGTCATCATTGCACCCTTTGTTAAGGACATGAATTGTTAATAGTATTAATCTTCTCTATGATATAAAGGCTGCTTGTAGTGGTTAGTATCATAACTATTATTCCTAAATATGTTTATTATGATAGGGTATCTGATATGATACTCAACCCTCTCTTTCTTCATTTAGTTATATGCCACCTCAGCATTGCTGCAGGTGGTACCGCTATGTGCTGGAGCGGGGTGCTCGGTCACAAGCATTTCACAAGCATTCAAGTCTACCGCACACACCACCAGACAACCACACGCGGTTGGCGCGCCGTCCGGTGCATGACAAATACTCCCTCCGTTTCTTTTTACTTCGCATATAAGATTTGTCTTAAGTCAAACTTCATGAAGTTTGACCAAATTTGTGTACATAATTATCAACATCTACAATACTAGAGACATACAATATGAAAGTTAACTCAATGATGCATCTAATGATATCAATTTTATATTCTGAATGTTGGTATTCTTTCCTATAACATAGTCAAACTTTACTACTTTTGACATCAGACAAATCTTATATGCGAACTAAAAAGAAATGGAGGGAGTATTTGCAAAATTTACGGTTTGGCACCAAAACCCGAGCCTCTGCATTTTGCCAAAAAATACAAACCGAGCCTCTGCGTTAACTTCCTGCCCCACCCCGCCCAGCACATTCAAATCCCTCATTTGCCGCGAAATTTTGCCGTGTCTTGTTGTTTTCAGGGATATTTTGCTGTGTGAAAACAAATTTAAATATCAATGAATAATCGGTGTTCGGGATATTTTGCCGGGACACGGTTGAATGGCCTCATATTAGAGCAAGTACAATAATGGGCTATAAGTCTGCTCACATGGCATTTTTGCCTATGTGGAGGAGAGAGACAAGGAAAAAGTGAAGGAGTGGGCTCTAATGCAAGAGCGAGCCTCTACGCGTGCTCCTAGGTAAAAGCATTAAATGAGAGGAAAGAGATAGAGAGGAAGTGAAAAAAACTTATGAACTTATAGCCAACCTTATAGCTAGCTCTATTGTACGAGTAATCAATAATGCTAACTCTTGATGACATGGCATGCCCATATAGCCAGCAATGGGCTATACTATTAACCATGCTCTTAGTTAGTTTGTACTAGCACTAGTACTACTAGTGTAGAGTAGTAGGAGCAGGAGTAGTACAGTGGTAGTAGAGTACAAACCACTACGAGTCCCATCGGACACCAATTTTCTTGGAGTCCGTGCTACAGCTAGAGAAGGGTGAGGGTTTGCCGATAGTCGGTTTGCTCAACAACAGTCCCAGATGCCAGTGAAAATGCAAGACAACACGCGTTCCCTAGCTTGAGCGGCATGCCAGACCGACCGTGTGGAGGTGCGACGCGAATGCGGCAGGCTTTTCATTTTGAACTCGTAAGTTGTAACATTTGGTTCTGCTCCTTGGAGCGACGATAGACACAAATAACGATTGAAAATGCTAGGGCGGGGCTTTTCCCGCGCGATAAGAAGGGGAGTTTGCCAGCTTGGCCAATCGTCGGTTTGCTCACATGCAGTCCCACATGTTACTCATATGCCTTGGTAATGGGCGTTGAGCGGCGGGCCAGAACATATTATTACTTCAATTATTCATGTTGCACGTACATTAAAATTGCATTGAAATGTACTCAACAACGTGCGGGCCAGTATCATCTAGTGATCTGAAAGGTCCCACTTCAAAAAAGAAAGAAAGGCGATTCGGTGCCCAGGCTCATCTACACCCGGTCGGAAAAAAAACAAAAAATTAAAAAAATCATAAGATTCCAGTTTTTTTTGCATGGTAGAAAATTTGATGCGTGAGGTCCGCTCCAATTTTCAAGTTGTTCGGACATCTGAGGAGCTCTCGGCAAAAAAGACAAATCGGGTCAGACTCGGCAAAAAAGACAAATCGGGCCAGAACAATGCATGAACAGTAAACCTTTTTTCTAGACCCCGAATTTGTCTTTTTTGCCGAGAGCTGCTTAGATGTCCAAATAATTTGAAAATTGGAGCGGACCTCACGCATCATATTAACTACCATGCAAAAAAGAATTGGAATTTTTTGAATTTTTCTATTATTTGTTTTGATTTTTTTCTTCAGCGCGGGTGTAGATGAGCCTGGGCTCAGAAGTGGATTATCGCCCACTACACATTCAAGCATTTCACATCGTTCTCTCGCTCTCTCTATCAAACTGACTATGCCAAACTCCCCTGCCTACCGCATGGGAAAAGACCCGCCCTCGCTTTTTTAATCGGGTTTTGTATCGATGGATCGCGCGAAGCAGCAAAACCAAGTGTTACAAGACTACTAGTACTACTACTACAGTACACTGGGCTGCCGTGTCTTGTACTCCTCCATCGTAGTGGAGACGCTCGCTTTCATAAATGTCCTGCTTACGTTCGCCAACATGTGGGACATCTAGCATCCGGGTCCATGTGCCATGCACCAAATAACAGTGCAGAACAACAGGGGGGACGCACCCCGGTCGTGGCGCCGCAGTAGTACTAATGAGCAATGAGGCGTCAAATCACAAAGCCACACCTTTCCAACCATCATTTCACTCTTCGCTAAATTCGCTTCTCTATCATCTTCTTCAAGAAAACCACGTGTTGCTTCTGCCATTGTTCTGATTTTTCATGAGGGACGCGCATCGGCTTGGTACATCACTGACACGTGTTACCGCATGTTAGCAAACCGACAGGCCAAGCTCCCCCGCCCACCGCTCGACAAAAGCACCTCCTTTTTAGTAATCTGGATATCTACTTTTAGATCAATATAATCGAGATTTGTATATATCGCACCCAGAAGCAAAACCAAGTGGTACGCTTTATAGTTCAAAACGAAATGGCGGCACACTTCCAGCATGGCTTTCGTGTTCGCGTCACAAGTCCGCAGGGTCAATCTGCACACGAAATGGCGACACCAAAAATGCTGCACTCACGGGCCTTTACGGGGCTAATACGGGCATCTTCCAACTAATCAAACTAGACCCCCTCTGATTTCAGGGGGGTGGGCCCCTTCCCACCCCCTAAATCCAATCCTAATCCTCCATGTTTGCTACTCCGTAAAGTCTGTAAAAATCCTCCCTGTGAGTCTAGCATTTCTCATGGCGACACACTAACAGGACGCCTTTCGCCGACATGTGGGACATCCACCATCCTGGTCCACGTGCCATGCACCAAAGTTCAGAGCAGCGGTGGGAGGCACCCCGGTCGTAGCGCCGCAGTACTAGTAAATGAGCAATGAGGCGTCAAATCACAAAACCCCACCTTGCCCGCAGTAAGCTGGATGGAGCAGGGGAGTAAAAAAATTGTGGACGCAGCTTCGACCCAAAGGCAGTGATGCGTGGGTCCCGCATTTTGATATACCCGCGGCCTCCTTTGGTTCACAGGGTAGGAATATTATAGGAGTATGAAAGTTGTAGGAAAAGATATGACGTACGGCCTCCTTTGGTTTGTAGGAATTTCATAGTATAGGATTTTCAAAGGAAAAATTCCTATGGAGCTCTGTAGTTTGTAGGAATGGATTCCTAATCCTATGTAGGATAGGAACCAGTCCTTCACATTTTAAAGGAAAAAAACCATTACCCTAGACTCAATGGAAAAATTCCTATCCTATGCATCAAATGACATTTCTTTCTCTATAGGAATTGAGATGTATGTCATCTCACTTCCTATGTTTTTCCTATTCCTATGATATTCCTATCCTATGAACCAGAGGAGGCCAACACGTATCTCAAATCCTTTGAGTAGGGATAGGAAAAGAGATGTCATTTGGTTCACAGCATATGAATTTTTCCATTGAGTCTTAATGTTTATTTTCCTCTTAAATGTGGAGTGTAGGAATCCATTCCTATGAACCAAATGGCTCTAAAGGAAAAATTCCTATAAAAATCCGATCATATAGAATTCCTATAATATTCCTCCACACCAAAGGAGGCTTGAAATTGCTGTAGGTGATACGGCGGTCTTCCTTTGCCGAGTGTCGGCTAACAGAGACTCGGCTAACAAACTTGACGAAGTGTGGCACTCGGCAATAGAGCAGTGCCACGCGTCGAGTCCTTACTCAATGGGACATTGCCGAGTTTAGAACTCAGCAAAATATTTGCCCGGTTCTTCTAATGAAGGAACACACTATATTTCATCTCTCTACTGATCCCGATCGTTCTTTCTCTCTCCTTAGTTAGAGGACTCAATCCTACGATGTCTCTCACTCTCTCTCACAACAAACACGCACATATGGCCCCTCTTTATCGAAGACACACTCGTACATTTCTCCTCCATATCTATAGATATCTCTCGATGATGAATGAAATGATATATGCTGGGTTTTCTATATGTGCATGTTGTTCTATGAAAACTCGGTAAAAGTTCGTGAGGTTTGAATTTTCAATAAAGCTATATGCACTATATTTTGGATCGGAGGGAGCATACGGCAGTTGCGAACGCTCACATGGAAATTTTATGTGTCGGAGGAGTGGCTGTGCTGTCAAATGCCATGGCAAAACTGCCACCGTCAGATGCAGATCTGACGGTTCTTTGGGCGTTCGCCAGGAAACGGCTTGTGGTGAACGTTCGCCAGATATGATTTACGGACACACGCATTGCATTGACATGTTAACCCTCCCTCTCACGCATGCACACATGCACCTCACGACTCTCTCGAGACTTCTCGCATACACCATCTATCTGTACTCTGTAGGTAGATGTGACACACATATATGTGCTCTTCACACCCTTCCCTAAGAACTTCTAAAAAATAAAAGACGTCACACTTTTTTTTGTAACTCAGACGTCACACATGTATACATCTTACTCTAGGTGGAATACGTAGTACACGAAGAGAAGCGGCGCACGCATGCACCAGTTCTCTAACACCCACACGCGGGTACACGTACGAGCGCATTTGTTTACAAAGAGGCATCCCGAGTGACAATTTGACTCGTGCAGTTTTCAACTTCATGGAGGGTCGGGGACCACATGTGTACATAGTGCGACCTGGACGCGGTGGCGCGTTATTGATTGAGTTTTTTTTACTGGAACGTTAAGTGAAAATAGTGGTTCGCGCGTATTCATTTTAAAAATGATTGCTACAAGAAAATCACTCCACTATATATATAAGCAGGAGCTTGAGCGCTTGCTTTACTAGGGTTGCTCTCATTCACTCTCTCATCCTCTCCAGATCTAAACAAGACAGCGGCGGCCACACCCTCTCTCTTCTCACGGCTGGTCACAGTTCCGGCCGGATCCCCTCCGCCGGCGAAGTGGAGAAGGTGCAGTGTTCACGCGGTCGTCGGCGGCGAGGGAGGAGACCCACAGCTGTCGGCACGTCCCGATCGGCGGCCCATTCCGTTCTGTCCAACACAGCGCCGGCTCGGGAGGACCTCTGACCCCTTCTTCCTCCCTGCCGTATTGTGGGCAGATCCGGCCTCCCGCCGCCCTCCTAGCCACATCGAGACGACCCTCAGGTATAACTTTCTTCGGAACCGGCCTTGCTCTACTGCCCCAGCTCACCACATGGCTGCATGTGGATCTTTTTCTACTTCCTTCAGCTGTTCCAAAGCCACCTAAATTTTTACTATTATTAGAGGTAAACCTACTTCATGCAGTCGAATATAGGACTTTGTTCAAAAGGAAAGAAAGGGGGGGAAAGCAGTAGCATGAATCTAGGACTTGGTTCAAAGAGGAAAGAAAAGGGGGAAAAGTAGTAGAGGCTGGCTACCCAACTGGTCTCTTGGTTGAAAAGGGGAAGAAAGTGGGGTGGATAGCGAAGCGTGGGGGGAAGTACTAGTAAGATACTGGCCAGACCGGTCTCTTGGTCGAAAAAGGGAAGAAAGTGAGGGGGGTGTTCGGGGGACAACGCAACTGAGAACGAGCAGGTCTAGATTTCCTGTGCTCACATAGAAAAAGGTTGCCGAGGAGATAAAAAATTGGACAAATGCAGACATGCTGCCTGAATGTTTGCCGCTTTCGGCAACTAGATCTACTTCACCACTTTATGCCCCTACTGTCCCTTTGACCTTATCGCTATTGTTTATCTAATATTAGAGGAAAAATGAAGCAATGCCACTGTTAGCCTAATGTCACTTCTAAGTAATGCTGCTATCAGTCTAGTGCCATTGATAAATTGAAGCAATGACACCACCATTTTATGAAGTGCTTCTATCTTGTTTTATTTCCCATGAATTCTGTTTTACCAGTTACACTTAAATCTCACACCGCTAACATTGCTTCATCCCATTGGAACTGCACAAATTTGGTTGCACCGTGCACGGAGCTACTGACCATGTGCTACTCTCATGACAGTAATACTAGTGATGTTGTTCTGCATGTTAATCTAGTGCCAGTGTTGATGTGATGTGATGCTACTTCTTACTTAATGGCACTTTTTCATACTGTCAATGTAATGCCATTCATAACACAAGAGATGCTATTGTTAATCATATGCCACTACAAATAACTGCCACTGCTTAAATAACCATATTACATATTTGTGCAAACAGGGATCTCTATCTCCATATCGTTTCTATTTGTGCAATCATAAGCACACACCTCAATTTTAGTAGAACTGCACAAAATCAGATGGCTGTTCCTACCTGCCATCCTCTAGCCACCCGTATTCCAGGTATTCCTACATTCATAACTAGCTAGAATGACCAACGCAAGCTAAAAGAAGCTGATTCATACGTGGACTTCCTGATTGCAGTGCAGGAACGAGCCTGTCATGTGTGGCGGAGAAAACAAGCAGTGCATCCACGCCGTGAACTACACTCACTCCCAATTTAAGGACGGCCCAAGGACGAGCTTGCATGGCTGCACGGAGGTTTTGGGGTCAGGTGCACGTAAAAGAGGCATTGCGGTCTGCTTATTTCTGCAAATAGCGGTGCTTAAATTTAGTGGAACTGCACAAGAAGTTCAGATGGTCAATCCACTTCAAGGTTCAGTTCAATATTCCAACTGAGAACACAATTATAATTTGTTATTCTGGAACGAGAGAACCTAACCCTGGATTGTGGCAACAAGAAAAACCAGAGTGAACCTCAGGAAATTAAAGCTTGCCTAGGGAGGCCCTTTGCTCAGAGAAGCCTAGCTTGATTTTTCCTGATTTGTAAACCTTCTCACAACTTTGTCTTTTGCTGTCAACTTCTAAAAGAGATGTTATGTTCTATGAATCATTGAGATGTATAAAAAAGCTGAACTTATGCTTTTGAAGTATTTTATGTAGCTGAGTTTATTGTGAATGTTTAACATAAATGCTGGAGTAGCGTGTTAACATTTGGAATCTATATTGTGGCCTCAATTAACCGCATGAACCACTGTAACTAGATACGTAGTTGCTTATATGTCAGACAGCAGAGTATGAGTGTGAGCTGGTCGATCTAGTGTTGGAGCGATCTGCGCACCAACTGTGCTTACAAGTGGGGTAGCACCAACAGTCCATTACCTACACTATGTATACGTCGGCGCACCAAGAGTTGTCAAACAAGTATTTCATCAAACACACACTGCTCGTTTGATAAACAGTGGCAACTTATGTCTTACAATGCCATATTACATGAAAGAACTCATGAGGATGCATCTGTTTCGGCAACACTTTTGAGGGTTCTCACATGATTCACGGGCACACAAAAGTAGCAGCAGTTCCCATAGAGGGATTCAAACAGAGTACTACCCCAAGAGGGCTCGTAATACGCAAGGTTCGGGTAATTAAACACAATCCAAGTTACTTTGAAACACTAACTGGGCCAACTATTTCATGCCATCGATCTAATTGGGGATGGACACAAGACGGACCTTGCCATGAACATCCTCGAGGACGTCCGGCAGCAGCTCAATCCTATCAACCTTCTTGAAGATAACCTTGTGGCCTTTCCACTCATAAACTTGTTTGTCGAGGCATGCCACGTCATCTTCATGGATAAGCTTGACAAGAACATTATGCCTCACAAATGAAGGAGTAGCTGTGAACTTGTTGTGCTTCAGTACACTGGACAACACGCCTGACAACAGTGTGGCTGGAATACATTTCGTCTTCCGTATAAGTGCAAATGGCTTCCAGGATCGAACAACCTAAGAACTTTGTTTTCCCAGTGCGTATATTCAGGTCATCCACCTCATAGCGAGTGACATGTACAACCACACAATCCTTGTCTGCATCAGGGCTCTAATTGAAATAGAAACAAATTCTGAATTACTTTCCAATATAAAAAACACAAGTTATTTAAACCACCATGTAGAGTCAAAAGTATGCATGACAAGGAAGGTAGCATGGCATCGGAGCTAATAAATCTTGCACTATTTATCACCTCATACTTAGATGAAAAACCACAATCAAGATCACCAAAGAAGAAAATCACCTTGGGCAGCTCAGCAGGGGGGGACACATCCTCGAAGGGGTCCATCTTGCCAGGGGAAAACTGCTCCTGCACGGCCACGGGGGCTGTAACCTCAAATGTGGCATTGACCATATCAGTAGTGACCGTGAGCGCATCTGGGGTCAGCTCGGTGGTGGCCTTCATCTTCTTGGAGCTCTCTGTCTCGTGGGGATCAGCCTGAGGCGTCTGCTCCAACATCGGCAGATCTTTGCCCGATTCTCCATGATCCATAATGAAACTGACAAATAGAAAACAACCGAAAGGAAAAGACAATCGCAATGACAATGACACAAAAAAGGGAATGAGGATCAGTTACTGCTTTGCAAAAGATTTTTTTTGGAAAGAAAATATACCAACATCACGGATGCACTCACCTTCCCTTCGTTGGGAGAGAAGAACAATGGTGGAAGCAAGTGGTGGCTTTCTTGAAGAAGATGAGGGAGAAGCGGATTCAGCGAAGAGTGAAATGATGGTTGCTTCGTCCGACCAACTTACTGTGGGGAGGTGGGGTTTTGTGATTTGACGGCTCATTACTGCCGCGCTACGACCGGGGTGACTCTGCGCCTGCATACCGCCTTCTAATTTGGTGGATGCCATTTGGGCCCGCGCGCTGCATGGCCCGCATGTCGGCGAACCAAAGTAAAACGGCAGTAGCAGGAGCCGTTTCAACGACCAACGAGGAGCCAGAAGCGGTAGTGTCTCCACTATACTATAGGAGTAATTGTTTTTTTTTGAGGATTGAGTAGTAATTGTTTTTCTGGGGAGTGGTAGAGTGTCCCCACTGTATTACTAGTAGTAATTGTTTTTCTAGGCCCAAGACAAGATAGCCCATCCACCCTAATTAATAAAATCAATTCAAAAGCCCTTATTTTACTTAAGAAGAGGCGCCCCCCACTGCACCGCCCCCCAAAAAAACCCAGCTGCTCTTCTTCCTCCTCACTCCCACCTCACGTCCGCTTGCTCGACTCGTCTCCCCCTCCGGTTGTACCCCCAAATTCCTCACCTCACTCCTATAGAAAACCCTAGCTCCCCTTCTTCCTCACTGCCACAAAAAACCCCAGCTCCCCTTCTTCCTCACTCGCATCACAACTAGGCTCGTCATTCGTTACTCTGCTCAAATCCGTGAGCTCGACGCGACGCCGGCAAGGAAAATGGAGTCGGCTGGCCACAACGCCAAGAAGATGACGCTCCCGCCAGTGGCAATGCCAGTTGTAGATCCCGCACTCGGCAGCGCGGGGAGAAGCGGCGAGGCCCCCCCTGTATCTGAGGAACCCGAAGAATCTCGGACGGACCACATCAGTGATCTCCCGGACGCCATCCTTGGGGAGATCATCTCGCTTCTCCCCACCAAGGATTGCTGCCGCACTCAAGTCCTCACATCTCGGTGGCGCCCTCTATGGCGCGCCGTGCCTCTTAATCTCGACTATCGTGGCCTATCTCTCGTTGATGATTTTGAACTCCCCGGAGCCATCATCTCCTCCCACGGGGGCTCCGTTCACCGCCTCTGCATCCCGGCGTGCTACCTGCACGTGCCCTGCATGGTGAACGCCTGGCTGACATCCCCTGATTTCCGCAAACTCCAGATGCTTGAGTTCTATTATTCCTACGAAACTGACATACCATGAACCGAACGCCATATATTTGACCCGTCGCCACCGATGTCCATCTCGCAGTTTTCCTCCTCTCTCCACACTGCCACCTTTGCCCTGTGCAGACTACCAGACAATCTGGTACAGAAGCTTCGACTCCTGCTTCTCAAAAAACTTTCACTTGTGCTGGTTCGTATGTTGGAGGCCTCACTTCACAGCATCATCCAATCCAGTTTCCCTGCCCTGGAGTGCTTAGTGCTTGTTTTGACAGTTAAAATCGGTTGTTTCTGAATAAAGTCACCTAACCTTGTAAGAATTGGAATTTCTTTTGACGTAGGGGAGCTCATCATCGAAGATGCCCCTTCACTTCAAAGGTTGATCATTGATTCTTGTTATTCATCTTCGCAAATAACTGTCGTCTCTGCGCCTAAACTGGAGACCTTGGGTATAATTCATGATCTCTGTGATCAATTCAAGATGGTGTTTGGCTCCACAGTTATCCAGGTATTGTATATTATCATCTGCACTATGTAATCATAAGCTGCATTTTTCATTTGTGCGCATAAGTTTTATATCATCTTGGAGTACACTTTTTGTACTAATATTATGTTCTATATGCTCAATGAAGAGTTTGTCCATGGATAGCCTATCAGTGGTGCTGGATTCTGTCAAGATCTTATATATCAGTATGAATACTTTAGATCTGAACAAGATTATTGGCTTGTTGCGATGCTTTCCATGCCTGGAGAAGTTGTATATAAAGGTGCTGATTTCACGCACATTGGAAGCCCATATATAGTGTACTAGAATTAACCGTTCAGTTGTTGTTCTTTCCACATACTCTTTTTTTAGACCTTAACTGTTTTCAATCTTCATGTCTATTTAGGCAGCAGGACGGGGTACAAAAGGTATAACTAATCGGTGGCATCGTAAGCACCAGGATTTTCTCAGTTCTCATCACATTCGTTTGAAGACAATAACGCTGGAAGGATATGTAGCCACCCATGCAAACACCAAATTTGTCACATTCTTCCTGTTGAATGCGAGGGTACTATTGTCCATTAGGCTTAAATATATTAAGAACAAAGTTTTGACAGATGGATATGTCGAAGAGCAAAAAACGGACTTTCACGTGGACAAAAGGGCTTCTGAACGAGCCAGGCTTCTTTTTACATCATCTTGTGGTCATATTCCATTATGTTTTACGACCCGGGATGCTCATTTTATGGATCTGATCTTTCCATTTGATAGTGATAGCTGCCGAAAACAGTGGTGGAGTTAGATGATGTTGCCCTTTTCAATCTGGGTTTAGTCTAAACCTGATGAACAATTACCCTCGTGCTTTTGTACAGTTTGTAATTAAGATGGAGTTTGATGTTGTTGCCCATTTCAACTTGGCTGTTGTCGGGCCCATGGAACCCAGGGTATCCTGGCCTATCTGCCTTTGGCCCAGGGTGCAACGCCTGGCATAGGCCCAGCAGGCCACCACCATCGAGCACCTCACCAAGACCCCTCATGAGGCCTTGGCCTCCTGAGGACCCCTCCTCAGGGAGTGGGCGAGCAAGACTCAGCATCTTCCCCAACAGCCTCGTGAGGCCCTCTCGCGAGGCGGCCTCCCGAGGTGTCCTCTCGAGGCACCCTCCTGAAGGCGCAAGACAAGGGCTATTCGGCTCGGTCGCGCGGTCTCGTGCCCATCACGTGGGTGACGCGTGCGGCGATGAACGACGATAGAGGCCGTGCCAGCAGGCGCGGATGAAGAGAGTTTCCCCTTTTGTGCTAAGGGAGCAAGGCCAGCAATCCACTTCCCAAAGCAACCCCAAAGGTTGCCCGATCGGCGAAAGAAGACCAAGACGGCGGGCGCGCAGGGCGGAGGTCATCACCGAGCCCACCGACGCGTCATGGATCATGCTTTTGCAGGCGAAGACCGCCTTTAGTCAGGATAGCCTGAGCGCCTGTCCCCTTTCAAAACCCGCCAAGTGTGGCAACCCTTCCCGCCTAAGTTTCGAGGGGTAAGAGGACCAAGGCAGGTATAAAGGGACAGGGCTACCATTGTGGTAGAGGATTGACTCCTTCCTCTCCTACCTTGTACGCGAGAACACCTTCTTGCTCACTGCAATCCCAAGAAAGCAGGAGTAGGGTTTTACACCGCAAGGTGGCCCAAACCTGGGTAAACCGCTGAGTCCACGGTTCGCTCCCGCCAGCGCGCTCTCGTCGTAGCTTCGCCGTAGTTAGGCTGTGGTAGGGGACGAGGGGGCAGGAACAAGCTCACCCCAGTGTTCGAACCTTTGGGTCCCCGAAGCCCGAACTCCGACAGCTGTGGCTGTCATATTTTCTTTGAAAAAGGCTAATGGCTTGCCATTTCTTTAATTAAGAGAGAAATATTGTAACAAATCCCAACAAAGGGAAATAACATCACTCTCGTCGGCTACTTGATCTCATTGTGCATTACATAACCCAAGCGCTTAGCACCCGCCAGCACCCACAAACTTATTTTGAGCTAGCACACCAAATGGGCTGTAATTCGTAATAAGAAAGGCTGCATGGCCATGACAGATTTGGATTCTGACATTTGGGACCCACAAGGAAAAAGCCTATCCAAGGTGGTGTTGACTTAGTCAACAAACGATTCTGCCTGCCAGCCGTTGGATTGATATTCAACATCTGTCGTGTTTCTTCTATCTCTTGTCTTTTTCCTCCAGACACCCAAACAAAACCACGTTGTGGGACCCGCCTGCTCCCGCCTCCCACGGGTGGCTGTGCCTCCGCCCATGCATTGCCGCCCCACCGTACCCTCAAATGTTGGCAGTACGCAAGCAAGTGCCTCCTTATAACAAGCCAAAAAATGCTTCCTCCTAATGGTTTGACATCTGGGTCCCACGCCATTGTCAACATAGTCAATAAACGAGAGAATTGCCCAATGAGCGGCTGACACCAGGGACCCAGCAGCTCGCATAGACCGACTCGATCCTACACGAATAACCAGCGGATCACGCACGTACCTCATCTGGATGAATCGAGTGCACTCGTTTGACCGTCGTGCCGGTGTGCGACCCATCACTGATGGGACGGGACGGGAGTACGACACAGTCATA
The DNA here is from genome assembly GCA_039707655.1 of Elymus sibiricus. NCBI lineage: Eukaryota > Viridiplantae > Streptophyta > Magnoliopsida > Poales > Poaceae > Elymus > Elymus sibiricus. The sequence continues at coordinate 230,154,008 of CM077664.1, read as the reverse complement.
ATTTCAATTTTTCCAGTTTTCCACAGCAAGCTGGCACGCTAAAAGCCATGCCTGCTTATGCATTGAATTCTGATGACCTTCGCATTTCCCGCGACACGTGGGTTTACCTACCGTCCGCCTATAATTACTGGTTCCCGGCATGCTCCGGTGGCACCTTCACCCAACGCACCCTATCCTCACAAGACCCCACCGGCCACACGTCGCTCGCCACTTTCCCTCGCTCTCGCCACGTCAGTCATGCCCCCCCGCGTGGCATCAATAGGCGACGCCAGAGGCGCTCACCGCCGGAGTTAGTGTTCGGTTTTTCACGGGAAGACAGACGGAGGGAGGAGGCATTCTGGCGGTCTTTAGATGGCAATGCAGAGTATGAGGATGCCTTGGAGCGCGACCGCATGGCGGAGGAGTAGCGTACCGCCAATTTGCGCCGCCAGCAGAGCATGGAGGAGGAGCAGTGCACCGCCGCTCTGCGTCGCGAGCAGAGCGCCCGCAACTGGGCTGACTACGTGGAGGCCGGCGCCCGACGAATAGCCCTAGAGGCTGTCGGGCACGCACGGGTGCGCGACGCTGAATTTTACTACCAGCTCGTCAAGTTGGTTTCCCGCTTAGAAGCCGAAGCTTCGGTGGACCACACCGGCATGGAAAGGGCCAATGGATGCGAGCAATGCGCCCTGTCGCACCTCTGCCAAGTCCGAGGCGAGGAGGAGGACGTCGGTGCCGGCGTTTAGCGTGTGCCGTAGATGGTGGCCGGCATCGTCCAGTTAGCTAAGAGTATGTTAGTTGTTCTAAACTCGAGTATTACTGGGAGTAGATAGTTAAGTTGGCTATGATGGTTGTCAACGTGGAAGTTTAGTACTCTATCTCTGAATCAGACCAGCTACTTTGCTCTGAATGTTGAACTTTTCGATTGCACATTTGGAATGGGCTGTTATATTTTTAAATGGGCTGTATTTGTCCGCCACGGATTAAGAGGCTGACTTGTGGGCCTACTAGGTTGACGCGTACACAAGGCTTTGTCAACTTAGTCAACAAACGATTGTGGCAGCCTAAGCCATTGGATGTTAATCCAATGTCTGTCGTGCTTTTTCAATCTCTTTTCTTCCTCCAGGCTCCAGCCGCCCAAACCAAACCAACGCCGGCGGGATCGCCTGCTCCCGCCTTCCGTGGCTTGCCGCGCACGCATTGCTGTCCCACCGTACCCTAACCAGTGCCAGGCCATCCCTCTACCCCCCACCCACCCACCCCTACCTCCTATTATTTTCCGGCAATGGCATCCCCACCCTGCACCAACCCTCGTACTGCCCTTCCGTTTCCGACCACACTGCCACATCTTCCACGGCTCCTTTTTGTTCCCGTACGAGGCCTCGCCATCGTCCTCCGCTTTGGTTCCCTCGCCGTGGCACCGCCTTCTGGCGTTGTCAACATGGTCAACAACCGAGAGGAATCAGGAGATGATTGTACATGGAGAGGATGACAGTAGGGACCCACCAGGGTCATGGCAGTACGCAAGCAAGTGCCTCCTTATTACAAGCCAAAAAAATGCTTCCTCCTAATGGTTTCCCGACATCTTGGTCCCACCCCATTGTCAACGTAGTCAATAAACGAGAGAATTGCACAACGAGCGACTGTCAACAAACGACAGGAATTGGTGAGGACTGTACGTGGAGAGGATGACAGTAGGGACCCCCAGGTCCATAGCTGTACGCAAGCAAGTTCCTCCTTATTACATGAAAAAAATGCTTCCTCCTAATGGTTTGCTGACATCCGGGACCTATGACATTTTCAATGTAGTCAATAAACGAAAGAAATGCATAAGGAGCGGCTGACACCTGGGACCCAGTAGCTCGAGCAGTTTTGTTGTTGTTGTTGTTGAGACGGAGCAGGATATCAACTGGGCTGTGTGGCGTCTATGGCCCGTCTAGCCCAGGCTTTATTTACAACATGATGAGCCCAACTATTTTTTTTTGTCTGTGAAAATGACTAGCGCACCTTTTTTCGCACAATACCCTACACAGGCCGATTTCCTTTTCCCCGCCCTGCTGAGCTGCAAATCTTTCAAGACGACGAGGGATACATTCGGCCTGGCCATAAAAAAGGCTGTAAATTTTGTGAGTAATATGAAATGGGGTGTAAATATATAAAAAACACATCAAATGGGCAATTAGTTTCAAATTGCGAATTTTATTTTATTTTTTCATATTTCATATTTCATTGGATTTTAACATAATTTAATTATATTTAAAATTTGTTTTTATCGGGCTCGAAATTTTGGGATTAAAAATAGTTCGAAAATTTCAATGACCAGTCTTTTATTTTATGTTTACCACATCACCAGCCCAGTTTTCTTTTCTGTCTTGAAACGGCTAGCCCAGTTCTATTTTCTTTTGCACAATACCCAACCGAGGCCTACTTGCTTTTCTCAGCCCTGCTGGGCTTCGAATCTTTCAAGACGAGGAGGGATGCATTCGGCTTGCCCACAAAATGGCCTATTTCCCTAAAAAAATAAAATGGCCTATAAGCAATAAGAAATGGGCTGTAAATTTTAAAAAACACAGCAACCGGTAATTAGTTTCAAATTTTGTTTCATCCGGATTTTGAAATTTTAAATTTCATTGGATTTTTCTGCGGTGAAAATATCATTGGATTATAATTAATATAATTTCATTTTTCAAATTAGTCAGAGTCAGACTCGAAACATCGGGATTAAAAACAGTTCGAAGCCCACCAAAATATGCAAAATTTCATTGAAATTTTTAACCGTGGCCAGAATATTGGCTGTAATGCTAACAAAAAGAATATGTGCTGCAAAAAAATCCTTAAGAAAGAGAAAATGGGTTGTAAATTATTAAAAATAATAGCAAATGTGATGTATGATGTTTGCCACATATCTGGAGGATGACTTGGGCCTACTAAGTTAACGTGTACACATGGCTTTGTCAACTTATTCAACAAACGATTCTAGCAGCATTGACCGTTGGATGTTAATCCAACGGCCATGCTACTTCTTCAATCTCTGATCTTCTTGCTCCAGCCGCCCAAACCAGCGCCGGCTGGACCGCCTTCTCCCGCCTCCCGTGGCCGGCTGTGCTGCCGCGCAGGCCTCACCGCCCCACCCTACTCCCATCGCTGGCCAGGCCATCCCTCTACTCACCCACATCTCCTGTTATTCTCCGGCGATGGCAGCCTCACACTGCAGCCGAACCAGTAAACCCTCGTACTCCCCTCCGCGTGGGCAACCACTGCCAAGTCTTCCTCGTCTCCGGGTCATTCCCTTACTAGGCCTCGCCATTGTCCACCGCCTTGGTGCTCTCGGCACGGCATCGTCAACGCAGTCAATGAACGGCAGCCATCGGAAGAGGACTGTACGTGGAGAGGCTGACAGCTAGGACCCACGAGGTCCATGGTCGCACGCAAGGAAGTGCCTCCTTATTACGCGCAAGAAAAATGATTGATCCCCCTATTAGCTGGGACCCACCTGATTGAGAGGCTGACTTGTGGGCCTACCAAGTTGACGCGGACGCAGGGCTTTGTCAACTTCGTCAACAAACGATTCTAGCAGCACTGACCGTTGGATGTTAATCCAACGGCCGTGCTGCTTCTTCAATCTCTGATCTTCTTGCTCCAGCCGCCCAAACCAGCGCCGGCGGGACCGCCTGCTCCTGCCTCCCGTGGCCGGCTGTGCTGCCGCGCAGGCCTCACCGCCAAACCCTACTCCCACCGCTGGCCAGGCCATCCCTCTACTCACCCACACCTCCTGTTATTCTCCGGCGACGGCAGCCTCACACCGCAGCCGAACCAGTAAACCCTCGTACTTCCCTCCGCGTGGGCAACCACTACCTTGTCTTCCCTGGCTCCGGGTCGTTCCCTTCCTAGGCCTCGCCATCGTCCACCGCCTTGCTGCACTCGGTACGGCGTCGTCAACGCGGTCAACGAACGACAGCCATCGGAAGAGGACTGTACGTGGAGAGGCTGACAGCTGGGACCCACGAGGTCCATGGTCGCACGCAAGGAAGTGCCTCCTTATTACGCGGAAAAAAATATTTCCTCCCCCTGACAGCTGGGACCCACCAGCTACATCTTCGCACGCAAGGAAGAGCCTCCTTATTACGCGCAAAAAAAATGATTCCTCCCCCCAGACAGCTGGGACCCAGTAGCTATATCTTCGCATGCAAGGAAGTGCCTCCTAATCCTTCCTGACAGCTGGGACACACCCGGTCGAAGCGTACGTAGCGTTGTCTGTCTGGTCGTGAACGTGTACGTACATACTGGTCGATCGGTCTCTCTGCAACGATGAACCGTGGGCGTGTAAGGAGCGGCACGTGTCGTAGTAGAGCCCCCGGCGTAGCAGTTCAGGCAGCCCCATCTAAATCGTGTACACGTATGTACAGCCACACAGCAAAAAATACGGCCACGGACGTACATATACGGGCGGGGTCTCGAACACGTACTCGCGCATACGTACGGCCAAGGCTCGTGTATATGGAGAGAGGCAACGGATGGTAGCAATGGCCTCCTTTTCATCGGCAGCCAACCGGTTGGGTCGGAACGAAGTAGACAGCGTCGTGTTCATCGGGAGCTAAGCGACTGGGTCGGAATGCGTCCTGTTCATCAGGAGCCAACCGGCTTGGATGGAACAGCCGAAACGGGGTCCTGTTCATCGACTCAGGGCCTGGTGTACCGCAAAACGGAGGAAACGGCCATCTATTCGACCGCCTACGGTCAAAACGAGGTCCTGTTCATCGGCTAGGGGTCTGGCGTGCCGCAAAACGGAGGAAACGGACTTCTCTTCGAGCGCCTACAATCGAAACGGGGTCCTGCTGATCGGGAGGGGTGTGGTGTACCGCAAAACGGAGGAAACGGACTTCTCATCGAGCGCCTACGGTCGAAACGGGGTCCTATTCATCAGGAGGGGTGTGGCGTACCGCAAAACGGGACTCCCCGGGCTACTGTTCATCCACGATCGACCTCCCTCCAGCCTCCACCAGCTACTGTTCATCCACCGTCGACTTCCTCCAGCCTCCACCGGCTACTGTTCATCCAGCCTCCACGGGGTCCTGTTCATCCACCCCCAACTGGCTGGCCTCCTCGGGGTCCTGTTCATCCAGCGCCAACCACCTTCACATGGTCAGGGTACTGTTCAGCCACAGCCAACCCACCGGCTGGGGTGGGGCGTACGAGCGGGCCGCAGCAACGGAACTGTTCATCCACAGCCAACCAACCGACTCGACCGATGCGTCTCGACTATTGTCTACGTGTATTGCGCGCGCGGCAGCAACGGGCACTGTTCATCGAGAGGCAACCCAACACCGGCTGGCTACGTCTTGCACGGGGGCTCGATCGGCTTTAGTAAGCAGCGAGAAGGATCGATCGGGTTCAGCTAGCAGCGAAGGAATCGCTCGGGTTCAGTTAGCAACGAAGGGATCGCTCGGGTTCAGTTAGCAGCGAAGGGATCGCTCAGCTTCAATACGCAGTGGGATCGATCGCTCGGGTTCAGTACGTGTAGTAGCTAGTGCGAGGGATCGATCGATCACTCGGGTTCAGTAAGCGAATGCCTCGCTCGGGTTCAGTTAGCGAACGCCTCGCACACACGCGCGCGTACGAGAGAAACGCGCAAACCACACTGCATCGCTCGGCCCCGACCACCCACCGTAACCGGGAATTCCCCGAAAATTTCCTCGGCCTCACTTCTACCACGATTTTTTACGTCATGGACGGCCCAAAGAATATCATGCGGGTGTGTCTCTGGCCCGCCCAGGATGAAAAGCCCATTTTCTGTCATAATTTTGTCATAGAAGTAGGAGCCCGCCACATCTATGATGATATGTGTTTTTGTCACAATTATTGTCATAGAAGTGTCACAACCATGACAGAAAAAGTTTTCGTTCGGGCCATAATGTCACGGACGTGTCTTTTTTTTGTAGTGATCGGGACGTCGCGCAGCGGAGACATGGAGGGTTGCTCTGTCCTCGCCAGAGTTGCGGTGCGACGGAGATGAGGCGGGCGGCGGCGGGGAGGAGGAGCTCCACTGGACCCGCATCGAGACATCGCGTGGTGAAGATGGGCAGCACAAGAAGGGGATCAGCCACTGCCTGAAGAACGGGAAGGGGATCCATCGACAGGTATGTCACCGCTGCCATCATCGCCGCCGAGAGGATGAGAGAGCAGACTATGAGAGGCGTTAACAACAACGGGACGACCACCATCTTCGGATCCCCTCATCCATGAAGGTGAGGTCGTGGCCATCGACCGCTGCTTCTTCACTGCCTACGGGAGGCAGAGACCATAGAGGCAGCATCAGCGTCGCATCTGGCCTCCTCCATCTCGAATACGGCGACGTGGTGCTCCTCCTCCTCCCCACTGTCAACTTGCTCCGACTTCGGCCGAGTCTAACACACCCAAGTTCACCTCAGGACCCCAGTGTTCTTTGCCATGGTGTGGAGCTGCTCCTCGACAGCGGCAACAACCCTGACCCGATGTGGAGCAGCCGGAGTAGCAATGGGTAGGGCGCCATTGCTTAGCATCGGCTACTGCTGGATTCGGCCGAGAGGGAGTTTGTCAAGTAGGGCATGCATCCAGGGGAGCTCCCAAGCAGGTTTGTTCCTCTACCGTAGCCGAACGACGACGGGTAGGTGTACTGGGTTGCACCGATACAGGCTACCGTGTGAGGGAGGCTGCCTGGACGGCTATGTGGCGGCGTACGGCCTCTAGGCACGCGTGGTGTGATGGCTGGCCGTGCGGCATTACTTTAGAGCGGGGATCGAGCTGGAGGCTAGCTCATCATTTTTGCCGTTGGTGCATCCCCATTTTCCTACTACTAGTACCATTCACGTTTTTCTTCATGTCATGCATTAACACTCCTCATCCACCATAACCAACACAAACCATGGCTAGCCGAATCAAGGGGTGTCTGCCAACTTTCAACTTTTCCGGAGGAGTGCCTTTTTCAAAAAAAAATCGAAACTAGGCATCCCTATACCAGCTCTCTCATAAATTTAACAAGCAGGATAAACTCTCGTCGTGAGTAAAACACATTTAGCATGGAAGATAATGACTACCCCCACCACTCCATGAGCTGTATAAGCACACAAAACAGAAGTTTATTTGAAGGTTTAGAGGTGGCACGTGCAAATTTACTTGGACTGGCAGTGAAATACCATGTATAGGTTGGTATGGTGGACACTTTGTGGCATAAACTTGTTTCAAAGACTGGATGCACAAGCGATAATTCCACGTAGTACAGGAAAAGGCTAGCAAAAGACTGGGGGCAACCACTTACCAAGCACAAAAACCACAATCATGCATTCTCTAATAGTAACATTATTGAGAAAATATAATCATGATGATAACCTACAAACCTAAATACCACCAAGGCTGAAATAGAATTTATCAAACATGTGCCAAGCCAATCATCGGTCCTTCATTGGGAGATACTTACCACCACAACATGCTTAATAAAACTAACGTTCATTGTCATTATAATATAACTCCCTTACTTGATTAAAGATATGCACTATCATAGTCTCGCTTCTATTTTAACAGATTAAGCAAAGGATGCATGTTTACTTCTGAATATACATATAGTAAATTAAGCACATGACATTCAATTCATTCACAAATTTTACTCTAAAGATATAAGTGAAGTACAAGAGTAAATGATCATACTTATTCAATGAGGGATTCTCCAAGATAGTGAGATCAATACTAATGACTAAAGTTTGACCTCTTCCAACCACTTTTAAGAATAATGTAATCCACATGAATTGTTTCACCCTACGAAATAGTGAGATCAATAATATCTAAAGTTGACCTCTTCAAACCCACTTTCAATGATAATTTCATCCATACTCTAAAAGATATAAGTGAAGTTCATAGAGCATTCCACAAATAACATAAATATAAAGAGATCAATATCCAAACTCAAAAGCTATAAGTGAAGCAAACTGAGCCTTCTTTAAATAGCCAAGCTCAAAATATTTAAGTGAAGCGCAGAGAGCATTCTATAAAGCCATACTCAAGAGATATAAGTGAAGTGCATGGAGCATTCTATAAATCAACCAAGGACCATAAAGGAATCATCCCCAACCAGCATGGGGTAAATTTCTTGAAAGGAAAAATAAAAATGATGCTCCAAGGATTTACACATATCATGTGAACAAATAGAAACTTAGGTCCAACCGAGACATACCAATAGTTGTTGAAAAAGATGAAGGGGATGCCGGGGCATATCCAAGCACAGAGCTTGGGACCTCTTTGAATAATTTGCCAGGGATGCGTCGGGCATCCCCAATCTTGAGCCCTTAAGTCTCTCCAACTTTCTCGCATATCGATGTCTCCCCTAGGTCTTAAAAAAATTATCCACACAAAATTCAATAGAACTCGTGAGATAGGTTAGTACACATAAAAATAAATCACCCAATCATGTAATGTCAAGACAAGTTGCATAATAATTTTCAAACATTAACTACTGTATACTATCATTTCCATAATTTATATCCCCAATATAAGCCATGAAAAATCTAGAACAAGCTGATAACAAAACTATAACAGCAATCTGTCAAAACTAGAACAGTCTGTAGTAATCTAGTTAAGATGCATACCCATGTAACTCAAAAAATTCCGAACAATTAGGAAGCAATAGATAATTTGTAATGCAGTACTGTGTTAAAATTTCAGGAATTGATTACGTTCCAGTAAAGAATGATAATTCGAACACTAGAGGTAAAAGTTTTTGTTTCTGCACAAAACCTAACAAACATGCAATTGCAACATCCTAAAGGCAAACCTTCGCACTTTATTTTTATGGTACAGTGGTATATACAAGGGGATAATTTTTTTATGAGAAACTTCCATGACAAGATTTACATTATTTCCATGAGCATGAACACAAGTGTTCAAGGTCGACCCTCACTTCTTCAATGCATAACTTTCCAACCACTTCTCTTTTTGAAAAATTTGTAGGTTTCCCAATTTATTTATTTATTTTGTTTTTTCAGTTAAGGGCACACAAAAGAAGAAAAAGACTCTCTAAAATTCCGGGTTGTCTCCCAGGCATCGCTTTCTTTAAAGCCATTAAGCTATACATAAAGGTGCAAGTACAACTATTTTGTTTTCATTTTTTATTTTTATTTTTATATTTGCGTTTTCAACCCACAACTAAAGAAATAAAACAAGTACAAAAATAAATAAAAAACTACTTAGTGATAAAAGCAAACAAGCATACACGAAAATATTTACCCTATGATATTGCTCCCCGGCAACGGCGCCAAAAAAGAGCTTGATAATCCCCAAGTGCAAGGAATTGTCGTAGCACTTTCAAATGATGGAGGTGGTAAGTATGGAGTATCGAACCCACAAAGAGCTAAAGGTAAGATCAATAATCTCTCATGTCCTATCTGCCACTGATACAACCCTACGTACACCGAGTGTTTGCTTTATATAGAAACAAGAAATAAAACTACGTTGTGGGTATAAAGAGGTAACTTTCCAAGATAACGAAGAACATTAACATAAAAGTAGGTGTTGCCTAAGTAAAGGTACAATATAATACAAATAACGAGTGTGGAATGGTGGTAGTATGGTGTGCGGAATTTTCCCTAGGAAATTAGCTAAGTTATTAAACCGATCATCATTACAAGTTTATATGTGGGAGAGGCCTCTGCTAACATACTATCCCTTACTTGGAATTTTATGCACTTATGATTGGAACTATTAGCAAGCATCCGCAACTACTAACAAGTTCATTAAGGTAAATCCAACCATAGCATTTATATATATTGGCCCCCCTTCAATCCCGTATGTATCCATTTCCATGGTCCGGTGAGGTTTCAGTCACTCGTGCCCCATATGCATAGTCCTATCAACATAAAACTACCCCTATGGTGTGATACACGCACACGCTCATATGATGGGCACCAAAGGGCAGTAACATAACCACAAGCAACTCAAACCAAGCATGGCAAATCATGAATTAACCCAAAGGACAACAATAATTTACTCAGACACAAAGAAGATGCAAGAAATCATCATCATAATAATCAATATCATCCAACACCATATTCAAGTAGGGGATTACAACGGGTTGCGGGAGAGTGGACTGCTGAAAAGAGGTGAGGAAGGTGTGAAGATGTTGGAAATATTCCCTAGAGGCAATAATAAATTGGTTATTATCATATTTCCTTGTTCATGATAAATGTTTATTATTCATGTTAGAATTGTATTGACTGGAAACTTCAATACATGTGTGGATACATAAACAACACCGTGTCCCTAGTGAGCCTCTACTAGACTAGCTCATTGATCAAAGATGGTTAAGGTTTCCTAACCATAGACATGAGTTGTCATTTGATAACGGGATCACATCATTAGGAGAATGATGTGATGGACAAGACCCAACCGTAAGCTTAGCATGTGATCGTATCACTTTAGTTTATTGCTATGGCTTTCTTCATGTCTAGTATCTACTCCTAAGACCATGAGATCATGCAACTCTCGGATACCGGAGGAATACCTTGTGTGCTATCAAACGTCACTTCATAACTGGGTGATCATAAAGATGCTCTACAGGTATCTCCGAAGGTGTCTGTTGGGTTGGCATGGATCGAGACTAGGATTTGTCACTCCGTATGACGGAGAGATATCTCTGGGCCCTCTCGGTAATACAACATCGTAAAGAGCTTGCAAGCAATGTGGCTAATGAGTTAGTCACAGGATCTTGTATTACGGAACGAGTAAAAAGACTTGCTGGTAACGAGATTGAACTAGGTATGGAGATACCGACGATCGAATCTCGGGCAAGTAACATATTGTTGGACAAAGGCAATTGCATACGGGATTAACTGAATCCTCGACATCGTGGTTCAACTGATAAAAGATCTTCGTGGAATATGTAGGAACCAATATGGGCATCTAGTTTCCACTATTGGTTATTGACCGGAGAGGTGTCTCGGTCATGTCTACATGGTTCTCGAACCCGTAGGGTCCGCATGCTTAATGTTCGATGACGCTAGAGTAATATTGGGATATGTATGTTGGTGACCGAATGTTGTTCAGAGTCCCGGATGAGATCCTGGACATCACGAGGGTTTCCAGAATGGTCCGGAGGTAAAGATTTATATATGGGAAAGTTTATTTCGGGTTCTGGAAAAGTTCGAGGGTTCACCGGCAGTGTACCGGGGGGCACCGAAGGGTTCCGGGGGACCACCAGTGGGTCCCACCACTCCCGGAGGCCAGCATGGGCTGAGGGGAGGTGCCCTGGCCTTATTGGGTCAGGCGCACCAGCCCCCCTCAGGCCCATGCGGCTAGGGGGGAACCCTAGTGGGGAGGGGCGCCCCCACTTGCCTTGGGGGCAAGGCACCCCCTTGGCCGCCGCCCCCTCCCTTGGAGGAGGGGCTAGGGCCGGCGCCCCCTCCCCCTTGCCCCTATATATAGTGGGGGAGAGGGAGGGCAGCCGCACCCTTCTCTAGGCGCAGACCCTCCCCCTCTCTACCACCTCCTCGTCCCGACATAGCTTGGCGAAGCCTTGCCCGCGCACCACCACGCCGTCGTGCTGGTTGAGATCCCATCTACTTCTCCCCCTTCGCTTGCTGGGTCAAGGATGAGGAGACGTCATCGAGCCGCACGTGTGCTGAACGTGGAGGTGTCGTCCGTTTGGTGCTTGATCGGATTGGATCGCGATTGGATCGTGACGAGTACGACTACATTAACCGCGTAATATACGCTTCCGCTTAACGGTCTACGAGGGTACGTAGACACACTCGCCCCTCTCGTTGCTATGCTTCTCATAGATTGATCTTGGGTGATTCGTAGGAATTTTTTTGATTTTCATGCAACGTTCCCCTTCAGTGGTATCAGAGCTAGGTCTATGCATAGATGTATTTGCACGAGTATAACACAAAGAAGTTGTGGGCGTTGATGTTCAAATTGCTTACTTCCTTTGTCTTATTTGGATTCGGCGGTATTGTGGGATGAAGCGGCTCAGACCAACCTTAATTGTCCTCGCACAAGAGACCGGTTCCACTGACTGACATGCAACTTGTATTGCATAAAAGTGGCTTTGCGGGTGTCTGTCTCTCCCACTTTAGTTGAATCTCATTTGACAAGCACTAGTACAGGGAGCTGCTATACAAACGGTTTTTACCCCCTTTCAGCGACAGAGTTTTAAACCGTCACCTTGCCTGTGTGTGCGATAGGGGGTCCTTTCCACACGACCCAGAAACCATCCGCGATAGGGCCTCTGGTCACACACGCGGGGCAAAAAGAGCTCGTGTGCGATCGGGTGAGCCATCGCAGACAATTATAATGGCCCAATCGTTTCCATTCGTATGTACATCCCACACAGTGAATCTAAGATAAACGTTTCCATTCATATATACATCCCACACAGTGAATCCCAGACAAACATTTCCGTTCGTATATACAAAGCACACAGTTTTCCGCATCACATCGTTTGTGATAGTGTTGCCATTGCAGATGATAGTAATAATTTTATCGTTTGTGTTATTGAATGCATCACGCACGGTGTCTAGAAGAAACTGTGTGGCATAGGTTGTCCATCACACACACTTTTTATGTGGAAAACGTTTGTGTAAGGTGGCCTAACGCAAACAGTTGTCCAGAGGAAGTCGTGTGTGATTGTTCATTGATCCAACACGTTTACTTCCTATAAACTGTGTGGGTTGTCTGAGATCATTGTCCACGGTGTTTTCTCAATAACCGTTTGCACTAGAAAAACTGAATAAGCAGGCTAATTGGCCTATTATTATTAATCCATTTAGTAATCAAATTTACATTTCATAATAAACACACAATATATTTCATTTTCATATTACGGAACCAGGATTTCATAATTGAAATACATCAGAGTACAACATCATATAGCTTCAGCACTCACTCACACCATATAGACATATAGCTAGCTACCCCATTACACAACAACACCAAGTTTCACATGCAACATCTAAAACCTTTGGAAATTAGCATCATAGACGGTAGATAGACAGATGAATCTCATCTGGAAAACTGCTGAAGCGGAAGGCGAATATTGAGCCTTCAATGATTTTGAATGTCCTTGCAACTTTAGGCCAGTGCCTGTGGATGATTGACCGCCCATCTTTCGTCCTCTTGAGGAAGACTTCAATATTGTACCGTGGGTGTTGTATGAACACCTTCCTCGCCTCTTGACCATACAGGTGGTTTGAGAGGTAATCATCTGTGAACTGCTTTGGAAAGGCCTGAAAACAAAGATATGCATAAATATCTTCTTTGAATTTTGAAATGGTGCAAAGGAATAAAAAAACAAGGTACTCCCTCCGGTCCTTTTTACTCCGCGCATTAGATTTGTATCAAGTCAAACTTTGTAAAGTTTCACCAAATTTATTTTAAAAAATATCAACATCCACAATACCAAATATGTAAACTATAAAATTATATTTCATAATGCATCTAAAAATAAAGATTTTGCAGTTTGAATGTTGATGCTTTTTCTATAACTTTGGTCAAAGTAGAGATACTTTAACTTCGGACAAAACTTATATGCAGACTAAAAAGGACCGGAGCATGTATAAGAGTTAGTACCATCCTATAGTTCACTGATGTCTTCTTCATTGTGCAGACAAAGATCTTGTTGTTTTTCGTCGCTAGTTTCTTTATCCTCACAATCTTTCTGAGTTTCTTGACTTGACTGATACTCATGGACATCTCATTTCCCCATATGCAAAATGGGTCGAATAGTGGGTCAAAACCTCTGACAGCAGGACCTACATGTGCAAGACCAAATTGTTAAAAACCTAAATACTAGAATGGTTCCTGCAATTTCACAATAATGTGCTATTAGACAAAGGACCATGCATGTGCGAACCTCGATGGTAAACCTCAGTGCCTCCCATTGTTTCCCTGCAACACATATAAGGTAGTTATTGATCAGGCTAAGTGAGGGTTGGCATACTATCAGTAAAATATGTTGATGAAAAATAAACACATTGCAGATTCAGCAGATTAATTCGAGCCACATGGAAAAGCCATTTATCCAAACCAAGCATGCTTAAGAACCAGGAAATATAGCAATTGTATATGTTTCTCATGTATTTAGTATAGCCGAATTCGATTTATTTCTCACGTGCATAACAATACAAAATTGTACCCACGACAATTGAACATCGCATTGCAGAATTGAACCAAACAGTTAACTAAGCACCACAACAAATGAACCAAACAGTTAACTGAGCACCACATTGCACAAGAGAACATACTACAAGATCAGACAGTTAACCAAACCTAGTATGCTTAACAACTTGGAAATATAGCAATTGTATTTGTATCTCATGTATTTTGTACAGCCAAATTCGATTATTTCTCACATGCAAGAGAATACAAAATTGCACCCACAAGAATTGAGCTTCACTGCAGAATTGAACTAAACAGTTAACTGAACATGACAAAAACATAACCAAACAGTTAACTCAGCACCACATTGCACAATATATAGAACATATATACTAGAGGATCAGATTGCATAGTAAGAGTACATAGGACAATTCACTAGAATTTGTAAAGGAAAGGCAGGAGCAGCACATGCAAAAGGTAAACAGAACATGCTTAACCGACGTAGCTAGCTAGCTAAACATAGGTCCTTGTAGTGAGCTAAAAAGACAAGCTACTCCTCATCATCGGAGATATCGATGACGATGGGCTCCTTAGACTTGGAAGAGGGAGAGGCCTCCACATCATGGGTTCCCTCCTCGTACTGGTGAGTCGCCTGAGCCGATCCGGGCACCAACCTGCTGGCTCTGGAGTTGAGGTAAGCATGGGCACGCTGAGAAAACACCTCGTAGTCTTCGTCGAAGGCACCGACGGTGGTCTCGAGAAAATGCCATGAACTGTTGTTTAAAGCAGCCAACCGCGTGGTGGCGTCTGCGCGCGAGGCGTCGATGGTGGCCTCGACGGCGAGGTGCTCCTCCATGATCTGGGGGTCGGCACGCATGGCAGCCATCGCGACCTCATCCGCGTGTGCGGCCGCGATTTGCTTCTCCGCTGCCAGATGCTCCTTGAGCTCTTGGCTATACTACGTGCACCATGGCTTAGGGCGGCGCTTATTTGGAGGATGGGTCGGTGATTTGGGTGGAAGGTGTCGTGCCGGCGGTCGGGGCATGTCGGATGTAGAAGAAGGTGGAGGATGGGGGTCGGGTGTGGATTACCTGACTAGATCGACGAGGCCGAGCAGCAGGAAGGCGCGTCGCCGGCGAGGCGGCGGCGCTGCAAGCAAGCAGTGAAGGTTTGAACTTGGAATGGAAGGCGGAAATAGGGGAAATGTGGCTTTTGGTAAGGAGGAGGGGGCCATGGGAGGTAGATATTTCCGCGGATGCCGAGAATTTTCGCTCCGTGCAGCGAAAAACTGGCGCGCGAAGTGTCATCAGATACGGTCCCTTATTCAGCACTGTGTACGATATCTGAGCATGACAAACGATTCATATGGCTTACCCCGTGTGTGATGAATTTGAACGTGCAAATTTTGGTTCGGATTTCCCTGGTTACAGTGGTCATCCATGTCATTGCATAATTTGGGTACACAAAAGAGCCTACAGCACACCCACACTTCTTAATAGAGTAAGTTCAGCAATTAAACAGAGCTAGCTGACCTAAACATTACTCTAACAAAAGACCGGTGCTCTAAACAAAGACTACGACTCCGCCTGGCGCTCGTCGATCTCCGCCGCCTCCTCCATGTCCAGCTCGCGCCCGACGATCTCCTGGGGAAGAGGCTCCATGGCATCCATCGCACCATACTTGGCAAGCATCTCGCCATCCACGTCCACCATCTCTTCAGAAAAGGCCGCCATGAGCTGGGCGTGGGTGGCCGTGGTCTGGGCTTGGACGGGCTCCATCGCGGCAATGTATGCCGCGAACGAACGGACGGCTGCTCGAACGCTCTCGGCGATTGCCAACTCTTCGGCCGTGGGTTGCCGACCTTTGTCGGAGAAGCTTCGTGTGATTTGTGCGGTGACCACCAGGAGCTGGGCATGGGCGGCCTCGACATGGGCGTGGGCGGCCTCCATCAGGGCTAAGGCGGCCGCCACGGAACGGACAGCTGCTGTCCCGCTCTCGCCATTTGCTATCCCCGTCGCAGATGTTGCTGCTGCCATCTCAGCTGCAGTAGCGACCGTGTCGGCTACCGTAGCTGCCCGGTCGCAGATTGCGGCCGCACTCAAGCAGGTTGTGAGCACGCTCATGGAGGCTGTGGCCGCGCTCTTGCCGGAGTGGGCCGCCGAAGTTGCCCTCACGACGAGGGTCCACGTCCCCATCTTTGACCGGCGACGATTGAACAGTGATATGATATTTGGGGGGCTAGTTTACTTGATGCGCCGGCTATGGACTGTAGCCGACGAACCTTCTCGCGTAAGCCATATATGACGGTGCACCAAGATATTTTGTACTGCATCTCACATGGTTGGTGATAATAAACTGTGTGTGATGTAATTGATTTTTTGTCTTGATTTGAAATACGGAATGGGGTCACAGCGGCAAAGGACGGAGTTTGAATTGCTAGAACATTTGTCTGCAGTGAACATAAAACTATATAAGTGTCGTGTTAAAATTTGGAATTATTCGGGGTTCGTTTGGACATTTTTATACATTAACTGAGTTTTCTAGGCATTTTATGTGCATAATTCAAATTTGAACTACATGCACATGCTCCGATGCACCAAAATGGGTTGAAAATCATATGTGTGTCCTTGGGTACATGCTTAGGTCCCATGCAAGAAATGGGAATGAATTTCAAACACCTCGGCATCATGGCTCGGCGGCAAACGCTCAGATACTTGGTTTTGAAATTCTAGTAAATCCAAAACTCGTCTGAAATTCATGAAACTTGGCATGATGTCATGGAATGGCACCAACATGCTTTGGTAAAAAATTTGTCCCATTTGGGGCAGGTTTTGGTATAAGATTCTCACAAACCAGAGCTTCTCACAAGAAGCCTCATGGTTCCAGTAGGGAACATGTCACCTTTGTGGACGAAGCGACATTCATTGCCTCTTCTTGCCTTGATTTTTTTTCTAGAGGTAACAGAGACCAATAGGAGTGTCGTCTTAAATTTTGGAATTATTCGGGGTTTGTTTGGACATTTTTATACATTAACTGAGTATTCTAGGCATTTTATGTGCATAATTCAAATTTGAACTATAGGCACATGCTCCGGTGCACCAAAATGGGTTGAAAAATCATATATGTGTCCTTGGGTGCAGGCTTAGGTCCCATGCAAGAAATGGGAATGAATTTCAGACACCTCAGCATCGTGGCTCCACCGCAAACGTTGAGATACTTGGTTTTGAAATTCTAGTAAATCCAAAACTCGTCAGAAATTCATGAAACTTGGCATCCTATCATGGAATGGCACCAGCATGTTGTGGTAGAAAAATTGTCCCATTTGGGGCAGGTTTTGGTATAAGCTTCTCACAAACCAGAACTTCTCACAAGAAGCCTCATGGTTCCGGTGGGGAACGTGTCACCTTTGTGGACAAAACGACATTCATTGCCTCTTCTTGCCTTCATTTTTTTTCTAGAGGCAACATAGACCAACAGGAGTGTCGTGTTAAAATTTGGAATTATTCGGGGTTCGTTTGGACATTTTTATACATTAACTGGGTTTTCTAGGCATTTTATGTGCATAATTCAAATTTGAACTACATGCACATGCTCCGGTGCACCAAAATGGGTTGAAAATTCATATGTGTGTCCTTGGGTGCATGCTTAGGTCCCATGCAACAAATGGGAATGAATATCAAACACCTCGGCATCGTGGCTCGGCCGCAAACAGTGAGATACTTGGTTTTGAAATTCTAGTAAATCCAAAACTCGTCTGAAATTCATGAAACTTGGCATGCTATCATGGAATGGCACCAACATGCTGTTGTAAATTTTTTGTCCCATTTGGGGCAGGTTTTGGTATAAGCTTCTCACAAACCAGAGCTTCTCACAAGAAGACTCATGGTTCCGGTAGGGAACGTGTCACCTTTGTGGACGAAACGACATTCGTTGCCTCTTCTTGCCTTGATTTTTTTCTAGAGGTAACATAGACCAATAGGAGTGTCGTGTTAAATTTTGGAATTATTCGTGGTTTGTTTGGACATTTTTATACTTTAACTGAGTTTTCTAGGCATTTTATGTGCATAATTCAAATTTGAACTGCATGCACATGCTCCTGTGCACCAAAATGGGTTGAAAAATCATATATGTGTCCTTGGTTGCATGTTTAGGTCCCATGCAAGAAATGGGAATAAATTTCAAACACCTAGGATCTTCGTGGCTCGGCCGCAAACTTGAGAACTTGGTTTTGAAATTCTAGTAAATCCAAAACTCGTCTGAAATTCATGAGACTTGGCATGGTGTCATGGAATGGCACCAACATGCTATGGTAAAAAAATTGACCAATATGAGAGAAGGCGCACAAATTAACAGCCAACAAATAGCTGTCATGTTATCATCACAAACGGTTGTACAGTATTATTTCAATCGTGGGCGTTCTACTGACCATTTACGTGCCGCCAGGCGTCCCACTTTTTTAATGGCAAGGAGGTGCCGTCCGGGTAGCTGTTTGAGTAGACGGGAGGCGTGCGAGCGAAGTCCGTGGCGCAGGCTGGCCGGGAGGCGTGCAACCAGTCATGCACTGCGCAGGCTGACCGGGAGGCGTGCGACCAGTCCTCCGCTACACAGGCTCACCAGGAGGCGTGCGAGCAGTACGCTACGCAGGCTCGCCGGGAAGCGAGTCCTTTGACCTCCATCACCGCCCGCCTCGCTCTCAACTTCTCCACTAATGGCGCCCGAGCCGCTGTTTAATAGGTGGCCTTACTGATCTCTCTTCGCCTCCCATTCCCCTCTCGCCTGAATCCTATCTTCCAGAGCTCCACCTACTCCATGGCGCACAAGGATCATCTGCCACTAGTCTTCCAGTTTGGTGAAGTCGACTCCAAGCCAGAGAAGATAGAAAATAAGGAGGAATGGGACCTCAGGGACATGGCCCTGAACGAGCTGGGCGCGGCGGATGCTGCCCCCGTGCCCGTCCCAGCTCCCATCCCTGCACCCGTGCCAGCGACCATCCCCGTGGCATTGACGGGCTGGTCGCCGAGCACCATCGTAGAGCTGAAAGCCGCGGGCGTCAACGAGGTCCCCGCGGACCCACGCGAGCTCGTGTACCAGCGCCCCCGCCTGTGCTCGTGCGTGCCCCAGAACCCACTGCGGCACTGGTCCCCATGCGCTTTCCTGCACTAGCCACGCCCGTGCCCGTGCGAGCGCCTGCACCCACTGCACCCCCCACAACGTCATGGGATGCCGCCGTCGACCGCTACCTCGCAGCGCCGTGAGTCGCCGTCCCCCCGCGCCCCGCCCGTCGATCGCGCGACGAACGGCTCTTGGATTTGGAAGTCCATAACATTCTGGGATGGCTTGAAGACTTGAACAACGGCGTCCCGGACGACGACAACACTGGCGCAGCACGCCGCCGCCGCCGCCACTGCAATTAGTTTTTTTGTTTAATATTGTATCCCGATCGTATGAATGTAGAACCAGAGTGTCACTGAATGAAATCTATGGTTTTGATCAACTTATCATTTTTTCTCTGAATGTACAGACTTAGCAAAGTAAAAAAAAACATCAACGTCTTTCTTTGAATAAAACACTCATCGCAAACGTTTTCAGACTGAACACCCGTATGCAAAGCGAGAGCTAGGTTCCTTCGCAGCTAAGCCAAGAGAAAAATGTGGCGCGCAGGTTTTGTGCATCTCTTCATCGCAAACATTTCAGACAGAACACCCGTATGCAAAGCGAGAGCTGGGTTCCTTCGCAGCTAAGCCAAGGGAAAATGTGGCACGCAGGTTTTGTGCATCTCTTCATCGCAAACGATTTTGCATGATGACCCGTGTGCAACGACGTACAAACAATGTGGTAAGATTTTCATCTGTCATATTGGAAAAATTGGCATCTGTCAATCTAGTAACATTGCCATTTGTCAATCTAGTAACATTGCCATTTGTCAACCTAGTAACAGTGCCATTTGTGATCCTCAGAAAAAAAACACTGTCATTTGTCAAATTTTGCAGCTAAAAATCACTAGTACTGTAATTTTTGCAAATGAAATTCAGTAAGCATATATTTCATTCATAGATTAAGCAGTCGTCCTTTATACAAACAGTTCAACTCGACAGCTGAACCGAACAAACTTTTACCCAATTGTTGCCAACCACGTACTGAAATAGCTAGTTCAACTATATATATACTAGCTAAATTTAAGTACGTAGTACAGTTCAACCATATCTATAGTTAGATGAACTGAACAAAATAGCCCCTAAATACTACTACGGAGGGGCTTTGTACTACTTCCAGCAGCTTCTCCTCTGCTGAGCGCGCTCAGTAAGACGCCGAGGAGGAGGAGCCTACCGACGAGCTGGAGAAGCGGAATCCGGCGCCTGCCGCTGCTACACCTTTCACGATGCCCAGCTCGAACGCCCTTTGCCACTCCAGACAATCCCTCTCGAAGCGGTGGGACTCCTTGTATATCTCCGCATTCCGCGCCACTGCGGTGGCTTCTTCTGCGGCCACGGCGGCGGTAAGACGCTTTGCGTGCTCGACTAGGCGCTCCTCCTCCTCTCGCAGGAACTCGATGTAGTGCACGGCAAGGTCGTTGATGCTTGTGCGGGCCTCCACATCCCGCCTTCGAGCCGTGGTGGCGGAGCGGGTGATGACCCCGGCGGTCGACGGTGGGGAGGCGGCCACGGCGGCTGACGGTGGGGTGGCGGCCACCTCCCGCCTTCGGGCCGCGGTGGCGGAGCGGGTGATGGCCACGGCGCCCAACGGTGGGGTGGCAGCCAAGACGGCCACCACCCGCCTTCAGGCCACGATGGCGGAGCGGGCGATGGCCCTGGCAGGCTTTGGTGGTGTGGCGGCCACGGCTGCCGATGGTGGGGTGGCGGCAACGGCTGCCGGCAACAGCTGCCATCGGGCAGTGGCGGCGGAGCGTGTGGCGGGTGTTGTGCGCACACCCAACAGGGACGCCACGGGCAGTACACACCGCCGGGGACTGCGCCGCCGCCGCGGTGTAGCCTCCCAGCTGGAGCTATCCTCAGACGATGGCGGAGTGGCTGAGCGACGATGACGGACCGGTGCCATTGGTGATGGTGGGAGAAGCAGATGAGATAAGCTACGAGGAGGGAGGGGAAAATGCGATGCCGACTCGCCGATCGTGACTGTTTATAAAGAAGGCCGGTAAGCACTGTTTTTTTTGGGATTTCGCCGAGTTGGGCGGGAAGCTTGCGCGGGAACCAGCACGGTTGCGCGGGAACGGGCTCACCAACGATTCATTGGCGCCTCTTTGACCTAATGTTTGGCCAAAAGAATGCCTGTGCGGTGCTCAAGCTTGCACTCTAAGCCTTCTGCGGCAGCGCGGTGACAAGACGTGCGAGGGGAGGACAGAATGACACGTACACAAACGGTTAATAAGAAAACGTTTGCGATATAATTACCTAGCACACGGCCGCTCTCTATGCAGCGTCGCGAACGATTGTTCGCCCACCGTGTGATGTGGAACGCGACGTAGTTTCACATCACGCCGCCGGCACGCAACTGACGGCCGGCTTGTAGACGGCCATTCCCTGCATGTTCAACTACTCTATGCATGTGGTTGCTCGCAGTTGAGGCGGCCGCGGCGCGCTCTGCTCGCGTCCCGCCGCGCGTGCTGCAAGCGTTTCGGGCTGGCGCACGATTACTTACGTTCGGGGTGCCTTATGCATGCGGTTACGCCGGACGCGGCGCCACGACGCAGTTACGTGCGGCAAAAACTGCCTTGCGGACGTGCCAAGAATCCCGGCCGCCCGGCCCTCATTTATTCCCGTGGCCATTTACCTTCATCTCTCGCACCCCATGACACAATAAGCACACCCACGACGACACATACAGAGAGGATATCCAGTGGCTCCAATGGCGCTCCCAGCGGCTGACGACGACGACGGGCGGCAGTTCACCACACCTCACATAGGGGACACCCACGTGAGGAGGAAGGACCTCTCAGTGGTGTACACCAACAAGCCGGTCTCGGTGGAGAGCTCCATCCACACTATGGAGCAGTTGCTTGCTGAGGATGAGTACCAAGTGGTCGGCTTTGACCTCGAGTTCACCGGCGGTCATGCCAGGTATGATCAGAAGGTTACCGTCGCCCAGTTGTGCGTGCGCCATCACGTCCTCGTCTACCACTACTCCCTGGCCACAAGGCCTTGCGAGCGTTTCGCTAGGTTTATCAACAGCCCCGACTATAGGTTCGCTACGGTGGACACCTTCAACGATCTAAATGTGCTCAAGACTACGGGCTTGGCCTGCCAGAATCTTGTCGACATCCAAGGCCAGTACAGGGTCTGGGGCAGAAAGAAGGCGAAGGACTCCCTGGTTGACCTAGCCGTGGCCATCATCAACCCCTACCACAGAGGCATGAAGGATGAGTGCAAAAAGAACATGGATGCCTGGCACGAGGCCTGGGTGTGGAGACTGGATGAAGAACACGTCAAGTACGTGGCCAAGGACGCGTACACAAGCTACGAGATGTACAGGCGGATCATTGACATGAGGGAGTACCTCCTTCCCGTGGACGACGAGGGATCGAGCCACAAGTAGAGTAGTGGCGGCAGCGTCACAAGAAGTAGATGATTAGATGATTGTTTCTCCTAGTTTAGAATGCATGTAATTGTTTATTGAGGTGTGTGCAAATGTTTTGTATAGTCACCTATGTAATTGGTTGTTTAATTTGGTTATATATGTTGTTCTTCTGTAGACTGAGCAAATCACATCGCCCACGGGCTAATCTAGGGAACCCGTCAGTGATGATTTCATCAATCGCTGACAATTGTATAGCAGCAAGTGTTTGCCCACAACACACACGAGTTATTAGCAGGAATCGTCCGTGTTGTTATCCGTCTTCCCACACATTTCGGATTACTGACCTATTTGCCGCGTATCACACACATCTTGTTAAGTTGAATCGTTT
This sequence comes from Elymus sibiricus, assembly GCA_039707655.1. Lineage (NCBI taxonomy): Eukaryota > Viridiplantae > Streptophyta > Magnoliopsida > Poales > Poaceae > Elymus > Elymus sibiricus. Next base: position 230,130,991 of record CM077664.1, on the reverse strand, counting down.
CTGTTGTGCTGAGTAATCGCAAATAGTTCATCTGAGTGAACCGCATGCCATATATCGCACACACCTTGATCTGCCTGCCCATTTCTGTTGTGTTGCGTAATCACAAACAGTTCATCCGAGTGAACTGTATGCCGTGTATCGCACACACCATGAACTGGCTGACCGTGTTTGCTGTTCTGGCTTATCGCAAACAGTTCGTATGGATCAACTGTATGCCACATATCTCACAGGCGTCTCTAATCTAAATCGTTTTTTATGTCTTCGGCATCGCAAACAGTTCGTCTTATTGGGGACGGTTTTTTTACGACACCGTTTGCGATTCATACATCGCACACAGTTTGGTCGCGGGGTCTCTAATTCATGTGCCGCGTTAGCGGTCGCCTACAGTAGTGAAGGGCGGTCCTTGTAGAAGGTTAAAAGGCAACTTGTATATCACCGTTGTAGTTTTGCATAGATAAGAACAGTTCTTATAGTTTACCCTAGCAGCCACGTAAAAATTGCAACAACAAAGTAGAGGACGTCTAACTTGTTTTTGCAGGGCATGTTGTGATGTGGTATGGCCAAAACGTGATGTGATATATGTTGATGTATGAGATGATCATATTTTGTAATAGGTTCACGACTTGCATGTCGATCAGTATGACAACCGGTAGGAGCCATAAGGTTGTCTTTAATTTATTGTATGACCTACGTGTCAACTATTAACCGCCATGTAATTGCTTTACTTTATCGCTACGCGTTAGCAATAGTCGTAGAAGCAATAGTTGGCGAGACAACCACATGACGGCACGATGATGGAGATCATGGTGTCATGCCAGTGATGATGGATATCATGCCGGTGCTTTGGAGATGGAGATCAAAAGCACGAGATGATAATGGCCATATCATGTCACATATTGATTGCATGTGATGTTTTTCTTTTTATGCATCTTATTTTGCTTAGGATGACTGTAGCATTATAAGATGATCCCTTCACATAATTTCAAGATACAATGTGTTCTCCCTAAGTATGCACTGTTGCGAAAGTTCATCGTTTCGAAGCACCTCGTGATGATCGGGTGTGATAGACTCTACGTTCGCATACAACGGGTGTAAGCTAGTTTTACACATGCGGAATACTTGGGTTAAACTTGACGAGCCTAGCATGTACAGACATGGCCTCAGAACACGGAGGACCGAAAGGTCGAACATGAGTCATATAGTAGATATGATCAACATGGAGATGTTCACCATTGATGACTGCCCCATCTCACGTGATGATCGGACATGGGTTAGTTGATTTGGATCATGTAACACTTAGACAACTTGAGGGATGTTGATTTAAGTGGGAGTTCTTTAGTAATTTGATTAGAAGAACCAATTATCATGAACTTAGTCTAATTGTCTTTGCAAATTAATGTTGTAGATCAATGGCTCGCGCTGTAGCTCCCCTGAATTTTAATGCATTCCTAGAGAAAGCTAAGTTGAAAGACAATGGAAGCAACTATGCGGACTGGGTCCGTAATTTGAGGATTATCCTCACTGCTACACAGAAAGTATATGTCCTTGATGCATCGCTTGGTGATGCACCCCCTCAAGCGTCACCTGCAGATGTTATGAATGTCTGGAAGGCACGTTCTGATGACTACTCGATAGTTCAGTGCGCCATGCTTTACGGCTTAGAACCGGGGCTCCAAAGACGTTTTGAGCACCACGGAGCATATGAGATATTACAGGAGCTGAAATTGGTATTTCAGGCTCACGCCCGAGTCAAGAGGTATGAAACCTCTGGCAAGTTCTTTAGCAGCAAGTTGGAGGAGAACGGCTCCATTAGTGAGCACGTACTCAAGATGTTTGGGTACTTCAACCGCTTGAACCAGTTGGGAGTTAATCTTCCGGATGAAGTAGCGATTGACAGAGTTCTCCAGTCACTGCCACCGAGCTACAAGAGCTTTGTGATGAACTATAAAAGGCAAGGGAAAGAAAGGGAACTTCAAGAAGAATGGCAAGCCAGTTGCTGCTCCCGTGAAGAAACCCAAGGCTGGACCCAAACCTGAGACTGAGTGCTTCTATGGCAAGGGGAATGGTCACTGGAAGCGGAACTGCCCCAAGTACTTGGCAGATAAGAAGGCAGGCAACGTCAACAAAGGTATATTTGATATACATGTTATTGATGTGTACCTTACTAGTGCTCGTAGTAGCGCCTAGGTATTTGATACTGGTTCGGTTGCTAATATATGTAACTCGAAACAGGAGCTGTGGAATAAACGGAGACTAGCTAAGGACGAGGTGACGATGCGCGTCAGAAATGGTTCCAAGGTTGATGTGATCGCCGTCGGCATGCTCCCTCTACGTTTACCTTCAGGATTAGTTTTGAACCTGAATAATTGTTATTTGGTGCCTGCGTTAAGCGTGAACATTATATCTGGATCTTGTTTGTTGCGAGACGGTTATTCATTTAAGTCGGAGAATAATGGTTGTTCTATTTTTATGAATAATATCTTTTATGATCATGCACCCTTGATGAATGGTTTATTCTTGTTGAATCTCGATCATAGTAATACACATGTTCATAATATTGATGCCAAAAGATGCAAAGTTAATGATGATAGTACCACATTCTTGTGGCACTGCCGCTTAGGTCATATTGGTGTAAAGCGCATGAACAAACTCCATGCTGATGGACTTTTGGAATCTCTTGATTATGAATCATTTGAGACATGTGAACCATGCATCATGGGCAAGATGACTAAAACCCCATTTTCCGGAACAATGGAGCGGGCAAGTGACTTGTTGGAAATAATGCATACCGATGTATGCGGTCCGATGAGTGTTGAAGCACGCGGTGGATATCGTTATTTTCTTACCTTCATAGATGATTTGAGTAGATATGGGTATATTTACTTAATGAAACAAAAGTCTGAAACATTTGAAAAGTTCAAGGAGTTTCAGAGTGAAGTAGAGAATCATCGTAATAAGAAAATCAAATTTCTATGATCTGATCGTGGAGGTGAATATTTGAGTTACGAGTTTGGTATGCTTTTAAGACAATGTGGAATTGTTTCACAGCTCACGCCACCTGGAACACCACGGTGTAATGGTGTGTCCGAACGTCGTAATCATACTCTATTGGATATGGTGCATTCTATGATGTCTCTTACCGATTTGCCACTATCATTTTGGGGTTATGCAACAGAGACAACCGCATTCACTTTAAACAGGGCACCGTCTAAATCCGTTGAGACGACATCGTATGAATTATGGTTTGGTAAGAAACCTAAGCTGTCGTTTCTTAAAGTTTAGAGATGCGACGCTTATGTCAAGAGGCTTCAGCCTGATAAGCTCGAACCCAAAGCGGAGAAGTGCATCTTCATAGGATACCCTAAAGAGACCATTGGGTATACCTTCTATCACAGATCCAAGGGCAAAATATTTGTTGCCAAGAATGGGTCCTTTCTAGAGAAGGAGTTTCTCTCGAAAGAAGTGAGTGGGAGGAAAGTAGAACTTGATGAGGTATTTGTACCTTCTCCCGAATTGGAAAGTAGCACATCACAGAAAGAAGTTCCCGTGATGCCTACGCCAACTGGAGAGGAAGCTAATGGTGATGATCATGAAACTTCGGATCAAGTTACTACTGAACTTCGTAGGTCGACCAGGGTACGTTCCGCGCTAGAGTGGTATGGTAATCCCGTCCTAGAAGTCATGTTGTTAGACAACGGCGAACCTACAAACTATGAAGAAGCAATGATGAGCCCGGATTCCGAAAAATGGCTTGAGGCCATGAAATTCGAGATAGGATCCATGTATGAAAACAAGTATGGACTTTGGTGGACTTGCCCGATGACCGGCAGGCCATTGAGAATAAATGGATCTTTAAAAAGAAGACAGACGCTGACGGTAATGTCACCGTCTATAAAGCTCGACTTGTCACAAAGGGTTTCCGACAAGTTCAAGGGGTTGACTACAATGACACCTTCTCACCCGTAGCGATGCTTAAGTCTGTTAGAATTATGTTAGCAATTGCCGCATTTTATGATTATGAAATTTGGCAGATGGACGTCAAAACAGCATTCCTTAACGGGTTTCTTAAGGAAGAGTTGTATATGATGCAACCGGAAGGTTTTGTCGATCCTAAGGATGCTAACAAGGTATCCAAGCTCCAGCGATCCATCTATGGACTGGTGCAAGCATCTCGGAGTTGGAATATATGCTTTGATGAGGTGATCAAAGCTTTTGGTTTTATACAAACTTACGGAGAAGCTTGTATTTACAAGAAAGTGAGTGGGAGCTCTGTAGCATTTCTAATATTATATGTGGATGACATATTGTTGATTGGAAATGATATAGAATTTATGGAAAGCATAAAAGGTTATTTAAACAAGAGTTTTTCAATGAAGGGCCTGGGTGAAGCTGCTTACATATTGGGCATTCAAATCTATAGAAATAGATCAAGACGCCTAATAGGACTTTCACAAAGCACATACCTTGACAAGATTTTGAAGAAGTTCAAAATGGACCAATCGAAGAAAGGGTTCCTGCCTGTGTTGCAAGGTGTGAAGTTGAGTAAGACTCAAAGCCCGACCACGGCAGAAGAAAGAGAAAGGATGAAAGTCATCCCCTATGCCTCAGCCATAGGCTCTATAATGTATGCCATGTTGTGTAACAGACCTGATATATGCCTTGCCATAAGTCTGGCAGGGAGGTACCAAAGTGATCCAGGAGTAGATCACTGGACAGCGGTCAAGAATATCCTTAAGTACCTGAAGAGGACTAAGGACATGTTTCTCGTTTATGGAGGTGACGAAGAGCTCGTCGTAAAGGGTTACGTCGATGCTAGCTTCGACACAAATCCAGATGACTCTAAGTCTCAAACCGGATACATATTTATATTGAATGGTGGAGCAGTCAGTTGGTGCAGTTCCAAGCAAAGCGTCATAGTGGGATCTACATGTGAAGCGGAATATATAGCTGCTTCAGAAGCAGCGTAAGAAGGTGTCTGGATGAAGGAGTTCATATCCGATCTAGGAGTTATACCTAGTGCATAGGATCCAATGACTATTTTTTGTGACAACACTGGAGCTATTGCCATTGCCAAGGAGCCCAGGTTTCACAAGAAGACCAAGCACATCAAACGCCGCTTCAACTCCATCCGTGATTACATCAAGGAGGGAGACATAGAACTTTGCAAAGTACATACGGATCTGAATGTGGCAGACCCATTGACTAAACCTCTTCCACGAGCAAAACATGATCAGCACCAGGACTCCATGGGTGTTACATTCATTACAATGTAAACTAGATTATTGACTCTAGTGCAAGTGGGAGACTGTTGGAAATATGCCCTAGAGGCAATAATAAATTGGTTATTATCATATTTCCTTGTTCATGATTAATGTTTATTATTCATGCTAGAATTTGTCGGGCCATCGGGAACCAGGGTACCCTGGCCCGTCTGCCTGTGGCCCTGGATTCGACGCCTGGCGAAGGCCCAAGACGCGGCCCATCTAAGGACGTCGCGAAGCGAAGACACCTCTCGAGGCGTCAGCCCCGTGAGGACCCCTCCTCAAGGCATGAACCACCCACACTTGGCCGCAGTAGCGGCAGAGACCTCGCGAGGCCCTCTCGCGAGGCTGCCTCCCGAGGCGGCCCCCCGAGGCGGCCGCCCGAGGCCATCCGAGCCTAATGTCGGTTGCGCGGTCCTGTGCCCACCACATGGGTGACGCGCGTAGCGACGAACGGCAGCAGAGGCCGCGCTAGCGGGCGCGGACAGAGAGGCTTTCCTCTTTGGTGCTAAAGGGGCAGCCCCAGCTGCCCATCTCCAAAGCAAGTCCCAAGGACTGCCCGTTTGGTGAAAGAAGACCAAGACAGCAAGGCGCGCAGGGCGGAGGTCACCACCGAGCCCACCGGCGCGTCATGGATCATGCTTTTGCAGGCGAAGACCGCCTTTAGTCAGGATAGACTGAGCGCCTGTCCCCTTTCAAAACCGTCAAGTGTGGCAACCCTTCCCGCCTAAGTTTTCAAGGGAAGAGGACCAGGGCGGCTATAAAAGGGGCAGAGCCGCCATTGTAGAGGGGATCGATTCCTCTGCCTCCTATCTTGTACGTGAGAACATCCTCTTGCCCACAGAAATCCCAACCACAAGCAGGAGTAGGGTTTTACACCACAAGGTGGCCCGAACCTTGGTAAACCGTCGTGTCCCCTATCGTGCCTCCGCGTAGCGCTCTCGCCGTAGTCTCGCCATGGTCACCCTCGGTTGGAAAGAACCAACTTGCCCCCAGTGTTCAAACCTCTAGTTTCCTCCGAAGCCCCGGCTCCGACATTTGGCGCGCCAGGTAGGGGGCTTGGTTCGGTTCTTTCTGCCTCCTCGCCGCCATGGCCGATGCTCATCATGAGCGCTATGCGCGCCGAGCCGCCAGGGTGGCCCAGACGGAGCCCGTCGCCCGTGACGACCGTCGACGCCGCGCAGCCGGCATCGCTACCAACCCTGCTGCGAGGGAGCATCAGGCGTCCTCCCTCCACCCATCCGTGCAGGTGGATGGCCACACCGCCACGGCTTCGTCGCTCGCTCGCCGCGACGCGCCGGCCCCGCAGGCCGCGCTGCTCATGGCGCGCGAGCTCCTGTGCTACCTCCCCACCGACGACGGCTACGACGCCTGGCTCAGCCGCATCACCGAGCTCGTCAACGCCGCCGGAGATGCCCCGGTGCCCTCTCACTCGCTCCGCCCTCCACCGTCTCGTGCCGGGGACGTCACGCATGATGCGCCTCTTCCACCTCCTCTGCACAGCGAGGGCGCCCGGCGCCACCGCGACGCGCGGGCGCGGGAGCACTCTCGCGTCGCATCTTCGCCGGACCATGGCGAGCCCAGCTGTCATATCGTCCGGCGCGCGCCGCCCGACGCGCGTGTCCTCCTCGAGCAGCAGTGTCAGTGCCAGGACAGGACCATCCAGGAGGTCGCGGCCGCCGGCCACCAGAACCATGCCGCTCTCGCCGGTGGCGTCCCCTCCACCTGCGTGGGTTGCCGCGCCTTCACCCGCGAGCTACGCCGCGTGGTGTGGCCCACCAAGTTCAAGCCGGACCTGCCTCCGCGCAATGACGACACCCCCAACCCCGCCGAGTTCCTACAGCTCTACGCCCTGAGCATCGAGGCAGCGAATAGCAACGACAAGGTCATGGCGAACTGGTTCCCCATGGCCCTCAAGGATGGCCCGCGCTCTTGGCTCATGAACCTCCCCGAGGCGTCCATCTCCTCGTGGTCCGAGCTTTGCCGGCAATTCGTCACCAACTTCAAGGGCACCCACGAGCGCCTCCTCATGCTCAACGATTTGCGCGCCATGCGCTAGCGCCCTGACGAGACTCTCCGCAGGTACATCCAGCGCTTCAGCCAAGTGTGCAACAGGATCCCGCGTGCCTCCGAGGCTGCCATCGTCTCTACGTTCTCTAACGGCGTCACGGATGTCCGGATGCGCGAGAAGCTCACCATCAATGACGAGCTCGACTCCGTCCTCGAGCTGTTCGACCTCGCCGACAGGTGTGCCAAGGCTGAAGAGGGCCGCCTTTTCGCCCACAACGACCCCGATGCGGCGCCAGACGCCGCCAAGGCCAAGGGCAAGGACATCAAGTGCAAGGGCCCTGCCGTGCTCGCGGCGGAGCCTGAGCAGAAGCGCGGCCGTGAGCGTGACGAGCCCAAGAGAGACAGCCGCCCTCTCTGCTCCTACCACAACTCGCACTCCCACAGCACCGAGGACTGCCACGAGCTCAAGCTGCTTCACGACGAGCGCCTTGGCCACCGCGGCGACTGCAACAACCGCGGCACCGGGCGTGGAGGTGGCCGTAACGGCGGCCGCTGGGGAGACTACAACAGTAACGGCAACTTCCGCCAGGGCTGGCGCGACCAGCCTTGCGAGGCCGCCTGGCGTGACCAGCCTCGTGAGGCCAACCCTCAGGCCAATGCTGCTCTTCCACCGCTGCCGCCGCCACCGCAAAGGAATGACGGCAACCAGCTCGACAAGGGCGCTGGGGGCTACCAGGAGCCTCGCGGAGTGGCCTGCATCCTTGGCGGAGCTCAGGCTCCCGCGTCCAACCGCCACTTCAAGCTATTCTCTCACGAGGTGAACGCCGCCCTCCCGAGGCCTGAGGCTTCTCGCCCCCTCAAGTGGTCCCAGTACGCCATCACCTTCGACTCCAACGATCACCCCAAGTCTTTATGCGCTGCAGGCACGGTCCCCATGCTGTGCACCCTCACCATCAGCAACGTCGCTGTCACCAAGACACTCATCGATGGAGGCGCTGGCCTCAACGTGATCTCCATCGAGACCTTCGAGCAGCTCCAAGTGCCTTACGACCAGCTGATGCCGACCAGGCCCTTCTCCGGAGTGACTGATGGCTCCACCATCCCTCTGGGCCAAGTGCGCCTCCCCGTCACCTTCGGCACTCGCAAGAACTACCATACTAAGCTCATCGACTTTGATGTGGCGCACATTGGCCTGCCGTACAATGCCATCCTGGGCTACACAGCTCTCGCCAAGTTCATGGCAACGACCCACCACGCTTACAACGTCCTCAAGATGCTGGGCTGCAGTGGCATCATCACCGTCTGTTGTGACGAGAAGGACGCGGTCCGCTCCCTCGAGAGCGCCTACAAGGCCGCCGCCACCGCCTACCCTACCGACGAGGATGCCGCCGAGCCTCATGAGGCCGCACCTGCGAAGAAGAAGCAGATGTTCTCTCAGGACCGCGCCGAGACGAAGGTGTCGGTGGACGGCAGCGGCTCAGGCCCTGCCTTCACCATCGGCATAGGCCTCTCCCCTGCATAGGAAGATGCGCTCGTCATCTTCCTTCGGGCAAACTCGGATGTGTTCGCCTGGACGACATCTAACTTGTCCGGTGTGCCGAGGGAGGTGATCGAGCACCACTTAGCGGGGTGCCCCAATGCACGCCCCGTGAAACAGAAGGCACGGCGCCAGGCGCCAGAGAAGCGAGATTACATCATCAAGGAAGTTCAGAAGCTCCAAGAAGCTGGAGTTATACGTGAGGTGCACCATCCTGAATGGCTCGCCAACCCTGTCGTGGTGCCCAAGAAGTGCGGCAAGGAGCGCATGTGTGTCGACTTCACGAGCCTCAACAAGTTTTTCCCTCAAGACCCCTTTCCGCTGCCCCGCATCGACCGGATCGTGGATTCCACCGCCGGGTGTGAGCTGCTATGTTTCCTAGATGCCTTCTCGGGCTACCACCAGATCAAGATGGCGACCGAAGACGTGGAGAAGACGGCCTTCATCATCCCCTGCGGCATATTCTGCTACATCTGCATGCCTTTTGGCCTCAGGAGTGCCGGGGCCACCTTCTAGAGGCTGATGCGCATCGCCTTGGGACCCCAGATGGGAAGAAACACTGAGGCTTACATCGACGATATCGTTGTCAAGACTCACGAGGCCTGGTCCCTCCTCGCGGACCTCCAGGAGACGTTCGACAACCTGTGCAAGGTAAACCTCAAGCTCAACCCAGACAAGTGCATTTTCGGAGTCCCCTCCGGCAAGCTGCTAAGCTTCCTGGTCTCCCACCGTGACATCGAGGCCAATCCCAAGAAGATTAAGGCCATCGAGAAGATGCGTCCTCCCCAAAGCCTCAAGGTGATGTAGCGCCTAGCGGGATGCATGGCCTCACTTGGGCGATTCATCTCCAAGTTCAGTGAGCGAGCCCTGCCGTTCTTCAAGCTCATGAAGAGATCCGGCCCCTTCAAGTGGACTCCTAAAGCCGACGCCGCCTTCGAAGACCTCAAGAGGTATCTCACGAGCCCGCCCATCATGATCGCGCCATGCTCTCGCGAGCCCTTGCTCCTATACTTGGCGGCTACTCCCCAGACGGCCAGCGTGGCCCTGGTGGCAGTTCGAGAAGAGCGCGTATGAGCACAGAAGAAGCCCGCTATGCCGGCGCCTCGCGAGGCCGTGTCGTCACCTGCCAAGGCCTTGCCTCAGGACGCCTCCAGTGAGCCGCCTCGCGAGCCGCCTCCTGAGCCTCCTGAGCCTCATGAGCCCCCCGGGCCCCCTGAAGTCCAAGCTACCGCAACAACTACCCGCCTCGTCGAGCATCCCGTGTACTTCGTCAGCACGGTGCTGCGAGATGCGCGCAAGCGCTACCCCATGCAGAAGCTCCTCCTTGCGCTCCTCGTCGCCTCCAGGAAGATGCGCCACTACTTACAGGGCCATCCCATCAAGGTGATCTCGTCTTACCCCCTGGAGCAAATCCTGCGCAGCCCCAACGCCGTTGGCCGTGTCGCCGAGTGGAACATCGAGCTGCAGGCCTTCGAGCTAGAATTCTACACCACAAGAGTGATCAAGGGGGCAGCGCTGGCTGACTTCGTAGCGGAATGGACGGATCCACCACAGGAGGAGCCTCGCGAGGCCGAATCCCTCTTGCCTGGGGATGAGGCGCCTGGCGGATGGTCCATGCACTTCAATGGCGCCTTTTCCCGGTAGGGCGCAGGGGCTGGCGTCGTGCTCACCTTGCCAACAGGAGACAAGCTCTACTACACCGTCCAGCTCTGCTTCAAGCGCGACGACAAGGTCTCCAACAACATCGCGGAGTACGAGGGCCTCATCGCCGGACTCAAGGCCGCCTCTGCTCTGGGCATCAAGCGCCTCACCAGCAAGGGCGACTCGCAGCTCCTCGTCAACTTCTTCAACAAAAGCTACAAGCCCAAGGACGAGCACATGGCCACCTACTTAGAAGAGGTACGTAAACTCAAGAAGCATTTCCATGGCCTGGAGCTGCAGCACGTTCCTCGCGGCGGCAACAAGGAGGCCGATGACATCGCCAAGCGAGCATCTCGCTGCAAGCCTCAAAGCCCTGGCATCTTTGAGGAAAGGCTCCTCAAGCCATCAGCTGCACCACCTACCGTGAGCGCCACGCTGCTTCACGAGGTACTCCCGCCCGCACCACCCACGGGCGTACCAGATTGGGGCCCAGCCTCAGGAGTCCGCCTGCTGCTGGCGCTCGAACCTCAAGCGGACAGCTGGGCCGCGGAGTTCAAGGCTTACTTGCTTCACGGCACCCTTCCAGAGAAGGACTCAGAAGCAGAGAGCATGGCTCGCCAGGCCACCGCTTACTGCTTGCAAGACGGCGAGCTATACCGCAGGCGCCCCAATGGCATCTCACTGCGGTGCATCCCTGAAGAATAGGGTCATGAGCTGCTCGCCGACATCCATGGAGGAGACTGCGGTCACCACTCATCATCGCGCACACTCGCCGGCAAGGTTTTCCGCGGCGGCTTCTACTGGCCCACCGCGCTCCATGATGCCACCGAGCTGGTCCAATCCTGTGAAGCTTGTCAATTCCACGCCAAGCAAATACACCAGCCGGTGCAAGGCCTCCAGACGATCCCTCTCTCATGGCCCTTCGCGGTCTGGGGGCTGGACATCTTGGGACCCTTCCCTCGCGGGGCTGGCGGCTACCGCTATCTCTACGTCACTATCGACAAGTTCACCAAGTGGGCGGAGGTCAAGCCCGTGCGCACCATCCCAGCAGTCTCTGCCATCAAGTTCATTAAGGGCCTCGTGAGCCACTTTGGCGTCCCCAACTGCATCATCACTGACAATGGCTCCCAGTTCACAAGTGGCCTCTTCAAGTCTTACTGCGCCAGCCTCGGCACGCAGATCTGCTACGCCTCTGTGGCGCACCCACGAAGCAACGGCCAGGCCGAACGTGTTAACGCTGAGGTCCTCAAGGGCCTCAAGACAAGAAGCTTCAAGAAAAAGCTCGAAGCCTGTGGCAAGGGCTGGCTTGACGAGCTGCAGTCTGTGCTGTGGTCCATCCGCACAACGGCAACCAAGCCTACATGCAAGACACCCTTCTTCATCGTCTACGGAGCCGAAGCAGTCCTCCCTTCTGAGCTCAAGCATGGCTCTCCGCGAGCCCTTGCCTTCGACAAGGCTCGTCAGGACGGCTCGCGAGAGGCCGACCTGCTGCTCCTCGAGGAAGCTCGTCGCCAGGCCACCTTGTGCGCGGCCAAATACCAGCAGGCTTTGCGTCGCTATCATAGCTGCAACATACGCCCACGCACCCTCGAAGTCGGCGATCTCGTCCTGAGAAGGATCCTCTCCAGAGAGGGACTCCACAAGCTCTCACCCATGTGGGAAGGCCCTTTCAGGATTGCTCATGTCTCCAGGCCCGGCGCCGCCCGGCTGGAGACGGAGGACGGAGTTCCTGTGCCTAACACCTGGAACATCCAACACCTCCGCAAGTTCTACCCGTGACTCTCACGCGTACAAATGAAGTGGGGTTGTACACGCCCCGGAGCCTCTCATTGTGTTCGCCTGATGGGCCCGCGAGAGCTCCCGCCCATGTCTCAGTGGAAGCCCCATGCTCCGCGTTGGCGGAACAATCGAACCACGGTCATGCCCACGCCTAGTGGAAGCCCCATGCTCCGCGCTGGCGGAACAATAACCTGAGGGCGCCCCACGGGTTGCACCAACCTCACGTTGATCCGTGCTGGACACGGCAGCCCCTACTCTTTTTGGATGTGAAAACTGAGGGCGCCCCACGGGCTGCACCAACCTCAAGCTGACCCGTACCGGACACGGCAGCCACATCTCTTTTTGGTTGTGTAATGAACTTATTACTATGTTTCAGTAAAGCTCTATTTCCTAAGATATCTTATGTGTTGCTAAGTTTCTTGCCTCAGGAGTTGTGCACGCTTGCGACCTTTCTCCTGCGCATCTCGCGAGCAGGGGCTGGACACGGTGCCTATGCTCGGGTCAGTCCTAGCAGCGCTGCAAAACCCAAGTGATCGAGCTCTGGCTCGCGGGCCTGCTCCCGTGCACGCCACCATACCAAGGTCCTTGGTGTCTCGTCTCCTCGCGTGATACCCACGAGCAAGCTAGCAAGCGCGCACGCTCCCCCCGTTTTGTGAAATCGATGTAAAGTTATCACAGGAACAAGGCACTCAAGGGCCTCGCAAGTGCTGCCTCGTGAGGCGACTCACGACAAGACGCCTTCATAAACCCCCTGGGAGCCTCGCGAGCCAACTTGCGGCGACCGTCTTCGCCAGGTGCTAGCGGGAGGCCTCACGAGCAGGAGCCTCGCGAGGCGCGCCCCACAGCCATGACACGGCAATCGACACTCGCAAAAGAGCTAAGTACAAGAACACCTCGCGAGCCGCTCTCGGCGCCTCTCAAATTTCCTCTCCCCGCAACATCGCTGAGCGCTGACGCTCCCTCCTCCGCGCAAGCCGCTTGCACGTCAAAGGGGGACTTCCTGAGCATCGCGCCTCAGGAGTCCTTACCGCCCCCCAGTGCCCTGCACCTCCTGGCCTTGTCCAGGCAATGCGACCTGACATACCAACGACGGCTGTAGCCCGCTCGGGGGCTGGGTCCTGACGACGTAGAGCACTAAGGAAAACAAGGAAAGGGAAATAGGCCTCATGAGAGAGTCTCACGAGGAAACACACATTGCGGCAGATCATGAAGTTCTTAAACAAAAGACATTGTCTTTACGCCCCCACGGGGTTATGTCAATCTGGCACAGGTAAAAGGAAGGATCTAGGAGGTCGCAGCGTCACCGTCCTCGTCGTCATCGCCTTCGCCGTCGTCGCCTTTGGTTCCGTTGGAGCTGTCGCTACTGCCGTGGGAGAACTTCACGAGCAGAGTGTCCACATGGTCCTCCACCGCCTTCCCAAGGCTGTCGTGGAGCTCTTCGGGCACGGGGGATATCACCCTGTCAAAGTCGAAGTTGGGGTCGGCGTGGAGAAGATGGCTGAAGATGCGCGTCGCCGCCTGGAAGAGGAGGTCGCGGCATTCGTCCTCAATGATGCTGCTCAACCTCTTCGCTGCAGCCTCGAGCCGCTCCACGAGCTTGGTGAGGTAGCTGGCGTCGTGGGTCTCGTGGGGGCCCTCGAGCCTCTTCTTGCAGACGATGGCCAGGGCGCCGTGGGCCCAAAGCTCGAGGGAGCATAACATCTTGGCGCGCTCATGCCGCCGCCCCCGCGCCCGGTCCGCCTCCAACCTCTCCTGCTCAACAACATTGGAGACATCGCCCACCTGCTACTGGAGGGGGACTAACTCCGCCTCGGCGGTGTCCTTGGCCTGCAGCGCGGTCTTCTGCCGGTTCTCCGCCTCCGTCAGGAGCTCTTTGAGGGCCTCAATCTCCCTCCAGAGTTCCTCGCGCTTCTCCCTGAAGCGGTCCTCCTGGATCTTCAGCTTCTTGCTGTGATCTGCGACGAGCGCCAGGCGGTTCTTCTCTATCTTTGCGGTGGCATCCTGTTGGGCCTTCTTCTCCTTGGCCTCCAACTTGGCATTGGCTGCCTCCATGCGCTTGGTGTAGGCGTCCTGGGCGGCGGCCACCTGGCTTTCCAGCGTCTCCAGGCGCTCCCGTTCCCTGGCCTGCTCGATCGTCGTCCGCGCGAGCTCCCGCTCGCGGATCGCGACGTCTGCATCGCGGGCCGCGAGCTCTTCTTCGCGGGCAGTAACGGCGCTTTCCCGCGCCTGGAACCGCCGCTCCTCCGCGGCGTGCCGCTCCTCGAGCACCCTCGTGCGGGCCTCAGCCTTCTCGCGGTGCTTCTCGGCCGCGTCTGCCTCCCGGAGGGCACTTTCGAAGACCTCCTTCACCTCGGCGGCTGACTTCTCGCGCTTCTCATGCGGGACCTTGTCCTGGCGACGGCCCAGTTTGACGGCAACGTCAAGCCGGCACCACCCCTCGGTAAGGCGCAGGCGCTCCTCAGCGAGGCGCCCCTCAGCCTCCTGGAACCCTGCCTCGAGCTGGCCCAGGACTTCCCTTGCGCTCCGCGGGACCCCGCGCCAGAGCAGGATGCGGTTGCGCACGAGCGTCAGGGCCCAGGCAGGGTCTGACTCCACGCCGCTCTCCGTCGTCATGGCCTGGGAAGGCCCGGCGTCGTTCATCAGCAGCAGAGGGTTCGCCGGGGCCTCCTCCTCCTCTTGCCGTGGTGGAACACCCCGCGGGCCCGCCGCGCCCGCGGCGGGAACCTCGTGCGTGGATGAGTGTTGGGGGCTGCCTGAAGCGCCTCCGGCTTCTGCGGTGCTCGGCGGAGGAGTTCACACCTCCGCCTCCCCCATCTCCAGGTCCACCCCCGCGGCAGGCTGATACGTCTCCAACGTATCTATAATTTATGAAGAATTCATGCCATGTTGATTATAGTTTTGTATGATTTTGGTGCACTTTTATATGGCTTTTATATGGTTTTTATGGACTAACATATTGATCTAGTGCCCAGTGCCAGTTGCTGTTTTCTGCTTGTTTTTGGTTTTCCAGAAAATCCATATCAAATGAAGTCCAAATGCAGCGAAACTTTTTGACGATTTTTTCTGGAAGGAAACAGACCCAGGAAGCTTTGGGGGAGCAGCAGAAGATCCACAGGGGCCCCACAAGCCACCAGGGCGCGCCACCCCCCCAGGCGCACCCTGGTGCCTCGTGGGCCCCCTGTGGCACCTCTTTGCGTGATTCCAACACTGAAAAATCATATATATTCAGAAACCCCTGAAAGTTAACCTAGATGAGTTTTTTACGCCGCCGCAAGCCTCTGTACCTCCACGATCTCATCTACAACACTTTTCCGGCACCCTGCCGGAGGGGGGAATCATCACCGGAGGCCATCTTCGTCATCCCGGCGGTCTCCATGACGAGGAGGGAGTAGTTCACCCTCGAGGCTAGGGGTATGTACAAGTAGCTATGTGTTTGATCTCTCTCTCTCTCGTGTTCTTGATTTGGCACGATCTTAATGTACCGCGAGCTTTGTTAATATAGTTGGATCATATGGTTTTTTCCCTCTCTATCTTGTTGTGATGAATTGAGTTTTTACCTTTGAGGTTTCACTATTATCGGATAGAATACTTTTATGGATTTGTGAACACTTGATGTATGTCTTGCATATGAATACCCGTGGTGACAATGGGGTATTATATTGATTCACTTGATATATGTTTTGGCACTCAACTCGCGGATTCCCGAGGTGACATTGGGGTAATCTATGCATAAGGGTTGATGCACGTTTTCATCCTACTTTCTCCGGTAGAAATCTTGGGGCACTCTTTGAACTTCTTTGTGTGGATTGATTATTATGATTATGAAGTTGTTTGATGCATATCGAATAATCAACTCACGGATACTTGTGGTGACATTGGAGTATCTAGGTGACATTAGAGTTGGTTGATGCGTATCATATGGTGTTATTTTAGGACGAACTCTAGGGCCGTTCGTGACACTTATAGGGATGGCTAAATAGATTGATCGGAAAAGATAACTTTGAGGTGGTTTCGTACCCTACAACAATTTCTATCTTATGTTCTCTGATAATAGGAACTTTGGAGTGATTCTTTGCCGCACGTTGAGGGATTGTTTTATGATCCAATTATGTTAGCATTGTTGAGAGATTGCACTAGTGAAAGTAGGAACCCTAGGCCTTGTTTTCAAGCATTGCAATACCGTTTGTGCTCACTTTTCTTACTAGTTACCTTGCTGTTTTTATATTTTCAGATTACAAAAACCCATATCTACTATCCATACTACACTTGTATCGCCATCTCTTCGCCGAACTAGTGCACCTATACAATTTTCCATTGTATTGGGTGTGTTGGGGACACAAGAGATTTCTTGTATTTGATTGCAGGGTTGTTTGAGAGAGACCATCTTCATCCTACACCTCCCACGGATTGATAAACCTTAGGTAATCCACTTGAGGGAAAATTGCTATTGTCCTACAAAACTCTGCGCTTGGAGGCCCAACACGAGTGTACAAGAATAAGTTGTGTAGTAGACATCAAGCTCTTTTCCGGTGCCGTTGCCGGGGAGGTGAGTGCTTGAAGGTATATCTTTAGATCTTGCAATCGAATCTTTTAGTTTCTTGTTTTATCACTAGTTTGGTTTATAAAAGAAAACTACAAAAAAATATGGAATTGAGGTTGCCTCATATTATTCATCTTTATAATGTCTTTCTTGAAAATGATGGAGCGGAAAATTGTGCTCAATTGATAGAAGAAGAATTCAATAAAATGTTTGGCATAAAATCTTAGAATGATGAGCATGATTGCAATGTTGTTAGTATGAATTCTATGAGTATCCATGATGCTAATGATATGCAAAGCCACAAGCTCGGGGATGCTATGTTTGATGAAGATGATATTTTTAGTCCCCCAAGTTTTGATGAGAAAATTTATTATGATGATTGCATGCCTCCTATCTATGATGATTATTATGATGACATGTATGCTATAACGAATAATGATAAATATGACACTTGTCATCATGATTTTAATTTTCAATTGGATTATGCCAATCAAGTATCTCATGATAGATATTTTGTTGAATTTGCTCCCACTATTATTGATGAGAACAAATTTGCTTATGTGGAGAGAAATAAAATTTCTATGCTTGTAGGTCATAAAAAGAATGCTTTATGTGATAGTTATATTGTTGAATTTCTTTATGATGCTACTGAAAATTATTATGAGAGAGGATCATATGCTTGTAGGTGTTGCAATAATATCAAGTTTCCTCTCTATGTGTTGAAAGTTTTGAAGTTATGCTTGTTTTGCCTTCCTATGCTAGTTGATTCTTGCTCCCATAAATTGTTTGCTCACAAAATCCCTATGCATAGGAAGTGGTTTAGGCTTAAATGTGCTTGTCATATGATTCATGATGCTCTCTTTGTGTTTCAATTCTTTACTTTTATGCTAGCATCATTGAAATCATCATGCCTAGCTAAAAAGGCATTAAAGAAAAGCGCTTGTTGGGAGACAACCCAACATTTACCCCTACTGTTTTTTTGTGTTCACATGATTAAGCTACTGTGGTAATCATGTTTTATATGTTTTGTTTAAATAATGTTCCAAGTAAAGCCTTTGGGATAGTGTGGATGCTTGTTGATTTGATTATGTGCAAAAACAGAAACTTTTGCGTCAAGTGCTGGAATTTCTATTCTGTACTGGAGCATGAGAAAATTTTGAAATTTTTAAACAGTATTGGGTTACAAATTTTTTACGTTTTCCTAAATTTTCAGAATTTTTGGAGGTACAAAAGTATGGTTTTTAAATCGCCCACTACATGCTGTTCTGTTTTTGACAGATTCTGTTTTCGGTGCATAGTTTGCTTGTTTTAGTGTTTCCATAGCTTATATTATGAAATATAAGTTGTGGAAATGATAGACTACAGTATGCATTATGTGAGAACAATTATGAATCTTGTCTTGACAGTACCTAAGTGGATGATTTATTTTTATCATACTAACCTATCTCACAAGTTCCGTTAAGTTTTGTGTGATTGAAGTTTTCAAGTTTTAGGTGAGATATCGATATAAGGAGAATAAGGAGTGACAAGGCCCTAAGCTTGGGGATGCCCAAGGCACCCCAAGGTAATATTCAAGGAAGACTCAAGCATCTAAGCTTGGGGATGCCCCGGAAGGCATCCCCTATTTCGTCTTCAACATTATCGGTAACCTCACTTGGAGCTATATTTTTATTCATCACATAATATGGGTTTTGCTTGGAGCATCATTTTATTTTGTTAAGACTTGCTTTATGTTGTCAATAATCATGTTTTGTATCTTTTAGTTCAATAAAATGCCAATTATAGCCTTTACCATGCTCAGTTTGCAAGTTCATGTGTTGCTGTTTGAAAACAGAAAGTTTTCTGTTATGTCTAGAATATTCCTGAATAGTCAGGACATGATAAAAATCTGAAATTTTGACACAGTAAGCATGCATGAGTTCTCTGTCACGTGGTAATTTTTCAGAATTTTTGGAGTTAGGGAAATATGAATTCTTATTCACCCTTTACAGGCTGTTCTTTTTAGACAGATCTCGGTTATAGTTGCATTGTTTGCATATGTTGCTTGTTTAATGTTTCTATTTGTGGATAGGAGTATTAAATATGCAGAGGCATTTAGTATGCAATGTTTAATTATAATTTTAGTGATTTTCTATAGTAGAGAATGTTAAGGTTTTGAGTTGATTTATACTAACTTATCTCACGAGTTCTTGTTGAGTTTTGTGTGGATGAAGTTTTTAAGATTTAGGAGAAGCCATGATATAAGA
Organism: Elymus sibiricus; assembly: GCA_039707655.1. NCBI lineage: Eukaryota > Viridiplantae > Streptophyta > Magnoliopsida > Poales > Poaceae > Elymus > Elymus sibiricus. The sequence continues at coordinate 230,111,977 of CM077664.1, read as the reverse complement.
GGAATTAGGGAGACACAAGAGCTCAAGCTTGGGGATGCCCAAGGCATCCCAAGTTAATATTTCAAGAAGTCTCAAGCATCTAAGCTTGGGGATGCCCCGGTAGGCATCCCACCTTTCTTCTTCAACAACTATCGGTCAGTTTTGGTTGAGCCTAAGTTTTTGCTTCTTCACATGATATGTGCTATTCTTGGAATGTCATTTTATTTTGTTCTCTTTGTTGTTTGAATAAAATACTTAAGATCTGAAATTTTTAAATGAGAGAGAGTCCTCACATAGCTACCTATTTACTTAAACTACTCATTTGATCTTCACTTATATCTTTTTGGAGTAGTTTGGCATTTACTCTTGTGCTTCACTTATATCCTAAGAGTAAATTATTGAATGAATTGAATATCATAAAGTTGAAATTATATGTGCTTCATGTGCTTGTATCATGTCTAGTAGTAGTTTCACATTTGGGTCAGAAAGTGAAATCTATTGAAGCTTGACAATCGCAATATTGGTCATACAAGCAATTCATGAATGATTTGTATAAGGAAGAGAACATTCACATATAAATATATTATCTTGGACATCTTTAATGATTGTGAATACCCATTAATTATTTTCAAACTTGAGCAAATTAGTTGAAGTTGGACAAGGAAGACAACGTAATGAGTTATGTTTGGGTATATTTGCATAGAAGTTATATTGTTATGGATCCTCTAACATGTGGTGCTTGCTTAGGATCTTTTGCTAGCCAAAAATTCGTACTAAGTACAGATACTACTTGTGCATCCAAAAACCTTTAAACCCAGTTTCTTGCCATGAGTGTCCACCATATCTACCTATGGATTGAATAAGATCCTTCAAGTTGTCATCAAGTTGTCATCAGTGCTTAAGATCTTGTCATTGGTGCAATAAGCAATAAAAATTGCTCCTAAATATGTATGATTTTTTATTGCAAGGGAAAATAAGCGTTGTACGAACTTGTGATGGTAAAGAAATAAAAGCGACGGACTGCATAATAAAGGTTGTTATCACAAGGGACAATATAACGTGACGGTCCTTTGCATTAAGGGCTTGTGCATCCAAAAATAAAAAGCGCATGACAACCTCTGCTTCCCTCTGCGAAGGGCCTATCTTTTACTTTATGTATTTACTTTTATGCAAGAGTCAATAGTATTACTTCTCATTTCAACCTTAATTATTCTCTAGTTGGCAAGCATCATGTGGTGGGGAAAGATCCAGGCACATATGGCCAGTCAAATATATTTGATCATGAATTATTATTGTTGACAATTATCTCTATGATAAATAAGTTGGGAGGCAAAACATTAAGCCCCTATCTTTCTCTGTGTTCGATGGATGCCATTTGTTCTAAAAATATGCTTTGAGTACTAGCAATCATAGAAGACTATATGATAATTGAGTATGTGGAGCTCTTACTTAGACTTTGTTGAAATTAAGTTGAATTGCAATTGTTTGGTGACTAAGAACATAGGTTGTTAAGTTTCAAGAGAATGCATTGTTTGAACCATAACATGTGAATTGATTCCTACTTTATAATGATGAGTTTTATGAGGAAAAGTTGTTGTTATGATGCTAGGAAAAGTGATTGAAATTAGCATTGATCGAACTTATGCACTATGCTAGCATTCACACTTCATAAATTATTTCTTTTATCAGTTACCTACTCGAGGACAAGCAGGAATTAAGCTTGGGGATGCTGATACGTCTACAACGTATCTATAATTTATGAAGTATTCATGCCATGTTTATTATAGTTTTGTATGATTTTGGTGCACTTTTATATGGCTTTTATATGATTTTTATGGACTAACAGATTGACCTAGTGTCGTGGGTATGACCATCTATGGGGCCATCTAGCCCCTTGTGGTTTGGAAAGGGGTATCAACGTGCACAATGAGCATGAACAATGGAAGACGCAAGGGATTTACCCAGGTTTGGGCCGCTGAGAAGCGTAAAACCCTACTCCTGCTTTTGGTGTATTGGTTGTATGAAAGCACAAATACAAGGAGCGCTTCTCCCGGCAAGGTGCGGAGAGTGCTGCTACGCGAGACGTGCAAGTGTTTGAAAAGGGGGTCCGAATCCCTCTAATTATTGCCTTGGCCCTCCTTTTATAGCTCAAAGGGGTCACCACAGTGGCAAAACAGTAATTACATAGCGATTCGATAGCAAACAGTGCTATCATACCTAACTCTGCCAATTTAGGACAAAAGCATTAAATGCACCGTTAGGTGTCATGTGGAAAGGTAGTCCCGGCAAGGTTTCTGCACCGCTTGCCCAGCTACCTCGCATTATGCTGACATGCCTCCTGGACGGGTGCCATTAGAGGCAAATCCTGTCCCAGTGTGCTGACACGTGCCCGACAAGCCTTACCAACCAGCCTGCGCGGTCGACACCTCATCCACTAGCGAAAACCTGTGCGGTGAGGTGGAGCGGTGGAGCGCTCGAGGGCTGGCAGAAGCTTGCCGGTACGGAGCTTGCCGGGTATTCACCTTGTCGGTTTAGCCTTGCCGGCAAGGAATGTCTTCATCTTCGGTACTAGTTAGGTGCTTGTTGATGTTTTGTCTTGAGCTTCTCCCCAGTGGCTTCCGCGACTGGGTCTTGAGTCTTGGTCTTGGCGGTTTCCGGCAAGGCTTGGCCGGCAAGGAGGCTGCTACTATCTGTGCATAAGTCAGGGTATAAAATACCCATGTTTCATACACCGACAGGAGCCCCTGGGCCTGGGCCATACGCAATGCCGAAGCATCGTTGGGCTAGGCCCAAACGATGCATAGACACGCGGCGGGAAACTGCCGTTGTAATTTTCGTCATGATGGTTATCATGACGCACGTCCAATCCATGCATTAAATGCGGGTCATGGGAACTTGGACTGTTGCGGTTATATCGCGGTAGTGCGCCTGTAAAAAAACGTGGCTGGGGTAAACAGTGAAGAGCAAGCCCCGCCTAGCGCCTTCCCCATAAAAAGGCAACCGCGATGAGGCGCCGCTCATTCACCCCTGCTTTCCCCTGCTTCGTCTTCTTCCTCACACCAGAACCGCTTCCGCCGCCGCCGCCACCACTGATCCGCACCTCGATTCAGCCACCTTCTTCCTCTCCAATTCTTGATGGCGCCCAAGAGGGCCGACGCGGTGGGGAAGAAGCCCGCCAAGCCGCTCGATCCCAAGGCAGAGGAGAAGAAGAAGGCACTGGAAGAGCTGGAGAAGCGGCGGAGGGAGAATGCGATCTTCTCGCCGTGTTCCTTAGACGCCAACGAGCTGATCAGGAGGTACGCTTACATGTGGGGGAGAGATACCAAGGACCACAAGGTGCCCGTAGTGCTCCCCGAGGGCGACAAGGATCCATCAGATTCATATCCGTTCTTCTGCGCATATTTCTACTGCGGCCTGGTTCCCCCATTCTCGAATTTCTTCAGTGCCATGATGTTCAGTTACGGGTTCAGGCTGTTGGATTTCACTCCGAATGCAATGACTTGTATGGCTGTTTTCGTCCACCTGTGCGAGAACTTTGTCGGAGTCGCCCCCAATGTGGATCTGTACCGTCACTTTTTCATTCCCTGGATTGAAGACAAATCACTCTCCGGCGGCGTGGCCTGGATCCCCAGGGCAAAAACCAAGGGTGAGTACCTTGCCGGGCAGCTCCACCTCAAGTGGGACGAGTGGAGAGCGGAGTGGTGCTGGATCCAGGAGAAGGACTTTCCCCAGTTCTGCATACCGCGTACGACGAGGGTTGTGTGCGGCAAGAATTGGAGCAGTATAGGTGCTACTGACGCCAAGCTTCGTCCGGCACTGAACAGGATCGCCCGCCTCAAGGCCACCAATCTGACCATAGAGATGGTTGGAGCTGACTTCCTCCGGCGATGCATAGCGCCGCTACAAAAGAGAGAGAGATTCGCTTGGCAATACCAGAACGCCGCCGACGTCATGCGGCTGTACCCTGGGACCGGCAACAACTTGTCGGTTATGGAGCACGCCTGCCTCTGCGAACAGCTGTTCCAGAAGACTGGCACATTCCACCTGCCGGATAAGATCGTCCCACTACACATCAACTCCGCCAAGGTTTCCATCCTGGCGGTGATGCCGAACTGCGACGCTCACGGAATGAAAGCGGACTGGGATCTGCCCACCTTAGAGCACGAGATGGAGTGGGCCTCCAACTTGACGGAGATAGCTTCCCGGAAGGAGACGGATCTCATCTGGGCCACCACCGAGGAAGAACTAGCGTACATCGCCAGCAAGGCCGCAGAGATCGCGAGGATCAACGCGGCGGGCGGTTCTAGTGCCATGGCAGTCGAGGATGATGAAGAGGAGCATTCCGAGGAAGAGGCTGCCGAAGGGCAACAAGAGGAGCCTGCCGGGGGTGAGATTGCCATGGCTGGGGTTGCCGGGACCGACGCTGTCGGGACCGAGGTTGTCGGGTCCGACGCTGCCGGGACCGAGGTCTCTAGAGAACCCGAAGAAGAGGAAGGCCCTCGAACCCCAAAGAGGAGGCGCCGTCTTCGGAGGGCGGTCAGTCAAGAGCCGGTGCGTGCCTCTTCGCCGAGAGTTGGCCCCACGGTGAAGAAGACGACCATGAAGACCGGCTGCCAAGAAGAAGTACGCCGGCAATCGATCCGGCGTCCCCGAACTCAGCCCTCATCTCCTCAGCAGGAGGTGGTCGAGGAAGTCGAATCCATCCAGACGACGGGTTCACCTCCCCCGGCACTCAAGAGGGCCAGAGAATCGCCTCCGCCAGTGATGTACGACTTCGACGTCCTCGGCGAGTCTGAAGAGGAGGAGGAGTAAGTGACTTCGCTTATTTCCGTCAAGCCTTAATTCCATCTGATTGTCGTTTTAACTTGGTTTCTTCTGTCTTGACAGGGACCCAAAACTGCTTGTGCACCGGTCGAAGCGGCCCAGGTCTGCAGCAGCACAGGATCCTGCGGCAAGTGCTGGGCAGGGGGTTGCGATGGCCGAGGCCATTGTCATCAGCCCCCAGCTCAGCCCCCTGCGTGAGGATGTGGTGCAGGTGCCTCCCACTAGCACCAGTACTGGAGTTCCTACTGCTGAGCCTGTCGTGGAGATGGAGGAGGCCCACCAAGAGGCGGATCCAACCGTGGCTCCCCCATCGATCAATGTTCTGGAGAGCGCTTCCCCGACAAGGGCCTCCACCGATGAGCCTGCCCACACGGGGGCCACCCCGACGAGCGGGGCCGCTGACGACCGTGCGCCGGTAATGCGAGTTGCCGGGGAAGGAGACGTCCCTCCTCAGCAAGCACCAACGGGTAATCCTCTTGCCTTTGGATACCTCTTCCGGGAAAGATTTCCTTTTTGTCTTCTTGAACTTGACTTGTGATTTTGGAACCCTATTTTACCTTTGTTCCTGCTTCGATCCACAGCTCCGACCCCTCCTGAAGAAGGTGAAGTTCTTGTGGAAGTAGCCACTATCGCAAGGGACGCCACTGATGAAGCCGCCAAGATCGCCGCTGAGGAGGGCCTGGCACAAGTTGCCGAGGAGACCAGAACACTCCCCGAAGAATCTAAGAGATCCTCCGGCAACGCCTCCGACCCCGCCAGGGTGACTGTGGAGAAGGCGCCCGTCAACGCCGACGCGCCGACCCCCGGCAACCAACTAGCGATGACAACCTTGCCGGCCATGTCAAGCAGCTTGGCGTTGGTTACTTCCCAGCACGGGTCCGGAGCCCCCAAATCATCTGGCACTGTGGGGCCGAACTTTGACGAAGAAATAGCTCGGATCCTGCTCCCTCTGGTCCAAAGAACCGATGAGTCCACCGATGTGGCCGACAATAACGAAGACCTTGCCTTCATGGAAATCATGGCCGTCGGTTTCAAAGGGGTCCAGGAATGGTACGGTCGGAGGTGGGATAAGGTGCAAGAGGAACGCAAAGCTGCGGATCTGGTCGACCAGAAGTTGAGAGAGAAGGCGGACGAGCTGCGCACATGGTACAGCCAGCAGGCCCGCAATCTCAACGCCGCCAAAGAAGAGGCAGCAATCCGTGACGGCAAGCTGACAGAGCGCGAAACGCTGCTCAATGCCAGAGAGAAGGATCTTGCCACACGGGAAGGAGCCCTTGCCGCCACTCTTCACAGCAAGGATAATGAGATTGAAGCGCTCCTTAAGCAGTGGACTTAGGAGCTGGAAGACGGGTACAAGAAATTTGTCGAAGCTCGGGCCTTGGAGAACGCCACCAAGCTTACGGAGGTTGCTGATAAGGCTGCCGCCGCTGCCTCCGCCAAAGCAGAACTGGAATCCCAGGTGGCCAAATTGAAGGAGCATCTTGTCGGCAGCGGCAAGGAAATCGAGGCTCTCAAGGACGAAGCGCTGAAGGCAGCCCGCACTCTAGGGGACTTGCAAGTGCAGCTGTCGTCCAAGAACCAAGATCTTGATGCCGCCGCCAAGACAATTGGGGATCTGAAATCCCAACTGGCCGCCGTGGTAACAGCTTCAGAATCTGCCAAGGAGAGGGAGAGTGTCTTGACAGAGAAGCTGGAGAAGGAAGAGGCCTTGAAGAAGGAGGTTGAGAACAACTATGCCCAGCTGCACGAGAACCTCTCCCTCTGGACCAGCAGGCTCGTCAACGCCGCCGAATGCATCAGCTCCCAAATCGCCGTGATGGACATGAAGAGCTGGTGCTTCACCGTCAACGACAAGGAGGCCACCAGCGTCCGCCTGACCAAGTTCTTTGAGGGTCTTATCGACGCCTTGAAGACGTATCACGAGGACAGGTCTGCTTCGTTCGCCGATGAATCCCGGAAGTTTGCGCGCGAAATTGTATACAGGGTGCTGCTCAAGATCGCTCATCGCAATCCCGGCCTCGATCTCTCCAGGGTCTTCAGGAGGTTGCCGGCGAGCACCGACGTCACTGCTGCCGACAAGATCGCTGCTCCTCTCGCCGACAAGGTTCTCCAAATCCCCAGGGTCCAGGGCGATCGTCGGGATTGAGTTTGCCGTTACATTCATCACCGTGCTGCATGTGACAGACACATTTGATCTTAAGTCAGGGCGCACTGTTTCTGCAATGTAATATAACTTATGTTGCTTGAATGCATGATGTTCCCCTTGCTTTATTTCGCCTTTGTATGATCGCATCCCTACGCTGTTTGGAAACTTGCCGGTGCGCACACTTGCCGCGAGCGCTTCGAGGAACGGGTCCTTAGCAGCCTGCTGGAAGTGTCGCTGCCGGCAAGGCTACTTGCCGGGACAGAATGTAGCTGCTAGGCTTGCCGAGCGGACTCGAGGCAAGCTAGAGCGCAGACCGATTGCGACAAGATTCCTTTCGCGTGTAGGTTTCTCATACAAAGCACAGAATCGTTCAAGGGAAATCGTGAATGTAACAAGAAAAAATTTCTAAAGTTTTTCAACTTAGCTTTTCCTTGCGTCGTTTTTCTCGTTGTATGAAATGATTGCTTGAGCGTCATTAAAATGGTACCCATCTCCACTCCCCCCGGGAAACTTGCACGCGAGGGATCCTTCTGTCCTTTTAAGAAAAAGAAAGAAGAGAAAAGAATGGTTTGGGAACCTTGACGGTCCATCAGTCATTCCATACAAGCTAAAGTGTAAACCACAACATCGCATGCAACCACATATAAATGAATATGTACGAGGAGTTGCGAAAACACTTATCTTTATTATGCACAGGATCTGCGCCTGGCTTTGTACAAAGGGTTACATGTCTTGCCGACAAAGCTTGTACAAAAGGGGTTGCCGGGAGGTGTCCCGGCAACTGCGCCTTATGGGTAGAACTTGCGAAGATGCTCAATATTCCATGAGTTTTGCACTTGAATGCCATCTTCGGTCTCCAGATGGACTGCGCCAGGTCTGGTGACTCATACTACCCGGTAAGGGCCTTCCCACTTCAGCGTCAACTTGTTTGATCCCTTGGCGGACTGAACGCGCCGAAGAACAAGGTCGCCTTCCTCAAGGCTTCGGGCATGCACTTTGCGGCTATGATAGCGGCGCGAGGCTTGCTGGTAGCATGCGGCTCGCACAGCCGCCCGAAGACGATCTTCCTCAAGGAGCGTTGCGTCGTCTTGCCGCAGCTGCTCTTGCTCAGCTTCATCATAAGCGAGCACTCGAGGTGACCCATATATGAGTTCCGTGGGGAGCACCGCTTCTGCACCATAGATTAGGGAGAAGGGCGTTTGGCCGGTAGCTCGATTTGGTGTCGTTCTGAGTGACCAAAGAACCGCCGGCAACTCATCAATCCAGTGTCTTCCACACTTGCGCAGCTTGTCAAAGGTTCTTGTCTTGAGGCCACGCAGCACTTCAGCATTCATCCTTTCCGCCTGGCCGTTGCTTCTCAGGTGAGCAACAGACGCAAAACAGATTTTGCTGCCAAGGTCTTGGATATACTGCATGAAGGTGCGACTCGTGAATTGTGTGACATTGTCGGTGATGATTCTATTAGGAACCCCGAAACGGCAAACTAATCCTTTGAATAACTTGACGGATGATTACGCTGTCACCTTTCTCACTGGCTCCACTTCAGGCCACTTTGTGAACTTGTCGATGGTGACGTACAAGAACTCAAAGCCCCCGGCAGCACGGGGGAAGGGGCCCAAGATATTGAGCCCCCAGACCGAAAAGGGCCAGGAGAGAGGGATTGTTTGGAGAGCTTGAGCTGGCTGATGTATGTTCTTTGAATGGAACTGGCATGCTTCACACATGGTTACTAGCTCAGTCGCATCCTGGAGGGCAGTGGGCCAATAGAAGCCTTGCCGGAATGCTTTGCCGGCAAGTGCCCTTGATCCCATGTGAGAGCCACATATGCCTCCGTGTATCTCTGCCAACAGCTTTAGTCCGTCTTCCCGGCAAATGCACTTCAATTTCACACCGTTTGGTCGCTTTCTGTACATAATGCTATCCACAAACTGATACATACTTGACTGGCGGGCTACTTTCTCATCTTCTTCTTGCTCATTGGGAAGTTCTCCTGCTTGAAGGAAACGGACTATCTATTGTGCCCATGCCGGAGCCTGCGGCTCGATGACAAGGACTAAAGGCACCTCTTCGACCACGGGAGCGCTTGCTTCTGCGACAAGAACCTGGGGTTCTGCGCTAAGCGACTGCTCACCGGCAACCGTGTTGTTGTTCCCGGCAATATCCTTGTCGGCGGCTTCCGGGAGCTCTACTGGAAAATACTTGCTGGTATCCAACTTCCTTCTCTTACTGGCCTGCGTTGATGGAGTGACTGTTGGTTGATTCAAACAGAGCACAAACGTTCCCGGTTCCACGGGAAGCTTTTGAGCGGCACATTTTGACAGGCTATCAGCAATGCTGTTTTCCGCACGAGGGACGTGCTCTGTTTGTAACCCGTCAAAGTGTTCTTCCAATTTCCTCACTTCTTCCACGCACGCTTCCATCAACGGGCTTTGGTAATCTTTGTTTACTTCCTTCACAACAAGTTGTGAGTCACCGCGGATGATTAATTTTCTGATCCCAAGGTCCACTGCGATCCGAAGACCGGCAAGGAGTCCTTCGTACTCAGCAATGTTGTTTGTGGCTTGCTCCCTGGGAAAGTGCATTTGAACCACGTACTTGAGGTGCTCTCCGGTGGGTGCGATAAGCAACACTCTGGCACCGGCGCCTTGCAGCGAGAAGGCACCGTCAAAGTACATGATCCATTCCTTGGCTGTCTCTTTGCCGGGGAGAGCTGTTTCTTGAACTTCTTCGTCTTGCGTTGGCGTCCATTCTGCAATGAACTCCGCCAAGGCACTTCTCTGGATGGTTGAAGTGCTTTCAAACTTAAGCGCAAAGCTTGACAATTCCAACGCCCACTCCACTATCCTGCCGGTTGCCTCTGGATTTCTCAAGATGCGTTGCAACGGAAAGCGGGTGACGACGGTGATCTCATGTGCTTGGAAGTAGTGACACAGCTTTCTCGAGGCCATAAGGAGGCCGAAAAGCAATTTCTGCACTCCAGAGTATCTTGATCTAGCCCCCTGTAGAAGGGAACTAACAAAATACACGGGTCACTGTATCATCTTCTTCTTCGGCACCACTTGCTGATCAGCTTCACTTGCTTGCGCTACCTTTGACTTGTCGGCACCAGATCTTGCCGGAGAAGACTCCGGTCTGTCGCTGGACGGGTTTGCCGTGGCTGCTTCCTCGTCATCGAGTTCCCTCTGTGCCACTAATGCAGCACTAGCCACTTGATTCGTTGCCGCTACATATAGCAGCAACGGCTCTTGTGGTCTATGTGCAACTAGTGTTGGCGCGGAGGAGAGGTATCTTTTCAAGTCCTGCAGCGCGGCCTCCGCTTCCGGAGTCCATTTCATCGGACCTGCCTTTTTCAAAATCATGAAAAACGGCAGGGCGCGCTCAGCGGATCTCGAAATGAACCTACTCAAGGCAGCAACGCAGCCGGCAAGACGCCGCAGATCTTTGACACTTTTTGGTGCTTGAATCTGCTCAATGGCTTTGATCTTGTCGGGATTTGCTTCGATTCCTCGTTGAGATACAAAGAATCCGAGAAGTTTTCCGGATGGGACGCCAAACACACACTTCTCGGGATTGAGCTTCAAGTTGATTTTGCGCAAGTTTGCAAATGTCTCTTCTAAATCTTGAATGAGGGTAGATTTGTCCTTGGTCTTGACTACTATATCATCCATGTATGCTTCCACATTCCTGTGCAGCTGAGGCCCAAAACCAATTTGGACTGCCCTTGCAAATGTTGAACCGACACTCTTTAATCCGAAAGGCATACGCACGAAGCAGTACGTGCCACATGGAGTAATGAATGCGGTTTTCTCCTCATCCTCCTTGGCCATGAATATCTGATGGTATCCAGAGTATGCATCAAGGAAGGAGAGCAAATCACAGCCGGAAGTAGAGTCTACAATTTGATTAATGCGCGGCAAGGGGAAAGGATCCTTTGGACACGCTTTGTTAATATCAGTGTAGTCAATACAAAGTCTCCACTTTCCGTTTGTTTTGCGCACCACAACTGGATTTGCCAACCAAGTTGGATGTAGTACACCTCTAACCAATCCTGCTGCCTCAAGCTTCTTGATTTCTTCGGCAATGAACTGTTGCTGCTCCAACGCTTGCTTCCGAACTTTTTGCTTGACGGGCCGGGCGTGGGGACAGACGGCAAGGTGGTGCTCAATTACCTCCCTGGGAACACCGGGGATGTCAAATGGTCGCCATGCGAACACATCGACATTCGCCCGCAGGAAGGCAACGAGCGTGCTTTCCTATTTGTTGTCAAGGGTGGCACTGATGGTGAAGGTACCGTCAGTGCCGTCCTCCCTAGCTGGCACCTTTTTGGTTGCCGGTGAAGCAGCTTTGGATTTCTTACCGGCAAAGCACTCCGGCAAGTCTTCAACAGGCGCGCAGCACTCCGAAGAGGTCCGCTTCCCGGAATCCTTGCTGGAAGTCTTGTCGGGCTTCTTGCTTTCCTTCTTCTTGGCGGGAGCTGGCGCCTTGGCGGCCTCCGCTGCAACCGCATCTCTGTACATCTTATCGACGCAAATGACTGCATCTTTCTTGTCGGAGTTGATGGAAATGACACCCATTGGCCCTGGCATCTTCAACGTGTTGTATGCATAGTGAGATGCTGCCATGAATTTTGCCAAGGCTGGGCGGCCAAGAATTCCGTTGTACGGCAAGGGGATCTTGACGACGTCAAACACAATCCTATCCGTTCTGTAGTTCAGTTCCCCGCCAAACGTCACCGGCAATGTGATCTTTCCCTTGGGCTGGCTTCTTCCCGGGTTTACTCCTTGAAACGTGCCCGTTTTCTCGAGCTCCTCGTCGGGGATCTGCAGCCTCTTGATAACTTCCGGAGAGATCAGATTCAGGCCGGCCCCACCGGCAACTAACATCTTTGTTACTTGGAGGTTGCGTATCATTGGTGAAACCAACAACGGCAAACACCCGACCGCAGTTATGCGATCAGGGTGGTCCTCAGCATAAAAAATGATAGGCGTGTGTGACCATTTGAGTGGCTTTTGAGAGCCCATTGCCGGTTCTGCCGCATTAACCTCACGCGCCCACTGCTTAAGTTGGCGGTGAGAGGAGTGCAAGGATGCTCCTCCGTCAATGCACATGGCATCGGTTGCCTTCTGGAATTCTTGTTCGCTGGTCTCATCATCATCCTCTTCATCACTCCCATCATCTTCTTCTTTCTTGTCTCGGCCTCTAGCAGGCTTCTCTTTCTGCTGCTTGGCCTTGCCGCGGTGGCCTCCTCGACCACCACGGCCCTTTTTGCCGGATCCACCAGCACCATCTTGACCCTTCTCTTTGTCACGCTTTTCGTATTCGGCCTTTTGTTTCTCAACAAGGTGCTCGACTTGTCGGCACTCTTGGAGATCATGGCCTTTGGTGCGGTGAATCTTGCAGTACGGCCCATCAGACTTGCTGGCCTTCTCATTCACCGCCGCCTCCTGACAAGCGGCGCATACAGCTGCCTCCTTGCCAGAGTTCTCAGTCTTGGCTTCCTTGGCGGGCTCAGAGTTGCCGGAGCCTTCGACAGCCATAACGGTCTTGCCTTTGCACTTCTGTTGCGCTTTCAGCCTTTCTTCCTCGGGGTGGCAGCATCATCGTCCTCAGAATCTACCTCGGCACCAGCGTCCTCCCCGGGAAGCCTCCTTCCTTCCTCAGCGCGTGCACACTTATCCGCCAACGTGTAGAGCTCGTTGACGGTCTTGGGCAACTTGACGTTCATTTTCTCCCGCATCCTTCGATTGCACACATTCGTGTGAAAGGCGGCAATGACAGCTGCGGGGTGCACATCTGGGATGTTACGATGCACATGGCTAAACCTCTGGATGTACTTGCGTAAAGTTTCACCATCCCTTTGTGGGATCACTTGCAGGTCGCTGGGCTGTCCAGGGGCCTTGTGGCCTCCGGTAAAGGCACCAACTAATTTGTTGCAGAGATCTGACCACGAAGAAATGGAGTTCTTCGACAATTTCATCAGCCAAGACCTCACGTTGGGTTTCAATACCAATGGGAAGTAATTGGCGAGGATTTTCTCATCTCTTCCCCCGGCAGCTTGCACGGCAATCGTGTAGATGCCCAGAAACTCTGCCGGGTTTAGCTTGCCGTCATACTTCTCTGGTACTTTCGGCTTGAAGGCCCGGACCGACGGCCATCGGACTTGCCGCAGCTCACGGGTGAAGGCGGGACACCCAACCTCGTAAGGTAGATATCCGCCAACCCCTGGCGCAGGCTCATCAATGATGGGGCCGTTGCGCGCGTCGGATTGACGGCGCGCCTCCCGGCGCCATTCGATAGTGGTGCGGGCATCTTCCGCCCGCCTGTCTCGCAACACTTGTCGCTGGTCTTGCCGCGCTCGCGGATCCGAAGAGGCCATCGACACTTCGTCGGGCTCGAAAGATCGTCGAGCCTGCCGCGGTTGTTGGTGTCGCTGCTGTTGAGATTGTTGCCGCTGAGGTGATTGCACCGTTAGCGTGGTACTGTCAACGCGGCCACCAGCTAGAGCTGCTGGTGTTGTTTGCGGACGCCGTGAGGGCTCCGCCTGCTGCGATTTACTGGCCTCGGCAAACCCAATCAAGCTTTGGATGGTGGCCCTCCACTCATCCATCTTTTCTGCCGCTGGAGGGAAGTTCAGCAGCATCCGAGCTCGTGCCATAGCTTCTGCCGCAGTGGCTGGCATGGCCGGAAGTGAAGAGCGCGACGTCGCTCTACTCCTGGTAGAGCCAGCAAGAGCGCCATCGCGGTCTTGCTGCCGCGGCACATGATCAGCATTGGGTCGCCGTGGCGGAGGTGATGCCTGACGATCTGGGATATGATCGACAGGGGTCTTGCCGTGAGGTCGCTGCTGCCCGGAGTCGTTGACGCCGCTTGGGGTCGCGCCGCATCTGTCATGTGATGGGTGCGGCGTGTGTCTCGACGCAGCATCCCTGGATGTCGCCACGGCGGGATCTTGGCTCGTGTCAGCCCGGGCGTTGCCGCTCCGGTGGCTGCGTTCGTCGGCGCGGCGAGGAGGAGGAGGAAGGAGAGGTCATCCATCCGCTCCGCCCGCGCCGTCACGGCTCTGCTCGCCGGAGGATCGAGCAGGTCGACCGCCTCCAGCGCGCTCGTCTCCTGCACCGACCGCAGTGGGCGTGGCGACCGCGCTGCCTGCGCTGGTAGTGCCAACCGCGGTATCCGCACCGCCCGCATTGGCCGCGCCACCTGCGGATGCGTGCGGGGTGGCCGTCATCGTGATGCCCTTCTTCTTGGGCGCCATCGACGACGGGGAAGTTGACGAAGGTGATGAAGAAGACGCGCAATCCACTGATCAAGGTTCGCGCAAGCAACCTTCCCCTACCTGGCGCGCCAAATATGGCGTGGGTACGACCATCTGTGAGGCCATCCAGCCCCGTGTGGTTCGGAGAGGGGGATCAACGTGCACAAAGAGCATGAACAATGGAAGACGCAAGGGATTTACCCAGGTTCGGGCCACTGAGAAGCGTAAAACCCTACTCCTGCTTTTGGTGTATTGGTTGTATGAAAGCACAAGTACAAGGAGCGCTTCTCCCGGCAAGGTGCGGAGAGTGCTGCTACGCGAGACGTGCAAGTGTTTGAAAAGGGGGTCCGAATCCCTCTAACTGTTGCCTTGGCCCTCCTTTTATAGCTCAAAGGGGTCACCACAGTGGCAAAACAGTAATTACATAGCGATTAGATAGCAAACAGTGCTATCATACCTAACTCTGCCAGTTTAGGACAAAAGCATTAAATGCACCATTAGGTGTCATGTGGAAAGGTAGTCCCGGCAAGGTTTCTGCACCGCTTGCCCAGCTACCTCGTATTATGCTGACACGCCTCCTGGACGGGTGTCATTAGAGGCAAATCATGTCCCAGTGTGCTGACACGTGCCCGACAAACCTTACCAACCAGCCTGCGCGGTCGACACCTCATCCACTAGCGAACACCTGTGCGGTGAGGTGGAGCGGTGGAGCGCTGGAGGGCTGGCAGAAGCTTGCTGGTACGGAGCTTGCCGGGTATTCACCTTGTCGGTTTAGCCTTGCCGGCAAGGAATGTCTTCATCTTCGGTACTAGTTAGGTGCTTGTTGATGTTTTGTCTTGAGCTTCTCCCCAATGGCTTGGCGGTTTCCGGCAAGGCTTGGCCGGCAAGGAGGCTGCTACTGTCTGTGCATAAGTCAGGGTATAAAATACCCATGTTTTATACACCAACACCTAGTGCCCAGTGCTAGTTGCCGTTTTCTGCTTGTTTTTGGTTTTACAGAAAATCCATATCAAATGAAGTCCAAATGCAGCGAAACTTTTTGACGATTTTTTCTGGATGGAAACAGACCCAGGAAGCTTCGGGGGAGCAGCAGAAGACCCACAGGGGCCCCACAAGCCACCAGGGCGCGCCACCCCCCCCCCCAGGGGTGCCCTGGTGCCTCGTGGGCCCCCTGTGGCACCTCTTTGCTTGATTCCAACGCTGAAAAAACATATATATTCAGAAACCCCTGAAAGTTAACCTAGATGAGTTTTTTACGCCGCCGCAAGCCTTTGTACCTCCACGATCTCATCTACAGCCCTTTTCCGGCACCCTGCTGGAGGGGGGAATCATCACCGGAGGCCATCTTCGTCATCCCGGCGGTCTCCATGAGGAGGAGGGAGTAGTTCACCCTCGAGGCTAGAGGTATGTACAAGTAGCTATGTGTTTGATGTCTCTCTCTCTCTCTCTCTCTCTCTCTCTCTCTCTCTCTCTCTCTCTCTCTCTCTCTCTCGTGTTCTTGATTTGGCACGATCTTGATGTACCGCGAGCTTTGTTAATATAGTTGGATCATATGGTGTTTTTCCCTCTCTATCTTGTTGTGATGAATTGAGTTTTTACCTTTGAGGTTTCACTATTATCGGATTGAATACTTTTATGGATTTGAGAACACTTGATGTATGTCTTGCATATGAATACCCGTGGTGACAATGGGGTATTATATTGATTCACTTGATATATGTTTTGGCACTCAACTCGCGGATTCCCGAGGTGACATTGGGGTAATCTATGCATAGGGGTTGATGCACGTTTCCGTCCTACTTTCTCCAATAGAAATCTTGGGGCACTCTTTGAAGTTCTTTGTGTGGATTGAATATTATGATTATGAAGTTGTTTGATACATATCGAATAATCAACTCACGAATACTTGTGGTGACATTGGAGTATCTAGGTGACATTAGAGTTGGTTGATGCGTATCATATGGTGTTATTTTAGTACGAACTCTAGGGCTGTTCATGACACTTATAGGGATGGCTAAATAGATTGATCGGAAAAGATAACTTTGAGGTGGTTTCGTACCCTACAACAATTTATATCTTATGTTCTCCGCTAATAGGAACTTTGGAGTGATTCTTTGTCGCACGTTGAGGGATTGTTATATGATCCAATTATGTTAGCATTGTTGAGAGATTGCACTAGTGAAAGTAGGAACCCTAGGCCTTGTTTTCAAGCTTTGCAATACCGTTTGTGCTCACTTTTGTTACTAGTTACCTTGCTGTTTTTATATTTTCAGATTACAAAAACCCATATCTACTATCCATACTACACTTGTATCACCATCTCTTCGCCGAACTACTGCACCTATACAATTTGCCATTGTATTGGGTGTGTTGGGGACACAAGAGATTTCTTGTATTTGATTGCAGGATTGTTTGAGAGAGACCATCTTCATCCTACGCCTCCCACGGATTGATAAACCTTAGGTCATCCACTTGAGGGAAAATTGCTACTGTCCTACAAAACTCTGCGCTTGGAGGCCCAACACGAGTCTACAAGAATAAGTTCTGTAGTAGACATCACAGGC
Source organism: Elymus sibiricus (assembly GCA_039707655.1). Taxonomy (NCBI): domain Eukaryota; kingdom Viridiplantae; phylum Streptophyta; class Magnoliopsida; order Poales; family Poaceae; genus Elymus; species Elymus sibiricus. The sequence continues at coordinate 230,095,209 of CM077664.1, read as the reverse complement.
ACCTCGGGAGCCATGGCGCCGCCTCCAGAGGCCGCCTCCCGAGGCTCGGCATCCCCAGCTTCAGGAGCCGTGTCCACCTGCGGCTCCGGAGGGACCACTTGCTCCTTCTCCACCTCCACGCGCTTCGTTCTGGCATCAGAGCGGCGGGTGGCCTCCTCTCGCCCCTCGATGCCTGCGGCAGGCGCCTGGGCCCCCTCCGAGACAGGGGTCCTCTTTGTCGTCTTCTTCTTCTTCTCCTTCTTCGTGGATGCCCTACGCAAGGCGGAGGCTCAGCCCCAGGCTGCGGGGCAAACGCAAAATGAAAAAGGTAAGAGAGGCACTTACTCGTCATTGGCAACCCACTTCCTTTTCTTTAGGGCCGACGGCGGGCGGTCCTCGCTGTCGCCCTCGCGAGGCCTCCTCCTGAGACCTGCTCCTGAGGTGCCCTTCTAAGGCCCGGAGGCCTCGTCCTCATCGTCGTCCTTCTTGGCGGGGGGCTCGGTTGCCCCTCCGCACGCACCAGCGTCCTCCGCGGGGGCCTCGGTGCCCCCGCCACCGGCGTCAATTTCCTCCACGCGCGGCTCGCCTGCCGTCGCGCTGGAGCTCCCTTTGCCACCCGCCTCGGCAGGACGGGAGGGCTCGACCCTGAACCGGGCGTCGTTGTCGTCATCAACGTCGTCTTCGAGGTCGCGGATGAGTTGGCGGCGGGTCCGCGTGGCGGGGCCGCCGTCACTCCCCTCCGTGTCGCCGCCCGAGGCCTCAGCGTCGTCCAGGTCCCCCGAGCCGGGGACCACCACGAACGGGTTCTCGCGAGGCCCTTCATGGCCCTCCGGCACAAGGCCCCACTCATCGAAGTTCGGCATCTCTGCGACCAGCTTCTCGGTCCCCTCATTGCGGTACAGCGGGAGCGTGTCTTCGGGCGGGTCCCCCGCAGTGCTGCCAAGCATGATCTGCATGATTCCGTCCACCACCCCCAACTTCAGGCTGGCGACACTCAGCTGCATGGGGTCCTTCGTGCCGGTGATTTTCCACACCAGGTGCGAGCGCAGCTGGAGTGGAGCTAAGCGCCGCTGTAGGAACTCCTTGACGACCATCGCCCCCGTGAGGCGTGCCGCCTTGTGGTCCGCCAGCCGCTCCCAGACGGGCGCCAACCTCGGGTCGGTGAGCTTCTTGTGCTCCCACCCCAAGCTCTTCACGGCAGGGGTCGTCGGCTCCATCAGCAGCTGGTTGCGGTGGCGCGCCTCCATGTAGATCCAGCACTGCCGGTAGCCTTCCACCTTATTCGGGATCTTCAGGCTGATGATGTCGTTCTCTGTCGCCTTGATGGCGAGGAACGAGGCACACGCAGAGCGGTGGTTTGCCGCGGAGATCCGCAGGCTGAAGAAGTGGCGGAAGAGTGCCACCGAGGGCATCACGCCCACGAAGGCCTCGCAGTAGAAGGTGAAGATGGCGAGGAGGAAGATGAAGTTGGGTTGAAGATGGAGAGCTTGGATCTGGTAGTGGGTGAGGATGGCATTGAAGAAGTCCGAGAACGGCAGCACCAGGCCGGCGTAGAAGCTGTGGACGAAGAAGGGGAATGTCGTCGCCTCCAGATCGCGCCGCGCGCGCGCCCGGCCAGATCTTCGTCGCCCCCTTCTCGTTCTGGTCACCGGCGACCATCGAGAGCACCTTGTCCAGTCCCTCCCGGTTCACGATGATGGAGCATTGCAGGGCTGGCTCCGCGGCCGGCACGCTCGGCGCCGCGGCCGCCGCCTTGCCCTTCTTGCCGGCGGGCGCCATTGCTACGCGACGAGGCTTGGGAAGCAAAGGAGAAAGGAGCAGTGCTCGGGGAAGGAAGCGCAAGAGATCAGGTGCTGGAGGAGAAAGCAAGGGGGAAGCAATGATGGCCTGCGCCCCGCGCGGGCAAACTTTATGGCAGGGCGAGCAGTTTCCAAGGCGTAGTGGGGAAGTGGGGGCGTCCCACGTCCCATCGTGCGCCATGCGTCGAGCCTGGCCCCGCAATCTGTCAGGGCCCGCGCCGTTTCGCTCCCAACAGGCGGGAACGTGCGCGCCACGGGCCCGAGGGCTACTGTCGGGCCATCGAGAACCAGGGTACCCTGGCCCGTCTGCCTACGGCCCAGGATTCGACGCCTGGCGAAGGCCCAAGACGCGGCCCTTCTAAGGATGCCGCGAAGCGAAGACACCTCGCGAGGCATCAGCCCCGCGAGGACCCCTCCTCAAGGCATGAACCAGTCGCACTTAGCCGCAGCAGCGGCAGAGACCTCGCGAGGCTGCCTCCCGAGGCGGCCCCCCGAGGTGGCCGCCCGAGGCCATCCGAGCCTGACGTCGGCTGCGCGGTCCTGTGCCCACCACATGGGTGATGCGCGTAGCGACGAACGGCAGCAAAGGCCGTGCCAGCAGGCACGGACAGAGAGGCTTTCCTCTTTGGTGCTAAAGGGGCAGCCCCAGCTGCCCATCTCCAAAGCAAGTCCCAAGGACAGCCCGTTTGGTGAAAGAAGACCAAGACAGCAAGGCGCGCAGGGCGGAGGTCACCACCGAGCCCACCGGCGCATCATGGATCATGCTTTTGCAGGCGAAGACCGCCTTTAGTCAGGATAGACTGAGCGCCTGTCCCCTTTCAAAAATGCCAAGTGTAGCAACCCTTCCCGCCTAAGTTTTCAAGGGAAGAGGACCAGGGCGGCTATAAAAGGGGCAGAGCCGCCATTGTAGAGGGGATCGATGCCTCTGCCTCCTATCTTGTATGCGAGAACATCCTCTTGCCCACAGAAATCCCAACCACAAACAGGAGTAGGGTTTTACACCGCAAGGTGGCCCGAACCTGGGTAAACCATCGTGTCCCCTGTCGTGCCTCCGCATAGCGCTCTCGCCGTAGTCTCGCCGTGGTCACCCTTGGTCGGAAAGAACCAGCTTGCCCCCAGTGTTCAAACCTCTAGTTTCCTCCAGAGCCCCGGCTCTGACAGAATTGTATTGACCGGAAACTTAAATACATGTGTGGATACATAAAGAACACCGTGTCCCTAGTGAGCCTCTACTAGACTAGCTCGTTGATCAAAGATGGTTAAGGTTTCCTAACCATAGACATGAGTTGTCATTTGATAACGGGATCACATCATTAGGAGAATGATGTGATGGACAAGGCCCAACCGTAAGCTTAGCATGTGATCGTATCACTTTAGTTTATTGCTACAACTTTCTTCATGTCAAGTATCTACTCCTAAGACCATGAGATCATGCAACTCCCGGATACCGGAGGAATACCTTGTGTGCTATCAAACGTCACTTCATAACTGGGTGATCATAAAGATGCTCTACAGGTATCTCCGAAGGTGTCTGTTGGGTTGGCATGGATCGAGACTGGGATTTGTCACTCCGTATGACGGAGAGATATCTCTGGGCCCTCTCGGTAATACAACATCGTAAAGAGCTTGCAAGCAATGTGGCTAATGAGTTAGTCACGGGATCTTGTATTACGGAACGAGTAAAGAGACTTTCCGGTAACGAGATTGAACTAGGTATGGAGATACCGACGATCGAATCTCGGGCAAGTAACATATCGTTGGACAAAGGGAATTGCATACGGGATTAACTGAATCCTCGACATCGTGGTTCAACCGATAAAAGATCTTCGTGGAATATGTAGGAACCAATATGGGCATCCAGGTTCCACTATTGGTTATTGACCGGAGAGGTGTCTCGATCATGTCTACATGGTTCTCGAACCTGTAGGGTCTGCACGCTTAACGTTCGATGACGCTAGAGTAATATTGGGATATGTATGTTGGTGACTGAATGTTGTTCGGAGTCCCGGATGAGATCCCGGACGTCGCGAGGGTTCCCGGAATGGTCCAGAGGTAAAGATTTATATATGGGAAAGTTTATTTTGGTTTTCGGAAAAGTTTGAGGGTTCACCGGCAGTGTACCGGGGGGCACCGAAGGGTTCTGGGGGACCACCAGTGGGTCCCACCACTCCCGGAGGCCAGCATGGGCTGTGGGGAGGTGCCCTGGCCTTATTGGGCCAGGCGCACCAGCCCCCCTCAGGCCCATGCGGCTAGGTGGGGGGGAACCCTAGTGGGGAGGGGCGCCCCCACTTGCCTTGGGGGGCAAGGCACCCCGCTTGGCCGCCGCCCCCTCCCTTGGAGGAGGGGCTAGGGCCGGCACCTCCTCCCCCTTGCCCCTATATATAGTGGGGGAGAGGGAGGGCAGCCGCACCCTTCTCCTGGTGCAGCCCCTCCCCCTCTCTACCACCTCCTTGTCCCGGCATAGCTTGGCGAAGCCCTGCCAGCGCACCACCACCACCATCACCACCACGCCGTCATGCTGGTTGTGATCCCATCTACTTCTCCCCCTTCTCTTGCTAGATCAAGGAGGAGGAGACTTCATCGAGCTGCACGTGTGCTGAACGCAGAGGTGCCATCCGTTCGGTGCTTGATCGGATTGGATCGCTATTGGATCGTGACGAGTACGACTACATCAACCGTTTAATATACGCTTCCGCTTAACGGTCTACGAGGGTACGTAGACACACTCTCCCCTCTCGTTGTTATGCTTCTCATAGATAGATCTTGGGTGATTCGTAGGAATTTTTTTCATTTTCATGCAACGTTCCCCTTCAGGTTCCTCGGCGGCACTCCAGCGCCACCGGGAGAGAGAGGGGAGAGGTTCTCTGCTCTGGTCCTTGGCCACCATGCCTCCCGGACGGGCGAGAGCCCCTCCGAGATTGGATCTCTTCTCTCTGTCTCTCTATTTCCTATATCATTTTCTGGTTGAACACCATTTCTTAAATAGTCGGAGATCCGTAACTCCGATCGGGCTGAAATTCTGAGGGGATTTTTTCCATAAAATTATCTTTCTTGCAATGAAAGAAGAGCTCCAACCTACTTAAGGAGCATCCACACGGGCCCATGGCGCGCCCAGGGGGTGGGAGCGCCCCTGGCCATGTGGGGCCCTCAGGAACCGTCTTGCATTGATTCCTTCGCCTAAAAATCACATATATTCCAGAAAAAAATCATATTAAATCGCTGGGGTATTTTGACCTTCATAGATATTGATTTTTTGTAAAACCAAAAACATGCAGAAAACAACAACTAGCACTGGGCACTAGATTAATAGGTTAGTTCAGAAAAATAATATAAAAGTGCACCAAAACAATATATAATTGATGTTAATATAGCATGAATACTTCAAAAATTATAGATACGTTGGAGACGTATCAGGGGTTCCTTCCTAACCACTTCTGCACGTGGAGAGGTCACCCAGAACAAGTCTCTCAAAGGATTATTTTCCATAGTAGCAAACGAAAATAAAAATCAGCACGTACGATAAAAGTTTTTCTTACCAAATTCCACTAACCAAGAGCGCTACACACGCCGGCAATGACGCCAGAAAAGAGTCGTGATGACCCACAAGTATAGGGTATCAATCGTAGTCCTTTCGATAAGTAAGAGTGTCGAACCCAACGGGGAGCACAAGGAATTGACAAGTAGTTCTTAGCAAGTTTTCACTGCAAGTGTTGTAAGATAATTTTGATAGATAGTTTGATGGCAAGATAATTCGTAACAAAGTAACAATTAACGAAAGTAAACAGGTGCAGCAAGTGGCCAAATCCTTAAGTGTGCTAAGGACAAGCCGGAGGTGTTTCTTATAATAGCTAAAACGCTCTTGAGGACACACGGGAATCTCATCAGGTTACTTTCACCACAATTCATTAAGTTACCGTTCATTGCTTTGATAAGTGTTGTGTGGGTTGACCGGAGATAAGGTATTGTCCTAACTTGAACAAATACCTTATGATTAAATTCTCCATGCAAGCATCCACAACTATAAGAGAAATAATTAAGATAAATCTAACCATATGATTAAACAGTTAGATCCAAAACAGCCCCTTATGGAACAATTCATAAACTGGGGTTCGGATTTCTATCACTCCCGCAACCCATCGTCTACAAACGAACTCCACAATGCCTTCCCCTAGACCAAAAGATGGTGAAATTTCATGTAGTCGACGTTCACATAACACCACTAGAGGAAGAACAACACATGATATCATCAAAACATTGAACGATAACCAACTTCACATGATTACTAGCAACAAGACTTCTCCCATGTCCTCAAGAACAAATGAAACTACTCACAACTCATCATATGGATCATGATCAGTGGCTATGAATATGTGATTAACAATCTGAACATAACATTTTTTCACCAATAATTCTCCTAAGCATCAACTACAAGATGTAATCAACAGATACAAGTACTTCCAGGTTCCAATTTGAGGTTTCATACAAAGATTGAGCACAAAGGAAGAACCAGGATTTGGAGATGAGATGGTGCCGGTGAAGATGTGATGAGATGATTATCCCCACGATGATTGGAGTGTTGGTGATGATGAAGGCTTCGGTTTCCCCCTCCTGGAGGGAAGTTTCTCCGGCAGAGTCGCTCCGCTGGAGAGCAAAAAGTGTTCCACCAAAATTTCGCCTCGCAGACGGCGGCGGAAAGTACCGAGGATTTTCTATGATTTTGTTCTACATCAGAATGGATTTTGTAGCCAAAGGGCATCGGGAGACGAGCCACCATGGCCCCACTTGGACAGGTGGCGCGCCAAGTGCGGTGGCCGTGCCACCAGGCCATGTGGGGGCTTGGTGGGTCCCCTCTGGTACTTATTCTCTCCATAAATCATTGTATATTCCAAAATAATTCTCCAAAAATCCACGCTGCATTTTGAGCTCCGGAGAATTACTTTTTCTTCTGTTGCATTTTAGGTCCAAATTTCCAGCTGCCCGGCAATCCCCCTCTCTTTGTATTCCTTGCACTTTTAGGAGAGAAAAGGCATTAGAACTGCATCATAATGTAAAATATATCATTGAAATAGAATAAATTATAGTAGGAAATAATGATGCAAAATGGACGTATTACTTGGTCACCTCGGATGCAAACAAGCAATCATGGCTTGGATACGGAGGACGGATTCGTTGAACCAGTTTTCAAGACCGACGACCGAATAAGAAGAACAACTCGGATGAACCAAGATGCGTCCAGACTTGAAGACCGGTTTAGGGGCTCTGATGGTATCCCGGCTAGGGGGTCTCTCACCACGTCATCTCCCGGCCTGGTGGGCTGGGTTGAGGACCCCAATGTCAGTTCAGCAATGGGACACAACAAGCGGCCCATTGCGTATGAAAGGAAGGTTCCTGAACACTTGTTGTATACTCCAAGATGTTAGAAATCGAATACAACTCATTCTCTTTATACGTAGCCGACTAGGAGGTAACCCTAGACACCCCCCCTCGATACCTATATAAACCGAGGGGTAGGGCTCGTAGAGGACACACAACAATCTCATGGTAGATCATGTGTAATTTGTACTCCACCCAAAAGCAATAAAACACAAGCAAGATGTATGGTTTTATCTCTGAGGAGATCCCGAACCTGGGTAAAAACTCGTGTCCTGGTTAGCATCGTCTCTAGACTCCTAGTTTGGGGCCCCCTATCCGAGATCTGTCGGATTTAGCTTCTCAGAATGTAGGGAATTATCTCCTCTAGAGAGCTTGAATCTGGGTAAATCTTGTGTCCTTATTAATTACCATCGTGCCAAGTAGCCTAGCTTAGGATACCCGACCGAGGGATCTGCCAGATTTAGCTCTGACATCGTCCTCGTCGATTTCCAGGTTTCCCGAATCTCCGAGTCATCCATGTCGATTTCTAGGTCATCGAACTCCTCATCTTGTAGATCAAGTTGATCAAAGAAGGCATCGAGATCGCTAGGGCCAACTCCCTTCATGCCGTTTCCCGTCGCCGACTGAGCATCAGAGGGTGTCACCATCAAGCCCTAGCCATCGTGCGTACGGTGCCTAGGACGCCGACGGAAGGATATGTATCCATGGGGGAAACCATGGTCGAAGGGAACTCCGCGACGGAAGTCGCCACAGAGGAAAAAACCCTAGCCATTGCGTAGAGGGGAAACACTATAATTTTGACGGTTCGAATTGTGGCAAACCAATTCCCCTACATTTTTCCGTGTCGGGTCAAATTGTCCGAAATTTTTTCCCCGGACACGTTAACCTAATAGTGCCACTTCACTTTAACACTTGGCAGTAACCGGGCGGTAGGCAATTTTATTGACTGTCACACAATTTTTTTTATTTTCTATCATTGTACTATGTGGTTTAACATGATTCCGCATGGAGAAAAACATCCCACAATTGGTTGAATTTGAGGGATTTACCAATGCGCTTTTTGGCCGGTGAAGGTCGTTGCAGAATACCATGGTTGCGAAAGAAGGTGATATTACTTCTCCTTTCGCTCTCTATCGTTGGACACCACATGTTGTTTGATGGAACTGTGTGGAGAAGGGTTCGAGGCTGGAAACATAGCGTTATGTATATTATCTTGTAATTTTTGAAAAGTGGGAGAGTATTGTGGTATAATGACTTTGCAAAAAAATTAGAAAAGCCCCCCCCCCCCTAGTTCCCGACCACCGCGGCCTCCCAAGCTCCCCTCCACCTCCCCCCCCCCCCCCCCCCCACCGCGCCGCAATACACATCCCGAGGCTCTTGGCGCCTCCCGAGCCGAGTCTCGGCCTCGAGCGTCGGCGAGGCCGGGAATAGGGCTGCAACACTCCTAACCTCCACCACCACCACCGCGTCTGTTGGGGATCTCGCGCCGGCCACTACGAGCTCAAGCCGGCGACGCACGCAAGGTGTTCGACAAAAGGTTCAACAACTTTCTTTCCCGTTTTGAATTGGGTTGTTTAAAGCAAAAGGTGGTGTGAATTAAAAAAATCGCAATTCTGTAATGGGACCTTCCCCTTATGCTATTTGCAACTTTCGATTTCGGTCAAAGAGAAAAGCTTTTTCATGGCATTCGTCCCATCACACCAATCTACGATGCCATATCACATTCTGGTCGTATGATGGTCAGAGCGTTTCAAAAAAAAAAGTTAAGATTGGGGGATGGGCTAGTTGGGAGCCTCTTAATGCCCAGAAATTTTTATAGGGAGGCTCCCGATAAGTTGCTTTTGGAGTTAAGTTTAGGAGATGCGATAGAGATGCTCTGAGAGCAGCAGCTGATGCAAGATACATATTTGGCTGGGCTATAGTCTTTAAAACTAGGAAAACCATCGGATAGACAGAAATAGAAACGAACAGGATCGTGTAAAGTATACCAAACAGGGTAAACCAAAATTGGAAGAAGAGGAAAATTAAACACATTGTCGGTGTCGTTTCATAATCATCTACTACCTTCGTTTGGTTTATTGGTTCCTTTCATATTTTGTGCCAAATTTTGACTGTAGATTTGACTAACAAAATATAAGTAGTATGTTACGGAAGTTATATTATTGGATTCATATTTGTAAGAGGTTTTCAATGATACTATTTTTGTGGTATATAACATATTTTTTTATAGTTAAATTAAAGGTCAAAGTTTGACCCAAATATAATGGGACTAATAAACCATAACGGAGGTAGTGGCAATTAGCAGTTGGCTATCGATACGCTATAGTGATTACTCACCAAACAACAGGCAGATTCTTTTTAACACCAAATGTAATATTGATGCCTCTCTCCACTTCTCTTTGTAGGTTTTCACCTATACGGTCTCTTCATGTGCAGGAATCGTCTGTCACTTCATCTCCTTTTCCATTCTCTGTGAACAAAGGAATCGTTGGTTTAAACATAAGACAAGCCAACAAAAACGATAGGAGGAAGAGAGATATTTCTTACAATGCAATAAAGGTTAAAAAAAATGGCATCCATCACGCATTAGGTATTTCTCAGCACAAGCAGCTACTCCAGTATTTATAAGCTAAGGCATTGGGTCTCTCATCTGCAGTCTGGCCCCCTCTTGGAGACAAGCAAGAACCTCTGCAAACTGAAAGAAAGAAGGGATGATGAAGAAGGGGAAGTGGTCCAGGGAAGAGGATGACTTGATGAAAAAACACATTGAGAAGTATGGCATTGGCCGTAGCTGGCAGTCATTGGCTGATACCTTAGGTCAGTTTTTTTGCTTTCACCCATCGCCTTCATTCAACTGTTCATATGGCTACTAAGTTGATCTCCATTAACTCCCATATATACCTTCTTTCAGAAAGGAAAGAAAGCTGTTGACTAAATGTGATGAATTTGTTTGTTTGCCTTGCAAATGATCTCTCTGAAATGTTACTACAGTTGTTAATTTAGACAGAAAGATTGGTCCAACTTATGTGGTCTTGTCAGTTTTTGCAGAAAATGCTTACTTTGGTTTCTTTTCTAAATTTCTCAGCTTATCTTAGAATTACTTTGGCACATTTCTTATCGATTTTGTACTTATGCTTCTGTCGAGAGTACTTAGTGTTGTTCTTTGGCCGTTTTCCATCAGAAAACCAGTAGCGTCCTGCACACAAACAACTACCATGTTCATACTCCAATTGTCACTCACCACTGTGGCTAAAGCATGATTTCTGAGAAAGTTGTGGATTCGCAGGGCTTCAGCGTTGCGGCCGGAGTTGCCGGGCGCGGTGGCTGAACTACCTCCGGCCGGGACTGAAGCACGGCAACTTCACGCCGGCAGAGGAGAGCATCATCTGCGAGATGTACAGCAAGAGGGGAAGCTGGTAAGCCCGGAAGAAATAAGCATGTCCTGCTGCCATTGCCAAGCTAGCTAGAATGCACTGCAAGTATCTCAGTTTCTGCTGCCTCTGCAGCTCTGCCCAACCAACGGTCACGCCGATATCCATCACTGTTTCTTCAGAAGTTCAAATTAGCTGAACATTGCTTGCGTGATGCTTCTTGCTGCTGTGCTTCTTTAACCAATCTGATGCTGCTTTGGTTGCCATTTGACCGAACAGCTGGTCCATCATCGCCGCCCAGCTCCCCGGGAGAACGGACCTCGCCGTCAAGAACTACTGGAACGGCACCATCTCGAAGAGGCTCCACTGGGCGAGCAGCGCGGCCGCCGCGCGCCGCAGGCGCAGTGTCCACCGCCCCTCCTCCAGCACGACGTCGGACGCCACCAAGCCGGAGGAGCTCGCGCTGGTCGTCCCCGACGAGGAGAGCTCCACGACAGGATCGTCATGCTATGCCCCCGTCCTGGCCGGCTCACCGCCGCTCGTGCAAGCGCAGCCACCGCTGGCGGCCGGCGGCTGCAACGCCGCGAAAGAAGAGGTCGGTGAGACGGTGCCGATTGAGAGGAAGCCGGCCGTGGCGCCTGCGCCTGTGCCTCTGCCAGAGAATGCACCGGCGCCGCCTGGTGATGAGGCCGGTGCGATGGACATGGTCTGCGCCCCCATGACTCTGACCCCCCCGGCGTCCATGGAGCCGGACGACATGCCTTGGATTGACGGTTTCGACGAGATCGACAGCTTCCTGCCCTGGTTCGATGACTAGTAATCAAGTGGCAACGTAGGTAGAATGGTTATCGTCAATGGCCGGCTCCTTGGTTCAGGAGTAGCCGCAAGATTGTCATGCACTGTGAAAGATTTCCTGTGTTGTTGTTTTTTCTGTAACAAGATTTAGTGTGTTGTTAGGGCTGGATGGATATGACATATGAGAGGAAAGGTAATTCTGTTGATGTGAATCCTAGACATTGCACAAGTTTCTTCAGTGATGATCATCTTTTTCTACAGAGGATTCTGGCTTAATCTGTGCCCCTAGGAACCAGACCATATACTCAGTTCAGCGAGTGATTGCATAAAAGAACCGGAAACTGCACATGAATCCATCTGGCAGCCGTTTCAGGCATGATCGAAACTCGTAGTTTTTTCGCCATGGGGCATAGCTCACATCAGATTCAAGTAGTAGAGTACCTTAAGTCTGAACCAACCGAACAAGAACTTTGGAGCATTCACAGGGACCTAAAATCCAGAGCGTGGATGGGGTTAGATAACAGGATCATGATGCTTTTGCTCTTGGGATCAGCGAATGCATCAACCCTGCACTGCTGACCTTGCCAGCAGGGGTTTCTTCTTGGAGTCAACAAAATCTTAGCAGGACTTACCAAGGCTTGGTTAACACATAACAAGGTGAGGACTAGAGCAGAAATGAAATGACACATTCGCACAAGAACACAATACACTCAGAATCATTTGTTCATCATAAGTCTTTTAGTAACAAGACAGTGATATAGTAAGTGAACACTTCAGTGGTGATTGGTGAACTAGGAAAACAAGGAAACTTCAAGTAGAAGAGATGAGGTCCTGTGAAACAGGGTATACCTTTGGTACTTCCAAGTTTCCATTTAACAAGACGAATGTGTGAACTGCATAATGTCCCAATGTTTAGCATAGCTGCAAGATAATTCGTCGACTCAACCTATACTATAGAGATACATGAAACGACATATGGGCAGCGAAACAACGGCTGAACCGTCGGCTACATGCTACATAGGCCAGCCGATACCTTCAGGCACAGGTTGACTACCTTTACTAAGATTGACCATGTAGTTAGTTTAACTTAGTTAGCTTCAGAATGTTGCTAACAGGAATAAACAACAAGGAACGGGCACATCTAATGAAGGAGAGAGAATATGCCTTAGATAAAGCATCATAGTAGAGATCCCACACAGCATGAACTTTATGAATAGAAGAGAATTTGCCAAAACTGAAAGATCATGAACCATTAGCTACTCGGCAGTTCCAGTGGAACTAGTTTGAAGTTCGCAATTGAAACGGAAAATGCCAATTAGTAAAACAGACCAGATCAGAGGTGTGTGTAGATCATATAATTTTTTATAGATTGCACGTTTTAACAGCGAATTTCAAGCAGTTCTAGGAAGTATGAAAGACCAAAGACTACAGAAAGGAAACAACTATTGTGCTTCTTCATGGGCAGAAAGAGTGATGTGTTTCCTTTTTCTAGGAGAAAATAATAATAATGCAAGCATCCTTTTTCTCGTAATAATTAATGTAACCTACTTTCCAAGATAGTCACTGCATTCTGTGAATGTGTAACCTCATGCTATGCAGTCAGCTTGCAGTACAGTCATAGGATTATAGCTTCAAAATCATTCCAAATATTCCAATGTTAGAAGTGCATCAACTACTGGTGATTAGTACAAGAGGAGACGACGTAGTACAATTTACAGCCATCTTAGCATCAGCACAGGATTATAGCTTCAAAATCTTTCCAATATTAGAAGACATTGTAGTACAATTTACAGTTATCTTAGCATCAGCCTGACATTTACGGATACATCTCAAGTTTATCACATTGGATAACTATGTGATTATAACTTTTGTTTTCAATGCTGAAAGCATCATCAACATAACATCACATGACTTATGGAGCATCCATGCATAAGCTAATAACTAATAATAAAACCTCCAACTGCCCAAGAAAGGAAGTTAAATATTTCTTAGTATTGCTCAATCTGTTCTCCCCTACATGTCAGAATCACCATCTTAGTTATTACCCGAGAAAAAAGTATACAATACATCATCTCCGTTTGCCATTCAGCCAAAAACTGTGTGGTTCTAAGATGTCCCTATATTACACAGTTTACACTCTAAGGTTGAGCAATCTGATGGCGATTTCTGGCACGCAACCAAAATGCCGAAGCAATCAAAAGAACCTTCCTATCTCACAACACATTCTAATTACCCATGTACTGTAACGAACCAAAAGAAGAGGGGTTGGGAGCACACCTGCTTCAAGAACCCCTACGACTAGTCAGATCCTTTGTTGCGACTCAATCACTAATGCATTGAGCATGATATGCATGACAGCGTCATACACCACGCCGTTGTAATGCATCCCGTCAGCTGTGCATTGCCGCTCACATCCCCGGGTGAGCTTTCCCACATCGAGCAGCCGGAATGGGCCACCATCGCGGCGCAAGATACACCTCTCATCAACCTCACGGTCATATGCTTGCAGCATTGTGTCGTTCATGTGCGCTTTCTTGGCATCAGTGTTGAGCATAGGGTTGACAAGCCGTGGCAGGCCGAGCCAGAACATGTGCGGTGGTGGCACTGGGAGCGGCGAGCGGAGGGAGTTAGCCGCATCAGCAATGGACGCCAATGCGTCGCCGTATTGCTGGGCGTCCGTGACATGGAGCATGTGCCAGAGGCCGGATCCGAGCACGAGCACGTCGGGGGTGCGCGGCGCCAGCCGGAGATCCTCGCGGAGCAGACGTGTGAGGTTGCTCTCGAAGGGCGCCCATATGAAATCCACGGAGATGCCCCGCGCGGGCACAGCGGCGTGGTAGTCGCTGTGGCGGCGGAACAGCTCCGGCTCCGCGGCCGCTGCGGCGGCCGGGTCGAGCAGGAGGCGCAGCAGCGCGAGCACGAGCAGGCGCGCCTGCGAGTCACCGGCCACCATGACCCAGGAGCCGTTGAGCAGGGTCGACGCGTCGTCCCGCGTCAGCCGCGCGAAGCCGCAGGTGGCGGAGAGCGAGGGCGGCCACGACCAGGCGCGGCCCCCGCTGTGGGGCTCGGCGTCCGCCCACGACACGCGGTGCAGGACAGAGATGCAGGAGGCGGAGAAGGAGGACGGGGCCGCCGGGCGGAGGGGGTGGAAGGAGGAGACGAGGAGGTGGGGCAGCGAGGGGAGGTACGGGGAGAGGTGGACCCCGACGGCCAGGGAGACGAAGAGCGCGCCGGAGAAGAAGAGCACCTTGTTGCGGCTGAGGTGCCAGCCAGCGAGCCCCATGGGGACGAAGAGCACCACGCACGCCGCGAGCACGCCCACCTGCGCCGCGGCGGAAACCATGGACCGACCTGGCCGGCCCTCCCCGCAGGACCGAATTCACGAGCGAGGCCAAGGCCGAGGTCCACCAGATCTGGGCCGAGGAGCGGGGCGGCAGGAGGTTGGGCGAGCGAGCGATCGGCGCGAGAAGTAGGGTCGCCGCGTGGTGTGGGTTGGTGGAGCGGTGGTGGGGTTGGGGTTGGGTGCGAGGTGGGAAGGGGGAAGGGGAGGGGGGAGGTCGGCAGGATGGGAACAGCGGAACGGCAGGCGGGTGGCTCCGGCGCTTTCTGAGGCGGTGAGGTGCGTTGCGCCGGCGTGGATCCAGTCCAGAAGAAAAGAAAGCGCTGCCCGGCTCGGGTTTTCTTTTTCTTTTCTTCTTCATTCCTTTTTCTGTGTGTCGGTTATGAAAATAGGGTATGTTATTTTCCAGTGTGCTTCGTGTCGTTAATCACAGACGCAAACAGCAACTCAAATATAGTACTTGTACGTTAACCAGGAGTATCTCAGAGTAATCTTCTCCGGGTGGTACTCCAGCCCTTGTGGTTCCACTCTCTTCTTTCACAAGCAGATCGTACCCCGATCATTCTATCATTTTCGCGAACGCTTGATTAGGAGTGATACCAGAAGCCCACGACCTCATGTCAACCTCAAGTGGCGAAGCGAACCAACGCAACGAATTAATGTCTCACCAGATGTTAGATGGCGTCGTAAGCATCGTGGAGCGCCCCCCCCCCCCCCCCCCCACACACACACACACCCCGACTCCCGTGTCACTCGGCGCGGTCCCCATCCGTGCCGGCGTGCCTCCATTTGGGGCCGCCGGGTTTCGGCGGCGCTATTCTGCTCCGGGGCTGTAGATCCCGACGCTGCGGTGACTCCTCGCCGCCTAGGTGGCGGATCTGGTGCGGCGGCGTCCCTGCGCTGCTTCTCCGACACTGTTGGCCCTGGTCCCGTGGGGGATGGGGTCCCATGGGCCTCCGCGCGACGGTTTAGACGGCAGGGACGGCGGTCCCGTGTGAGCTCTCGTCGGCAGCAGCCGTGGCAGTGCGGGCGGCGCGGCTGCCGGTCTTCTGGTGGGGGAGGCTCGACGACCTCCGGTAACTTCCCTGGTGGCACTTCCGGCAGCTGGCTGCTTCGGCATCCGTCTCCTCGGGGCTGCCGCATCGACGGGCTACCTGGCTTCGGCTTGGCGTCCATCCGGTGTGTGAGGATGGGGTGGCAGCCCACCTCCTGGAAGCTTGGTGGTCTCTGTGCGGTGGTGGGCGCTGGAGGTTTGTGGTGGCTCTCATGTGCGGTCGGCACGACGACTTCATGGGAGGTGTGCGAACTAGCGGAGGTGTGGTGCGTGAGGGTGTGGTGTTGGGTGGTGCTCCGAGCGAAAGCTTGCTATGTTCTTGCTGACTGGCAGCGTCGGCGTCCGTGGACGTCGTTTCACCTCCTTGGAGGCGCCGCTGTGGAGTTCATCCCTGCACACCCTCGGTCTCAGGTCTTCGAGTGAAAGCCTAAGGCCCCGGCCGGGCTAGGTGTCGGTACCAAAACCGGCAGATCTCGGGTAGGGGATCCGAACTGTGAGTCTAGGAATCAATGGGTAACAGAGAACGTAGAGACGATGATTTACCCAGGTTCGGGCCCTCTCGAAGAGGTAATACCCTACGTCCTGCTAGATTGTATTGATGTGATTGTATGAAGGTTACAGAGTTGATCTACCTCGAGATCAGATGGGCTAAACCCTAGGCAATGAATGATGATGTCTACGGACTAAACCTTCTGGTTTATATAGACACTAGAAGGCCCTAGGGTTACACATAGTCGGTTACCATTAGGGGATGAACTTCCCCGCCACGCGAATTATTCCTTGGAGGATACGCCAAGTCTTCGGAGGTTTCCTTCTGATACAAGGGGTTGTACACAATCCGACCTTCCATCGTCGAGTAGAGAGCGGCCCACAAGTCCGGCCTATGAGAGATAGGCCAGCAGCCCGAGTACCCCCTAGTCCAGGACACCCTCAGTAGCCCCCGAACTAGTCTTCGAAGCCGAGGTAGGTGTCGAACATCATCGGCTTTGTAGACCAGTTCCCTTTCCTCCGTGACACCGGTAACAGGCCTGTATCACTCCGAATTGTATTCTCAAGCGTTGCTCGGTCGTATATGCGCCGAACTATACCTCGGTGACGAAGTATACTAATAACTTAGCCCCGAAGGCTAGTCGCTTTGGTGTGAATAGTGTCCTCATCTGACAACTTTTACCGAAGGGTCACACCTTGCCACGACCGCGAGTTGGTTTAAGAAAAACTCGATTCGCGGTTCGAGGCAGTTTTCATTGGCACGCCCCATCGATATGGAGATCGTGTCCTGCTTTCAAGGGATATGATCAATAATCCTCCTCACCCCACGCGCGCATAATGGCACGGTTATATGGGGAAATGGCGAGGACTGCGGCGCAGTAAAGGGACCGTGGGTTTTACAGCCCATAAAAGGGGCACAGCCTTTGTTCCTTTCGTACGCTCTCATTTCCCCCCTTCGCCATTGCCTTCCCCATCTTTTGAGCTCTAGCGCCCAGATCCGCTCTCCCTTCCAAGAGCCTTTCCAGCCGCCCGTTCGATCTAGCAATGGCGGGCTCCGGGTCCAAAGGCAAGTGTGAGGCGTCCGTCGTCACCGAGAGCGCCATCATGGAGCTGAAGGGCGCGGGCTATCTCCCCGCCAATGTCGCCCACCGTGCTCCAGAGGCCGGCCAGGTCGCCCCCACGCCGCGGCAAGGCGAGAGGGTGGTGTTCATCCCCCACTTCCTTCGAGGTTTGGGTTTTCCCCTTCACCCCTTCGTCAGGGGCCTCATGTTCTTCTACGGGCTTGACTCCCACGATCTCGCGCCGAACTCCTTCCTCCACATCTTGGCCTTCATCGTCATTTGCGAGGCATTTCTTCGGATCCGGCCACACTTCGGCCTGTGGCTGAAGATCTTCAATATCAAACCGAAGATCGTTGATGGCCAGCAGGCGGACTACGGGGGTGCGATGGTCAGCAAGCTCCCCCGAGTGGAGTGGCCAGAGGGCACCTTCATCGAGACCGTCAAGGTGTGGCAGAAGGAATGGTTCTACATCACTGAGCCCAGGAGCGCGGATTGGGGGGCGATTCCGGCCTTCTGATCCGGACCCCCTACGAGGCTGGTCTCATGGACCAAGAAAGGCCTCGACTGGGGGGTGAACAAGGAGGTGGCGCAGCTGCAGACCGGATCACCAAGATGATAGAGCAGGGCGTCGAGCTGCCCAATGTGATCCAGATCATGCTCGGCCGCCGAATCCTCCCATGCCAGGACAGGGCCTCCCCCATGTGGGCCTACAAGCCTGAAGACCCGGCCACCGTGCGCAACTCCTTCCGCACCACCCACGCTCAGCTGTGGAGGGTGTTGTTCAAGCCACAGAAAGACTGGCCGGCCGAGGAGGAGGACATCGGATTCGACGCCGCAAACCCCCCACGAGAGGTAAGACTAATTTTGTTCCTATACTCGAACTGTTCCCTTTTAAGAAGGTACTCAGCTGGCTGAAGAAGGCCGAGCGGATCGACAGTCCGGCGCCGCTGCCAGAGGGGCCCAGGACACCCTTACTGACGGCCATGTTGGCCATGGAGCCATACGAGGCGCCGGAGAGGAAGGAGAAGAAGAAGGACCAGAAGAAGGAGGCCAGAGAGGGCCTCCATTCCCGAGGTTCCCCGGACACTAGATCCGGGGACACCCATGCTCCCTCCGCACAAGAGGAGGAGAAGGAGCAGGGAGGAGAAGGGGAGGAAGACGATTCTCCCGAACAGGGAAAAGGGCGGCGTCCGAAGACGTCGAGGGGGAGCTGCCTCGACCCGCCCCCAAAAGACCGCGCAAGGCCAAGGTGGCCTTGTCCGGCGATAGCTCGGCATCCGCCGAGGACTCCGAGGCCTCCGAAGAAGTTCCTCAGAGAATCCCCAGGGCCAAGCCGCGGGCTCAAAGGTACGCGTTCTGATGTCCGTTCGAGCGTCATTGGCCGAACTAGATTTAATATTGATCATCTCTTCACTTCTAACATCGCGACCTCCCCACCGACCGAGTCTCGGAGGGGGACTCTCCACCGGCAGCGCTGGCGGAGACCGGGGCCGAATCGCGCGCCTCACCTCCCCCAATCGTCAAGGAGGCCAAGGAGGTCCTCTCAAGGAGGACCCCTCCCGTGCCGCACACAGGGGGAGGGGGCGACACCGTCATGGCCGAGGCAAATACCTCGGCCGCCGAAGACCAGGAGGGGAGGGCCCCTCTGGCTAACGAAGAGGAGGAGCCCGGACAATCCGAGCTCTCTCCAAGAGCGGCTCCGGAGTCGTCGAAGCGTCCGGAGCCGGGCACTCTGGTCCTCCAGAGGGAAGAGACCGAAGTGCCCCCGCCACGCCCGCCGGCCCAGAGCGGGCATCGACTGGGTGGCCGGATAAGATGGAGGATGCTCTAACCAGCTCCTCTATCGCCGAAGAGCACCGTGCCCTTATGGGCGCGGTGTTGCAAAGTCTTCGGTCCATGGATAGCGGGCTGAAGGAGGTGTTCAATGGCCTTCTCACAGGCTTCAAGGTGAGCCAAGTAATGTTTTCCTTTAAAGAATTTCGTTTGGACAAATGTATAGCCTCATACACAGTAGCCCCCGAGACTCTAAATGGCTTGATCAAAGCCGGTCAGAGGATCAAAAATCGCTATTCTCGGATACTAACATGCGTAGAGTGATGCACAGGCTTCGTCTTCGGCAGCAGCCGCCAACGCCGAGGAGTTGGCCGAGCTCAATCGGAAGCTCAAGAGCTCCGAAGACGACCTCAGCCTGATGAACAAAAGATTCGACGAGGCGCAAGGTAAGACCGAACTGCAGTGTTTTACTACAGCTGTTGCATGTTTGTGAAATAAGGTGTAAAGTAGCCTGAACGGAATCAGCTGATATGACTACAGCTGCTGCCGTGGAGGTCGAGAACCTCAAAGCCGCACTGAGGACGGCTCAGCTAGAAGCGGCGGAACAGAGGTCGGCAGCCGAGCAGGCAGCTGCCGAACTGACTTCGGTGAAAACCGCTAGTCGGAAACACGAAGCCAGAGTGGCGGAAGTGCAACAAGAGCTCGCGGATGCCGTCACAAAGTGTGAGGCTCTCGAGCAGAAGAGCAAAGAGCAGGCCGCCAAGCTAACCTCGCTGGGGTCGGTGGACAAGGAAGCGCGGATAGAAGCGCGCGGCTACCAGGAGGAGCTCCGCCAAGTGAAGCTTATTGCGGATGGTAAGCCATATTTGCTGCAAAGTGTCTTTGGAGGTAACAGGTTCGCGTTGCTCACGCGGGTGTGGCATTCCGCAGGCGCCTTTGCGGACCTCCCGAAGAGTGCGGCGGATGCGGCGAGGTTCTTCCCCTCCCAGGAGGGTCGGGCCGAGCAGAGGTTATTCTGGGCGCAATTTCAAGCGCCCGAACACCCTCCCCTCCTCAACACCAAAATGAAGCAGTTGATGGAGCTGCATCGGATGGCGGAGCCGGTGATGAAGGACCTCTGCGTCAAGCTATGGCCGACGAAGCCGCTGCCAAGCAGCTACTTCGGTCTGGTGCAGAGGCTGTACGACGCCACTTCTCGGATCGACACCTGGAAGCGCTCCACATGCATTGAGGGTGCTCGGATGGCCTTCGGCAAAACAATGGTACATTGGCCGAAGATAAAGCCAGCCGAGATGGCCACCGGACCTCCACCGCCAGGGAAGGAGCATAGGCGCCCCGAGCAATACTTTCCCATCGTGATGGATGGTGCTTGGGCAGTAGAGGCCCAATGCTCAAAAGATGTGATTTATGAGTAGGTTAATTTTCCTCGTAGCCAAGGAGTTAAAACTTTTGTTTAATTGTGATGCAAGTTGTTGGCTGTGAATATAGTGCTTGCGTATGTTAATTTTGACTCCTGTGCGGCCGATTTTAAACTCAAAGTTACAAGTCGTCGGCTTCAGCCCCCTTGTAGATACTACATGGGGTGTTTTCTCATAATACTTGAACCCTTAGCCGACGTCTCGGTGCCCGGAGGCGGTTGTATGTACGGAAAACCAGGCAATCAGACTATGCGGTTTTAGTATTTTCACTTAGCCATAGGAGCTTGACTGCGGGGGCTGGTGACTAGCCCCCAGTGTTTGTGATATTCGGACGAGCCGCGGTTGATACCATCATCACATGGTTTCTGTAACAGAAAACCCTTCGTTTAACACGGATGAATCTCCAACGATTTTTGGTTTAACACGAGTCATCGGATCGCCGACCAGTTCTCGCTTATTGTGACAGTCAGTTTTCGGCTTTCTCCACTGAGGTACTTAACCAGGCTAGCTAGAAGTACAATCGCAGTGGTTCTCCCTTTACCCTCTTAGCCGAACAGTGCGGAACATAAGAGGGTAAACACAGGAGCCGGGCAACCCAACTATTGACCAAAGACGCAATTCGGAATTGATTCATATAGTGCAATATCCATGACGCCGAGCACATAAAGTAAAAATAAGTGTCGGGATAAAGTTTAGGGCAAGATTTATGTTCGAGCCCCCGGTCTATTAGCCGGTTATTAAAAAAAGGACGTATCGTAATAGTTTACTTCGGCTTGAAAAAGCGGAAAGGAATATGCAACACGAATGAAAGCGCAATTACCAGAGAAAAGTTGGTCTTTATTTCCTTTGAATGTGTGACGTCCAACCGTACAATTCGGATTGCCGAAGTAACTTTGATAGATACTTTGGAAATAAATACATTAGAGTAAAGGTTTACACAGGGCCTTCATGAGTGGTTTGACATCCCGACTACGCCCTGCTGCACGTCTGCGCCTTTGCTCTTGAAAAAGCTTCCGAATGAGTGAAGCTGTCGACCGTATGTTCGGCGGAAGTAGTAATGCTTGGCAGACGAGCCCTTGGGGAAGGGTTTTGAGAAGTCGCCGTGGTATATCAGGTCCTAGATGGTGCCCGTTGTTGATGTTGATTCGAAGAAATCTGGTGGCCATTGCTCGGTCGAACCGGGCTCTCAGCCTTTCTTTCATGTGTCCCCACAACTGCCCATGGTATTTTGAGCGCGAAATTGTGCATTCGAGGTACGTATTTCGCGACTAGATGGGTCGTGCTATGGGGCGCGTACCCCTATTTGGAGTGAGCATGGGAGTGCTCCGGGACCGAGGCTACAGCTCGGGAGCGCTTGCGTGCGTCCAGTGTCTTGACAGTAGACTGGGCATGTGACGCCTCTTCAGCGGCTTGGACTTCGGCGGCTAGAGCCGCCGTGTGTTCCTCTGTTCGGAGCGAGCGCTCGGTGTTACCGTTAATGGTAATAACGCCCTTAGGTCCCTGCATCTTAAGCTTTAGGTATGCATAGTGCGGGACGGCGTTGAAGCGGGCAAACGCAGTCCGGGCAAGGAGTGCGTGGTAATCGCTGCGAAAGGGGACAATATCGAAGATCAAGTCCTCGCTGCGGAAGTTATCGGGCGAGCCGAAGACAACTTCCAATGTCACGGATCCCGTGCAGCGTGCCTCGACACTTGGGATTACACCTTTAAAGGTGGTGTTGCTGGGTTTGACCCTTGACGGGTCGATCCCCATTTTCCTCACGATATCTGAGTAAATCAGATTGAGGCTGCTACCTCCGTCCATAAGGACTCTGGTGAGGTGAAATCCGTCCACTATGGGGTCGAGCACCAGAGCCGCCGTTCCTCCATGGCGTATACTGGTCGGATGGTCTCGACGGTCGAAAGTGATCAGGCAAGCTGACCATGGGTTGAATTTCGGGGCTACCGGCTCTAAGGCGTAGACATCCCGAAGTGCGCGTTTCCGCTCCTTCTTCGGTATATGCATGACGTAAATCATGTTCACAGTTTTGACCTCTAGAGGGAACTGCTTCTGGCCTCCATTGTTCGGCCCACGAGGTTCGTCGTCATCCTCACTGCAGGGGCCCTTGCCCTGTTCTTCGGTTGTGACCTTGCCGGCCTGTTTGATTACCCAACAGTTACGGTTGGTATGGTTAGCGGGCTTGTCAGGAGTGCTGTGAATCTGGCAGGGCATATCCAATATTCTGTCCAGCGCAGATGGGCCATCCCGGTTCCCTTTAGAGGATTTTTTCTGGGGTCCCGATTTCGAGCCGCTGAATCCAGCGTTGACTGTTGCGTCATCGGCTTCACCGTCGTTGTTTGAGTGCCGGCGCTTATTGTTCCTATTGCGCCGGGGTTTCCCGTTTCCGTCCCGGGTCTCTGAAGTGCAGGGGTCTTCGGGGTGGTTGCTTCGACTAGCTAACCAACTATCCTCACCCGCGCAAAAGCGGGTCATTAGGGAGGTAAGGGCCGACATTGTTCTCGGCTTGTCCTGGCCGAGCTGGCGGGCGAGCCACTCGTCCCGAATACTGTGTTTGAATGCCGCAATCGCTTCGGCATCCGGACAGTCGACGATCTGGTTCTTCTTGGTCAAGAACCGGTTCCAGAATTGACGGGCTGACTCTCCGGGCTGCTGAATGACATGGCTCAGGTCATCGGCGTCCGGTGGCCGAACGTAGGTGCCTTCAAAGTTAGCTCGGAATGCATCCTCGAGCTCTTCCCAGCTTCCGATGGAGTTTTTAGGTAGGCTGTTCAGCCAATGCCTTGCTGGCCCCTTGAGTTTCAGTGGTAAGTACTTAATAGCGTGGAGATCATCTCCTCGGGCCATATGAATGTGGAGGAGAAAATCCTCAATCCATACGGCTGGATCAGTTGTCCCATCGTAGGATTCTATATTGACGGGTTTACACCCCTCGGGGAACTGATGCTGCATCACCTCATCAGTGAAACACATTGGGTGTGCGGCGCCCCTGGCCCGGGCCACATCGCGCCGGAGATTGGTCGTCATCCGGGCACGGTGCTGCTCCCGAGTTCTGTCGTTTCTATCGCGCCAGGCTTGGTATCCGTCCCGTCCGGCGGGTGCATATCCTGTGGATCCATAGATGGATCTCGACTGGATCCCTTTGGCGTTCAGGTCATGGCGCAGATCGTATTGGTCGTCCGGTTGAACCGGGTCTTTGCCTGCTCGGCGAGGGGGCGCGGGTGGGTATTCGGCTTCCTCGGCCGCCCTATCCCGTCCGCGAGGGGGCACGGGTGGGAGTTCGGTATCCCCGGCTGCCCTATCCCGTCCTCGAGGGGGCGCGGGTGGGAGTTCGGTTTCCACAGCCGGCCTGTCCCGTCCTCGAGGGGGGTGGTCGGGCTGGTCTGCGTAAGTTCGTCTGGGAGGCATGGGCTCAAGGGCCTCATCCTCGAATTCTGGAAGTAGGCGCCGCCGTGGGTAACTTTTGTATTGACCCTGACGTTGATCGTCGAGGCCTTCTTCGGCGGCTAAGACCATCGTACATCTGTCGTTGAGCGTATCCTGCTCGGCTTTTAGCTGTTGTTGTTTCCTCTTCAAGCTTCGAGCAGTGGCGATGAGTTGCCGTTTGAATTTCTCTTGCTCCAGGGGATCCTCTAGGACGATAAAGTCTTCGGGTCCGAGGCTATCTTCCTCTTCGGACGGAGGGAGGTAATTGCTGTCCTCGGAATCCTCGAGGTCCTCGGGGTCACCCTGGTCCTCGTGCCCTTCAGGGGCGTTGGGGCGCTGCTCGGGTGTGTTGTCACCGAGCTCCCCCAAGTTGTCCGGAGTCTCGTTATCTCCGGTGCCGTTTGTGTCTGTGTGATTTTCCTTGCCCTTTCCTCGCCCTCTGGCTCGCCGTCATCGGCGTCTGGGCGGTTCTTCGGCGGGATCGTCGCTGTCCTTTTTGGTCGTGTCACCGTCCTTCATGGGGGTGTCGACCATGTAAACGCCATAGGTGGAGGTGGCGGTCCACTTTCCGGTGTTGGAAGTGGCAAGGGAGGGAGCCGTATAGGGCGGGACGTCGATATCCTCGTCCATGTCGTCAGCCTCCTCGGAGGCGTAGTCCAGCATGTCGGTTAAGTCTTCGACGGTGGCTACCAAGTGGGTGGTGGGTGGGACGCAAAATTCCCCGCGGCTAGCCTCCTGTCCGACCTGCTCCTGGTCCGAGGACGGGCCATCCGCGATATTCATCTTCTGGATCCGATCTAACATCTCGCTTAAAAACGAGAGGTCGGCCGGATTCACGTTCGGGCATCCGTCGGAGTTGAGCTCCGGTGTGCCAATACCGTGAACGTGTTCGGCCAAGGGTGACCCTTGGTTTTC
The DNA here is from genome assembly GCA_039707655.1 of Elymus sibiricus. NCBI lineage: Eukaryota > Viridiplantae > Streptophyta > Magnoliopsida > Poales > Poaceae > Elymus > Elymus sibiricus. The sequence continues at coordinate 230,070,419 of CM077664.1, read as the reverse complement.
TGGCGCTGGGGTTGGATCTGAACTCAAGGCCAGATCCGAACTGGGGCCCGGCTCGGGGATAGGGGCGGGGAGGGAATCCGAGGTCAAGGCCTCGGATTGGTAGGTTCCTCGGGTAAAGCCGAGAACCCCGTAAGGACCAGATCGCCCCGAGCATCGGCGACGTACTCAAGGCCGCCGAACCTGACTTCCTGCTCAGGGGCGAAGCTACCGACCTGGTCAAGGTGACCGGTCGGATCGGCGTGCAGCACAATGCTGCCGAAGGCGAAGAGCTGTCCGGGGACGAAGATGTCCCTGCTGCGGATTCCATCGCTGATGAGAAGGCGAGCCATTGATCCGTGGTGACCCACGGCGGAACTCTCAATGAAAGCATCAATGTCGGTACCAAAACCGGTAGATCTCGGGTAGGGGATCCGAACTGTGAGTCTAGGAATCAATGGGTAACAGAGAACGTAGAGACGATGATTTACCCAGGTTCGGGCCCTCTCGAAGAGGTAATACCCTACGTCCTGCTAGATTGTATTGATGTGATTGTATGAAGGTTACAGAGTTGATCTACCTCGAGATCAGATGGGCTAAACCCTAGGCAATGAATGATGATGTCTACGGACTAAACCTTCTGGTTTATATAGACACTAGAAGGCCCTAGGGTTACACATAGTCGGTTACCATTAGGGGATGAACTTGCCCACCACGCCAATTATTCCTTGGAGGATACGCCAAGTCTTCAGAGGTTTCCTTCTGATACACGGGGTTGTACACAATCCGGCCTTCCATCGTCGAGTAGAGAGCGGCCCACAAGTCCGGCCTATGAGAGATAGACCGGCGGCCCGAGTACCCCCTAGTCCAGGACACCCTCACCAGGCGACGGTGTCGGCATTGTCACTTCCCCCCTTTGGGCGTCGTCTTGAAGACCATGGGATCCGGTTCGCGCTCTCCAAGTGCTAGACGCTCACGGCATTGCGGTCGGCAGGTGCCCGACCGGCAGTGTGGAGGTTGTGGCGGCGCGACTTGTGCGGCGAAGATGGCGGTGCAAGATGTGCAGGGTTGTGGCTGGTCTTTGTCCTCGACAGTCGGCTTGCTTCTGAGCATGAAGTCGGAGTTGAGGCGTTGCGGGGTGACACGGTGGCAACGATGCCCGGCGATGGGCAATTCAGACTCTGTCGGCACCAGACATGCTCCTTTTCTCCTGCGATGCTCGTCATTAAGGCCGGAGCTGCATGATCTTCGTCGTCGCCGGTCGATTGTTTGGCTTTGGCCAACATGGTTCTCGTGTGTCGTTCGTTCGAAGGGGCCTTGATGGGTCGTCCGCGCTCAAGTCGGAGTCGCTTGCTCGGGAGAGGTGATGGCGATGACACTTCAGGCAACCTCGACGGTGTCCTCGCTTCGGCAGTGTGTGTAGGTCTTGTGGGTGCCAGGTCAGCCGGGGTGCCCTTCTTATTGGGCGTGTTGTAATAGTTTTAGCCCGGTTTTTCGTAAATTAACTAGGCAACTCTTTTTTTTTAAGGCAATTAACTAGGCAACTCTCTTCTAGTTTCTTTAAGAAATCGAGATTCTCAGGGCCGAGTTTCGAAAGAAAAAAACCATCGTCGAGGTTAAGTGCCTCTTTAATTCGTAGGATTCTAAGAATGCAAAAATAGAAAAACATAGGATTGAAATGTACACTCGTCTCAATTATACATCATTTTCATCCGAAAAAAAAGTATACATCATTTTGGGTTGTTTGATTGCATAAAGGAAAAACAAAGTATACCTTCAAAAAGATTTGAGTGGATGCTAGAGATCCTATGAGAACTAGTAAAAAAAATCCTTTAGAAAAAATTTCTATAGGACTCAATCCTATAATCACACAATCGACATAGGAAAGAGTTCTAATGATTCTAATCTTTGAAAATTTTCTATGAAAATCATTTGAATCAAAGGAGCCATAAGGTTGGGCCAATCATTAATAAACATTATGTTGATACAGTCCAACTGAACTGGTCTCCTTTCCTAGAAAAAACTGAAGTATTCTTGTCAACAATCATCCCTGCTCTACTGAGTTCAGCATTCAGCTCGCACTACCATCCTCCCAACCATTTATCTAACGAGCAGTGATTCATCGACAATTCTGAACTCTGGATTCATCAAACAAACCGCCAGAGGAGGAGGGTTCTAATCTAACGAACAGTGGTTCATCAACAGTTATAAACTCGGCATTCAACATACCACAAACAAACGCTCTACTACATAGGCCTGAAGGCCTATAATATGAAAAGTGTGCAGGGACAGACCTCGCCAGTGGTCAGAGCAAAACACACGATTCGATCCAATGCGAGATAATCATCCATATTAGAATCTGGAACTCATTACAAGCACCAGCACGCAGCTGCACACACAGGACGGCACACCACAGAACGACAACCCGCCTAACCACATCTAAATCCCACGCGAGGCGCGACCCGGGCTCAGCCGCCGAAGCCGTAGAGGGTGCGGCCCTGGCGCTTGAGCGCGTAGACGACGTCCATGGCGGTGACGGTCTTGCGGCGGGCGTGCTCCGTGTAAGTGACGGCGTCGCGGATGACGTTCTCGAGGAAGATCTTGAGCACGCCGCGGGTCTCCTCGTAGATCAGCCCGGAGATGCGCTTCACGCCGCCCCGCCGCGCCAGCCGCCGGATCGCCGGCTTCGTGATCCCCTGGATGTTGTCGCGCAGCACCTTCCTGTGCCGCTTCGCCCCACCCTTTCCGAGGCCCTTGCCTCCCTTGCCGCGGCCCGACATGGCTGGCGACGCTCGCTGGCTGGGCTGCTGCTCCGAAGGTGGGATTGGAGGGGATTGGGGATTGGGGATTTGATGTTTGATGCGGTGGAGGCTGAGCGGTGGTGGTTCTTTATACCGGCGAAGGGCTTGGGGACGGATCCGCGGGATGCTGGGTTCGGAGCGTCTGATTCGTGGAGAGGGAAAGGCGAGGATCGATGACGTGGCTGGAGAAACCGCGGAGAAGATCGATCCGTGGGATGGTGGTTGCAAAGCGTTGGATTAGGAACGGAGGGGGCCTGTTTTCTGAGAAGAGAGGTGCGGATCGGTGACGTGGCGGGGGATGGTTGCGGATCCTGGGCCATAGGCTTTCTCAGCTAGCGATGGACCTTCACCCATGAAGGGCCAGTTTATACCCGGAAGACAGGCCAGCCCATTAACGTGTTTTCTCGCTCGATCGCTCACTCGGTCTATGGATAGTGTTTTTTTCTGTACAATGGTTGCACCTGGTCCGGATTTTATTATTCTTTTTTCTTTTTTGGTACAATTTTTTTTTGCCCTGTGTATTCAGAACTGAGCTAGCATGCCCTATGTATTCAGAACTGAGCTTTTGCATGCCCTGTGTATTCTGAAGCTTAGTCTTTTGTTATTGGGCAGTACCTGACAGCGCCGTTGGTCTACCTGCCATAGAACCATTTATGAAGAAGATAGGGGTTGCCTTCTCAAAGTAAATTGAATAACAAGTTCTGGTTCTTGCTTAATGATAATAACAGCTTTGCAAATAAAAAGCTCCAGTACAAAGATGTCAAAGTTTTGATATAAATTGTACATACTTATAATCGTGGATTCTAATTATAAGGCTAGCTGAGTCATGAGGCTAGTTGAGTACCTAGCTCTTTTCTCCTATATGTAATTCTTATAAACTATTCTCTAATTTTCACTTGGTGCCTTCGCTGAAATAAAAAAATTAGATTGTTTGTTCTGTGATCAGCGTGCATCCTCTGATAAGCATATCATGTGTATTCTGAAGCTTAGTCTTTTGTTATTGGGCAATACTTGACACAGAGTCGTTGGTCTGCCTGCCATAGAACCATTTATGAAGAGGATAAGTGTTGCCTTCTCTTGTATTCCTACGCATAGTCTAGTACTTTTTTTCATGGGTAAAAAGTGGTTGACCTGGCATTACACTGTTTAGTATTTTGTACAGCAGAAATAGGTGTCTGTCAGCTACTGTTTGTTGTTCTTTGCTTAACTAGATATCAAAGTATAAACAACAAGCTCATGTACAAGATGTCAAAGTATAATTAAATAACAAGCCCTTGTTCTTTGCTTAATAATAACAGCTTTGCAAATAACAAGCTCCTGTACAAAGATGTCAAGGTTTTGATATGAATTGTACTGATAATTGTGGATTCTAATTATAGTGAACTACATAGGCGCTCACATGCTAGTGGCCTTCGGTGACATTTTAAGATCTTGTCTGTTGTCTTTAATGCCAGTGTGTAGCAGCCAAAAAAATTGTACTTGGAAGTGTCAAAATTTGTCATTTATAATCAGCCATAGTAATATTGCTATAGATATATACACACTGAAAGTCTGAAAATTTTCTAGTAAATGTACATATCAGCTGCCATATCTGTTGCTTTGTCCTGTACTCGGTGTTTTTATCGTTTCTTGTTTTGATGTTACAATTTTATTAGTTCATAGATGTTGTTGGTTTGTACTTAGAAATACTATTCAAAGTTGATTATGTTTTCTCTGCAGTTCAAAAAGTTCTGTATCAAGCTTCTAGGTTTTGTCACAAGGATGAGATTTTTAGAATGCTACAAAACTTCGTACCGTTGCTTTCATAATTTCCGTAAACTAATGATTCTAAACTAAAGTAACCAGATCCTATCCTTAATGGGTGTAGGTTGAGGGTGGATACTCGGGAGTATTTGGGTTATGTAACTTCTCGACAAGTAATCTTCCTTTTCCTTTGTTTTACAATTGTCATGATTTTATATGTCCCTTCTTATTTAATCTTTTGTCGCTGTCCTGATTTGCTGAATAATTACAATTTGTGAAGAAGAAATCTTAAAATTGATTAGGTAGGCCGGATGTGTAAAACTTGCATATGAGCATATCTATTTCACCAATTGAAGAATAAAAGACTCATGTTCTTGATGTTTGAACTGGGGCTGAAATTCTTTTTTGTAACATCGTTCTCATCTCTGAACATCCTGTTGTTTTCATGTAAAGAATTTTTAAAACAGAATACATTAGTTGACATCTATTTCGTTAGCTTTTATACTAATGTTTTACCTCTCCGAACTTAATTCTTGCAAATCAAAGTGATCTAGTTGCAGCTCTCTTATATACTTCCAATATCTTGAACTAACTATGTTCTCTGTAGTTAGATATATGCATGTCTTATGCTCATTTTCAAAGCTTCAGCAAAGTTTGGCCAGCTTTCTGGTGTCTATTCTTGTTGTAAGTTTTCATTGCTTTTAGAAGCTATTTTAATACAAAGCTTTTCTTTAAAAAAAGGACAGCCTGGTGCATGTAGCTCCCGCTTGCGCATGGTCCGGGGAAGGGTCCGACTACTTTGGGTCTATTGTACGCAGCCTTTCCCTACATTTCTGTAAGAGGCTGTTTCCAGGACTTGAACCCGTGACCTCATGGTCACAAGGCAACAGCTTTACCACTGCGCCAAGACTCCCCTTCAATACAAAGCTTTTCTTTAACAGAGCAAATTTAGTTGGTATGTTTGCAAGTAGATTTATGCCAGGACAAGTACTGCTACAATATGGATCGCTTACTACCGTTATTAGCTTATATCAGTTGTACCATCTTCTCTGTTCAGGTTGGCATCATCATTGGAAGATCTTCTGGTCTACTGTCTACATGATAGCACTTCATGTCTACATGATGTTTCTTGTATTCATAGTAACAACACAATCATGTGGGGCGTGGTTAAAGTTGTGATCTTCAAAGCATTGCAAGTTTGGTGACACTTCTACAAGAGACATGTGGCCCTCTTTGAATGATGTCGTTTCACGAGATGTTGGCGAGTCTGGTAGAAGACATGTCATGAAACCATCCAACAAATGGTTGCAAATAGGCAATTTGTCTTCCTGAACATGGCTGCAGCCGTTCGTCAAACCTCAAATCATTTGTGTAGCTCAGTTTGAATAAAAAATCTTATTGTCTTGTGTAAATTATGTTTACTGATGTAGCTGGATGGTACTGAACGCATGTATGGATGTTGAAATACTGAATTTGTGGTCATTATGTCTTTTGAGATCTGCTATTGAATCTTGAGTGAATTCCTGTGTGAATACAAATCAAAAGAAATATACTATATGATACCAGGAAAACTGCCGGGGTAAGTAAAAGTCAAGGGAAGGCTATCTGCTTGGTATTATTGTAATTGCGGCAATTGGATTACCGGCATATACTTAAATCTGCCGGGGAAACGGGGCTTGTTGGCAGTCGGCAGATCTGTATCTGTCGGGAGGTATATTTCCCGGCAGTCGTTCTTGTGGCAGATCTATCTGCCGGGAGAAACGTTGTCCCGGCAGTTTATTTGCCCTCTTAAGGGTGTTCTCCCGGCAGATTACATGCCATTGCATCCATGTTGTGTGTAGTCATTGGATCCACCCATGACTATCACTAGCTCTATGAAGGTGTTAGATTGGACATCGTCGAGGTAGGGAAACGTTGGAGAGACCCTATTCCAATATAATACCGTCGCCACCACCTCGTTGATGTCGCAAGGCGATCAAAACCTAGAGAAAACTAGGACTTACTACACTTAGATCTATGCAGAGGATGTGTTCCACTCCTCTTTGTCGACGATACCGCAAGTAGGGAGAAATGAGGGGTCCTTGTCAGCGGCTTGGATGAGAACCTCGGCCTTGGCGGCTACGATTTGGACTCAGGGAGAATTTTTTTTGTTTCCATATGAGGAGACAAGGATTGTTATGTTAATAGAGCACTTTTGATATCAACGAGTTCTTCATTAGAGATATAAACATGTGTGCTAAGTTGTGTAGCCTTGATAAAGCTCGTTTTGTCAAAACATTGAGAAAGGGGATCATATTCATATATAGAACATTTTTTCTTCTGTTTTCCGTTATTAGATAGTGGACATAAATCTCATGATAAGTCCGTAAAGATTCATACTAAACTTCAATCAGAACTTCTCTTGGCCCAGTGACGCGTTGATCCAGGTTCCGTCGTAGACACAAAGGACTATCTAAACTGAATAATTTTTGTCTGTAAGCTCCCAATGTATCATAAGAACTAGAACATGGGGTTCTTTATCTTTCCTCTACTTATAATTATTATTATTGTAATTTACTTTTAGATTTGGATAGTTTCTGCAACTATTATATCTATTTACACAAATACCTCGACGCTTTTCAATCGTTAATAGATAAAGCCCGATAAGCATGTCTTAGGTTGGTACGCATCTCCAATAGGGGAGATAAGAGTTTCATATGAGAAAACATAAGTAAACGGACTTTCGCTTGAGCTTCCAAGGATAAAGGTAGATGAACAGTCATTTGATCTCCATCAAGGTCCGCATTGAAATCCTTGCACACTAATGGGTGTAAAGAAATAGTACATAAAGTGGGTTGAAAGGCTTGTATGCCTAATCTATGCAGGGTAGGTCCTCGTATAACTTCTTGAAGTATTTCCCATACAATGCACTCCTTTTCTCAAAATTTTCTTTTAGCAATCCTGACATTAGAAGTGTCGTGTTTCGTGATTAAATCACGGATTACAAATAGCTGAAAAAGCTTTATGGCTATCTCTAGTGGTAATCCACATTGATGTAATGAAAGCGAAGGACCCACAACAATGACATGACGCCCCGAGTAATCAACCAGTTTCCCAAGCAGAGTCGCGAAACCTTCCCTCTTTACCTTCAATTACATCTGAAAGTGATTTGTATACTTTACTATGACCATCCATCGTTGGTTGCCCGTGAGACCCACTATCAAGAAGTGTATCCATGGCTTTTTGTACCAATTATGCATGGCACATTACTAAATCTGCTGACCCTAATTCACTTCTTTTTAATAGATACGCAAGATTGTTGTTCTGATGGATAAATCTCTTATAAGTTCATTAATATTTGAAGTCACTACTTAATCTCTAGACTTATAAACAATAGGTCTCAATTCGGGAGGAAGATCCGGTATTAAGCAGAAAACCATCCATTTTGGTTATGCATTTGTTTGAATAAAATATTTCGCCAATTGCATGCGTCTAATCAAAACAACTTTTCTTATTTGTATTTTTTTTCTATATTCCCATTTATCTCCACTATACCACTCATCTTCCGATTCATTCCATTCGAACAAGGAACTATGTATAATAATTCGCAAGCCCAAATTTGTTGACGACTCATTGTGCATGCTTTCTCTCTCCCTCTCTCTCATCTTTGCGGTGGTCTCTCCTTTGCTCTTTGATGAAGTGACTAGTATGTGTTACGCTCTCTCTCGATCTAAGTAGCACCTTGATACAAATTCGACACAAGTCTCGCTCAATTTAGGGTTTACAGAGAAAGGAGAAGGGGATCGAGAGGGTGAGAGCCGCCGCCAGCCAACTACTTTCTCCACACCTCGCACAGGAGGGCTCGCTCCCTACTTAACTCTGCCAGTCGTGTCCCAGATATGGGTCGGGAACTTGCTGTTGGGCCTCGCTTGCCGCCAGGGTCGTTCTGGGCCGTTAGTCGGTGTAGTCGCTTGTCCTTGGGCAATCGCTGCAGGTGGGGCCAGGGTGGCAGGGACCGTAACATCCCCTCCCCCTCGAGACACAGCTTGTCCCCAAGCTAGTGCACCGGGGAAATGGTGTTGGAGCTCAGCGACATCTTCCCAGGTCGCAAACTCCGGTGGCTGGACCGTCCAACGAACCAGAACTTGAGGCGCGCTGGCACCACACCGTTGAACGACTCGACGTTCGAGAACCTCCTCCGGGACCGGACTTGCCGCAACTGCTGTAGGAAGGTGGTCATGAACTTGTTCCGTCGGAGGCAGGGCTTGACGCAGGTTGGACACGTGGAACACCGGGTGGACAATACTGGAGTCCGGCAGTTGGAGCTTGTAGGCCACAGCTCTGACGCGCTGAAGCACTTTGTATGGTCCAAAGTACTTGAAGGCCAGCTTCTGGTTTGTGCGGGTGGTCACCGAGCATTGCACGTACGGTTGCAGCTTCAAAAACACCCAGTCGTTGACGGCGAAGACGCGATCGGAGCGGCGTTTGTCGGCGGAGTCCTTCATTTGTTGTCGGGCTCGCAGGAGGTGTTGGCGAATGAGTGCTTCCATCTAGGCACGGTCTTGCAGCCAATCAGCTAGGTCCGGCGACGTGCAGGCCACTGGATCGATGATGCCGAAGAAACGAGGAGCATGCCCGTAGAGCACCTCAAACGGGGTAGTGCCCAACGCCGAGTGCGGCGATGTATTGTACCAGAACTCCGCGAGGGCCAACCACGCGTGCCATTTGGTGGGGCAGGCATTGACGAAGCAGTGGAGGAAGGTTTCGAGGCACTGGTTCACCCGCTCCGTTTGTCCATCCGTTTGCGGGTGACGGGCCGTACTCATGCGCAGCTTGGTGTGCGTCAGGCAGAACAGCTCCTTCCACACGGTGCTGGTGAAGATTGGATCGCGATCCGATACGATAGACTCGGGGAGACCATGGAGCTTGTAGATGTTTGCCACGAACGCCTGAGCCACTTGAAAAGTAGTGAAGGGGTGAGATAAAGCAACGAAATGGGCATACTGGGAGAACTTGTCGACGACCACAAGGATCGAATTGAAACCGGAGGAACGGGGAAGGCCTTCGACGAAATCCATCGTGATCATCTGCCAGGCTTGGGTTGGCATGGGCAGAGGCTCCAGGAGACCTGGGTAACGGATGCGCTCCGGCTTGGCCTGCTTGCAGGTTTGGCATGCTTCGACGAACAGCTTGACGTGGTGTTTGAGTCCAGGCCATGTGAACAAGCGCCGGACCCGGCGGTAAGTCGCATTGAACCCAGAATGGCCTCCGATCGCTCCGGTATGCAAGGCTCCCAATACTTCTTTCTGGAGCTCCACATTCTCACCCAACCACACGCGGCCGTGCTGTTTGATAATGCCATCTTGCAGTCTGGACCCATCCTGGGTGGCTTGGGTAGTCGTCAATCGAGCCAAGAGGCGTTGTGCCGAGGGATCGCTTTGGTAGCCAAGCTGGACTGCTTCAAGCCAGGTCGGAACATACGTGGTGATGGTTGTGAGATCGCCCTGTGGCGGACCAGGAATGCGAGACAGCGCATCGGTAGCCCGGTTGTCTGTGCCTTTCTTGTAGATGATCCGATACCGCAAGCCAAGCATCTTTGCCATGATCTTCTGCTACCAGGGGGTAGAAAGCCGCTGATCTTCCAAATGAATGAGGCTCCTTTGGTCCGTGTGGATGATGAATTCGTCGTTTTGGAGGTACGTACGCCAATGATCCAAGGCCATGAGAATAGCCAACCCTTCCTTCTCGTATGTGGATAACAGCCTGTTGCGTGGCCCCAACGAGCGACTGAGGAACCCGAGGGGGTGTTTCTCATGTGTCAGGACAACACCTATTCCCAGGTCTGGCGCGTCCGTCTCGAGCTCAAAGGTCTTGGAGAAGTCCGGTAGGGCCAACACTGGTGCCGTGACTAGCGCCTGTTGCAGAGCGCGAAAAGCTCCTTCCTCCAGTTCAGTCCAGCGGAAAACAATCCCTTTTTTCAGCAGATCCGTGAGAGGCTGAGAGGTGATCGCGAATCCATGGACAAATTTGCGGTAGTACCCAGCCATGCCGAGAAAACCGTGCACCTTTTCACGTTGGTCGGCGCTGGCCACTGTTGCACGGCGGCTATGTTCTTCCCATCTGTGCGCACACCATCTCCGCTGATTTCGTGGCCAAGGTAGAGCAGTTGTGGTCGAGCAAACGTACACTTGTTGTGCTTGATCTTCAATTTGTGATCTTGGAGCAGCTAGAAAACCTGAGCAGCAGCCGGATGTGTGAGGCAAGATCGCTGATGTCTACTACACAACTTATTCTTGTACACTCGTGTTGGGCCTCCTGTGGGATCGAGGAGATAGGTTTAGAGGGGGGGTGAATAGACACTTAACCAACCAAAGTTGCAGATTTTAATTTCTCTTGGAACTTAGGCAGATTTTGGCACAAGTTAAGATCACTCCAATACTTTCTACACATGCATATCTAGAGATTGATTAGCGGAAATAGTAAAGCATGCAAAAGTGCGGAATGTAAAGGGGTAGAGTATGGAAGATCAAACGCAATGAAGACACGGTGGTTTTTGGCGTGGTTCCGATAGGTGGTGCTATCGTACATCCACGTTGATGGAGACTTCAACCCACGAAGCGTAACGGCTGCGCGAGTCCACGGAGGGCTCCACCCACAAAGGGTCCACGAAGAAGCAACATTGTCTATCCCATCATGGCTTACGTCCACGACGGACTAGCCTCACTCGGGTAGATCTTCACGAAGTAGGCAATCTCCTTGCCCTTACAAACTCCTTGGTTCAACTCCACATCATGTCAGAGGCTCCCAAGTGACACCTAACCAATCTAGGAGACACCACTCTCCAAAAGGTAATAGACGGTGTGTTGTTGATGAACTCCTTGCTCTTGTGCTTCAAATGATAGTCTCCCCAACACTCAAACAACTTCTCACAGATTTGGCTATGGTGGAAGAAGGATTTGAGTGGAAAGCAACTTGGGAAAGGCTAGAAATCAAGGTTCAAATGGTTGGATTGGAATGTCTTGATCTCAACACATGAGTAGGTGGTTCTCTCTCAGAAAATGTATGGTGGAAGTGTAGGCACGTTCTGATGGCTCTCCTTACTGAGAAGGAGGTGGTGGAGGGGTATATATAGCCTCCACACAAAATCCAACCGTTACACACTTTTGACCCAACTCGGTGGCACCGATTCAGAAGTCTCGGTGGCACCGAACTGTGTAAAAGATATGAACGTTAGGAATCTCGGTGGGACCGACTGGAACAACTCGGATGGACCGAAGTGCAATGGCTAGGGCAAACCTCGTCTCGGTGGCACCGATTGCATCAACTCGGTAGGACCGAAGTGAAGCAATAAGGCAACAGAGAGTTGGCAAGCCATCTCGGTGAGACCGATTTGCAAAACTCGGTGGGACCAAAGTGAGTGCAAACGATTACAGAGAGTTGGCAAGGCCATCTCGGTGAGACCGAGATCCATATCGGTGGATCCGATTTGTTAGGGTTTTGGCAGTGGCTAAGTCCAGATGAACTCGGTGGCTCCGGATAGGAAATTTCGGTGGGGCCGAGTTGGAATGTAGGTTTTGGACATATTTGGATGGAGAAAGTGGTTGAGGGTTTTGGAGTACTGTCACTAAGCACTTGAGCAAAAAGACCATTAAGCAACACCTCATCCCCTTTTAATAGTATTGGCTTTCCTATGGACTCAATGTGATCTTGGATCACTAAACCAAAAATGTAGAGTCTTGATCTTTTGCCAATCCTTGTCCTTAGCATTTTGAAGGGGTTCCACATCCTCTTGTCCCTGCCACACCATTGTTGAACTTGTGTGAAATTCACTAGATAAAGGCATTAGTCCAACAACATGTATGTTGGCATAAATTACCAAAACCACCAAGGGAGCAAGTGTGCTTTCAATCTCCCCCTTTTTGGTAATTGATGACAACATACATCAAAGCTTCAAATATAGGTTTAGCAGAAGTTTGTATGAAAGCTTTGAAGGAAAGCATGTAACATGTATGAGCTCCCCTGAACTCCCCCTGAAGAGGTGCATATAAAATGATGATACCACATGGGAGATATACATGCAACGTGTATCTTGGCTATATGCATCAGAGCAACATATATATCATATAAGAGTCCACATGTCCATGATTGTCTCCTTGCAAACAATATATACTAGCAAGAGGTCAATCATGTACATGAGTGTGATGCATATACTTACCTTGAGATTCTGGATCAAGTACCTGAAGAAATACACTTGAGAAAACAGGGTTAGATAACACAAGATAACCTCTTCAAGAAAAATCACAAGATCAACAAGAAACCAAGATTGGGATGACATGTAGAATAGAGTATCACTAGGTGAATACTTCTTTGAAACAGACATGTCCCCAAAAGAAACAGTTGTCTCCCCTTAAATAACTTCCTCTCCCCCTGAATCTGACATGGATATTGGGAGCAGGTAGGGTGAGAAAACTAAAGCAACCAAAGAACAAACTGATCTTGTTTCTCCCCTCTTAGAAACATGTAACATTCTCTCCTCTTGTAAGGTGCATCTCTTTTGTAGTGATGAGCTTTGATGTATTCCTCTCTCCCCCTTTGACATCAATTTCCAAGAAGGGACTTCAAGGTTGTTGGTCAAGTGGGTTTGGTCCTTGAGAAACACATTGAGCCAATGAGTGGCTCTAGATGCAAGTAGAGGATAAGAATCATTGAGTGGAGCTGGAGCAAAAAAACTCAAAGAATCTTTGACAGAAGACTCCTTAGAACAGCAAAGTCGGTGACACCGAGTTGAATCAATTCGGTGGAACCGAGTTTGATGCAATGGAACAATTTGTCAACTCAGCTCACTAGGCAATGGAATTCTCACAAGGATTTGCAATGAATTTACTGCGAAACAAGCTAAACGAAAAAGAACACAGAAAAGAAGCAAAGAAACACTCTTGCAAGAAGAACAAACAAAAGAGACACTAGAGGACTTCATCTAGATGGGTCGGCGACTAGGTCACCTATGTTAGAGTATATTGACTTAGGAGTCAAGTGAGAACACTTGATCATAGGTCATACTCATCGTTTAAGCTCGAAATGGGGTTGCCATTTTTCCTTTAAGCATTTCAATGTATTCACATCTTGTTGAGTTGCTTTAGCTCATGTCTTTGAGTAAAGCTTCTCTAAGATGTGAGAACTTACATTGGGATTTGGTGGTGATGTCCATCATGTAGTTGAACTTGAAGTGGATGCTCATGAGTTGAAGTTTGGAGCTATCCTATCATTTGTAGTTCATCTTCCTACATGGGTTAGTTTTGCAAGGAACAACATGTATATCCAAAATGACAAGAGTGAAGCATAACTCAAAAGTTTGTCAAAGGATATGTTTAGGTGTCTTATTCCTTGTCCCACCATCAATTGTTGATACTTGGGTTATATAAGATTGCTCAAGATAAGAGTGAAGCATAACTCAAAAGTTTGTCAAAGGATATGTTTAGGTGTCTTATTCCTTGTCCCACCATCAATTGTTGATACTTGGGTTATACAAGATTGCTCAAGATAAGAGTGAGATGCAATCTTGTGACATGAAGCTTGTCCAAGTACCTACAAAAGGTTAGATACAATACAAGGGAACAAAATGTCCAAGATATAAGATGATCATGGAAGTATCATGGATTAGTCAAGAATGCTCATGCCCTTGTATGCATCCACATGAACCTCTAGTTCACGTTTGAAGCATCAATGATGTTCAACTCACTTCTCAAGTGACAAAACACTTTCTCATCAAGGGGTTTAGTAAAGATGTCCGCCAATTGTTTGTCGGTACGAACATGTTTAAGGTCAATGTCACCTTTCTCAACATGATCTCGAATGAAATGGTGACGAACCTCAATATGCTTAGTTCGAGAATGTTGCACGGGATTGTGTGCTATCTTAATAGCACTCTCATTGTCACATAGTAATGGTACATGTCTCACATGCACACCATAATCTTTAAGAGTTTGTGTCATCCATAGTAATTGAGCACAACATGATCCCGCGGTAATGTATTCCGCTTCGGCAGTAGATAGAGATACCGAGTTTTGTTTCTTGGAGGACCAAGACACAAGAGATCTACCAAGAAATTGATATGTACCCGAAGTGGATTTTCTGTCAACCTTGTCTCCGGCATAGTCCGAATCGGAGTAGCCAACAAGATTAAAAGAAGATCCTTTGGGATACCATATGCCAAAGTTTGGTGTATGTAACAAGTATCTCACAATTCTTTTCACGGCCTTAAGGTGACACTCTTTTGGTGCCGCTTGGTATCGTGCACATATGCACACACTTAGCATAATGTCGGGACGGGAGGCACATAGATATAGCAATGAACCAATCATAGATCGATAAACCTTTTGATCAACCGGTTTGCCATCCTTGGTCAAGTCAAGATGTCCACTCGTGGGCATGGGAGTTTTCATACCTTTACTCTCTTGCATGTTGAACTTCTTGAATAAGTCCTTGGTATACTTTGTTTGAGAAACAAAGGTACCTTCCCTAGTTTGCTTGATTTGCAAACCAAGAAAGAATTTGAGTTCACACATCATAGACATCTCGAACTTTTCCGACATCAATCTTCCAAACTTTTCACTAAAAGAGGGGTTAGTAGATCCAAAGATAATATCATCAACATAAATTTGGCATACAAATAATTCTCCATTAACCCTCTTAGTGAACAAAGTTGAATCAATCTTCCCAATTTCAAAACCTTTTTCAAGAAGAAACTTTGTCAAGCATTTGTACCAAGCTCTAGGGGCTTGTTTAAGACCATAAAGAGCTTTACGAAGTTTGTACACATGATTAGGTTTCTTGGGATTCTCAAAGCCGGGAGGTTGTTTAACATACACTTCCTCCTCAATTTCACCATTTAAGAAGGCACTTTTAATATCCATTTGGTAAAGAGTGATATCATGGTGATTGGCATAAGCAAGTAAAATGCGAATAGACTCAAGTCTTGCAACGGGGGCATAGGTCTCACCATAGTCCATACCTTCGACTTGTGTGTAACCTTGTGCTACGAGACGAGCCTTATTGCGTACAACTTGTCCATCTTCATCTTGCTTATTCCGAAACACCCATTTGGTTCCAATGATGTTTTGCTCATCTTTAGGCTTCTCAACCAATGTCCAAACTTGGTTCCTCTCAAAGTTGTGTAGCTCCTCGTGCATTGCATTCACCCAATCGGGGTCCTTGAGAGCATCTTCCACCTTCAAAGGTTCAACACTAGAGATGAATGAGTAATGCTCACAAAAATTAGCTAAACGAGTTTTAGAGCGAGTGATTCTCCAGGATTGGATATCTCCAAGTATTTGTTCGACGGGATGATTCTTGTCGACTCTTGCTCTGACTCAAGGTAGCTTTTGCTTGGGTTGTGGTGAGGCTTCCTCATCATCATCATCTTCTTCTTCTCCGTTGATGTTGTCGTTGTTCACTTGTGGAGGTGGAGAAGGAGGTTGAGGTGGATCATCTTGTTGCACTTCCTCATTCCCATCGTCTTGATGTGTTCCACTTGTGGATGCCTCCATATCAACTTGTCGTTCACCTTGATGTGAAGTTGGGGCTTCCACTTGAATAGACGAGGTACTCTCCTTTACTTCCACGGGGCGAATCTTGCCAATGGACAAATCTTGGATTGCTTCCGATGGTTCTTGATCTCCTACATCAAGTGGCAATTGCTCGACTTGCGAGCCGTTAGTCTCATCAAACTTCACATCTACCGTCTCTTCAACTTTTCGAGTGAAGTTGTTGTAGACACGGTAAGTGTGAGAGTTCGATCCATAACCAAGTAGGAAACCTTCATGAGATTTAGGAGTAAATTTTGAACGACGATGCTTATCAAGAATGTAACATTTTAAGCCAAATACTCGAAAGTATCGAACTTGCGGTTTGTTACCGGTGAGCAGTTCATACGCCATTTTACCAAGAAGCTTGTGAAGGTAAAGTCGATTTGTTGCATGACAAGCTGTTTCAACCGCTTCCGCCCAAAAGTGTTTTGGCGTCTTGTATTCATCAAGCATTGTTCTTGCCATCTCAATAAGGGTACGGTTCTTCCTCTCAACAACTCCATTTTGTTGAGGTGTGTACGTAGCTGAGAACTCATGTGAAATACCCTCCTCATCAAGAAAGGTGTCCACATTGGCGTTCTTGAACTCCGTTCCGTTGTCACTCCGAACCTTCTTGATCTTCACTTCAAATTGATTTTGGACCTTTCTTGCGAAGTTCTTGAAGATCTTTTGTACCTACGATTTGTCATCAAGAAAGAACACCCACGTAAATCTAGAAAAATCATTAACAATGACCAAACCGAAAGAGTTACCACCAAGACTCTTATAGGAGTTGGGACCAAAAAGATCCATATGAAGTAGCTCGAGTGGTCTCCTTGTGGTCATAATGTTCTTCACGGGATGGCTTCCCCCAACTTGTTTTCCTGCTTGGCAAGCACTACAAAGTCAATCTTTGTCAAATATAACATCTTTCACTCCAAGAATGTGATCTCCTTTAACAAGTTTATCAAGGTTACGCATGCCAACATGTCCAAGTCTCCTATGCCATAACCAACATTTAGAAGATTTAGCAATTAAACATGTACGGGGTTGGGCTCTCTTAGTGAAATCAACAATGTATAGATCACCTCTACGAATGCCGGTAAAGACTATATTATGATTATCTTGATGAAATACTTGGCAATCTACTTTGGTAAATAGAACATTGAAACCAAAATCGGCTAGTCTAGATACGGAAAGAAGATTGTAGCCAAGAGATTCAACAAGCATAACATTTTGTATGGAGCTATCATTGGATATGGCCACCTTACCAAGGCCAAGTACCTTACCCTTGGAGTTGTCTCCAAAAGTCACATACTTGCGTGGACCATCATTTTTAGCAAGCTCACGAAACATGTCTCTATCTCCAGTCATGTGATCGGTACATCCACTATCAAGAATCCACTCTTTTCCTCCGGCCATGTAATCTCGAAGATTTGCCATAAGACTGAGATTCCTTATTGTCTTCTCAAATTCAATATCAAATTCTTCGTCCTTATCATAATAGCCATTCTCAACATCATCATCATCATGCATGTGATCATCACCTAGGGCAATAGATTCATTAGTTTCATGATCATGACAATGTTAAAGTTTATGAATTCTAATGGCTTCCGTGATAATGTTACTAATAGTTCTAACATCTCCTTTAGCACGCATAAGATCACGAAGCTCAAACAAGCAATCATCAAACTTAGGATCATTAGGACTCGTCTTGTGAAAAGCAATAGTCTTATGAAGAATCTTATCAAGATTCTTTAAAGAGTAATCGGGATATCTCTTTTCCAAGTCATGCCATAGAGTATAAGCACACTCAAAGTTTTGCATACAACCCAGCACAACTTTAGGTAATCCTCTAATGATAAGATTGACGGTTCTAAGATTACGAAGCATGTCAATTTCCTCTTCATGAGTAGGATGCAAGGGATCAATAGGGGACACATAAGGATTATGAATATACTTGCTCAAGTTAAATTCATCAAAGATATCAAGCATTTCATCCTTCCAAAAGTTGTAAAATTCCCCATTGAGAATAGGCACTCTACGTCTAAGACTCCCCAAAGTAGACACATCCATGTCCCTCCAATCGTGATGAAACCAAAGCAATGGAGACCAATGCTCTGATACCAATTGTGGGATCGAGGAGATAGGTCTAGAGGGGGGTGAATAGACACTTAACCAACCAAAGTTGCAGATTTTAATTTCTCTTGGAACTTAGGCAGATTTTGGCACAAGTTAAGATCACTCCAATACTTTCTACACATGCATATCTAGAGATTGAGCAGCGGAAATAGTAAAGCATGCAAAAGTGCGGAATGTAAAGGGGTAGAGTATGGAAGATCAAATGCAATGAAGACACGGTGGTTTTTGGCGTGGTTTCGATAGGTGGTGCTATCGTACGTCCACGTTGATGGAGACTTCAACCCACGAAGGGTAACGGTTGCGCGAGTCCACGGAGGGCTCCACCCACAAAGGGTCCACGAAGAAGCAACCTTGTCTATCCCACCATGGCTTACATCCACGAAGGACTAGCCTCACTCGGGTAGATCTTCATGAAGTAGGCGATCTCCTTGCCCTTACAAACTCCTTGGTTCAACTCCACATCATGTCGGAGGCTCCCAAGTGATACCTAACCAATCTAGGAGACACCACTCTCCAAAAGGTAATAGACGGTGTGTTGTTGATGAACTCCTTGCTCTTGTGCTTCAAATGATAGTCTATCCAACACTCAAACAACTCCTCACAGATTTGGCAATGGTGGAAGAAGGATTTAAGTGGAAAGCAACTGGAAAGGCTAGAAATCAAGGTTCAAATGGTTGGATTGGAATGTCTTGATCTCAACACATGAGTAGGTGGTTCTCTCTCAGAAATGTATGGTGGAAGTGTAGGCACGTTCTGATGGCTCTCCTTACTGAGAAGGAGGTGGTGGAGGGGTATATATAGCCTCCACACAAAATCCAACCGTTACACACTTTTGACCCAACTCGGTGGCACCGATTCAGAAGTCTCGGTGGCACCGAACTGTGTAAAAGATATGAACGTTAGGAATCTCGGTGGGACCGACTGGAACAATTTGGATGGACCGAAATGCAGTGGCTAGGGCAAACCTCGTCTCGGTGGCACCGATTGCATCAACTCGGTAGGACCGAAGTGAAGCAATAAGGCAACAGAGAGTTGGCAAGCCATCTCGGTGAGACCGATTTGCAAAACTCGGTGGGACCGAAGTGAGTGCAAACGATTACAGAGAGTTGGCAAGGCCATCTCGGTGAAACCGAGATCCATATCGGTGGATCCAATTTGTTAGGGTTTTGGCAGTGGCTAAGTCCAGATGAACTCGGTGGATCCGGATAGGAAATTTCGGTGGGGCCGAGTTGGAATGTAGGTTTTGGACATATTTGGATGGAGAAAATGGTTGAGGGTTTTGGAGTACTGCACTAAGCACTTGAGCAAAAAGACCATTAAGCAACACATCATCCCCTTTTAATAGTATTGGCTTTCCTATGGACTCAATGTGATCTTGGATCACTAAACCAAAAATGTAGAGTCTTGATCTTTTGCCAATCCTTGTCCTTAGCATTTTGAAGGGGTTCCACATCCTCTTGTCCCTTCCATGCCATTGTTGAACTTGTCTGAAATTCACTAGATAAAGGCATTAGTCCAACAACATGTATGTTGGCATAAATTACCAAAACCACCAAGGGAGCAGTGTGCTTTCACCTCCAAGCGCAGAGTTTTGTAGGACAGTAGCAATTTTCCCTCAAGTGGATGACCTAAGATTTATCAATCCGTGGGAGGCGTAGGTTGAAGATGGTATCTCTCAAACAACCCTACAACCAAATACAAGAAATCTCTTGTGTCCCCAACACACCCAATACAATGGTAAATTGTATAGGTGCACTAGTTCGGCGAAGAGATGGTGATAAAAGTGTAGTATGGATAGTAGATATAGGTTTTTGTAATCTAAAAATATAAAAACAGCAAGGTAGCAAGTAACAAAAGTGAGCACAAACGGGATTGCAATGCTTACAAACAAGGCCTAGGGTTCATACTTTCACTAGTGTAATCTCTCAACAATGCTAACATAATTGGATCATATAACCATCCCTCAATGTGCGATAAAGAATCACTCCCAAGTTCCTATTAGCGGAGAACATAAGATAGAAATTGTTTGTAGGGTACGAAACCACCTCAAAGTTATTCTTTCCGATCGATCTATTGAGCTATTCCTATAAGTGTCACAAACAGCCCTAGAGTTCATACTAAAATAACACCATATGATACACATCAACCAACTCTAATGTCACCTAGATACTCCAATGTCACCACAAGTATCCGTGAGTTGATTATACGATATGCATCAAACAACTTCATAAGCATAATATTCAATCCACACAAAGAACTCCAAGGAGCACCCCAAAGTTTCTATCGGAGAAAAGATAATGAAAACGTGCATCAACCCATATGCATAGATTACCCCAATGTCACCGCGGGAATCCGCGAGTTGAGTGCCAAGACATATATCAAGTGAATCAATATAATACCCCATTGTCACCACGGGTATTCATATGCAAGACATACATCAAGTGTTCTCAAATCTGAATATTCGATCCGACAATAATGAAACCTCAAAGGGAAAATATTTGATTCATCACAACAAAGATAGAGAGGGAAGAAACACCATATGATCCAACTATATTAACAAAGCTCGCGATACATCAAGATCGTGCCAAATCAAGAACACGAGAGAGAGAGATAAAACACATAGCTACTGGTACAAACCCTCAGCCCCGAGGGTGAACTACTCCCTCCTCGTCATGGAGACCGCCGGGATGATGAAGATGGCCTCCGGTGATGCTTTCCCCCTCCGGCAGGGTGCCGGAAAAGGGCTGTAGATGAGATCGTGGAGGTACAGAGGCTTGCGGCAGCGGAGTCGAAGTTCTAGGGTTATTTTTGGGGGTTTCTCTATTTATAGGATTTTTCAGCGTTGTACTCAGGTCAGACGGAGCCACGTGGGCCCCACGAGGTACCAGGGCGCGCCTGGGGGGGTGGCGCGCCCTGGTGCCTCGTGGGCACTGGGTGGCCCCCCTCCAGTGGGTCTTGGTTCCAGTATTTTTTATTTATTCCATAAAAAATCTCCAAAAAGTTTCACCCAATTCCAAGAACTTTTATTTCTACACAAAAAACAACACCATGGCAATTCTGCTGAAAACAGCGTCAGTCCGGGTTAGTTCTAATCAAATCATACCAAAACCATATAGAATTGTTATAAACATGGCATGAATACTTCATAAATTATAGATACGTTGGAGACGTATCAGCATCCCCAAGCTTAATTCCTGCTCGTCCTCGAGTAGGTAAATGATAAAAGAAATAATTTATGAAGTGTGAGTGCTAGCATAGTGCATAAGTTTGATCAATGATAATTTCAATCACTTTTCCTAGCATCATAACAACAACTTTTTCTCATAAAACTCATCATGATAAAGTAGCAATCAATTCACATGTTGTGGTTCAAACAATGCAATCTCTTGAAACTTAACAACTTATGTTCTTAGTCACCAAACAATTGCAATTCAACTTAATTTCAACAAAGTCTAAGTAAGAGCTCCACATACTCAATTATCATATAGTCTTCTATGATTGCTAGTACTCAAAGCATATTTTTAGAACAAATGGCATCCATCGAACACAGAGAAAGATAGGGGCTTAATGTTTCGCCTCCCAACTTATTTATCATAGAGATAATGTCAATAATAATAACTCATGATCACCTATATTCAACTGGATATATGTGCCTGGATCTTTCCCTACCACATAATGCTTGCCAACTAAAGAATAAATAGAGTGGAATAGGGATGAACATTAATGACTCTTGCATAAAAGTAAATACAGAAAAATAAATGCATAAAAGTAAAAGATAGGCCCTTCGCAGAGGGAAGCAGAGGTTGTCATGCGGTTTTTGTTGTTGGATGCACAAGCCCTTAATGCAAAGGAACGTCACGTTATATTGCCCCTTGTGATAGCAACCTTTATTATGCAGTCCGTCGCTTTTATTTCTTTACCATCACAAGTTCGTACAATGCTTATTTCCCCTTGCAATAAAAGATCATACATATTTTAGGAGCAATTTTATTGCTTTTTGCACCGATGACAACTTACTTGAAGGATCTTATTCAATCCATAGGTAGGTATGGTGGACACTTATGGGAAGAAACTGGGTTTAAGGGTTTTTGGATGCACAAGTAATATCTCTACTTAGTACGAATTTTTGGCTAGCAAAAGATCCTAAGCAAGCACCACATGTTAGAGGATCCATGACAATATAACTTCTATGTGAATATAAACAAACATAACTCATTACGTTGTCTTTCTTGTCCAACGTCAACTACTTGATCAAGCTTGAAAATAATTAATGGGGGCTCACAATCATAGAAGATGTCCAAGATAGTATATTTATATGTGGAAGTCCTCTTCCTTATACTAATCATTCATGAATTGCTTGTATGACCAATATTGTGATTGTCAAGCTTCAATAGATTTCACTTTCTAAACCCAATGTGAAACTACTACTAGGCATGATACAAGCATATGAAACACATATAATTTCAACTTTATTATATCCAATTCTTTCACAATTTACTCATAGGATATAAGTGAAGCACAAGAGTAAATGACAAACTACTCCAAAAAGATATGTGAAGATCAAATGAGTAGTTGAGTAAATAGGTAGCTATGTGAGGACTCTCTCTCATTTAAAAATTTCAGATATTATTATTTTATTCAAACAGCAAGAAAAACAAAATAAAATTACATTCCAAGAATAGCACATATCATGTGAAGAAGGAAAAACTTAGGCTCAACCAAGACTAACTGATAATTGTTGATGAAGAAAGGTGGGATGCCTACCGGGGCATCCCCAAGCTTAGATGTTTGAGACTTCTTGAAATATTAATTTGGGATGCCTTGGGAATCCCCAAGCTTGAGCTTTTGTGTCTCCTTAATTCCTCTCATATCATGGTTTTCCTAAATCTTAAAAACTTCATCCACACAAAACTCAACAAGAACTCGTGAGATAAGTTAGTATAAATCAACTCAAAACCTTAACATTATCTACTGTAGCAAATCACTAAAATTATAATTAAACATTGCATACTAAATGCCTCTGCATATTTAATACTCCTATCCTCAAATATAAACATTAAACACGCAAACATATGCAAACAATGCAACTATAACATCAATCTGCCAAAACAGAACAGTCTGTAAAGGGTGAATAAGAATCCATACTTCCCTAACTCCAAAAATTCTGAAAAATTACCAAGTGACAGAGAACTCATGCATGCTTACTGTGTAAAAATTTCAGATTTTTACCATGTTCTGACTATTCAAGAATATTCTGGACATAACAGAAAACTTTCTGTTTTCAAACTGCAACACATGAACTTGCAAACTGAGCATGGTAAAGGCTATAATTGGCATTTTATTGAACTAAAAGATACAAAACATGATTATTGATAATAGCAAGAAAATCTCAATGAAATAAAATGACGCTCCAAGCAAAACTCATACTACGTGACGAATAAAAATATAGCTCCGAGTGAGGTTACCAATAGTGTTGAAGACGAAAGAGGGGATGCCTTCCGGGGCATCCCCAAGCTTAGACGCTTGAGTCTTCCTTGAATATTATCTTGGGGTGCCTTGGGACTCCCCAAGCTTAGGGTATTGCCACTCCTTATTCTCCTCATATCGATATCTCACCCAAAACTTGAAAACTTCAATCACACAAAACTCAACGGAACTTGTGAGATAGGTTAGTATGATAAAAATAAATCATCCACTTAGGTACTGTCAAGACAAGATTCATAATTGTTCTCATATAATGCCTATTGTAGTCTATCATTTCCACAATTTATATTGCTCAATATAAGCTATGGAAACACTAAAACAAGCAAGCTATGCACCGAAAACAGAATCTGTCAAAAACAGATCAGCATGTAGTGAGCGCTTTAAAAATCATACTTCTGTACCTCCAAAAATTCTGAAAAATTAGTACAACGTAAACAATTTTTAACCTAATGCTGTGTAAAAATTTCAGAATTTTCTCATGCTCCAGTACAGAATATAAATTCCATCACTGGACGTAAAAGTTTTTGCTTTTGCACAGAATCAAATCAACAAGCATCGACACTATCCCAAAGGCTTTACTTGGCACATTATTGAAAGAAAACATATAAAACATAATTACTACAGTAGCTTAATCATGTGAACACAAAAAAAAACAGTAGGTATAAGTATTGGGTTGTCTCCCAACAAGCGCTTTTTTTAATGCCTTTTAGCTAGGCATGATGATTTCAATGATGCTCACGTAAAAGTAAAAAATTAAAACACAAAGAGAGCATCATGAAGCATATGACTAGCACATTTAAGCCTAACCCACTTCCTATGCATAGGGATTTTGTGAGCAAATAATTTATGGGAGCAAGAATCAACTAGCATAGGAAGGCAAAACAAGCATGACTTCAAAACTTTCAACATAAAGAGAGGAAACTTGATGTTGTTGAAATATGTAGAAGCATAGATTCCTCTCTCAAAATAATTTTCAGTAGCATCATGAAGAAATTCAACAATATATCCATCACACAAAGCATTCTTGTCATGATACATAAGCATAGAATTTTTATCACTCTCCACACAAGCAATTTTCTTCTCATTCATAATAGTGGAAGCAAACTCAACAAAATAACTATCATGAGATACTTGATTGGCATAATCCAATTGAAAATTAAAATCATGATGAAAAGTTTCATATTTATCATTATTCGTTATAGCATACATGTCATCACAATAATCATCATAGATAGGAGGCATGCAATCATCATAATAAATTTTCTCATCAAAACTTGGGGGACTAAAAATATCATCTTCATCAAACATAGCATCCCCAAGCTTGTGGCTTTGCATATCATTAGCATCATGGATACTCAAAGAATTCATACTAACAACTTTGCAATCATGCTCATCATTCAAAGATTTTATGCCAAACATTTTATTGAATTCTTCTTCTATCAATTGCGCACAATTTTCCGCTCCATCATTTTCAAGAAAAACATTATAAAGGCGAATAATATGAGGCAACCTCAATTCCATTTTTTTGTAGTTTTCTTTTATAAACCAAACTAGTGATAAAACAAGAAACTAAAAGATTCAATTGCAAGATCTAAAGATATACCTTCAAGCACTCACCTCCCCGGCAACGGCGCCAGAAAAGAGCTTGATGTCTACTACACAATTTATTCTTGTAGACTCGTGTTGGGCCTCCAAGCGCAGAGTTTTGTAGGACAGTAGCAATTTTCCCTCAAGTGGATGACCTAAGGTTTATCAATCCGTGGGAGGCGTAGGTTGAAGATGGTATCTCTCAAACAACCCTGCAACCAAATACAAGAAATCTCTTGTGTCCCCAACACACCCAATACAATGGTAAATTGTATAGGTGCACTAGTTCGGCGAAGAGATGGTGATAAAAGTGTAGTATGGATAGTAGATATAGATTTTTGTAATCTAAAAATATAAAAACAGCAAGGTAGCAAGTAACAAAAGTGAGCACAAACGGTATTGCAATGCTTAGAAACAAGGCCTAGGGTTCATACTTTCACTAGTGCAATCTCTCAACAATGCTAACATAATTGGATCATATAACCATCCCTCAACGTGCGATAAAGAATCAATCTCAAGTTCCTATTAGCAGAGAACATAAAATAGAAATTGTTTGTAGGGTACGAAACCACCTCAAAGTTATTCTTTCCGATCGATCTATTGAGCTATTCCTATAAGTGTCACAAACAGCCCTAGAGTTCATACTAAAATAACACCATATGATACACATCAACCAACTCTAATGTCACCTAGATACTCCAATGTCACCACAAGTATCCGTGAGTTGATTATACGATATGCATCAAACAACTTCATAAGCATAATATTCAATCCACACAAAGAACTCCAAGGAGCACCCCAAAGTTTCTATCGGAGAAAAGATAATGAAAACGTGCATCAACCCATATGCATAGATTACCCCAATGTCACCGCGGGAATCCGCGAGTTGAGTGCCAAGACATATATCAAGTGAATCAATATAATACCCCATTGTCACCACGGGTATTCATATGCAAGACATACATCAAGTGTTCTCAAATCTGAATATTCGATCCGACAATAACGAAACCTCAAAGGGAAAATATTCGATTCATCACAACAAAGATAGAGAGGGAAGAAACACCATATGATCCAACTATATTAACAAAGCTCGCGATACATCAAGATCGTGCCAAATCAAGAACACGAGAGAGAGAGAGAGATAAAACACATAGCTACTGGTACAAACCCTCAGCCCCGAGGGTGAACTACTCCCTCCTCGTCATGGAGACCGCCGGGATGATGAAGATGGCCTCCGGTGATGCTTTCCCCCTCCGGCAGGGTGCCGGAAAAGGGCCGTAGATGAGATCGTGGAGGTACAGAGACTTGCGGCGGCGGAGTCGAAGTTCTAGGATTATTTCTGGGGGTTTCTCTATTTATAGGATTTTTCAGCGTTGGAATCAGGTCAGACGGAGCCACGTGGGCCCCATGAGGTACCAGGGCGCGCCTGGGGGGGTGGCACGCCCTGGTGCCTCGTGGGCACTGGGTGGCCCCCCTCCAGTGGGTCTTGGTTCCAGCATTTTTTATTTATTCCATAAAAAATCTCCAAAAAGTTTCACCCAATTCCAAGAACTTTTATTTCTTCACAGAAAACAACACCATGGCAATTCTGCTGAAAACAACGTCAGTCCGGGTTAGTTCTAATCAAATCATACCAAAACCATATAGAATTGTTATAAATATGGCATGAATACTTCATAAATTATAGATACGTTGGAGACGTATCAATCGCCGCTGTAAACGAGGATATCATCAATGAACACGAGTACCCCGTGGCGAAGTAGCAGTGCCAAGACTGTATTCATGCCTCCTTGAAAGGTTGCTGGACCCCGAGTCACTCCATATGGCATGACTTTAAACTCGAAGTGACCGTGATGCGTCTTGAATGTCATTTTGTGCTCGTCCTCGGGCCGCATACGGATCTGGTGGTAGCCTGCCCGTAGGTCCAGGCTAGTAAACAAACGTGCTTCAGCCAGCTCGTCGAGCAATTCTTCAATGATCGCGAGGGGGTAGCAATTTTTGACCGTAACTGCGTTGAGGTGCCGGTAATCCACACAAAGCATCAAGTGAGGTATTTTTTCTGTACCAACAAGACTGGAGAAGCAAAAGGGCTTGCACTGGGCTGGATGATGCCCTGAGCCAACATGTCAGCCACCTGTCGCTCCACTTCATCTTTTTGTGCTGGGCTATGTCTGTATGGCCGCAGGTTGATTGGCCGTGCTCCGGGCACCAGGGGAATGGCGTGATCAAAGGGCCATTGAGGTGGCAGTCCCCGTGGTTCCTCGAACAAAACTCCATACTGCTCAATTAGCTCACCAATCACTTCTGGGATTGGCTGTTGTTCTAACTCTTCGGCTGTAGCACATAGTTGCACAACCCGAGCTACATCATCTTGGTCTAACAGACTGTGCAGCTCAGAACCTGAGATCAGGTCACAACTAGTGATATCAGCTCTGGCTCCATTGAGATGCACCTATTTGCCCTTGTACTCGAAATCCATCGTCTTCTGCAGCCAGTGGACCTGCATTGGACTATGGCATGCCAGCCAATCGATACCCAAAATCACATTGTAGCAGCCCAGGGGCAGCACCTTGAGGTTGGTGGTGAATTCAACCCCTTGAGAACGCCAAGAACAAGCTGGAATTTCTTGGTTGCAATGGAGAACACCACCGTTGGCCAGACGGACCGAGATTGCACGCTGCGCTTGCTGCACGCCTTGGAGATGTTGAGCCAGGGATGAGCTGACAAAACTGTGTGAGGATCCGGAATCTACAAGCATCAGCACTTCTCGATTCTGAACCCAACCATGCAGTCGCATTGTTGTTGGCGATTCAGCTCCTTCCATAGCTTCCCTGGACAGAACACAGCAATCAGCCTCACTGGCAGTAGTTTCGGCCTGTACGGGCTCCGGAGAGGTTTGGTGAAGCATCTCGATGAGCTCTTCCACCAAATGAAGTTGCACTGTAGGAGCACAACGGTGGTCGCGCTCCCAACGCTCGCCGCAGGTAAAGCAGAGACCCTTAGCGCGACGATACACGCGAAGTGCCGCCAGCTTGTCGACACCATCAGGAGTGCGAGCCGTGTCGAGCGTGCGGCGATCGTCTTGGCGCACGTCTCCGGGAACGCCGCTGGTCTTGCTGGGTGGGGGAGGGAGTGGCAGCGCCGTACGAGGGATCGCCCGCCCCCCCCGCTGGAGTGGAGTAAGGAGTGGGAGTACGCCACTCATCACGCCGGAATGCATCCACCACCTCTTCCTGTAAACAAGCAAGATCCACAACAGTATCCAAGTTTTGGGGGCGATGCAGAACAACAGCAGCACGAATGTCACGTTGCAAACCCTCCATAAATTGAGTAACAAAAAATGCAGGGTCCCAGGAAGTGTGATGAGCTAACATGTTATGCACAATTTGAGTAAATTGCTCGGCATACTCAGTAACTGTGCCGGTTTGCTTTAGCCTGTTAAACTGCCGAAGGAGATTTTGAAATTCCTCTCTACCAAACTGGGTGCATATAGCCGTAGCAAAATCACCCCAATCCTGATAATGCAAGTGTGCCTGAGATGATTGCAACCAGGTGAGAGCACCCTCTGTAAAGTACATGGCGGCACAACTAACCCAAGTATCTGGACTAAGAGTGCACACACGAAAGTAAGCTTCGCATTTGAGACGCCAAGCCCTGGGGTTTGTTCCATCAAACAGAGGAAAATCGAACCGCGGCGGTGGAGGCAATCTAACGTACCCACGATCCCCAGAAAACGATTGCTCGCCATGTTGGAAGAAGTCGGGCGTACCAGTGGCCGGAGGCAATCGAGGGGTACGGATCTTCCCTGGCGATTTCCCCCGAAGATCAAGTGCAGCGCCGTGGCCATCGGGCCCGTGACTGGTGTCACCTCGAGCCGGTGGGGGAGGGAGCAGGGGACGCGGCGCGTCCATGGTTTGCGGAAGCAGGGGCGGAAGATCCGCCAGACGCATGGGCTGAGATGCGGGTGCCGTCGCCGAGGCCTTGTCCGATGGCGCCGTCGCCGTGGCCTTGTCGATTTGAGTCCGCATGTGACTCACCTCCAACCGGAGCTCGTCAACTGACTGCTCGATCGAGGGTTTCCATCCTTGGAGCTCGAGGACGACCGGGTGGATGTCATCGATCTTGGCGGTGAGGGCCGCGATCGCCGAGGTCAGATCGGCCAGCGCCTTGGTATGCTCCTCCATCGCCGCCGCCTTGCCGCGCCTTGTCTGGATAATCGATGGGAATCGTCCGGCCAGATTTGGGAGGGTGGAGAAAAATTTCCGATGGATCGGAACGGCTCTGATGCCAGTTGTTATGCTCTCACTCGATCTAAGTAGCACCTTGATACAGATTCGATACAAGTCTCGCTCAATTTAGGGTTTACAGAGGAAGGAAAAGGGGATCGAGAGGGTGAGAGCCGCCGCCAGCCAACTACTTTCTCCACACCTCACACAGGAGGGCTCGCTCCCTACTTAACTCTGCCAGTCGTGTCCCAGATATGGGCCGGGAACTTGCTGTTGGGCCTCGCTTGCCGTCGGGGTCGTTCTGGGCCGTTAGTCGGTGTAGTCGCTTGTCCTTGGGCAATCGCTGCAGGTGGGGCCAGGGTGGCAGGGACCGTAACAGTATGACTCGTGGAGTTTTGACAACAACAAATCAGAGATAAATCGTGGACTTTTTCCCTGATCAAGGTGGTGGACTGGTAGGCCGTCACGTCTCCGAACAAGAAGAGTCCGCCGACTAAAATATCCATCCTTTTTGCGTGCACACGTTACACCACATTTCACTATTCGAGCGATTCGCCAGCACGGCACATGGAAACGACCTTGCAACGAATCGAGCAAGGACGTGCACAACTTCAACGTCTCCGTACGCCCCCTGTACGAACGTGCGTACTGCACACCTGCATCAACAGCTCAAACCACCTGGACCCTCCCACGTTGAACTGCAAACAGCTCAAAATCTTCCACCAATTTTTTAGTAGATATACACCTGCCGTCTCGCCCCAACGTCCAAACTGTGGGAACCAAATGGTCTGACTTTTTCCCTCGCGATGGGCTGACTGCCAGCACTTACTTAGCAGACAAGACAGTAGAATTTGTCGTGCTGAAAAAGAGAGTAGAGCTTTGACAAAACACTGAACACAGGGTATGCATGCTCTTTGATTGAAGTGACTAGCAAACGTGTAGAGATTTGCCGTGGACTCGTTCTATTCTGGATCAAATCTCCTGCCTCTTTATGCCACCGTGACGAACACCGGGGACGGAAGAGTACGTCGACGACTTCCCAAAAGATCCCCGATCTCGTTGCGTGCACTCGAGTCGACACGCACTGCACACGGTCTAATCAAACTAACTAACTAGCCCGCCCTGACCACAGTTCGCAACCCAATCAGACCCGGCACCCACCACCACTGCTCCTCGAAAGGACCCGCGAAACGAATCGCCGTCCTATCCATCCAGAGACGCCCCAACGTGCACCACACCGACGTCACGTACGTAATCCAGGCGAAGCAACCCGCGCGAATCGGAACGCTCCCCCAGCTTCGCCCGGGACCGCGAGACGGCGACGGCTCGCGGGCAAGGCGACACGCTCGCCCATCCCGCCCCAGTCGCCCGGGCCGCGGCCGATCCCGCCTACACGTCCGCGCGCGCGCGTTTTCCCCGCCGCATTAACGCCGGATCACATCAACCTTTTGCCCCTGACCCCCGATCAAACGAGATCCATAACTGAATCCCGTGGCTACGATTCCGCCGCTTCGTGCGTCCTGTTGAGCGCTGACAAGTCCTGGCAGAGCGGGAGCTTCCTGAGCCGTCGATCGAACCAACGACGTGCGGAAGTGCTGGATCGTGACCGTCCGATGGGGCGACGGTGCACGCTTTGGCCAGCGGTTTGATTGGCTGGTAGGTTGGCTTCCCGGGTTATTCGGTTCAACGTCAACTTCCTTGGCGCCAACGCGGTACACGACGGCTGTGCGGAGGCGTCGAAAGCTATATCTATCGCGGTCCACGGCTCCACAACCACGGGATCATGGTCCAGCTCGAGAAAAGCTTGGCAAGGTGTGTGCGGAATTGTGGATAGGCTGGTCGAGGACGAGGAGAGCGGGTACGTGCAGCGTGCGCTCACATGGCCGGATCGGGAGGAGGCGGCGGGCTCAGCGACTACCTCGACCGGCCTAACGCCATTCACCGCCGCACCGCGTCGCTCGCCATCGCGCGGTCCGGCGACGATGGCCCGCGCATCATGGACGGGGTTGGGCGGGAGGGTCGGAGGGCGCGCTCGTCGCGTCTCTCGCTGTCGTCGTGGCTCGGGCCGCGCTCCAGGCCTCTGCCGGCCGACGACACCGAGTCCGTGGATTCGAGAAGCCGAGGATTCGAGGGGAGTGGCAGCGCCAAGGGGAAGCCGTCGGCGTGGAGCAGCTGGAAGCCCCTGCGCGCGCTCTCTCGCATCGGGAAGCGCCGCGCCGGGTGCCTCTTCTCTATCGAGGTCGCCGCCGTGCGCGGCGTGCCGGCCTCCATGGACGGCCTCCGCCTCGCCGTCTCCGTCCGCAAGGCCGAGACCAAGGACGGCGCGATGCAGACCATGCCGGCCCGGGTGTCGCACGATGGCACCGCGGAGTTCGACGAGACGCTCTTCGTCAAATGCAACCTCTACTTCACCGGCGGCCCGGGCACCGGGAAGCCCCTCAAGCTCGAGCCTCGCCGGTTCGTTGTGTCCGTCGTCCCCGTCGAGGTGCCGGACATCCGTCTGGGGACGTACACCGTCGACGTGAGCTCGCTCGTGCTTGACTCCCTCAAGATGAGCTCCGAGGGACGCCGCGTCCGGTGGTTCGACAGGGCGTTCGGACTCGCCGGCAAGGCCACCGGTGGCGAGCTCCTGCTCAAGCTGGGGTTCCAGCTCATGGAAGACGCGGGGCTCCGCCTCTACACGCAAGCCGCGGGGAGATCGTCGAGGGACGTGTCCGTGTCCCCCTCCCGTGCGAGGGTTCACAACAAGAACTCGTTCAGCGTCGCGAGTACGACGCCCAAGCTTTCAACGTCCGACGCGGCCATCTCGCCTTCCATGAGAGCTTACAGGCAGCTGGTAGACAGGCTCAACGTCGACAAGCGTCCCGACGACGACGAGCTCTCCACCGCAAGTGGCGCTGGCGACGTCGACTACGCCATCCCGGAGTACGAAGTGGTCGACAAGGGCGTCGAGACGGTCAAAGAGGTCGTCCACTTCCAGGACCAGCGCGACGTGCTACGCGAGCTCGACTCCATTGGCGAGCAGATCGAGGCCATCGAGGCACTGATGGCGAGCGGCGGCAAGAAGTCGCCGAGGGGAGCCGGTCAGCAGCCGCGCCTCGATGCGGATGAAGAGATGGTGACCGTTGAGTTCCTTAGGAAGCTCGAGGCGGTGGACGACGACAAGTTCAGGAAGCTGAAGCAGCCGATGACACCAAGATCAAGCGAGTCGCAGAAGAAGGCGCCTGTGGTGCCGGACTTGGGACAAAGCCTTGGCCCGGCGGTGCAAACGCGTGACGGAGGGTTCTTGGTGTCGATGAACCCGTACAACGTGCCGCTTGCAAGCAGAGACGTGCCCCCGGTGCTCGCCATGCAGGTGTCGAGGCCGTTCGTGCTGCCAAGTGCCATGGCCGCTACTGGATTCGACGTGCTCCAGAAAATGGCGGCGGCGGGCGGACCCGACGAGGTCCGGGACAAGGTGGCGTCGCTAGGGCGCATGGAAAGCCTTACCGGAAAGACGCCCGAGCAAGTGGGTTTCGAGGGCATCGCGGAGGCGGTCATCGGCGGTAGGCGGACCGAGGGCGGCGCGAGCTCAAGCGCGGCGCGGTCGGTCAGGCTCGTCCGGAAGCTCGCCACCGCCTTGTCCGAGGGCCGGATGGAGCGCGTCGCCACCGGCATCTGGAGCGCGGGAAACGATCCGGAGACTTTGGATGAGGTACTCGCATTCTCGTTACAGAAGCTCGAGGCCATGGCGGTTGACGCGCTCATGATCCAGGCCGAGATGGCCGACGAGGAGGCGCCGTTCGAGGTAGCGCCGGCTGCGGGGGACGCGAACGTGTTCGACGCGCTGGTGCCGTCCGAGGAGTGGTCCGACTCCCGTGGCGGCTCGGACGGCCGCGTCACGCTGGTGGCGGCCATCCAGCTGCGTGATCCGTCCCGGCGCTACGAGGCGGTGGGCGCGCCGATGATCGCCGTCGTCCAGTCGGCGCGGATGCTGGGCGCGGCGGGGCTCAGCGGGGGGAGATTCAAGGTGAGGAGCCTGCACGTGGGCGGAGTGCAGACGAGGTGCTCGTCGGGAGTCGGCGGAAGCGCGAGCTGGCGCGCCGAGCGGCAGAAGCTGACGGCGATGCAGTGGACGCTCGCCCACGGGCCGGGTCGCGCCGCCAAGAGGGTGCAGACGCCGCCATCGTCGCAGGCAGCGAGGGTGAGGCAGCAGCAGCAGCGGCCAGACGTCGTCTGGAGCCTGTCGTCGAGGGTGCTCGCCGGGATGTGGCTCAAGACGGTGCGGAACCCGGACGTGAAGATCAGCGCCGCCGGCAGCACGTGACACGGGCGCTGGTCGAGCTGATGCGACAGAGTGGATGTGTTGGTAGACTTCATGATGTAGTATATGCAGATTCCAGTAGTATACTGTATATGGACCTCGTAGATATGCAGGCAATGTTACACTGTGCATTTCGTGCAGTGTTTACAAAATTGTCAGCATTTAAATGTTACCCATTCTTTAAATAGTGAATTACAGTTTTTATCCCTACTACGACATTTTTTACGTAAATTATTCAA
Organism: Elymus sibiricus; assembly: GCA_039707655.1. Taxonomy (NCBI): domain Eukaryota; kingdom Viridiplantae; phylum Streptophyta; class Magnoliopsida; order Poales; family Poaceae; genus Elymus; species Elymus sibiricus. The sequence continues at coordinate 230,036,375 of CM077664.1, read as the reverse complement.
TCTAATAGATTTTCGTTTGAATTACCCATTTAGCAAAATATTTACTCGTTCTTATCTCAATTAGCGAAAATTTTACGAGTTTTTACCAAAATTACCGGTCTATCAGTTGTACCATCCGGTATACGTGGCGACCCAAGTCGCAATTTTTCTCCTGGCATTTCTTTCCCACGCCCGGGCCAGACTATTGGCTTGGCGGGACCATTTTTCTCATAGTCGCATTTCTTTCTCACAGTCGGCATCCCAAACCCTCCTCAAACGCCTGGGCGGGCCGCCCGGTTACTGACCGGTCACGAAATTTCGATCCAGACGGACGCCTCAAATGGGCCTCAAACGCCCGGGCTGACCGGCACCCCTCATATCCAGCCCAAATATGCCCCCCCCCCGGGCGCGCCCGCCATGTCGGACCCGACAGCCCGACCCCACCGCAAATTGCATCAAATCCACCCCCCAAAACTGCCGGTTCCATTTGCTCTCTCCTCTTTTCTTCCTTCTCCGCGTCGTCCGTCTCGCAGCTCCGCCGCCGCGCGCGCTCCGCAGCCGTTCCTAGCCTCTGCGCCGCCAGCTCCGGCAGAGCAGTCCTTTCTCCCGTCCTCGCCGCGGGGGACGTCGTCGCCGGCCCGGACGTCACCGCGGTACGTCCGGCAACTCTCTGGCTCCACCTTGCGCGATGTGTTCGACACATTGTCTGACCGGATTTTTTGTGATTTTTTTAGGGAAAACGATGGATTCCGATGCTTCGTCCGACGAGAAGTATGGATCGACGGAGTTTGATCAAATGATTAAAGATGAGTTCTTCGATTCCTCGGATTCGGACGAAGAAGTGGACATGATCATGCTCATGAGCATGCAAGAGGAAATGGACCGGCTCCTCAAGAGCTTATGAACTTTCTGCAGATGCATCAGAATCTTCGAGATCATCAGGTGCACGCGTAACTCCTCAATGATCTTGTGGAGCATATGTGGACCCACAATGAAAACCAAAGAGCTGATGTTTGATTGTGCACTTAAAATAAATTTTATGTAAACACTATTTATGTTCGGTACCAACATTTGTTATTTACGTGCGACAATGGCTTGTGTGGTCGACGTGCATGGATTTGCATGGATTTGAGAGTTCGGATTTGAGATATGTGGATGCCGGAAGCGAAATATGAGGGGCCATCCGGATGCGTCCGCGGGCGTGCCAGGCGCGTCCGCGGACGTATGGGGGGCGGATTTGCCCAGTCCGGCTGTAGATGCTCTTAGGTGTATCTACACACTGCTTTACTTTTATGATGAGTTTTTTTCTTTAGGATATGCAGGTCCTTGTTCATTGCTTCCACCTCATTCTTCTTCACCGCATTTGCTTTTTGGGTGCTGCACTGTACTGGACATAAGAGAACCACTCGAGATGCTATACGGACCTAAAATATTTTAAAGGGGGTAAATAGTGATACAACTTTCGCTAAATGGGGTAATTCAGATGACTGTTAAATAGGGTAACTAACATAAAAGATATCAATGTAGGGGGGCTAAATATGGAATTCACTCTTCTTTATACGACATTCGTCGTCTCGGTGGCACAGCAAGGGCGGAACAGAAATTCTAGCGGAATCGGTTTCTACTGGATAGACCGCTATCGTCCGATGGTGCGGAGATTTGAACGTAGTTGTACCATGGTGAAACATAGCTAGGGTGCGTATTGTGTGTAGTGGTACACATCGATATGGTATGGTTTGTACATGCCCGCTTCAGTAGCAGAAATCCACCCACTAGCATGGATCGATCTCGCCGCCTGCTTCCCAAAGTTCATCACCTCACTCTTCCATTGTCACCACCGCCTGGATTACATCGCATCCTGGATCTGTTTCCGGAAAAAAGAGGTCATAAATCCAAGCTCTACTCTTGTTTGATTGTTTCCTACATGAAAATTTTAAGTCCCTTCATTTTGTGCGACCGCCACAATTCCTAGGGTTAGGAGGTGCCGCAACGATGACCGATAGATCACCTAATAAATAAAATGCAACATGGACGGAGATGCTCGCACATCTAGGGTATCCTAGAGTGGAGATGGTCATGATATTACGTTTAACCGTACATAACCTCATATTGGTCCCAAAAAAGGTCATCACAAGCATAGATTGAACACATCCGAGCAAATCTTGTCGAATAAGACTGCAACAAATGCCATGTTGAATAAGAATTGTCACAATAGATTGGGCCACCAAGTTGATGAAAGCAAACTTATTTAAATGTGGACATCTATGTGGGCCCATTAAATGTTATAACATGCCATCACATGTTAGGTAATCAAACTTTTCACATGCACTAAACGTTTCCTAATTAGTCCCATACAATTGAAAGTTTAAGTAGTATGCTGATAGATTGATCGTATGTTAGAACTTAGCTATGGAAGTGATTTAGGCACACATACTGACGGGGTCCTGTACCAGGGGTGGCATACGTAAGGGAGCCCGACCTCGTCAGCTACACGGGACCCGTTAGGCCCAAGACTAGAAGGAAGCCCTAGAAGGCGGAGGCGATCCTCGTGCCCTCCAAGACTAGAGGGCAGCGGTGCCGTAGATCACATCTATGTCCATGTAACCCTAGACCTTCACTGCCTATATAAAGGAAGGTCTAGGTCCTCATTATCATCCAATCTTAGATCCAAACTCTCGGTAGCAATCCCGTACACCATTGTAATCCTCTGCACGAGGTATCCCCTCACCATGAATAACGAGAAGAAGCAGGATGTAGGGTATTACTCTTCGGAGGCCCGAACCTGGGTAAATTGTGTGTGCAGACTCCGTCCCGGTACTTCCGACCTCGTCATGAACCCTACCGAGGGATCTGACGGTATTTCGATCCGTCAGTTGGCGCGCCAGGCACGGGCGACGATTGGAGACCTAACCCGGTGAGGAGAATCAAAAGAAGCCGGCGAGTTCTTGCCAGTCCAGACCTTCACGTTTGGCTCTTTCGAGCTGACCGTCGACGGTTCGGGGCGACTCTTCGATATCTCACCCCCACACCTCGTCGACCACATGTACGATGAACAAGGGAAGGCCTTGGGAGCTTGCCCCTGCCCTAACCACTTCGGGTGGGAACGCGAGCGGAGCGCCGCGCGGGCTCCGCAAGGCCGTCAGCCCGCTTGCGAGACCTCTGTGAATATGATATTCACGACGGCAGACACACGCCGAAACCAAAAGCTCGCGCAAAGTGCAATCTACATGGCAGAAAGCGTGACCAGCGAGCGTCTTGCATGGTCCCAGGAGACGGTGACCTTCAACGTCGGATCACCCGGAATACGTCGTCCATCCAGGCAAGCTCGCCCTGGTACTAGATCGGATCGTGGGGGGCTGCCGCCTCTCACGTGTCTTAATGGATGAAGGCAGCGGCCTCAACATTATCTTCACCAACACCCTAGAGAAGATGAAGATCTCACTGTCCAGTCTACGGAGATCGGGCATGGGTTTTCACGGGGTGGTACCAGGCCGCCCGGTCCGCCCCCTGGGGCGGATCGAGCTCGAGGTCGTCTTCGGAGATGAACGCAACTACCGAAGCAAGGCAATTCAGTTCGAGGTCGCTCCCTTCCAGAGCGGTTACCATGCGATCTTGAGCAGGCCCGCATACGTAAAGTTCATGGCAGTCCCTTCCTACGCCTACGTACAGCTGAAGATGCCGGGCCCGAACGACACAATTGCCGTACGGGGGAGCTCAGAAAAAGCCTACAAAGCAGAGGTGGCCAACGTAGAGCTCGCCGAGGCCGCTCTGGCCTCCGCAGAGCTCGCCAAGATAAGAAAACGGATGGGATCATCGGAGGTCGAGCTCCCGCAGAAAACGAGGTCAGGGCCCGTGTTCCAGCCAGCCAAACAAACGAAGAAATTTCAAGTACACCCAGAGGACCCTAGCAAGATGGTAACGATAGGTGGAGACCTCTCAGAGAGCCAAGAGGCAGAGCTCCTCGCTTTCCTCCGAGTTAACTGGGACATATTTGTTGGGGAACGTTGCATGGGAAACAAAAATTTTCCTACGCACACACAAGATCTATCCATGGTGATGAGCATCTACGAGAGGGAGAGTAAATCTACATACCCTTGTAGATCGCTAAGCGGAAGCGTTTAAGAAACGCGGTTGATGTAGTCGAACGTCTCCGCGATCCAAATCGCAAGTCGTCCCTCGATCCGATCACGAACTAGCGCCGAACGGACGGCACCTCCGCGTTCAACACACGTACGGCTTGATGACGCCTTCACCTCCTCGATCCAGCGAGCGATGGTGAAGTAGTGGTTGAGTTCCAGCAGCACGACGGCGTGGTGATGGTGGTGAGGAACAATCTCTGCAGGGCTTCGCCAAGCACTACGGAGATTATGACGGAGGAACTAGAGGGTTAGGGTTGCCGCACACGGCTTGGGGAAATCTTGATGTATCCCGTGTGCTAGCCCTGCCCCTCTATTTATATGTTGAGCCTTGGGGTCTAAACTTGGAGTAAAAGCCTCCTCCAGGTCGGTTTTGCCCGCACAAGGTCGGTTTGGCCCGCAGGGAAAGAGTCCAACTCGGATCCCTGCAGTACCGCGCACAAGCGGTAGTACCGCTTCACACAAGCGGTAGTACCGCTCGGGCGGTAGTACCGCTTCACCAAGCGGTAGTACCGCTTACGCGGCAGCAAAACTACTTTTGCGCTTTCCAATACCTCGTGGGCTTTTATCCCTTGGCCCATATAAAGTGTTCTTGCACCCGAACACTTCGGTAAACATCCAGAACCACTTCCGGTGAATTCCGGAACCCTTCCGGAGATCAAAACACTATTATCACATATATCAATCTTTACCTCCGGACTATTCCGGAGATCCTCGTCATGTCCGGGATCTTATCCGGGACTCCGAACAACCTTCGGTCACCAACAAAATAACTCAATCATACTAATCGTCACCAAACGTTAAGTGTGTAGACCCTGCGGGTTCGAGAACTATGTAGACATGACCGAGACACCTCTACGATCAATAACCAATAGCGGGACCTGGATGCCCATATTGGCTCCTACATATTCTACGAAGATCTTTATCGGTCGAACCTCTATGTCAAGGATTTAGTTAATCCCGTATGCTGTTCCCTTTGTTCTTCGGTATGTTACTTGCCCGAGATTCGATCGTCGGTATCTCTATACCTAGTTCAATCTCGTTACCGGCAAGTCTCTTTACTCGTTCCGTAATACAAGATCTCGTGGCTAACACTTTAGTCACATTGCTTGCAAGGCTCATTGTGATGTTGTATTACCGAGTGGGCCCTGAGATACCTCTCCGTCACACAGAGTAACAAATCCCAGTCTTGATCCATGCCAACCCAACAGACACCCTCGGAGATACCTGTAGAGCACATTTATAGTCACCCAGTTACGTTGCGACGTTTGATACACACAAGGTACTCCTCCGATGTCAGGGAGTTGCATGATCTCATGGTCATAGGAACAGATACTTGACATGCAGAAAACAATAGCAATAAACTGACACGATCAAATGCTACGTTCTTAGTTTGGGTCTTGTCCATCACATCATTCTCCTAATGATGTGATCCCGTTATCAAATGACATCTCATGTCAATGGCTAGGAAACCTTAACCATCTTTGATCAACGAGCTAGTTAACTAGAGGCATACTAGGGACACAGTGTTGTCTATGTACCCACACATGTATTTGAGTTTCCAATCAATACAATTATAGCATGGATAATAAACGATTATCATGAACAAGGAAATATAATAATAACCAATTTATTATTGCCTCTAGGGCATATTTCCAACAATATTCACCTGGAAACCCGCCAACATGCTAGGTGTGCCAGCCGACAAGGCCGAACACTGCTTAAACGTCTGCAAGAACGCGAGGCCAGTGAAACAGGCCCTGCGATGCTTTGCCACAAAAAAGCGGATGGCAATAGCGGAAGAAATAGCGCGTCTGCTCGCAGCCAAATTTACAAGGGTGGACGCGCACCTGGAATGGCTGGCAAATCCAGTAATGGTGTTGAAGAAAAATAACACATGGCGCATGTGCGTGGACTACACCGACCTCAACAAAGTATGCCCCAAAGACCCGTTCCCGCTACCTAGGATCGGTCAGATTATTGACTCCACGGCATGGTGCGAGCGCTTGTGCTTTCTGGATGCGTACTCTAGGTATCACCAGATACGGATGAAGGAGTCTGACCAAGAGACAACCTCCTTCATCACACCATACAGACCTTTCTGCTACGTTACTATGCCTTTCGGCCTAAAAAACGCGGGAGCAACGTACCAGCGGGCAATGCAAAAGTGCTTCAACAAGCAGATCAGAGTTAACGCAGAGGTCTACATCGATGACATCGTGGTCAAGTCCAAACAGGGCTCCAGCCTTCTCGGCGACCTCCAGCAAACCTTCGACAACCTCCGCAACTTTAGCATGAAGCTAAACCCCGAAAAGTGCATCTTCGGGGTCCCCGGAGATGGTGCGCGAGGTGCAGAACCTCGCAGGATGCGTGGCGGCCCTGAGCAGATTCATCTCACGACTGGGCGAGAAAGCCCTACCCTTATATCGCCTCCTTAAAAAGGGCGACAAGTTCTACTAGAGCGACGAAGCTAAAGAAGCATTCGCAGACCTCAAGAGGCTACTATAGTCAAACCCACTCCTCGCGTCCCCAGCCCAGTCAGAACCAATGCTACTCTATATAGCGGCGACCACCCAGGTGGTCAGCGTGGTCATCGCCGTGGAACGGGAGGAGGCCGGAAAAGTGCAACGGGTACAACACCCAGTGTACTACGTCAGTGAGGTACTCACACCCTGCGAGACCAGGTACCCACACTACCAAAAGATCACCTACGGGGTATTTATGGCTGCAAGGAAGCTGCAAAATTATTTTCAAGCAAGCCCGATAACGGTGGTTAGCGACGCACCGCTATCCAACATCGTCAACAACAAGGATGCCATAGGCCACGTGGCGAAGTGGGCGATCGAGCTCCTGCCATTCGAGCTCTCTTACAAGCCACGCACGGCAGTCAAGTCACAGGCCATCGCCGACTTCTTTGTGGAATGGACAGAGGCCCAGCAGGTCCCCAAGAATGTCAACCTCGAGTACTGGACGATGTACTTCGACGGGTCGATGATGGTGCAAGGACTGGGGGCCGGAGTGGTCCTCGTCTCCCCCAGAGGCAACAAGATGAACTACGTCCTACAACTCCATTTTTAGGACTCCAATAATGTAGCAGAATACGAAGCCCTCCTTCACGGGCTCCGAATCGCGGCCTCCATGGGAATTCACCGCCGCATCTGCCGGGGCGACTTCGACCTCGTGGTCCAATAGGTCATGAAGACGTTCGACACAAAGGACCCCAAAATGGCGGCCTATTGCGCTGCCGTTCAGGAGCTCGAAGGAAAATTCCACGGGCTCGAGCTGCATCACGTCAAGAGAAGTGACAACATCACAGCCGAGAACTTGGCACGAGTCGGATAATCAAGAGACCCCGTGCCAGAGGAGACCTTCTTGGAAATATTACATAAGCCCTCAATCAAGATTCAAGACCGCGAGGAGATTGCACCGAGCTCCACCGCGCTCGAAACAGGTGCCCCAAACAATGACGCGCCAGCCGAAGCCGTCCAGAAAGAGGCCGTGCTGGCGATCATCGCCCCAGATTGGACCCAACCATTACTAGCCTATATGGTTAAAGGCGAGCTACCACAAGATAAAACAGAAGCCCGCCGCATTGTCTGCCGCTCCAAAGCTTGCACCATCATCAACGGCGAGCTCTACAAGCGCAGCCAAGTGGGCATTTTCCAGCGCTGCATCACCGAAGAGGAGGGCAAAAAGCTGTTACAGGAAATACACGCGGGGGCTTGCGTGCATCACGCAGCCCCCAGAACGATTACAGCGAAGGCCTTCCTCCACGGTTTCTTCTGGCCCCACGCAATGTGCGACGCCGAGGACATAGTCCGGAGCTGCGATGGCTATTAACGCTTGGCCAACAAGACCCACATGCTAGCGACAACCCTGAAAACAATTCCACTGACCTGGCCATTTGCGGTGTGGGGGCTGGACATGGTCGGCAAGCTCTCACCTTCACCAGGAGGACACAAATTCCTGCTTGTGGCAATCGACAAGTTCACAAAATGGATAGAAGCCAAGCCACTGACCAACGCGGAGGCCGACACGGTAGTCAAGTTCGTCTCCGGGCTCATCGACCGCTTCGGCGTCCCACACATCATCATTACGGACAACGGATCCAACTTCACTGCCGTGGTATTCCAGGATTTCTGTCACAAACAACGGATCCACATAGACTACGCATCGGTGGGCCACCCCCAGTCCAACAGACAGTCGAATGGGCCAATGGAATGATCATGCAAGGTCTAAAGCCACAGCTCATAACACCACTCCTACGAGCGAAAGGCAACTGGGTGGAAGAGCTCCCCTCCGTCCTCTGGAGCTTACGGGCGACGCCGAACAAGTCGATCGGCTACACACCTTCCTGTATGGTGTATGGAGTAGAGGCGGTTCTCCCATCGGACATCGAGTATGACTCGCCATGAATCCGTGCATACGAAGAGGAGGTCGCCGAGGAAAGCAGGAAAGATGACGTCAGCGCAAAAGAAGAGGCACACCTCCTCGTCCTCGAACGCACAAGTATCTATCAATAGAAGTTGTGCTAGTACCAAGGCCGGCGCGTGCGGGCACACGAGTTCAACGTCGGCGACCTCGTCCTCAAGCAGAAACCACGCAAGAACAAGCTGTCCTCCCTGAGGGTGTCCCGGACTAGGGGGTACCCAGGCTGCCGGCCTATCTCTCATAGGCCGGGCTGGTGGGCCGCTCTCCACTAGTCGATGGAAGACCGGATTGTGGGCGACCCCGTGTATCAGAAGGAAACCCTTGAAGACTCGGCGTCTCCTCCAAGTAATTATTAGCGTAGCTGGCATGTTTATCCTCTGATGGTAACCGACCATGTGTAACCCTAGATCTCTCTGGTGTCTATATAAACCAGAGGGTTTAGCCCGTAGAGGGGGAGAATCATCATATTCATAACCTAGGGTTTAGCCCATCCGATCTCGAGGTAGATCAACTCTGTAACCTTCATACAATCCCATCAATACAATCAAGCAGGACGTAGGGTATTACCTCCTTGAGAGGGCCCGAACCTGGGTAAACCATCGCCCCCACGATCTCTGTTACTCATTGACTCCTAGAACCATAGTTCGGACCCCCTACCCGAGATCTGCCGGTTTTGGTACCGACATTGGTGCTTTCATTGAGAGCTCCGCCGTGGGTCGTCAAGGATCAATGGCTCGTCTGATCATCAGCAACGGCGCTAGTCGCAGGGACACTTTCGTTCCCGGCCAGCTCTTCACGTTCGGCAGCATCATGCTACACGCCGATCCGGCCGGTCGCCTCGACCGAGTCGGCAGCTTTACCCCCGACCTGGAGATCCGGTTCGGAAACTTAGAGTTTGTCGCCGACTCCCGGGGAGATCTTATCCTCACCGGGTCCTCAGCCTCGCCTGAAGGACCCGCAAGCCCTGAAGCATTGACTTCGGGTACGGCCTGCCCCACTACTGGAACGGCCGCCATCACGGATCCAGCCTCGAGTCCGGATCTAATCTCCGCGCTCGGCTGCCGAAGATCATCCCTGGCCGAACATGATGGCATGGCAAATTCAGATGCTCCCGTCACGGCCATATTGCGGGTCGACCCCATAAGCTACCAGAACCTGGACCCGACGGATCTCTCATTGTTAAACGGGATACTAGATCGGATCCAAGCCCTGGGAATCACCGATGACCTGTCCTCGGTTTACGATCAGATCGGGCTCAAGTCCGATGACAGGGAAATCCACATCCCTCCAGCCGCCCACTTGGTCGCCACTATAGAAGGCCCGACCAAGGGCTCGCCCCTCCCCTGGAACCGGAAGCGCATGGAGTATCGATTCACGATCAGCAGGCCTCATCCTCCAGCCCGGAAACCGAACTCCGCTCCGGAGAGGGTTTAGAGCCGAAGTCTGGTTCAGCACACAACTTCGAGTCAGCGCATTCGAGCCCGGCTAACTATCCGGATCTAGAGCTAGGCGCGCCGATCCAGGACTCGGCCACCAAAGCCCCGGGCTCACCCTCCGCTGGGATCAAATTTTTTATCCCGCCCACCCCCCACGCCGAGTACTGTCCAGACAACTCAGGACGGCCCGACATATGGGACCTCATGTACGTAAAGCAGCAGCCCGGAGAGTCAGTTCGGCACTTCTGGGCTAGATTACTTATAGTCAAAAACAAGATGACGGACGGTGGTAGCAAGGATATCCTAGAGGTTTTCCGACAGAACTGCCAAGACGAAGGTGTCTTGAACGCCCTCGCCCGCCGCCACATCCAAAACTTCTCCGATTTATCGGACCTGGTGTCCAAATACTGTGCCATGGAGTATGCTTGGCAGGCTCAGCTCAAACCAATGGAGTCAATCCGTACAGAGGAACCAAACCGAGCTCGGGCAAAACACGCACACCTTCACTGGACAACTCACTACGAGCAATCCGAGAAAAGAATGAAACCTCTGACAAGGTCTAGAACGGTTCTTGATGAACTACTGGACAAACCATGCCCTATACACTCCGTCCTCCTCAACGCAAACCCAACCCACAGCCTTCGAGCTTGTTGGGTGGTCAGGCAAGTCGCCAAGAGCGGCAAAGTCATCCTCAGAGGCCCGTACTCAAATAAATGCACAGCAGCGCCCTTTGATGACGACGCCGAAATCCTAACAATCTACGAGACGTATTCCTCGAAGAATCAAAGGAAGAGAGCCCTTCGAGAGCTCGCTCAAATTCACCATGTGGCAGAGACAGACTCATGGACTGACACACCCATCACCTTAAGTGAACAAGATCAGCCAAGATCCTGCCCTACTCGGGCTGCTTCCGCCCTTGTCCTCGATCCCATAGTCGATGGATTTCGACTACAGAAGGTATTGATGGACGGCGGTAGCGGGCTAAACCTCATCTACGAGGACACCTTGGACAAAATGCAGTTCTACAGATCCCGCATCGAGCAAAGTCACACCACCTTGCAAGGGATCATCCCCGGAAAGGAGGGTCGTTGTAGTGGCCGAGTCGCTCTTGATGTGGTCTTCGGAACTCCCGAGAACTACCGATCCGAAGAACTGCTTTTCCACATAGTGCCCTTTCGCAGTGGCTACCATGCCTTGTTAGGGCGCGACGCTTTCGCGCGATTCCATGCCATCCCACACTATGGGTACATGAAACTCAAGATGCCAGGGCCAAACGGCATAATCACAGTCATAAGTGACCCGGATAGAGCCCTTCGAGCCGAGAATAAAACGGCATCACTCGCCCTCGAGACACTGTCCGAAACACTCATGGCCGAAGAACTGACCGCGCTCCGCTCAACGGTGGATAAGGACGACGTAATCCTCGACAAAAGGCCCAAATCCACATCCTTTAAACCAGCAGATGAGATCGTCAAATTCCAAGTGCATCCAACTGATCCCAACAAGACGGCGTTGTTGGGGAACGTTGCATGGGAAACAAAAATTTTCCTACGCACACACAAGATCTATCCATGGTGATGAGCATCTACGAGAGGGAGAGTGAATCTACATACCCTTGTAGATCGCTAAGCGGAAGCGTTTAAGAAACGCGGTTGATGTAGTCGAACGTCTCCGCGATCCAAATCGCAAGTCGTCCCTCGATCCGATCACGAACTAGCGCCGAACGGACGGCACCTCCGCGTTCAACACACGTACGGCTTGATGACGCCTTCACCTCCTCGATCCAGCGAGCGATGGTGAAGTAGTGGTTGAGTTCCAGCAGCACGACGGCGTGGTGATGGTGGTGAGGAACAATCTCTGCAGGGCTTCGCCAAGCGCTACGGAGATTATGACGGAGGAACTAGAGGGTTAGGGTTGCCGCACACGGCTTGGGGAAATCTTGATGTGTACCGTGTGCTAGCCCTGCCCCTCTATTTATATGTTGAGCCTTGGGGTCTAAACTTGGAGTAAAAGCCTCCTCCGGGTCGGTTTTGCCCGCACAAGGTCGGTTTGGCCCGCAGGGAAAGAGTCCAACTCGGATCCCTGCCGAACCGTGCACAGCCGCGCACAAGCGGTAGTACCGCTTCACACAAGCGGTAGTACCGCTTGGGCGGTAGTACCGCTTCACACAAGCGGTAGTACCGCTCGGGCGGTAGTACCGCTTCACACAAGCGGTAGTACCGCTTACGCGGCAGCAAAACTACTTTTGCACTTTCCAATACCTTGTGGGCTTTATCCCTTTGGCTCATATAAAGTGTTGCTGCACCCGAACACTTCGGTAAACATCCGGAACCCATTCCGGTGAACTCCGAAACTTTTCCGGAGATCAAAACACTATTATCACATATATCAATCTTTACCTCCGGACTATTCCGGAGATCCTCGTCATGTCCGGGATCTTATCCGAGACTTCCGAACAACTTTCGGTCACCAACATAATAACTCAATTATACTAATCGTCACCAAACGTTAAGTGTGTAGACCCTGCGGGTTCGAGAACTATGTAGACATGACCGAGACACCTCTACGGCCAATAACCAATAGCGGGACCTGGATGCCCATATTGGCTCCTACATATTCTACGAAGATCTTTTATCGGTCGAACCTCTATGTCAAGGATTCAGTTAATCCCGTATGCTGTTCCCTTTGTTCTTCGGTATGTTACTTGCCCAAGATTCGATCGTCGGTATTACTATACCTAGTTCAATCTCGTTACCGGCAAGTCTCTTTACTCGTTCCGTAATACAAGATCCTGTGGCTAACTCTTTAGTCACTTTGCTTGCAAGGCTCAATGTGATGTTGTATTACCGAGTGGGCCCTGAGATACCTCTCCGTCATACGGAGTAACAAATCCCAGTCTTGATCCATGCCAACCCAACAGACACCCTCGGAGATACCTGTAGAGCACCTTTATAGTCGCCCAGTTACGTTGCGACGTTTGATACACACAAGGTATTCCTCCGGTGTCAGTGAGTTGCATGATCTCATGGTCAAAGGAACAGATACTTGACATGCAGAAAACAATAGCAATAAACTGACACGATCAAATGCTACGTTTACAGTTTGGGTCTTGTCCATCACATCATTCTCCTAATGATGTGATCCCGTTATCAAATGACATCTCATGTCAATGGCTAGGAAACCTTAACCATCTTTGATCAACGAGCTAGTCAACTAGAGGCTTACTAGGGACACAGTGTTGTCTATGTACCCACACATGTATTTGAGTTTCCAATCAATACAATTATAGCATGGATAATAAACGATTATCATGAACAAGGAAATATAATAATAACCAATTTATTATTGCCTCTAGGGCATATTTCCAACAGTCTCCCACTTGCACTAGAGTCAATAATCTAGTTCACATCACTATGTGATTTACATTGTAATGAATCGAACACCCATGCAGTTCTGGTGTTGTTCATGTTTAGCCCTTGGAAGAGGTTTAGTCATCGGATCTGCAACATTTAGATCCGTGTGTACTTTGCAAATATTTATGTCGTCCTCCTTGATGTAATCGCGGATGGAATTGAAACGTCGCTTTATGTGTCTAGTCCTCTTGTGAAATCTTGGTTCCTTGGCTAGAGCAATGGCACCAGTATTATCACAAAACAGAGTCATTGGGTCAAGCGCACTAGGCACTACTCCAAGATCTGTCATGAACTCCTTCATCCAGACACCTTCCTTCGCCGCCTCCGAGGCAGCGATGTACTCCGCTTCGCATGTAGAATCTGCTACCACGCTTTGCTTGGAACTGCACCAGCTAACCGCACCCCCATTAAGAATAAATACGTATCCGGTTTGCGACTTAGAGTCATCCGGATCAGTGTCAAAGCTTGCATCGACGTAACCCTTTACGACGAGCTCTTGATCACCTCCATAAACGAGAAACATGTCCTTAGTCCTTTTCAGGTACTTCAGGATATTCTTGACCGCCGTCCAGTGTTCCATTCCTGGATCACTTTGAAACCTTCCGACCATACTTATGGCAAGGCTGACATCGGGTCTTGTGCACAGCATTGCATACATGATAGAGCCTATGGCCGAAGCATAGGGGATGACACTCATCTTTTCTCTATCTTCTGCAGTCACTGGGCATTGAGTCTTACTCAACTTCACACCTTGTAAAACAGGCAAGAACCCCTTCTTGGACTGATCCATTTTGAACTTCTTCAAAATCTTATTAAGGTATGTGCTTTGTGAAAGTCCTATTAAGCGTCTTGATCTATCTCTATAGATCTTGATGCCTAATATGAAAGCAGCTTCTCCTAGGTCCTTCATTGAAAAACTCTTGTTCAAATATTCCTTCACGCTTTCCAGCATTTCTATATTGTTTCCAATCAGTAATATGTCATCCACATATAATATTAGAAACGCTATAGAGCTCCCACTCACTTTCTTGTAAATACAAGCTTCTCCGTAAACTTGTATAAACTCGAACGCTTTGATCACTTCATCAAAGCGAAGATTCCAACTCCGAGATGCTTGCACCAGTCCATAAATGGATCGCTGGATTTTGCAAACTTTGTCAGCATTCTCTGGATCGACAAAACCTTCTGGTTGCATCATATACAACTCTTCCTTAAGGTAACCGTTAAGGAACGCTGTTTTGACATCCATCTGCCAAATTTCATAATCGAAAAAGGCAGCTATTGCTAACATGATTCTGACGGACTTAAGCATCGCTACGGGTGAGAAGGTCTCATCGTAGTCAACTCCTTGAACTTGTGAAAAACCCTTTGCCACAAGTCGAGCTTTATAGACGGTGACATTACCGTCCGCGTCCGTCTTCCTCTTAAAGATCCATTTGTTCTGAATGGCCTTACGCCCTTCAGGTAATACTTCCAAAGTCCATACTTTGTTTTCATACATGGATCCCATCTCGGATTTCATGGCCTCTAACCACTTCTCGGAATCCGGGCCCATCATCGCTTCTCCATAGCTCGTAGGTTCATCGTTGTTTAACAACATGACCTCTAAGACAGGGTTGCCGTACCACTCAGGAGCAGTACGCGTCCTTGTCGACCTACGAGGTTCGATAGCAACTTGATCCAAAGCTTCATGATCATCATCATTAACTTCCTCTTCAGCTAATGTAGGCTCCGCAGAAACAACTTTCTGCGCTGCGCTACTCTCAGGTTGAAGTAAAGGTTCAATAACCTCATCAAGTTCTATCTTCCTCCCACTCAATTCTTTCGAGAGAAACTCTTTCTCAAGAAATGTTCCGTTTTTAGCGACAAACACTTTGCCTTCGGATCTGAGATAGAAGGTATACCCAACTGTCTCTTTTGGGTATCCTATGAAGACGCATTTCTCCGCTTTGGGTTCCAGCTTTTCAGGCTGAAGCTTTTTGACATAAGCATCACATCCCCAAACTTTAAGAAACGACAGCTTTGGCTTCTTGCCAAACCAAAGTTCATATGGCGTCGTCTCAACGGATTTCGATGGTGCCCTATTTAAAGTGAATGCAGCTGTCTCTAATGCATAACCCCAAAACGATAGTGGCAAATCGGCAAGAGACATCATAGATCGCACCATATCCAACAAGGTTCGATTACGACGTTCGGACACACCATTACGCTGTGGTGTTCCAGGCGGTGTCAGTTGTGAAACAATTCCACATTGTCTTAAGTGACTGCCAAACTCATAACTCAGATATTCTCCTCCTCGATCAGATCGTAGGAATTTAATCTTCTTGTTACGATGATTCTCAACTTCACTCTGAAATTGTTTGAACTTTTCAAATGTTTCAGACTTGTGTTTCATTAAGTAAATATACCCATATCTACTTAAGTCATCAGTGAAGGTGAGAAAGTAACGATAACCACCGCGCGCCTCAATACTCATTGGACCGCACACATCAGTATGTATGATTTCCAATAAGTCACTTGCCCGTTCCATTATTCCAGAGAACGGCGTTTTAGTCATCTTGCCCATGAGGCATGGCTCACATGTGTCAAGTGATTCAAAATCAAGTGACTCCAAAAGTCCATCAGCATGGAGCTTCCTCATGCGTTTTACGCCAATATGACCTAAACGGCAGTGCCACAAGAAAGTGGTATTATCATTATCAATTCTACATCTTTTGGCATCAATGTTATAAACATGTGTATTATTACTATCGAGATTCAATAAGAATAAACCCCTCACATTGGGTGCATGACCATAAAAGATATTACTCATATAAATAGAACAACCATTATTCTCTGATTTAAATGAGTAACCGTCTCGCAATAAACAAGATCCAGATATAATGTTCATGCTTAACGCAGGCACCAAATAACACTTATTTAGGTTCATCACTAATCCCGACGGTAATCGAAGAGCGAGCGTGCCGACGGCGATCACATCAACCTTGGAACCATTTCCCACGCGCATCGTCACTTCGTCCTTTGCCAGCCTCCGTCTATTCCGTAGTTCCTGTTTTGAGTTGCAAATATGAGCAACCGTACCGGTATCAAATACCCAGGCACTACAACGAGAGTTGGTAAGGTACACATCAATAACATGTATATCATATATACCTTGTTTGTTGTTGGCCGCCTTCTTGTCAGCCAAATACTTGGGGCAATTCCGCTTCCAGTGTCCAGTTCCCTTGCAATGAAAACACACACAGTTTCTGGTTTGGGTCCAGCCTTGGGTTTCTTCACGAGAGGAGCAACTGTTTTGCCACTCTTCTTGGAGTTACCCTTCTTACCCTTGCCATTTTTCTTGAAACTAGTGGTTTTATTGACCATCAACACTTGATGCTCCTTCTGAATTTCAGACTCAGCGGCTTTCAGCATCGCAAACAGCTCGGCGACTGACTTGTTCATCCCGTGCATGTTATAGTTCAACACGAAGCTCTTGTAGCTAGGCGGCAATGATTGAAGAACTCTGTCAGTGATAGCCTCTGGCGGAAGGGGCATCCCTAACTCAGCCAGACGGGTGGAGTACCCAGACATTCTGAGCACGTGATCACTGATAGACCCGTTCTCCTCCATCTTGCAAGCATAGAACTTATCGGAGATCTCATATCTCTCGATCCGGGCATTCTTCTGAAAAATAAACTTCAACTCCTGGAACATCTCATATGCTCCATGACGTTCAAAACGTCTTTGAAGTCCCGGTTCTAAGCCATACAACATTGCACATTGAACTATTGAGTAATCATCAGAACGAGCCTGCCAGGCGTTCACAACGTCTAGAGACTCAACTGGAGCGGGTGGATCACCAAGCGGTGCATCAAGGACATAAGCCTTCTGGGAAGCCGTAAGGATAATCTTTAGATTACGGGCCCAGTCCACAAAGTTACTTCCATCATCTTTCAACTTAGCTTTCTCTAGGAACGCATTAAAATTCAGGGGTGCTACTGCGCGAGCCATGATCTACAACATAAATATAGCAAAGACAACTTAGACTATTGTTCTTAGATAATGAGTTTAGTTAATCATATTACTTAAAAAACTCCCACTCAAATTGACATCCCTCCGGTCATTCGAGTGTAACATGATCCAAATCCACCAACTCAAGTCCGATCATCACGTGAGTCGAGGTGGTTTCAATGGTGAACATCTTCATGTTGATCATATCTACTATATGACTCATGTTCGACCTTTCGGTCTCTTGTGTTCCGAGGCCATGTCTGTACATGCTAGGCTCGTCAAGTTTAACCCGAGTGTTCCGCACGTGTAACATGGCTTACACCCGTTGTATGCGAACGTAGAGTCTATCACACCCGATCATCACGGCGTGTCTCGAAACGACGAACTTTCGCAACGGTGCACACTTGGGGAGAACACAATCTTGAAATTTAAGTGAGGGATCACCTTATAATGCTACCGTCGTCCTAAGCAAAATAAGATGCATAAAAGGATTAACATCACATGCAAATCATAAGTGACATGATATGGCCATGAACTTGTGCTTTTGATCTCCATCTCCAAAGCACCGGCATGATCTCCATCGTCACCGGCATGACACCATGATCTCCATCATCTTGATCTCCATCAACGTGTCGCCATAAGGTTGTCGCGCCGACTGTTGCTTCCACGACTATTGCTAACGTTTAGCGATAAAGTAAAGCATTACATAGCGCTTAATGATTGACACGCAGGTCATACAATAATTAAAGACAACTCTATGGCTCCTGCCAGTTGCCGTATTCATCGACATGCAAGTCGTGATATTCTATACAACACATGATCATCTCATACATCACATATATCTCATCATGTAATTGGCCATATCATATCACATCATACCCTGCAAAAACAAGTTAGACGTCCTCTAATTGTTGTTGCAAATTTTACGTGGCTGCTACGGGTTTGCAAGAACCGTTCTTACCTACGCAAAACCACAACGTGGTGTAGTGATTGCTTTTTGATCTTCTAAAAGAACCCTCTTCATTGAAATCGATTCAACTAAAGTGAGAGAGACAGACACCCGCTAGCCATCTTTATGCAACGAAGTTACATGTCAGTTGAAGGAACCTGTCTCGCGTAAGTGTACGCGTAATGTCGGTCCGGGCCGCTTCATCTCACAGTACCGCCGAATCAAATATCAACTAGTAACGGCAAGCAATATGTATACACCCACGCCCACAACTCGTTTGTGTTCTACTCGAGATCTCATCTACGCATAGACCTGGCTCATGATGCCACTGTTGGGGAACGTTGCATGGGAAACAAAAATTTTCCTACGCACACACAAGATCTATCCATGGTGATGAGCATCTACGAGAGGGAGAGTGAATCTACATACCCTTGTAGATCGCTAAGCGGAAGCGTTTAAGAAACGCGGTTGATGTAGTCGAACGTCTCCGCGATCCAAATCGCAAGTCGTCCCTCGATCCGATCACGAACTAGCGCCGAACGGACGGCACCTTCGCGTTCAACACACGTACGGCTTGATGACGCCTTCACCTCCTCGATCCAGCGAGCGATGGTGAAGTAGTGGTTGAGTTCCAGCAGCACGACGGCGTGGTGATGGTGGTGAGGAACAATCTCTGCAGGGCTTCGCCAAGCGCTACGGAGATTATGACGGAGGAACTAGAGGGTTAGGGTTGCCGCACACGGCTTGGGGAAATCTTGATGTGTACCGTGTGCTAGCCCTGCCCCTCTATTTATATGTTGAGCCTTGGGGTCTAAACTTGGAGTAAAAGCCTCCTCCGGGTCGGTTTTGCCCGCACAAGGTCGGTTTGGCCCGCAGGGAAAGAGTCCAACTCGGATCCCTGCCGAACCGTGCACAGCCGCGCACAAGCGGTAGTACCGCTTCACACAAGCGGTAGTACCGCTTGGGCGGTAGTACCGCTTCACACAAGCGGTAGTACCGCTCGGGCGGTAGTACCGCTTCACACAAGCGGTAGTACCGCTCGGGCGGTAGTACCGCTTCACACAAGCGGTAGTACCGCTTACGCGGCAGCAAAACTACTTTTGCACTTTCCAATACCTTGTGGGCTTTATCCCTTTGGCTCATATAAAGTGTTGCTGCACCCGAACACTTCGGTAAACATCCGGAACCCATTCCGGTGAACTCCGAAACTTTTCCGGAGATCAAAACACTATTATCACATATATCAATCTTTACCTCCGGACTATTCCGGAGATCCTCGTCATGTCCGGGATCTTATCCGAGACTTCCGAACAACTTTCGGTCACCAACATAATAACTCAATTATACTAATCGTCACCAAACGTTAAGTGTGTAGACCCTGCGGGTTCGAGAACTATGTAGACATGACCGAGACACCTCTACGGCCAATAACCAATAGCGGGACCTGGATGCCCATATTGGCTCCTACATATTCTACGAAGATCTTTTATCGGTCGAACCTCTATGTCAAGGATTCAGTTAATCCCGTATGCTGTTCCCTTTGTTCTTCGGTATGTTACTTGCCCAAGATTCGATCGTCGGTATTACTATACCTAGTTCAATCTCGTTACCGGCAAGTCTCTTTACTCGTTCCGTAATACAAGATCCTGTAGCTAACTCTTTAGTCACTTTGCTTGCAAGGCTCAATGTGATGTTGTATTACCGAGTGGGCCCTGAGATACCTCTCCGTCATACGGAGTAACAAATCCCAGTCTTGATCCATGCCAACCCAACAGACACCCTCGGAGATACCTGTAGAGCACCTTTATAGTCGCCCAGTTACGTTGCGACGTTTGATACACACAAGGTATTCCTCCGGTGTCAGTGAGTTGCATGATCTCATGGTCAAAGGAACAGATACTTGACATGCAGAAAACAATAGCAATAAACTGACACGATCAAATGCTACGTTTACAGTTTGGGTCTTGTCCATCACATCATTCTCCTAATGATGTGATCCCGTTATCAAATGACATCTCATGTCAATGGCTAGGAAACCTTAACCATCTTTGATCAACGAGCTAGTCAACTAGAGGCTTACTAGGGACACAGTGTTGTCTATGTACCCACACATGTATTTGAGTTTCCAATCAATACAATTATAGCATGGATAATAAACGATTATCATGAACAAGGAAATATAATAATAACCAATTTATTATTGCCTCTAGGGCATATTTCCAACAGGCGTCCATTGGAGCTCAGCTGGACCCCGCGGTCGATGAAGAGCTGCGCAAATTTTTGCGTGCCAATTGGGATATCTTTGCCTGGCACCCGTCAGACATGCCAGGGATCATGCGTAGATTAGCCTAGCACAACCTGAACATAATTAAGGGTTTTAAGCTAGTCAAACAGACTCTACGATGGTTTTCCGAACCCAAGCGTCAAGCTATGGGCGAGGAACTGGCAAAATTGCTCGAAGCCGGATTCATCCGAGATATCAAACATCCCGAATGGTTGACCAATCTAGTCATGGTACCCAAGAAGGATAAATCCTGGTGGTTGTGCATCGATTTCAAGGACTTAAAGAAGGCTTGCCCCAAGGATCCATTTCCCTTGCCCCGCATAGACCAGATCATAGACGCCACCGCCGGGCATGACTCGCTGTGCTTTCTCGACGCTTACTCTGGATACCATCAAATCATGATGCAGGAGTCCGACCAGGCGGCCACAGCATTCATTACTCCCTACGGACTATTCTGCTTCAACACAATGCCCTTCGGACTAAAGAACGTAGGGGCTACATACCAACGCATGATTCAAACATGTTTGGAAAAACAAATCGGTAAAACAGTCGAGGCATATGTGGACGACGTGGTCGTTAAAACCAAACACGTCAGCCAGCTGGTGGATGATCTCCGACAAACCTTCGATAGTCTTCGGACCTTCGATATACGGCTCAATCCAGAAAAGTGCGTCTTTGGAGTGCCTGCCGGTAAGCTGCTCGGATTCATCGTTTCCCATAGAGGAATAGAGGCCAACCCAGCGAAAATACGGGCACTGTCCGAATTGGCGATCCCCACTGAGCTAAAAAACGTCCAGAAACTGGCCGGATGCGTGGCAGCCTTAATCCGCTTCATCTCACGCCTCGGAGAAAAAGCCTTACCAATCTATAAATTGCTCAAATGGACGAAGAACTTCGAGTGGACCAAGGAGGCGGCAGTAGCACTTGAGGAAATAAAAACTCTCCTGGCCAGCAACCCAATATTGATAGCACCCAGTCCGGGCGAGCCAATGCTGCTATACATCTCAGCCACGAATCAGGTGGTCAGCGCGGTTCTCGTCGTTGAACGAGAAACAGAGGGTCACAAGCTCCAGGTACAGAAACATGTCTACTACGTATCCGAAGTGCTCACCCCGTGTAAAACGAGGTACCCGCACTATCAGAAGATCGCCTACGCCATTTTCATGGCATCCCGAAAGCTCCGTCATTATTTCCAAGAGTGCTCGGTTACGGTGGCATCCGAAGTACCACTTAACGACATAATCAATAATCGAGATGCCACCGGCCGTATAGCCAAATGGGCTATAGAACTCCTCCCCTTCGAAATCATATATCGACCACGCCGAGCTATTAAATCTCAGGTTTTGGCTGATTTCGTGGCGGAATGGACGGAAGCCGAACTCCCTCGGGAATACAATACATACTCGCATTGGACTATGTACTTTGACGGTTCCAAAATGCTCGCCGGGCTGGGGGCTGGAGTAGTCCTCACATCCCCCACTGGCGATAATATCTGGTACATACTCCAGATCATGTACACCGACTCCAACAACACAGCCGAATACGAAGCTCTGTTACATGGACTTCGGATGGCGGTGTCAATGGGCATACAGCGGCTGGAGGTACGGGGAGATTCTAATCTCGCCATCTCTCAAGTCAACGGCGAATTCGACGCAAAAGACCCGAAAATGATAGCCTACCGCAACGCCGTCCTGAAAATCTCCGCCCGCTTTGAAGGACTGGAGTTTCACCATATACCTCGGGACAACAATCAAGCTGCGGATATTCTCGCTCGAATGGGCGCTAAGCGCGATCGCGTCCCCGAGAACACCTTTTTGGAACGACTCTTCAAGCCGTCCGTGGTGTGGCAGGAGGATGCCCAGGGCTCGGAACCTAATACCTCAGGAGAGCTCGTCCCTCCGCCCATTGAACTAGATAACGGAATTATGGGGGGCTCGGCCATCGAAATGACGCCTTCGGCTTACGATGTCATGGCGGTAATTGCGCCATGGACCGAGCCCTTCCTCGCCTACCTCCTCCGCCAAGAACTACCAGCTGACCAGACTGAGGCAAGGCGTATCATTCGACGATCTAAAGCCTATAAAGTCCACGAGGGAGAGCTATATAAGAAAAGCACTACTGGCGTCCTCCAGAGATGTATATCCGAAGAGGAGGGAAGGCAGCTCCTGGCCGAGATTCACGCTGGACTGGGCAGTCACCACGCGGCAGCTCGGGCCCTGGTCAGCAAGGCTTTCCGAGCAGGGTTCTTCTGGCCCACTGCCCGAGCAGACGCCCAAACATTGGTCCAACATTGCGTTGGATGCCAACTCTTTGCAAATCAGAGTCATATGCCCCCACGGCCCTTCAGACGATCCCAATCACTTGGCCTTTCGCGGTCTGGGGGCTGGACATGGTCGGACCACTTAGAGGGGGGACCAAGAAAAAGAAATATCTACTCGTCATGGTAGACAAATTCACTAAATGGATCGAGGCAAAACCGGTAGCCTCGGCCAAGTCTAAGCCGGTTATCGATTTTATATCCGGCGTTGTACACAGTTACGGTGTCCCCCACAGCATAATCACGGACAATGGATCCAATTTTACCGCCCAGGAAGTCAAGGACTGGTGCGCCAATTTAGGCATTAAGCTCGACTATGCCTCAGTATATCACCCACAGTCTAATGGACAGGTCGAGAGAGCTAATGGACTGATCTTGAGTGGCATCAAGCCCCGTTTGGTCCGATCTTTAAAAGAATCCGACTGCCATTGGGTTGAGGAGCTTGACTCCGTACTGTGGGGCCTGCACACCACCCCTAATCGATCCATGGGCTACACACCATTCTTCATGGTGTATGGGGCAGAATCCGTCCTCCCCAGCGACCTTCTTCACGATGCCCCTCGGGTGCGTATGTATGAAGAAAAGGAAGCCGAGCTAGATCGGCAAGATGACCTGGACGCCTTGGAGGGCGAACGCGACATAGCTCGGGCTCGTTCCACTTTTTACCAGCAGCATGCCAGACGTTATCAGAGCAGGGAAGTACGGGCTAAGGCCTACAACACCGGCGATCTCGTCCTACGTCTGCCGGAGAAGCAGAAGCATAAGCTGTCGCCCAAATGGGAGGGGCCCTTCATCATCGATCAAGTACTCGCGGGCGGAGCATATCGCCTCCGCGATCCAACGGACGACCGCCTCGAACCACACCCCTGGAATGCAGCTCGGCTGCGGTGCTTCTACGGCTAATTCTGTGACCTTCCCTTGCCCCGCTTATCCCTCCCGGATTTTCTTTTTTCCTGGTCGGTAGTCTTTCCCGGTTCGTGTTCGGACACGCCGACCTACGTTAAGTTTTTTTTCGGCAAACATCTTCGAATGTACCACACGCTGTTACCTGGGGGCTTCTTTTACGAAGCCAATCACATTTTATTTTTTTCACTCATCTGTCTTCTACGAGTTTGCAACCTTCCTGTATCGTTTTACAAGCCACTATATGCATCAATTTGACTTGAGATTTGGACAAGCTGGGTTGCCTCGCTCCTATGTTTACTCCCTACGTTCCCGATTGTTCGGCTAGGGAGTAAAGGGAGCACCTCTGTGATTGTCACGTCCGGATTTCCCGTGTACATGCCTCAGACGGGTGAAGCCAAAAGCTAGCGTTCTTAAGAACAAAATTGGTCGGCCACGAGGGAAGTGAAAATATTTGGTCAAATTGCCAAGCCTCCGGGGTTATTTTCCCGAAGTAACCATCCCCGTCTTTTTGGCGAATTCGGTTATACGTCCACGCTTACCGTGGTAACCCGAAGAAAGGAACCCATAGAGGGACTATTTTCGTCGGAAGATGTTTCTTACGTTAAACAGTAATATAACATAACTCCCCGAGCGCGTTTTTGTCTGTTTGCACCAAGTGGCCGGATTGCCTGGTTCTCTGAAGTGTTTTCCGATGTTTCTCGGATCACATAGTAGGAAACACTCCTCGGCCCCTGGTCGAGGAGGCGGAAGCCGATGGCCGGTTAAGACAACGTTTTTAGCACGGTTTGGAGACTACTTGATGTAAAGTACATAGATGCATAGAATCAAACTGTTAATCTTGATCAAGACCATCTATTATGGTCTCCAGTGCACAGTCTGCTTGGGACAGCCAAGCTGCGGGCATAACCTGGTCATACACCAGATGCACGGGCACTTCCTGCCCATCTGGCCCTACCGGCCCAACCTCCGCTAAATGTTCGGGTTCCAGCTTGGTGAAACGGGTCTTGATCATCGCCCATGCTTCCCGTGCTCCCTCACGGCAAGCTGACATCTTCCATATCTCGAAGCGGCGCCGAGCTCCTTTGAAGCGATTCGCGAGTTCGGCCATCTCTTCCGGAGCCACTTCGCCAGGCCACAATGCTTTGAACATGCTTCTCATGGCTTTTTGGGCCCGCTCGTGTATAATGGAGAGCTCCTTCACCAGGTCCCGTCCGAAAGAGCTGGCCTCCTCCCCGGGGCGTCCGGTCAGAAGAGCTGCAATCAAACGAGCGGGTTATTCTCCTTACCGTCTCCGGTATGCAGTCAATAACCTGATATGCTAGAACGCACTTACCGAACAGGCCAGCTTTCAGCTTCTGGCTCTCTTCCTGGGTTTGGGCTAGCTGAGCTTTCAAGTTCTTGATTTCTCGGGCCTGTTGTTGATTCTCCGCTTTGAGCTTATCCCTCTCCTCATGACTTTGGGAAAGAACTCGGTAGCCGGCCTCTTGTTGTGACTCCACATACCTTTGAGCTTCCCTGGCAGTCTCCAAATCCTTCTGCAGCTGATTTATCGATTCAGCTGCTATGGAACTCTCTTTCATTAGCTGAGGAGTTCAATTAAATCTTCCTCACAACGGATTTCAGTTTGGCACTTATCATGTGTCTCTCTGGTGAATTTCTTCACCCCCTCTAGCTCGACTTTCACAGACTGTAACTCTGTTCGCGCCAGCTTGAGGTCCTCGGACAGCTGTTTATTTTGCTCCCGAACAGTCTGCACAATAACAGGCCATCCTACACATCAGACCCTTAACTCGGTCGTCCCACCCAAATTAAGGCTCAGGGGCTACTGGGTTAGATACTAGTTGTCAAAACTAATACCATACCTGCACATTTGTAGACATGAGCTTCACTACCCCTTCAAGTCCCGTTCGGGCAGCACTGAGGTACGCGTCTACCGAACTCAGAGCATTAAACTCCTGATCGGATAATGCCGAGTGCCGAAGTGACGCCTTACACCGCCGATGATTCATCACACTTTCCACCTCAGAGTTAGTGACCGAGACACCCCCTGAGTCCTCGGGATGTTGGTCCTTGGTTGGGACCTCCGGAGTAACTCCGGCTACGGCTGGCGACCTCGGATTCAAGTCACCCCTTGGCGCCGCTTCAACATCCTCAACCGAGGATGGTTCCACATATCGTCTACAGGACACCGTGGAGAAAATTATTGGCATGCTCGGTGGATGTCGAAGATAGAGGCTATGACGGTACGGTTAATGCGTTACCTCTTCGGGCGGGGCACTGATGATGTAGTTCCCGTTGGGGCCGCGCGTCTGGTCACCCCACGACTACTCGTCGCTGGGGTCACTGGTGCCGCTCTTGCGGCTGTCCGGCGCGTCGTACGACGGCCCTTGGGAGTAGGTGTCAGTGTATTCGGAGCAGATGTGGCTGAGTGTTTCTTTCGAGAAGAAGCCCGTTGGCCACTTACAGCGGAAGAGGGAAGCGCCCCGGGATGATCGGTTAAAAGGGCCACCTTAGAACCGTCAAGGCTCTCCTGGTAGAAGACCCCCTCTTCAAAATCAATTGATGTTTCAGGGTCATCGTGGAACCCAGGATCATCGTCACGAGAGTGATCCTCCGGTTGAGGAGCAGGGCAGCTCACTGTCTCGATCCAGCGCCTCCAGTTCTGTTCGGACAGGATGGAAATCTGGTTAAGAAAAATTTGGGACGCCCTACGAACTATAAAACATGGTCGGACTCACCATCTCAATGGATTTAAAGCTTGAGAAGCCTTCCTTGGGCCTTAGCCGAGCAAATTCTTGCTCTTCTCCCTTGAAGAGATCGGCCAGTATGGCAGCCATCGCCACCTGATTGACAGGTCCCTTCCGCGTGTACCGGGTTGCATCATCTTCCCCGTTATAGCACCAAAGCGGATGTATTCTCTGTTGGAGAGGTTGGACGCACCGAGCAATGGCTGCGGCCATCACATCGATGATAGATAGCCCGTTGTGGGCTAGCCACCTCACTTGAGCGGCCAGCCGAGTTATTTCGGCGCCTTCCGCTTGGGAAGCACCCTTTGGACGCCAGTTGAACCGCTTCTTCGAAGAGACCAATGAGAATTCAGGTAGCCCCCTCTGAACTGGATTGAATAGGGGGACATCTTCAATATAAAACCATTCCGAAGACCACTCTTCGGCGTCTTTCTTCGGAGTCCCTACGGGGTATCCGGTCCCCGCAATGCGCCATACTTCGGCCCCGCCAACCTCGTAGATTGACCCTTCTCGGGTGCGGGGGACGAGGCAGAAGAACTTCCTCCACAACTCGAAGTGGGCCTCGCAGCCCAGGAACATCTCGCAAAGAGCGACGAAGCCCGATATGTGAAGAATCGACCCTGGGGTCAGGTGGTGGAGCTGAATCCCGTAAAACTCTAGCAGGCCTCTCAGGAAAGGATGAATGGGGAAACCCAGGCCTCGCAAGAGGAAGGGCACGAAGCACACCCTTTCCTCCCTGTGAGGGGAAGGGAAGTTCTCTGTGAGGGCCACCCCATCCGCGGAAGTTAATCCGGGTCGGGTGGATGCGAGATCTGAAGCAGGGAGGTATCCCTGCGTCTCGAGACTGCGTAAACGCATGAGGGGCACAGAGCAACTTGCCCAATCACCTTGACGGGGGCCATGAGGGCGTGAAGAAGAGCCTGGGACGCTCGCCATTATTTGCTGGTCGCGACCTTGCAAGGATGTAAGGAAGAGTGGCAAGGGGTGGGGTGTGTTAACCTCCGCGCCCTTGGCTTATTAAAATAGCCTTGATTCCCCCCGAGTGAGGGGTGTTTTTGTAAAAACCCATCGGACCACTCGCATTCCGTGGATGCACATAAATCAAGGGTTGTTATTTAACTCTAGGCGAAGAAAAGCAGTATGGCGGGCCCCATGGAGCCTCGCCCATCAGAGGATACTTCGGCGGCCGGGTTACTAGTGACCGGGCTGTTGTTAAAGCAAATACAGGTAAAGGGAGGAACTTGCCGCCCAAGCCGAAGACTTTTTGAGCATGAAGCTGCCGAAGACTGTCATCCTGCAGTTCGGCGTTGGAGGCTAGTTCGGGGGCTACTGAGGGTGTCCTGGACTAGGGGGTACCTGGGCTGTTGGCCTATCTCTCATAGGCCGGGCTGGTGGGCCGCTCTCCACTAGTCGATGGAAGACCGGATTGTGGGCGACCCCGTGTATCAGAAGGAAACCCTTGAAGACTCGGCGTCTCCTCCAAGTAATTATTAGCGTAGCTGGCATGTTTATCCTCTGATGGTAACCGACCATGTGTAACCCTAGATCTCTCTGGTGTCTATATAAACCAGAGGGTTTAGCCCGTAGAGGGGGAGAATCATCATATTCATAACCTAGGGTTTAGCCCATCCGATCTCGAGGTAGATCAAATCTGTAACCTTCATACAATCACATCAATACAATCAAGCAGGACGTAGGGTATTACCTCCTTGAGAGGGCCCGAACCTGGGTAAACCATCGCCCCCACGATCTCTGTTACTCATTGACTCCTAGACCCATAGTTCGGACCCCCTACCCGAGATCTGCCGGTTTTGGTACCGACACTCCCCCTGGGAGGGCCTCTACACCATCCATGAGGTCCTCAACAATGGGGCCTACTACCTCTGCAACAAGAAAACATGTCGGATCACATCGCGACCCTGGAATGCCGAGCATCTTTGTTTATTTTATGCATAAAAATTTAAGTATTACGTACTTTTGCATAAATAAGCTGCAAATCTGCATATCATGTATATTTAGCTCAAACATAATCAGGTTGGAAAATAAGGAGGTCCCCGAGAGCTCCCACATTTTTTCATTTCCCTTTTATAGTTTGCTAAATAACATGACACACAACTATTCAACACAAACACTATCATGAACCCCTTGGGATAAACAAATCACGGATCAAACATTCTGGTCACATTGAGCCCCACTAAATATGCTTACCGTGTCAACCAGCACAAGGGGATCTTTGTTCCTAACAGGAAAAGAGGCACTTCACCGCCTCTATGGCATAAATACAGAATGTATCTCATTTTCCAAGCAGTAAAAGCACATAAATGAAGTCATATTAATAAGTTTTGCAAAGAAAGTTGCGAAATATTTATTGCTTTCAGGATACAAGATCAGGCCTAACGGCGGCTCTCCGCAACGGCAACCGCCGCAAACGACTCTACGTCCCCATAAAAGTTTTGCGCTGGGCGGGCCTCTGGCTCTGTGGTAACAATACCGCGGGCAGACCAGTCTGGACAGTATGCCCGCAGCCGCGCCAGCACATACTGCGCACTAGCAATAGCAGCGGCCTCCTGTAGATCTATCAGGCGCTGCGATGCGTGCGGCATACGGGCGATGAGCTGGTTGACGTTGGCACTCCTAGCCTCGCCGGCCCACAAGGCTCCCTCCGCTCGCTCCAGCGCCTCGGCCATTCGCCCCAGGATCGACGTCACAACATCAAGCCACGACGAGCTGGGTGGACCAGGCAAATCTGGCAGCACAACTGCACAACAATAATGACATAAATCATGTTAGATGGGAGTGAGGAAGGAAGATACTACAACAACAAGCAAAATGAACAAGTCTCACCGTCCGCTGCGGCCTCCAGCCGCACCTTGCACAAACGTTGAACCCGGAGGTCTTGCGCGGCACGTCGTCCGTCCTCCGTCAAAGAGGCCTCATGCGCCCTACAGCCCTCCAACCGGGCCTCGGTATCCGCAGAACGGCCACGTGCGACCGCTAGCCGTCATTAGAGCTCGATCTCTTTCTCCCGACCTTCCTGTAACTGAGCAAGGAGGCCTTCATTGATGCCACGGTTGCTGTCAAGCACACCACCATCTGCCCTCAGCAACTCCTGACAAGAGCGTGCTTCCACGCCCTTGGCATCGGCCGCATCCTGAGCACGGCCTGCCGCCCTCCGATCGGTGTCAAGCCGAACCTGCAGCTCCTGAAGTTGCTCGATGGCTGCCCCAAAACACAGCAACAGTCAGAGCAGAACCTTTATGCAGCTTACTGCATACAAACCAAACACATTGTAGACTTACAGCAAACGTCTGCAAGCGACCTCTGCAAGCAAGCCACCCGCTCCTATTCCACTAGCACTTGACGCCTAAGCTCCTGGGCTCGGACGTCATGTTCTGTCATGCGGGCGACAAGGGCCTACATTAAGATAAAAAGATCCTTAAGCACATTATGGTATAATCTACTTCAGGCCCGGGGGCTACTGGGGGGAAGGGCGAAATCTACCCACCTTAGTCCCGGCCTCCACCGCTTGATGTAGATCCTTCAGTGTGACCTGCAGTGCCCGGTTGATGCTCCGCCCAGACGGATGGCGGCCTCCAAGCGGCACAACGCTGGAGGACCGCCCGGATCGCCCCCGAAAAACAAGGCCGACAAGGAAGGGACATCACTCACCATACTACACCTAGGAGGGAGCTCACGGCATGACATCACGGCCACCACCGCGGCCCTGAGCGGCGCCGTAGAAGAGCACTGACGCTCTAGATCCCCGGACTGAGGGGCGTCGCGGGGCCATTCCCCTAAAGGAAGCTAGATCACACGTGACGAAGATGGTCACCGGCTTGCGAGTTTCTTCTTAGCCCCAACTTTTCGCCTTTGCGAAGGAATGGTGTAGGATCAAAAGTATGTCTAGAGGGGGGGGGGTCATTAGACTACTTGACAACTAAAATCCTAGCCTATTCCCAATTTTAGTTGTAGGCAAGTTTTAGCAACAATCATAAGTCAAGCAACAATCTACACATGCAAGTCTAGAGTAGTAGGCAGCGGAAAGTAAAGACTTTGCATATGAACGTAAAGGAAGGGATCAGAGAAATCAAACGCAATGAATACACGATGTTTTGGCGTGGTTCCGATAGGTGGTTCTATCGTACATCCACATTGATGGAGACTTCAACCCACGGAGAGTAATGGTTGCACGAGTCCATGGAGGGCTCCACCCACGAAGGGTCCATGAAGAAGCAACCTTGTCTATTCCATCATGGCTTACGCTCACGAAGGACTAGCCTCACTCGGGTAGATCTTCACGAAGTAGGTGATCTCCTTTCCCTTACAAACTCCTTTGTTCAACTCCACAAGCATGGAGGCTCCCAACTGACATCTAACCAATCTAGGAGTCACCACTCTCCAAAAGGTAATAGATGTTATTGTTGATGATGAACTCCTTGCTCTTGTGCTTCAAAAGACAATCTCCTCAACACTCAATCACTCTCTCACAGATTTGGCTTTGGGTAGGAGAAGGATTGGAGTAGAAAGCAACTTGAGGGGGCTAGAAATCAAGGATCAAATGGTTGGAGTGGAATGCCTTGATCTCAACACAATTGTAGGTTGTTTGCTCTCAGAAAATGGATATGGGAGGTGTAGTTTCGTCCTGGTTGCTCTCTCTGAGACTAGGTGGTGTGGGTGGGGTATAAATAGCCTTCACAAAAACTCCAACTGTTACAAACTTTAAGCACAACTTGGTGACACCGAAAAGAAATCTCGGTGAGACCGAACAGTGTAAAAGATTCGAACGTTAGGCTTTTCGGTGGGACTAGATGAATCCACTCGGTGAGACCGATATGTGATGACCTAAGCAGATTCCTCATCTCGGTAATTCCGATCGGTTCATCTCGGTGATTCCAAAATGAAAATGACATACAAAAACTTGGTCACTACACTTCTGTGGGACCAAATGCCATCTTGGTTGTACCGAGTTTCTAGGGTTTGGCTTATGGCTCTGTCCTAGCTAACTCGGTGGATCTGGATGTGAGTAATTCGGTGAGACCGAGTTTGACTTAGGGTTTTGGACAGTTGGAATGTGGGAAAGTGGTTGAGGGTTTTTGGAGCAATATCTTCAAGCACTTGAGGAAATGACTCATGATCAAAACCTCATCCCCTTTTAATAGTATTGGTTTTCCTATGGACTCAATGTGATCTTTGTCACTTAACCAAAAATGTAGAGTCTTGAAGTTTTTGCCAATGCTTGTCCTTAGCATTTTGAGGGGTCCACAATCACATGTCCTAGCCATGCTAACATTGAACTTTCCTGAAATTATCTTTGAATGGACATTAGTTCAATGATGTATATGTTGTTATTAATTACCAAAACCACCCAGAGATTAGTTTCAGTTTCAATCTCCCCCTTTTTTTGGTAATTGATGACAACATATAGATCAAAGCTTCGACACTGGATATAATCAATGAATAACATCATCGCTTTGAGAAGTATGTGATAAGCAAGAGCTCCCCCTAAATTTGTGCATTATTTAGAATTTGCATTTGAATGCAAATGCACAATCGATTAGGATCATGGATCACTCTTCCATGTCACATACATCTTGGTGGAGCGCACAAAATGATATGAATGAAATACATCAAGCACTCATCACCAAGCATACAAGTGAATGATCATAGCAAGAATCATCAAGATAGATAGATAAGCATGCATAGCATCAAAGTACGGTATAACCAATCACACAAGTACCGTAGTCTCACACAAGCACCAACAAAAATAACCAAAGTAGCACGAACACGAAACAAAACCAAATAAAACAAACGAAGCAAAAGCAAGAGACACACTCTCTCTCTCTCGAAGCCCTATGATATATATTCTCCCCCTTTGGCAGCAAGTTACCAAAAAGCTCGAACAAATATAGAGCTAAGCATCACTCTGGGCTCGATCTCCTGCTCCTGGTGAAGAAGTCCTCTGACTTGTAGCTCCGGTGTGTGTCGGTGGAGTGGAGATAAGTGTGTCGGCGAACACTTCTGACAACGTCTGCTGGACTGGAGGGGTAGAGACTGGAGGTGCAACTGAAGGTGCAATGGATGGGGCAGTAGCTGGAGCAGACATTGTGGCTCTCGTCTCTCTCATTGGTACTGCAGCAAACCTGGGCATAGTCTGGAACCGTGTAGTGGTCGGGAGTGTAGGAGTATCATCACCATCACTATTAGTGTTCATCCTGGCTTCGTCCACATCCTTCTCAGATCTGTTCTGACTATCCTCTAATCTTGACATCTTGCTCAGCTAACCCTGTGAAATAGAATAGGTAGAGTGGAGTGGATGAGGATCACAAAATGCAGTTATTTAAAAAAATGAGTTCAAAGTTTAGCTTTAGGTTTTCACAGTAAGCATTTCGGAATTACCGAGTGGAAATTTTCAGAAGTACCGAGGCAGCAACAGAGACTTGATCACACGTTTTCGGTGACACCGTTGTGTGACTCAGTCTCTCCAAGGCGCTCATGGTACTGCAAAAAAAACTGCAACGTTCTCACAAATCAGTACATCTCGGTTTCACCGAGTCGTACTGTGTGCAATGGCCAAGGCCAATTCGGTGACACCGATCCAGACCAATCGGTCCGTTCGAGATGAGTACGTCGGAAACCTATACCTAAAAAGTTCCTCAATCCTAAATCTACGAATTCGTTCGGTGGATAGGGA
This sequence comes from Elymus sibiricus, assembly GCA_039707655.1. Classification (NCBI taxonomy): domain Eukaryota; kingdom Viridiplantae; phylum Streptophyta; class Magnoliopsida; order Poales; family Poaceae; genus Elymus; species Elymus sibiricus. The sequence continues at coordinate 230,003,093 of CM077664.1, read as the reverse complement.
TGTGCATACAGTGGCAAGAATACAGGCGCAATCTCATGTGCAAATGAATCGGATTTGGTATTGCACTGAGGGTTGGATCATACCCTAACTTGGTGAAGATCTGCTACGGTGGCAATGCCGGGGAAGAATCTCGTTGACGACGACGGGGTTCAGTGGCGAGGGTGCGCTGGAGTCAAAGGTGACGATCTGAAGACCAGGGTAACGGCAGAGATGGGGTACGAGAATGAAACGATTGAAGAAATTTTCAATGTATGGTCCACGGGTATACATACACACACACACACACACACACACACACACACACACACACACACACACACACACACACACAGATATATATATAGGGTGGGTCTATTCTAACAACACCCTTAAGACCTTATTCTAACATCAAAACCTCCTTATTCTGCACACACCACATCCAGTCAACCGAACCGCAACGAAAACAGTAAAAGGAGCACCCACCCACCCCCACGTCAAATCTTCCCCTGGTCGTGCCTTCTTCCTCCCCCACGACCCCCACCCCACCCCACCGCACACCGCCCCCTGCAACCACCTTCTGCCACGCACCGGAGCCACACGGTCGCCGGCAACCGCGCATGTAACCCACCCGAGCCCCCCTACCCGAAGCGCCGCACCGCCCCGAGCACCACCCTTCCAACCTTCCCTGATCCGGCCATCGCGGGATCCGCCGGATCCAGCTCTAGCTCCAGCACCACCGCCACCCTTCCTCACCCACGTGGACACCACCGCGACCTCTCCCCGGTGCCGCTTCCAGTGGGATCCGCCTCCAACACCGTCGTCCTGCATGGACCCGCGCCGCCGCGGCCGGGCCAGCTCCCCTGTCCCACCTCCTCCCCATCCATGGCGGTCGCCCCACCACCGCGACCTCTCCCGATGACGGATCCGGTGGGATCCGCCTACAACGTCGTCCTCCCGCCTGGACCCGCGCCGCCGTGGCCGGGCCAGCTCCCCCGTCCCGCCTCCTCCCCATCCTGGACTGGACGGCTGATGGGTCCAGGTCGCTGATTGCTCCGGTGACTCCAGGGCGAGGGGCTCTCTGCAGTTCGATGGTGCTCGTGGTGCAGCTCGGTGGCGGTGCAACACATGGATAACGCTGCCATGCAGTTCGAGCCACCGCGTGCGTGTAGTGCGTCCGGCGAGTGCATGCGGTTTGGTGCATCGCTGGTGAGGTACTGGCCCCGTGCCCCATGGTGTCACTCCTCGCCATGGATCAAGCAGCACACCCACCCCTCGGCCTCTCCTCCCCACCCGTCGCCGTGCCACCGTCGTCAGATCAGGAGCCTAGCCACCTGCGCCGTCAATGCCGTACTGCCTCCTCCCGCGCGTGTAGTGCACATCCTGCCGCGCAGCAGTCAACGGCGGTGTCGCTGGTCCCGCATCCCCTGGTCCCGATGCCAGCGACGCTGTCTTCAGCGGGGATGAAGCCCGTGCAGTTCAAAAAAACATTTTTTGCTGTTTTTTTGGATTTTGGATGTGCAGGAAACTGTTGCAGTTCATTTTGATTTATTTTTCTTATGTTCACTGAATTTTGATTGGAATTTTTATTTTCAGGTTTGGGTGTTGTTGACGCAGTGCGGAGTCCTCTCGACGCAGTCCATAAGCATTTTTTTGTTTTTTTTTCAGGTTTGGCCTTGTGTTTTATCTGCACTTCGTTGAAGTGGAGTTCCTGGCAGATCAGTTCAGTGCAGTTTTGGTCACAATAATGACCAGCCTCAGATTCACAACCGCGCTCCAGATCGCCAAGAGCGAGCTGTCCCTGCTCCCCTTGCAGTCCGGGCGTCCGCAGACTTGAAGTGCGCCTGGGCGCGATGCGGTTCGGCGGCGCGTGGCCGTGCAGTTCGCCGTGGACCACTGATTTTCTGCTTTCGTCCAGTTCAGCCACCTCCAAAAATCGGGTGTGAATCAGGTGTGTTTTGGTGCAGTACGCCGCGTGGAAGTACCCTGCTGCAGTTCGGCTAGGATAGCATTGAGGTTAAGAGTTTAATTTCATGACAGATTTACAGTGCAGTGCTGCGGGCGTGCTGTAAAAAACTCGGGTGTGTTTTGGTGCAGGTCGCTAGTCTCCCATCTGCAGTACCGATGTCTTGAATAATTTTTTTTGAAGAAGACAAAAAAAGTAGTTCACTCCAATTTGTGTAGCAGCTCATTACCCCTCTGTATGAAGTACAACTTGTTTCGTGTGTTTCAAAATTCAGTCGACTACATCAACACCTTGAGTTCGTTTGGTCCTCGAATGTGGTTCACTTTTGAGAGTGACGCTGTTCACTTGCGCCCAACATGAAAGTGCGAAAAAGTTAGCGAAACAACAAAAATAGTAATGTGGTTCACTTCGATATATGTCGCGGTTCACTTGCCCTCGTCTCTGCGGTCCACTCTAGTTCATAAAAAAGTTAAAAAAAGACAAAAACTCGTGTGTGTAAATTTACGGCTGACAAAAAGAAATCGTGCAGCTCGCTTGCCCGTCTGATGCAGTGCGGTTTTCTGTCTGAAGCAGTGCAGTTTTCTGTCTGATGCACTTCACTCGTCGAATTTGGTGTCGCGAAAAACAGAGTGTCCGCATTTCGGTAAAATCAAAACTGCTCTTAAACCGTAAGGAATTAGAGAGTGTGTTCTACATGAAAAAGTCGTGCCTCATCGATATCTTTCCAACGGCATATCATTTGCATCATTCCGACGAGCAGTTTGGAAAAAATCATGAAAAAACGACTGTTGTCACTCGTCGGCTGCCGCACCATTTTCAAAACTAATTTAAAACCGTAAGGAATCTCAAAACATGTTCTACATATGAAAGTTGCGCCTCTTCCATAGCTTTCCAACGGCGTATCACACACTTCATTTCAACAAATGGTTAAAGAACTGGAGCAAAAACAATACCGAAAAAATCGCAAAATTTCAAAAACAGAATTTCGGTGTTTGAGTAATTTTGAAACTGCTCTTAAACCGTAAGGAATTAGAGAGCGTATTCTATATGAAAAGTGGCGCCTCGACGATATCTTTCCAACGGCATATCATTTGCATCATTTCGACAAGCGGTTTGTGAAAAAACACGAACATACGCTCGCTGCCACTCATCGGGCGCCCACCGTTTTCGAAACTGCTCTTAAACCGTGAGGAATCTCGAAAAGTGTTCAACATGGCGAAGTTGTGCCTAATCCATAGCTTTCCAACATTATATTACACGCCTCGTTCCGATAAACGGTTAAAAAACTGAATCAAAAACAGTACCAAAAAACAACGTGTACAGTTTTTTGCGACGCGAAGTTCACTAGTCTTTGTATTGCAGTACCTTTGTTTCAGAAAGTGCAGTGTCCTCGCGTTGAGCCTGCAGTTCAGAAGTGTGTGCAGAATAACTTATCTGCTAATATTAGCAGAATAGACGGGCTGTATATATATATATATAGGAAAATGGTTATGTACTCCTGAGAGTACGTACTCCCGCTCCTCATATACCACATAGATGAATCTTTTATATCTCATTATTATTTTTAATATACTTTATTAATAATTACTAGATACCCCAAAATGAGTTTCATGAAAAAATTCATGTGAGTATACATATTTTCAAACGTTTACGTATATACTGACTTGTTTGTATGTAAAAAAAGTATATAACAAAAAGTACGTCGCAAATGATATTTTTTTCAACAAAACTCGTATTGGGGTATCTTAGAATATTTAATGAAGTATATTAAAAATGATAAAAAAGTATAATCAATGCGTATATGAGGTATATAGGGTGGGTTTATTCTCATAACACCCTTAAGAGTCTTATTGTCCTAACACCTGCCTTATTCTGCTAACACCCCGAACCTCAGAACGACTACCCCGATTAAAAAACCAGTCCATCCCACCCCACCCCACCTTCTTCCTCTCTCTCTCCCACACCCCGCAGCACCCACCCACCCCTACCCACCTTCTCTCCCTGTCCCCGCCCAAATCCTCGCCTCACCCACCTTCTTCGGCCGTCGCGCCAGCCACCAGCGCCACCCCGCCGGCTCCCCCCCGGCCTGATCTTCCCCTGCCCTTTCCCCACCTTCGCCCGCCACCACCTCCCCAGGCGCCCTGCGCGGATCCGCCCTCGCCGCACCGTCGTGGCCTGCCCAACTCACCCCTCTCTCCCCGTGATGCACGGTCGCGCAGATCCACCCACATCCGGTGCTCGCTGACACGCCCCCGACCCCGCGCCGCCCGGTGATGTAGCTCTCGCACCGTGGCTTCTCTTGCTGCATCCAACCCAGCCCCGCTCAATCAAGTCTCCGTCCCCACTAGGGCGGCGGATCCGTCTTCCGTAGCATCTGGCTCTCCCCGACCTTCTCCTTCGTCCACGGGCACGCGGGCTACATCGACGGCCAGAGGAGCATGGACCTCTGACGACCTCCTGCTGGTCGCCATGAGCGGATCCACCCCTTCCCACGACCGGATCCGCCGCGGCCCTACCTTGCCTCGCCGCCCTGTGATAGCCCCGCGGTGGAGCTTTCCGATCCGCGTCGTCCCGCTTCCCCTCCTAACGAGATCCGGCTTGCCCAGGCATGCTTGCCCTCTTACTACTAGGCTGCTTGAGCGGGGGAGGCTGACGGAGCCAGCCACGTGTGTGGGTGCCGGGCCAATGCCGTTCTCTGGCGACGCATGGCGCAGTGCACCTCGCCGTGCGGTGCAGTTCCTGGCGCGGTGCACCTCGCCGTGCGGTGCAGTTCCTGGCGCGGTGCAGTTCCTTGCGCAGTGCCCTCCTTGCAGTTCCTGAACAATGTCCCCAACCTTTTTTGTGTGTGCAGTTCCCTGGCTCCCCATGTGCAGTTTCCCGGCGCCGGCAGAAGCCAGGAGTGCAGCTGCAGTTCGGTGGCCGGGCATGCGACATGGGCGTGCAGTACAAAAAATGGGCGTATATGTTGGTGTAGTTTATTTTTTATTTACATTTATGAAGTGGTTATGCATTGTGCAATGCAGTTAACTACTGGGGTGCACCGTTGCGAAAGTTCGTCGTTTCGAGACACGCCGTGATGATCGGGTGTGATAGACTTCACGTTCACATACAACGGGTGCAAGCCATGTTGCACACGCGGAACACTCAGTTTAAACTTGACGAGCCTAGCATGTACAGACATGGCCTCGGAACACAAGAGACCGAAAGGTCGAACATGAGTCATATAGTAGATATGATCAACATGAAGATGTTCACCATTGAAACCACCTCAACTCACGTGATGATCGGACTTGAGTTGGTGGATTTGGATCATGTTACACTCGAATGACCGGAGGGATGTCAATTTGAGTGGGAGTTTTTTAAGTAATATGATTAACTAAACTCATTATCTAGAACAATAGTCTAAATTGTCTTTGCTATATTTATGTTGTAGATCATGGCTCGCGCAGTAGCACCCCTGAATTTTAATGCGTTCCTAGAGAAAGCTAAGTTGAAAGATGATGGAAGTAACTTTGTGGACTGGGCCCGTAATCTAAGGATTATCCTTACGGCTTCCCAGAAGGCTTATGTCCTTGATGCACCGCTTGGTGATCCACCCGCTCCAGTTGAGTCTCTAGACGTTGTGAACGCCTGGCAGGCTCGTTCTGATGATTACTCAATAGTTCAATGTGCAATGTTGTATGGCTTAGAACCGGGACTTCAAAGACGTTTTGAACGTCATGGAGCATATGAGATGTTCCAGGAATTGAAGTTTATCTTTCAGAAGAATGCCCGGATCGAGAGATATGAGATCTCCGATAAGTTCTATGCTTGCAAGATGGAGGAGAACGGCACTATCAGTGATCACATACTCAGAATGTCTGGTTACTCCACCCGTCTGGCTGAGTTAGGGATGCCCCTTCCGTCAGAGGCTATCACTGACAGAGTTCTTCAATCATTGCCACCTAGCTACAAGAGCTTCGTGTTGAACTATAACATGCACGGGATGAACAAGTCAGTCGCCGAGCTGTTTGCGATGCTGAAAGCCGCTGAGTCTGAAATTCAGAAGGAGCATCAAGTGTTGATGGTCAATAAAACCACTAGTTTCAAGAAAAATGGCAAGGGTAAGAAGGGTAACTCCAAGAAGAGTGGCAAAGCAGTTGCTCCTCTCGTGAAGAAACCCAAGGCTGGACCCAAACCAGAAACTGTGTGTTTTCATTGCAAGGGAACTGGACATTGGAAGCGGAACTGCCCCAAGTATTTGGCTGACAAGAAGGCGGCCAACAACAAACAAGGTATATATGATATACATGTTATTGATGTGTACCTTACCAACCCTCGTTGTAGTGCCTGGGTATTTGATACCGGTGCGGTTGCTCATATTTGCAACTCTAAACAGGAACTGCGGAATAGACGGAGGCTGGCAAAGGACGAAGTGACGATGCGTGTGGGAAATGGTTCCAAGGTTGATGTGATCGCCGTCGGCACGCTCACTCTTCGATTACCGTCGGGATTAGTGATGAACCTAAATAAGTGTTATTTGGTGCCTGCGTTAAGCATGAACATTATATCCGGATCTTGTTTATTGCGAGACGGTTACTCATTTAAATCAGAGAATAATGGTTGTTCTATTTATATGAGTAATATCTTTTATGGTCATGCACCCAATGTGAGGGGTTTATTCTTATTAAATCTCGATAGTAATGATACACATGTTCATAACATTGATGCCAAAAGATGTAGAATTGATAATGATAATACCACTTTCTTGTGGCACTGCCGTTTAGGTCATATTGGCGTAAAACGCATGAAGAAGCTCCATGCTGATGGACTTTTGGAGTCACTTGATTTTGAATCACTTGACACATGTGAGCCATGCCTCATGGGCAAGATGACTAAAACGCCGTTCTCTGGAACAATGGAACGGGCAAGTGACTTATTGGAAATCATACATACTGATGTGTGTGGTCCGATGAGTATTGAAGCACGCGGTGGTTATCGTTACTTTCTCACCTTCACTGATGACTTGAGTAGATATGGGTATATTTACTTAATGAAACACAAGTCTGAAACATTTGAAAAGTTCAAACAATTTCAGAGTGAAGTTGAGAATCATCGTAACAAGAAGATTAAATTCCTACTATCTGATCGAGGAGGAGAATATCTGAGTTATGAGTTTGGCAGTCACTTAAGACAATGTGGAATTGTTTCACAACTAACACCGCCTGGAACACCACAGCGTAATGGTGTGTCCGAACGTCGTAATCGAACTTTATTGGATATGGTGCGATCTATGATGTCTCTTGCCGATTTGCCACTATCATTTTGGGGTTATGCATTAGAGACAGCTGCATTCACTTTAAATAGGGCACCATCGAAATCCGTTGAGACAACGCCTTATGAACTTTGGTTTGGCAAGAAGCCAAAGCTGTCGTTTCTTAAAATTTGGAGATGTGATGCTTATGTCAAAAAGCTTCAGCCTGAAAAGCTGGAACCCAAAGCGGAGAAATGCGTCTTCATAGGATACCCAAAAGAGACAGTTGGGTATACCTTCTATCTCAGATCCGAAGGCAAAGTGTTTGTCGCTAAAAACGGAACATTTCTTGAGAAAGAGTTTCTCTCGAAAGAATTGAGTGGGAGGAAGATAGAACTTGATGAGGTTGTTGAACCTTTACTTCAACCTGAGAGTAGCGCAGTGCAGAAAGTTGTTTCTGTGGAGCCTACATTAGCTGAAGAGGAAGTTAATGATGATGATCATGAAGCTTTGGATCAAGTTGCTATCGAACCTCGTAGGTCGGCAAGGACGCGTACTGCTCCCGAGTGGTACGGCAACCCTGTCTTAGAGGTCATGTTGTTAGACAACGATGAACCTACGAGCTATGGAGAAGCGATGATGGGCCCGGATTCCGAGAAGTGGTTAGAGGCCATGAAATCCGAGATGGGATCCATGTATGAAAACAAAGTATGGACTTTGGAAGTATTACCTGAAGGGCGTAAGGCCATTCAGAACAAATGGATCTTTAAGAGGAAGACGGACGCGGACGGTAATGTAACCGTCTATAAAGCTCGACTTGTGGCAAAGGGTTTTTCACAAGTTCAAGGAGTTGACTACGATGAGACCTTCTCACCCGTAGCGATGCTTAAGTCCGTCAGAATCATGTTAGCAATAGCTGCCTTTTTCGATTATGAAATTTGGCAGATGGATGTCAAAACAGCGTTCCTTAACGGTTACCTTAAGGAAGAGTTGTATATGATGCAACCAGAAGGTTTTGTCGATCCAGAGAATGCTGACAAAGTTTGCAAACTCCAGCGATCCATTTATGGACTGGTGCAAGCATCTCGGAGTTGGAATCTTCGTTTTGATGAGGTGATCAAAGCGTTCGAGTTTATACAAGTTTACGGAGAAGCTTGTATTTACAAGAAAGTGAGTGGGAGCTCTATAGCGTTTCTAATATTATATGTGGATGACATATTACTGATTGGAAACAATATAGAAATGCTGGAAAGAGTAAAGGAATATTTGAACAAGAGTTTTTCAATGAAGGACCTAGGAGAAGCTGCTTTCATATTAGGCATCAAGATCTATAGAGATAGATCGAGACGTTTAATAGGACTTTCACAAAGCACATACCTTGACAAAGTTTTGAAGAAGTTCAAAATGGATCAGTCCAAGAAGGGGTTCTTGCTTGTTTTGCAAGGTGTAAAGTTGAGTAAGACTCAATGCCCAGTGACTGCAGAAGATAGAGAAAAGATGAGTGTCATCCCCTATGCTTCGGCCATAGGCTCTGTCATGTATGCAATGCTGTGCACAAGACCCGATGTCAGCCTTGCCATAAGTATGGTCGGAAGGTTTCAAAGTGATCCAGGAATGGAACACTGGACGGCGGTCAAGAATATCCTGAAGTACCTGAAAAGGACTAAGGACATGTTTCTCGTTTATGGAGGTGATCAAGAGCTCGTCGTAAAGGGTTACGTCGATGCAAGCTTTGACACTGATCCGGATGACTCTAAGTCGCAAACCGGATACGTATTTATTCTTAATGGGGGTGCGGTTAGCTGGTGCAGTTCCAAGCAAAGCGTGGTAGCAGATTCTACATGCGAAGCGGAGTACATCGCTGCCTCGGAGGCGGCGAAGGAAGGTGTCTGGATGAAGGAGTTCATGACAGATCTTGGAGTAGTGCCTAGTGCGCTTAACCCAATGACTCTGTTTTGTGATAATACTGGTGCCATTGCTCTATCCAAGGAACCAAGATTTCACAAGAGGACCAGACACATAAAGCGACGTTTCAATTCCATCCGCGATTACATCAAGGAGGACGACATAAATATTTGCAAAGTACACACGGATCTAAATGTTGCAGATCCGATGACTAAACCTCTTCCAAGGGCTAAACATGAACAACACCAGAACAGCATGGGTGTTCGATTCATTACAATGTAAATCACATAGTGATGTGAACTAGATTATTGACTCTAGTGCAAGTGGGAGACTGTTGGAAATATGCCCTAGAGGCAATAATAAATTGGTTATTATTATATTTCCTTGTTCATGATAATCGTTTATTATCCATGCTATAATTGTATTGATTGGAAACTCAAATACATGTGTGGGTACATAGACAACACTGTGTCCCTAGTAAGCCTCTAGTTAACTAGCTCGTTGATCAAAGATGGTTAAGGTTTCCTAGCCATTGACATGAGATGTCATTTGATAACGGGATCACATCATTAGGAGAATGATGTGATGGACAAGACCCAAACTGTAAACGTAGCATTTGATCGTGTCAGTTTATTGCTATTGTTTTCTGCATGTCAAGTATCTGTTCCTTTGCCATGAGATCATGCAACTCACTGACACCGGAGGAATACCTTGTGTGTATCAAACGTCGCAACGTAACTGGGTGACTATAAAGGTGCTCTACAGGTATCTCCGAGGGTGTCTGTTGGGTTGGCATGGATCAAGACTGGGATTTGTTACTCCGTGTGACGGAGAGGTATCTCAGGGCCCACTCGGTAATACAACATCATAATGAGCCTTGCAAGCAAAGTGACTAAAGAGTTAGCCACAGGATCTTGTATTACGGAACGAGTAAAGAGACTTGCCGGTAACGAGATTGAACTAGGTATAGTGATACCGACGATCGAATCTCGGGCAAGTAACATACCGAAGAACAAAGGGAACAGCATACGGGATTAACTGAATCCTTGACATAGAGGTTCGACCGATAAAAGATCTTCGTAGAATATGTAGGAGCCAATATGGGCATCCAGGTCCCGCTATTGGTTATTGGCCGTAGAGGTGTCTCGGTCATGTCTACATAGTTCTCGAACCCGCAGGGTCTACACACTTAACGTTTGGTGACGATTAGTATAATTGAGTTATTATGTTGGTGACCGAAAGTTGTTCGGAGTCTCGGATAAGATCCCGGACATGACGAGGATCTCCGGAATAGTCCGGAGGTAAAGATTGATATATGTGATAATAGTGTTTTGATCTCCGGAAAAGTTCTGGAGTTCACCGGAAGGGGTTCCGGATGTTTACCGAAGTGTTCGGGTGCGAGAACACTTTATATGGGCCAAGGGATAAAAGCCCACGAGGTATTGGAAAGTGCAAAAGTAGTTTTGCTGCCGCGTAAGCGGTACTACCGCTTGGTGAAGCGGTACTACCGCCCGAGCGGTACTACCGCTTGTGTGAAGCGGTACTACCGCCCAAGCGGTACTACCGCTTGTGAGCGGTACTACCGCTTGTGCGCGGCTGTGCACGGTTCGGCAGGGATCCGAGTTGGACTCTTTTCCTGCGGGCCAAACCGACCTTGTGCGGGCAAAACCGACCTGGAGGAGGCTTTTACTCCAAGTTTAGACCCCAAGGCTCAACATATAAATAGAGGGGCAGGGCTAGCACACGAGATACATCAAGATTTCCCCAAGCCGTGTGCGGCAACCCTAACCCTCTAGTTCCTCCGTCATAATCTCCGTAGCGCTTGGCGAAGCCCTGCAGAGATTGTTCCTCACCACCATCACCACGCCGTCGTGCTATTGGAACTCAACCACTACTTCACCATCGCTCGCTGGATCGAGGAGGTGAAGGCGTCATCAAGCCGTACGTGTGTTGAACGCGGAGGTGCCGTCCGTTCGGCGCTAGTTCGTGATCGGATCGAGGGACGACTTGCGATTTGGATCGCGGAGACGTTCGACTACATCAACCGCGTTTCTTAAACGCTTCCGCTTAGCGATCTACAAGGGTATGTAGATTCACTCTCCCTCTCGTAGATGCTCATCACCATGGATAGATCTTGTGTGTGCGTAGGAAAATTTTTGTTTCCCATGCAACGTTCCCCAACAGAAAGAAACCATGAAGTTCACTTGACTGTCTGATGCAGTGCGATTTTCAGTCTGAAGCAGTGCGTTCATCTGTCTGATGCAGTACACACGACGATTTTGGTGTCGCGAAAGACAGAGTATCCGCATTTCTGTAAAATCAAAACTGCTCTAAAACCGTAAGAAATTAGGGAGAGTGTTCTACATGAAAAAGTTGCGTCTCGTCGATATCTTTCCAACGGCGTATTATTTGAATCATTCCGACCAGCGGTTTGTAAAAATTAGCGAAAAAACGGCCGCTGCCACTCGTCGTCCGCCGCACCATTTTTAAAATTAATTTAAAACCGTAAGGAATCTCAAAAACATTTCTACATATGAAAGTTGCGCCTCGTCCGTAGCTTTCCAACAGCGTATCACACGCCTCATTTCGACAAACGGTTAAAAAAATGGTGCGAAAACAGTACCAAAACATTGCAAAAATTTGAAAAATAGAATTCCGCGATTTAGTAAATTTGAAACTGCTCTTAAACCGTAACGAATTAGAGAAAAAAATATATATGAAAAAGTTGCGCCTCGACGATATCTTTCCAACGGCGTATCATTTGCTTCACTCCGAGAAGCGGTTTAGAAAAAATCACAAAAAACCCTCGCTGCCACTCGTCGTGCGCCGCACCGTTTTCGAAACTGCTCCTAAACCGTGAGAAATCTCCGAAAAAATTCTACATGGAGAAGTTGCGCCTAATCCATAGCTTTCCAACGGTATATTACACGCCTCGTTCCGACAAACGGTTTAAAAACTGGAGCGAAAACAGTACCGAAAAAGGCGCGTGCAGTTTTTTGTGACGAGAAGTTCACTCGCATCAGTACTGCAGTGCTCTTGCTCCAACAATGACGTGCACTTGCATTGAGCGTGCAGTTCGAAAGTGTTACCAAAATAACTATTCTCCTAATATTGGCAGAATAGTTATTCTGCCAACACTTCAGAACTGCACGCCGAACACGAGTACACTGCAACTTCTGAAGCAAGCGCACTGCAGTACCGAGAAGAGTGAACTTCTCGTCGAAAAAACTATACGCGGTGTTTTTCGGTACTGTTTTCGCTTCAGTTTTTAAACCGTTTGTCGGAACGAGGCGTGTAATATACCTTTGGAAAGCTATGGATTAGGCGCAACTTCGCCATATAGAATTTTTTTTGAGATTCGTCACGGTTTAAGAGCAGTTTCGAAAATGGTGCGGCGCACGACGAGTGACAGCGAGCGTATTTTCGCGATTTCTTCTAAACCGCTCGTCGGAATTAAGCAAATGATACGCCGTTGGAAAGATATCGTCGAGACGCAACTTTTTCGTATATATTACATTTTCTAATTCGTTGCGGTTTAATAGCAGTTTCAAATTTACTAAATCGCGGAATTCCGTTTTTTCAATTTGTTGTAATTTTCGGTACTGTTTTCGCTCCAGTTTTTTAACCGTTTGTCGAAACGAGGCGTGTGATATGCCGTTGGAAAGCTACGGACGAGGCGCAACTTTCATATGTAGAAATGTTTTTGAGATTCCTTACGGTTTTAAATTAATTTTGAAAATGGTGCGGCGGACGACGCGTGGCAGCGGCCGTTTTTTCGGGAATTCTTCCAAACCGCTGGTCGGAATGATTCAAATGATATGCCATTGGAAAGATATCGACGAAACGCAACCTTTTCATGTAGAACACTCTCTCTAATTCCTTACGGTTTAGGTGCAGTTTTGATTTTACCGAAATGCGGACACCCTATTTTTCGCGACAGCAAAATCGACGAGTGAACTTCATCGTACAGAAAACCGCACCGCTTCATAATAACAACCGCACTGCATCCGACAGGAGAGCGAGCTGCATGATTTTCTTTTTGTCGGACGTAAATTTTCCCAGGAGAAAAAGTGAGCTAAGCTTCAATTCGGGCGTAAGTGAACCAGAACACTATCGAGTAGTGAACCGCATTACTTTTATTTGCCGTTTCCGTCACATTTTTCTTACACTTACGAGATGAACAACATCAGAAGGCTAACCGCACTGCTTCAGATGGAAGACCGCACTGAACTACATATAAAAACAAGTAAAAAAATTGAGATTTTTTCCTTTTTAATCGTTTTACCAAGTGAACCACGTAGTTTTTAACACTGAACGGCAATCTCACACGAATTGATTTTTACACTGAAACGCAATCTCACAAGAAGTGCACTGAACTCCATGATGAAGTGTATATGACTTTTCTTTGTCTTTTTTGTAACGCTCTGCTGCTAAAAAACATCCACTGTAAGCACACTGCAATCATTTTTGGCATGCACTTCTATTTTTGCATTTTTTTACCGAGCGGACTGCATGACAAAGTACACAAATTACAACACAGCCACATTCTTTCAATTCTACATAATAGGTCCATTCAATTTCATAGAATAACCTCAAATCAAAAACTTAAATTACATTTTTATCTCCGCCGGGATGCTCCACTGCAGTTCATCGTGTCCGGCGATGCGGTTACCAATTTTTCAAGTGAACTGTATGCTGCAGGTAAGTAGGTGGAGCACTGCTTCAATCTACAAGGACTACAAGAGAATTTATTCAGTAAACCACATAGTGAACTGCAAGAAAGGAAGAGGGATAGGAGGAGGAAGGGCACCATGGTGGAAAACGCCATGCTGCAGTGCAAGGTGGGCTGCTCCACCTGCTATCTGTTCGGAGTCATGGCGCTAGTGACGGCGACCGTGCGCGGAGGCCATGGATGAACTACATCGGGGCGCGCGGCGCACTGCTCGCAGGATCTCACTGAACTGCACATGCAAAATCCAGATAAAAGGGGGAAAACAGTTTTGAACCGCACCGCACGCCGAGGTGCACTGATCCGTCGCTTGTGCAGGCGAAATTTTTGCACGCTGCGAATTGCACGCGCAGGCGCTCCGCACCGCATGAGCGCACCGCGCGAACTGCACAAGGGGTTGGGGGTGGATGCCTCCCTCTGCTCGTCATGGTGTCGTCGTCCAGGCTACCTGCGGTTCTCGCCAGCAGAAGGTAGGTGGAAGAGGGGGTAAAGAGAGAGGGGAAATACCTGGATCTCGCCGTCGGAGGCATGGTGCAGCACCCCCTCCTCCCTGCTGACTATGTGGGCGAGTTGACCGGTGAGGTGAGGCTGGATCTGAGTGGGGGAGGTAGGTGGTGAGCCCGCGGAGAAGGTGGTTCTCTGGGGAGAGAGGTAGGCATGGGGGAGGAGAGGAGTGGGCGGCGCGGTGTAGCTAGGAGATCTCGGCGGCGCGGCATGCGGCTGGTGTGGGCTGGATCCAGGCGGTGGGTACCGGGATCCGATGGCCGCCGGCGCTGCAGAGGTCAAGGGCTCGTGGTGGAGGTAGGTGTGGGGCGCCACGATGGGTGTGTCAGGTCACCGGGGTAGCGCTGGTGCGTGTGGTAGGGCGCGGCCGCACGCGGCAAGCTCGTCGGGGAGGGAAGGGGTGGGACAGCGCCGTGCCGATGGGTGGAGCGGCGGGCTCCGACGCCGGAGGAAGGTGGTTGGGAGTTGGGAGTGTGCGGGCGGGTGGGTGGAGATAGCCGGGGTGGGGGTGGTTTGGTTCAATCGCTGTTTTGTTCCGTAGTCGGGTCGGGGTGTTGGCAGAATAAGGAGAATGTTGGTAGAATAAGGTCTTAAGGGGGTTGGTAGAATAGACCCACCCTATATATATATATATATATATATATATATATATATATATATATATATATATATAGGGTGGGACTATTCTGCAACCCCCTTTAGAGTTCCTGAATAAGCTTATTCAGAAACCCCCACCCCTCTTACCTGTTCCTACCACCGCGCGCAGCGAGCGGCCGTGAGCGGAGCTGGTTAAAACCGTCGACACCGCCCACTCCTCACGCCTCACCCCGCTCCTTACCTGCCTTCTTCTTCCGGCGACCCACGCGCCACCACCTCCGACGGCAGCCGCACGCCGCCTACCATCCCTGCCGCGTGCCGCCGCCATCCGCGGCCCCGACACCGCACCACCACCGGGACCCCCCACCTACCCTACCGGCCGAGCCTCCTCCGGCATCCCCGCCTGCTCCGTCACCCGACCTCGCTCCGCCCGCCACCCAACCTCCCTGGATCCCAGCTCCTCCCGACGGCATCCCACGCACCTCCGCACCGCGTAGTCCACCAGAACCCATCGTCCCGCGCCCTTCCTCGATCTGGTCGCCGCCGGCCTCCTTGCTTCCCCGCTCGGGCCACTGCCACAGCCTCCTTCCGCACGCCCGCGGGCCGCCCTGGTCAACGTTGTGCTAAGGCCCGCAACGCCTCCTCCCACCGCGACAGGGGCTAGATCGAGGCCGCCTCCTGCATCAGACCCTCCCCCCCGCGCACATCTTCCTCGAGCACAGCTCAAGGTCTGTCCTCCCCGCCGCGGCGTGCAACCCGATGGAGATCCTCCCTGCTCAAGGTCTGTCCACACACCAACCGCGCACCGCCGCGACCCACTCCCATCCCTCAGTCGCTCCCCCAGCCCAATCGCTAGCCTGCCACTTCTTCCCCTGATCCAGCGTTGTGCGGATGTGTCCGCCTGGGCCGGTGGCGGGATATGGTGCTCCTAGGAGCTACTTTGCATCGACTGGAATACGCATAGAGCTTCTCCAGCGACCCTGCTTGCTCGACAGAGGACAGGGGAAGCAGCGGCCGTTGGCTGGGCGATGGCAGAGCTCGTCCCAAGCGATGCTGGCCAGAATTCGTCCGCCGCGGAGCAGATGGAGAGGGGCGGCTGAGCTAGTCGGAGGAGGGGGGTTACGCGTCCACCTCTCCCCATCCTCGTGCGGGGAGAAGTGCAGATCCCGATGACCGCCGCTGTGCTTCCCCACACTGGTCATCGACTCCTGCCTACAGCGCCGAGCGCCTCCATCCTTCCAACTGCCACGGGTCTCACCGGTTTTTGCATGCTTGTTCGTCAGTTAGCTGCATTTTTGTACTCTGTTAGTTAACTATTATCACTTCTTCATTTATCTACTAGCGTTGTTGCAGTTAGCTAAAAGGGGGAAAATATGCAACAACAAAAATTAAGACGGTTAACTGTGTGCTATTTGTGCTGCTAACTGTCTGCCAATTAAACTGCTAATTGGCTAACTGCTATATTGCTAACTGCTAAAAAATGAAGTGAAAAAATGATAGTTCGCATTTCCATGGCAAAAAAATTGTGGCAGTTAACTTGTCCATAGAAGTTGATTTCGATGACAGTAGCAGTTAGCTCTATAAAAATATGGCAAAATACTCATCCAAAGTGGCAGTTAACTTATGAAATTGCTGCAGTTAGCGTGACCCTTGCAAAGAAAGAATGAAAAAAATAGTATCGTCGGTCTGGCAGTTAACTTGGTGTTTACTGCCGCTATCCTCGACAGTTAGCTACTTCCAGTCCCGACAGTGATCTTGACCCGAACAGAAAAATTTGGAAAAAATAGATTTTTAGTCTGGCAGTTAACTTGGTGGGGTCCAAGTTAACTGCCGCCGTCTTCGGCAGTTAGCTACTTCAGTCCTGACAGTTAACTTGACCCGGGGAAAAAGGAATGAAATAAAAAATTGTAGTACATTCAGTCCGAGCAGTTAACTTGGTGCTAACTGCCGTGATTCTCGGCAGTTAGCTATTTCACTCCTAGCGGTTAGCTTGACCCGGCGATAAAAAGTATAGAAAAAAACAATTTCTTCAGTCTCAGTCAGTTAGCTTGCTCTGCGTAGTGCAGTTAGCTATTCCGCTCGAGCAGTTAGCGTGTACTGTAGCAGTCCGGGCAAAAAATGTTGAAAATGAAGTTAGTTTTTTGAAAACTGCTCCTAAACCGTAGAGAATCTGAAAACGTGTTTTATATGTAAAAGTTCCAGTCAATCGATAGCTTTCCAACGGTATATCATACGCATCATTCCGACAAACGGTTTGAAAATTCCTTTCACAAAAACATTGAAAAGTCGTTTGATGGATTTTCAGTTTTTTGAATTTTGTTTAAAAACCGAATCAATTTTGGGAATACGATCAACATGAGTTTTTTCCTCCTTTTCAATAGCTATCCAACGGTATATCATTTGCATCATTCCGATAAACGGTTCAAAAATTACAATAAAAAAACAGTACGAAAAAACGGTGCCAGAAAAAGTCCGCCCGACAGTTAACTAGTATATGACGCACAGTTAGCTTATCTGTTTTCGAGCAGTTAGGAACGATTCCTGAATAGCTTATTCAGGAATGGGTTGCAGAATAGCTGGGATGTATATATATATATATATATATATATATATATATATATATATATATATATATATATATATATATATATATATATATATATACATATATATATATATATATGGAAAATACATCCTACCACTCAGGGGTAGTTACACCACATGTCTGATATACTACCATGTAGTAATATATATACTACTTTATTATTTTAAGTATGTTCATATACTATATATAAGATACTCCAAAGTGAGTTACATGAAAAAATTGCAAATTGGCTCATGGTTTTTATTATATTTATGAAATACGTACATATTTGGACGTAAAAAAGAGCAAACTCAAAATACGACACATACTACCAAAAAAATAATATATATAGTACCTAAACATTGTTATATACTACATATTACGCGTATATACTCTTCGATCTGATAAATACTACTTATAACATACAAAACGCAAGTGGTGGTAACTAACACCGGGTGATAGGAAATATTTGTCATATATATATATATATATATATATATAGCCAGTCTATTCTCCTAATATTACGAGAATAGTTATTCTCCTAACACTTCCGCACTGCACGCTCAACGCAAGTGCACGTCATTGTTGAAGAAAGAGTACTGCAGTACTGAGGCGAGTGAGCTTCCCGTCGCAAAAAAACTGCACGTAGTTTTTTCGGTACTGTTTTTGCTCTAGTATTTAAACCGTTTGTCGGAACAAGGCGTGTAATATACCGTTGGAAATCTATGGATTAGGCGCAACTTCGCCATGTTAATTTTTTTTGGAGATTCGTCACGGTTTAAGAGCAGTTTTGAAAATGGTGCGGCGCCCGACGAGTGGCAGCGAGCGTATTTTCGTGTTTTTTTTTCTAAACCGCTCGTCGGAATGAAGCAAATGATACGCCATTGGAAAGATATCGTCGAGGCGCAACTTTTTCATATATATTACTTTCTCTAATTCGTTATGGTTTAAGATCAGTTTCAAATTTACTAAATCGCGGAATTCTATTTTTCAATTTTTTGCAAATTTTCGGCACTGTTTTCGTTCCAGTTTTTTAACCGTATGTCAAAACGAGGTGTGTGATACGCCATTGGAAAGCTACGGATGAGGCACAACTTTCATATTTAGAATTTTTTTTAGATTCCTTACGGTTTTAAATGAATTTTGAAAATGGTGCGGCGGATGACGAGTGGTAGCGGTAGTTTTTTCGCGATTTTTTTACAAACCGCTTGTCGGAATGATGCAAATGATACGCTGTTGGAATGATATCCTCGAGGCGCAACTTTTTCATATATATTACTTTCTCTAATTCATTACGGTTTAAGAGCAGTTTTGGAATTACAAAAATGCGGACACTGTTTTTCGCGACACCAAAATCGACGAGTGAACTTCATCAGACAGAAGACCGCACTGCTTCAGACTAAAAACCGCACTGCATCAGATGGGGCAAGTGAACCGCGTGATTTCTTTTGTTGGACGTAAATTTTTCCAAGATGAGCAAGTGAACCGCGCTCCACGTCGGGCGTAAGTGAACCGCAACACTATTGAGAAGTGAATCGCATTATTTTTTTGTCGTTTGCGTAACAATTTTTTCTGCACTTCACATTGGTAGTAAGTGAACCGCGACGACTACCGAAAGTGAACCGCATTACTTTTTTTATTTTCCCATTTTTTGCGATTTTAATTTGGGTCTAAGTGAACCGCAACACTCTTCAAAGTGAACCACAAGCACTCTTGAAAGTGAACCGCACTACTCTTTTTTAGTATTTTAAACTTCTTCAACGAACACAACGTAAACTTTTTGCAAATACATTTTTTTCCAAATGAAGTGTACTTCAAAGTCCTTCAGAGTGGACTTTTTCAAAGACCGGAGTGCACTGCATTTTCCTTTTTCTTTTTTCTCTATAGAGTTTTCGTTTTCCCCGTTGTACACTGCATATATATTTTTGGTTAGTAATGAAATATGCACTGCGGGAATGAGGTGAGTGGACTGCATTTTTTGTTTGCACGCTACACATTACACATCGCGTTGTGGACTGCATGGTCATAGCATCGGCTTCCCCCCACGAGAGCACCTCCTCTGTCCCTTCTGGCCATGTTTACCGCTGCGACGAAGCACACGCAGGTATTCAGGCCCTACCAAACCGCACTGCACGCCCTGTCGAACCGCATGGCACGCCCAGTCGAACTGCACAGTGGTTCCAACGAAGTCAAAAATGAGAAAAAAAAGAATTGCGCGCAGAGGAAACGTGTGGATGGCGTCGACGGCGACCAAAAACAACTACAGCATGGGGGCGGGGCATCGCCAGTGAACTGCATGAGGTGGGAGGGAGACCTGCAGAGGCAGCCGAACTGCACGTCGGCCCTGCGCCACCTGGGGTTGAAGAGCGAGATGCCCAGGTAGCAGGTGGGCTTGCCGTGGTCCATGGCCGCGGCCCCATCTCCACTGGCAGACACGGGGAGATCCGGCTTCCTGGGCACACGTGAGGCCATCGACCCCCTCCAAACGCAGGATCCGGCCTTCACGGGCACGCGCGCGGCCGTCGTGCCATCGCAGCGCGGGATCTGTCCTCCACAGCAGAGGTAGGTAAGCCGCCGGCCATCTAGCGTAGCGCCGGCCGGTCAGGAGGGAAGGGAGGGCGCCGCCGGCCATCCGGCCGGGCAGGAGGGTGGGCGCCATGGGGGGAAGGCTGGAGGGGGACGGCACCGAGGGTGGATGCTGGGGATCTGGTGGCTGTCGATCTCGGCGAACGCCGATCTAGCGCTGCACAACTCGGGTTGGTGATGCGGGGCAGCACTGTGGAAGATGGAGGCGTCCGGATCCTGCGACCACCGGGGCGCGCCGGCGAGGGGAACCGGGAGGAGGGAGGTGGAGGAGGATCCCGACACGAGGGAGGGAGGCGGCGGGACGGCGCGAGCCCGGGCCGACGGCGGGTTGGGTTGGTGGGAAGTAGCCTGGCTGGGAGCACTGGAGGCGGGGTGGTGGTCGGGGCTGAGTTGGTGGGTTGTGTCGAGAGCAGAGGGACGTGAGGCGGCAGTCGGGGAGGAGCGGCGCGTGGTGGGACGGGGCTCCGGCGGCGCGGGGTTGGAAGGGGTAGGTGGGAAGGTCGGGGGTGGTGGAGCCGTGGCGCGGCGAGGCTCGCCCGGGTGGGCGCGGTGGAGGAAGGTGGGGCGAGGTGGGGAAAGGTGGAGGTGTGGGGATGGGGTGTTGGTGGGTGCGAGGTGGGCGGGTTAGTTTTTCACATGGTTCGGCTGGCTGTGTGGGTGCGCGTCGGGGGTGTTATGAGAATAAGGCTAGGTGTTAGGAGAATAAGGTCTTAAGGGTGTTATGAGAATAGACCCACCCTATATAGGGATTGACTATTCGTCACCCTGGGTGAGGAATAGTTATTCTTCACCCCCCTCTATTTTAATATCAATACACCGTAATTTTACGTTCCGAAAATTTTGTCTTATTTCAGACGTAAAAAGAGAACGTAAGAAAATATATAATCGCCGTAAAAAATATTTTATGTTACGTAAAATTACAAATGTAAAAACATAGTGTAAAATGTACATAAAATGCTATTTTTCTGGTCTTATGACATATTTTTTTTTCTTATGTCAAATTTTACGCAGTGAATCAATATGAATGTAACTATTCGTATTTCAAATGTAATTTATTTGTGAAATGATCGTAAGATTATCTCGGGTGAAAAATAACTTATTCTGCACCCTGGGTGATGAATAGACTTTCTATATATATATATAGGAAAATGGTTGTGTACTCCTGGGAGTACATACTCCCGCTCCTCATATACCATATAGATAAATCTTTTATACATCTTTATTATTTTTAATATACTTTATTAATAATTACTAGATACCTCAAAATGAGTTTCATGAAAAAATTCATGTGAGTCTACATATTTTTAAAGGTCTACATATATACTGATTTGTTCGTACGTGAAAAAGGTATATTACAAAAAGTACTTGCAAATGATATTTTTTCAACAAAACTCGTATTGGGGTATATAGGACTAATTTTCTGTACTCCTGGGAGTATGTACTCTCATCTTCAATATACCTCGTATATGCATTTATTATATCTTTTTATCATTCTCAATATACTTCATTAAATATTATAAGATACCCCAATACGAGTTTGTTGAAAAAATATCATTTGTGGCGCACTTTTTAAATATACCTTTTTCACGTACGAAAAAATCAGTATATACGTAAACGTTCAAATATATGCGACTCACATGAATTTTTTCATGAAATTCATTTTGGGGTATCTAGTAATTGTTAATGAATGATATTAAAAATAATAGAGGTATAAAATATTCATCTATGTGGTATATGAGGAGCGGGAGTACATACTCCCAGGAGTACACAACCAGCCCGAGGAGACAACTCCGGGCACCTCCTGGTGGTCGATGGAGGAGCTGGAAGGCGCGGACCTCGTGGTGGCCAGAGGCACCGCCGGCTGCTAGGGGCCACGGCTACCGGCCTTCTAATTCCTGCCGCCAGCGGGATCTAGCAGGTGAGGTCCAGAACCCGGCGAGGCCCTTCTCCTCCGCCCCGTCCTCTGACACGCCGCGACCACCATGGGCTCGTGCCCCATCCATGGCGCGGTGCAGGGGACCGTGACGGCGCCGGGCTGGGAGCCGGTGAGGGATGTCATGCTCATGGGCGCCCTCTTGCCGGCCGACTGCTGGTCGTCGACGCGGCACTCCCGCAACCACAACAGAGGAGCGGCAACTCGTTCATGCTTGTCCTGACGAGCTGCAGGTCCGCCACCAGGTATGTGCTCCACTCCTCTACTACCAAACCGCCTGGCAAGCCGAGGACAAAAGGAGCTCCCCTCGCCTCCTTTCTCCTCCTCTGGTGCATGTATCCGGGTATTCCCAGTGACTGTCTTCCCCTATTCCAGTTGTTTGGCCGCAGCACACACCCCATGCGGCGGCGACTGCTTCGTTGCAGCCCACATCAGTGGCGTGAGCAGCTCCCATGGGAGAGTCCGGAGTCCGCAGTGCACTCTGGTGGTCGCCGTGGTGCACTCTGGTGGTCGCTGTAGTCCAGGTCGGCGGCACGCCATGGGCTGCTCTTCTGCGTGTGGTTAATCCAAGCACGGCCTTCACTGCCTCAATGATTCTGCTGGTCGGCGGCGCGCTGCAGTGCAGTCCGCTTCTACGCCGGGCGCAATGCCCATGCTACTCTCCCCCGTGGGGAATTTTGTGTTCTGTTCATGCAGTTCGGTTGTAAAATTGTGTGCCCGATATGAGTTCCCATCGCCCCCGATCCTACAACTTTCGACGGTCGCCGACCGTTCAACACCGCGTCCTGACATAGCTCGCCCCCTCTGCTCTTGTGCAGTTCACTTCTTTTGTGTTTTTCTGAAAGAGAAAATCAAAGTGCAAATGCAGTCCGATGTGTTTGCTCTTGAGGTTCATTTTACTTATTTTTGGCAGGAAACATAAGTGGTGCAGTTCGGTTGGATGCCCTGTTACTCAATTTATGTTGTTGAAAATTGCAGTTTATTGTAAAAATTGTTGAAAAAAATGTTGAGTGGGGAAGTTCATTGTAAAAACTGCAGCCCATTCAGAGTTCAGTGGAGTAAATCTGAATCCATGTGATGCAGTTTCGGCTGGGGGGCTACAATGAAGTCCGTCCGTGAATTGCTGCCAGTTTTTCATTGTGTTTTGTGCGGTGCAGTTTGCTGCTGGTGGAGCTCCAGTACTAATTGTGCTATGTATAGGATGTAGGTATGGCTGTATGTATGCTAATCAGTTCATTGTTTTTGATATAGCTTACCACTCATGCCAAGTGGTTGTATGCTAATCAGTTCACTCGGGCTTGTTTGCACAAAAAGATTTCAAAGAAGTTCGCTTCTTATTAGACGTAGTTCACTCGCTCAGTCTCTGTGGTTTGGTTTACTCGCCTGGTCTACGCACGTAAAAAAAGTATGAAAAAGACATGAAAAATTAATGCGGTCCACTTTCGGTAGTGTCGCGGTTCACTTTTGATAGTGTCGCGGTTCACTTACTTCCAAAGTGAAGTGCAGAAAAAATATTACACAAACGATAAAAAAAGTAACGTGGTTCACTTCTCGATGATGTTTGCGGTTCACTTACGCCCGATGTGAAGCGCACTTCACTTCCTCGTCTGAGAAAAATAACGTCTAACAAAAAAATCATGCTGTTCGCTTGCCCGTCTGATGCAGTGCAGCTTTGAGTCTGAAGCAGTGCAGTTTTCTGTCCCATGCGGTCCACTCGTCGATTTTGGTGTCGCGAAAAACAGAGTGTCCGCATTTCGGTAATTTCAAAACTGCTCTTAAACCGTAAGGATTTAGAGAGGGTGTTCTACATGAAGAAGTTGCGTCTCGTCGATATCTTTCCAATGGCGTATCATTTGAATCATTCTGACTAGCGGTTTATAAAATTTCGCGGAAAAATGTCCGCTGCCACCCGTCGTCCGCCGCACCATTTTCAAAATTAATTTAAAACCGTAAGGAATCTCAAAAACATTTCTACATATGAAAGTTGTGCCTCGTCCGTAGCTTTCCAACGGCGTATCACACGCCTCATTTCGACAAATGGTTAAAAAACTGGACCAAAAAAAGTACCCAAAAATTGCAATTTTTTGAAAAAACAGAATTCCGCGATTTAGTAAATTTGAAATTGTTCTTAAACCGTAAGGAATTAGAGAAAGTAATATATATGAAAAAGTTGCGCCTCGACGATATGTTTCCTACTGCATATCATCTTCTTCATTCCGACAAGCGGTTTGCGAAAAAACACGAAAATACGCTCGCTGCCACTCATCGGGCGCCCACCGTTTTCGAAACTGCTCTTAAACCGCGAGGAATCTCGAAAAAATTTCAACATGGCAAAGTTGCGCCGAATCCATAGCTTTCCAACGGTATATTACATGCCTCGTTCCGACAAACGGTTTAAAAACTGGCTCAAAAATAGTACCAAAAACACCTCGTACAGTTTTTTCGACGAGAAGTTCACTAGTCTCTGTATTGCAGTGCGCTTGCTTCAGAAAGTGCAGTGCCCTCGTGTGGAGCATGCAGTTTGGAAGTGCGGGCAGAATAACTATTGTGCCAATATTGGCAGAATAGACGGGTTGTATATATATATATATATATATATATATATATATATATATATATATATATATATATATATATATATATATATATATATATATATATATAAACGACTCGGTGACACCAAAGTGTATAACTGTCAGAGACAGTGCAACTCGGTGACACCGATCAGTTTACATCGGTCTTTCCGAGATTGAAAAACTGATCAATCAAAATGCAATCGGTTGAATTGAAATGGAATGGGTTGGTCTGTCCAAATTGCACATAGAAGGTTTTAAAGTTCAGCCCTAATCAGATCGGTGGCTCCGAGTGCTCCTCACCCAGAGGGTCCGAAAAGTAGCTGATACGTCTCCAACGTATCTATAATTTTTTATTGTTTCATGCTATTATTATATCACCTCTACATACTTTATATGCAATTTTATATCATTTTTGGGAACTAACCTATTAACCCAGTGCTTAGTGCCAATTTCTGTTTTTTCTTGTTTTTTTTGTTTCAGGGAAAAACTATATCAAACTAAGTCCAAATACAATAAAATTTTATGGTGATTTTTTCTGGACCAGAAGACACCCAGAAAGCTTCGGGAGGAGGCCAGAAGACCTATGGGTGGGCCACAAGCTCACACGGCGCGCCCCTGGGTGGCGTGCCACCTGAGCTTGTGGGCCACCCGTAGACCCCTCTGACCTAATTCCAACGCTATAAATTCCCTAAAATGCCAAAACCAACAGAGAGGCAGTCGAAATATTTTTTCCGCCGTCGCAAGCTTCTGTTCTTCCGTGATCCCATCTGGAGGCCTTTTCCGGTAATCTACCGGAAGGGCAATCGATCACGGAGGGCTTCTACATCAACCTTCCGCACATCCGATGATGTGTGAGTAGTTTCCCACGGACCTACGGGTCCATAGTGATTAGCTAGATGGCTCCTTCTCTCTCTTTGATCTTCAATACAATGTTCTCTTCGGAGATCGATCCGATGTAATCCTTTTCTGCGGTGTGTTTGTTGGGATCCGATGAATTGTGGGTTTATGATCAGATTATTCATTGAAAGTAATTGAGTCCTTGCTATACTTTATTATGTATGATTGTTATAGCTATGTAATGCTTTCCGATCTATGGGTTTTCTTTGGCCAAGTTGATCTATCGATCTTCAGTGGAAGTGGTGCATAGTAGTAGTTTCAATCTTGCGGTGTCCTCACCCAGTGACAGCAGGGGTAGCGAGGCACGTATTTGTATTGTTGCTACTAAGGGTAAAAAGATGGGGTTTAATCATATTAATTGGTTTTATTCTATCCACATTATGTCATCTTGCTTAAAGCGTTGCTCTGTTCGCTATGAACTTAATACGTACAATGCAGGTAGGAGTCGGTCGATTGGTGGAGTAATAGTAGTAGATGCAGAATCGTTTTGGTCTACTTATCATGGACGTAATGCCTATATACATGATCATGCCATGAATAACATCATAACTATGCGCTTTTCTATCAATTGCCCAACAGTAATTTGTCTACCCACCGTATGCTATTCTTTCGAGAGAGATGCCTCTAGTGAAAACTATGGCCCCCGGGTCTACTTTTGTCATATTATTAAAACCAAAAATACCTTGCTGCAATGTATTTACTTTGCAATTTATCTATCTACCATTACCAGATTTGATCCTTGCAATTAACGAGTACAAGGGGGTTGACAACCCTCTTGCCCGCATTGGGTGCAAGTATTTGCTCTTGTGTGTGCAGGTACTGCTAAGGACTATTTGCGTGGTTCTCCTATTGGTTTGATAACCTTGGTTCTCTACTGAGGGAAATACCTATCCGCTACTATATTGCTTCACCCTTCCTCTTCGGGGAAAATCCCAACGCAGCTCACAAGTAGTAGAAAGAATTTCTGGCGCCGTTGCCGGGGAGACATCATCAAACACTTACAAGTCCCTTCATTCACATTATCATTACTTGTTCTACTTTTTATTTGCCTTTACTTGTTTTATTAGTCTCGTTAAAAAAAAATCAAAAACACAAAAATATTTTATTTTGTTTGTTTGCTGCTTGCTTGATTTGCCACTATGTCTCAAGAAAATACTAACTAGTGTGACTTCTTGAATACTAATAATAATGATTTTATTAGTACTCCAATTGCTCCTCCCGCCATATGATATTAACGCTGCATTGCTGGAAATCCGAATGAAGATGCTGCACCCCATCTTAATACCTTCGTTGAATTATGTGATATGCAAAGATGTGGATAATGATATTTTTAAGTTGAAATTATTTCCTTTCTCACTAAAAGATCGTGCTAAAACTTTGTTTTCGTCCTTACCTCACAATAGTATTGATTCATGGGATAAATGTAAGGATGCTTTTATTGCTAAGTATTTCCCTTCCGCTAAGATTATATCTCTTAGAAATCAAATCATGAACTTTAAGCAACTTGAGAAAGAACATGTTGCACAATCTTGGGAGAAATTGAAATTAATGATTAAATATTGTCCCACTCATGGATTAAGCTTATGGATGATAATACAAAATTTCTATGCAGGACTAAACTTTGTGTCGAGAAATCTTCTAGACTCTGCTGCAGGTGATACCTTTATGGGAATTACATTAGGAGAGGCAACAAAGCTTCTTGATAATATGATGACAAATTATTCCCAATGGCATACTGAATGAGCTCCAACTAGTAAGAAGGTAAACTCTGTAGAAGAAGTTCCTACCTTGAGTGATAAAATGGATGCTCTTATGAATATGCTTGCTAGTAAAAATTCTCATGTTGATCCAAATGATGTTCCATTATCTACTTTGATTGAGCAAAATAATGATGCTATTGATTTGAATTTTGTCGCTAGAAATAATTTCAACAACAATGCTTAAAGAGGGAATTTCAATCCTAGACCGTATCCCGATAATCCCTCTAATAATTATGGTAATTCCTATGGTAACTCATATAATAATAATAATAGGATGCCTACTGAACTTGAGAACAACATTAAAGAATTTATTAGTTCTAAAAATATTTTTAATGCCATAGTAGAAGAAAAACTACATAAAGTTTTTGATATGGCTAGAAACATGGATAGAATTGCTCATTACGTGGATACTCTTAAAATTAAAATTATGCCACATAAAAATGATGCTACTGAATCTCTAAAGTCTATTCAAGTCACCATGGATGAAAGTAGAAAAAGAATTGAGAGGTTAAGAGCTAAGCGTGAATTCCTAGAAAAACTCTCGTACCCAGTTTTTATCATAATCATGATGAGGATATTAAAATGATTGGGGTGACACCAATTGAATCTTTGTTTAGTAACATAAAACTTGATGAAAAAGGGACTGGAGATGAGTCAACTTTAGCTAGAAGGTGTCCCAATTGTTCGGAGGGTGAAGATCTTAATGATAAAAACAATAAAAGTGGGTCAAGACTTTAGATAGTGATGTGCCCACTACTTTGGATTACAAGGACTTTAATTATGATAATTGCTCTTTGATTGAATGTATTTCCTTGTTGCAATCCATGATGAACTGACCCAATGCTTACGAACAAAATAAAGGTTTTACTAAACATATTGTAGAAACAATGATCAAAGCTCATGAAGGAAAGCTAGAGTTAGAAGTTTCAATTCCAAGGAAATTACATGATGAATGGGAACCTACTATTAAAGTTAAGATCAAAGATTATGAATGTAATGCTTAGTGTGATCTAAGTGCTCTTAGTGCATCCGTTGCATGGCAAACCCTACTCCTCGCATTGATATCGATCGATAGGCCTCTCCATGGCCTATTGATCCGCCGGGTTGATGTGAGACTTTCTTCCGTTTGACTCCCTTATTAATCTCTACCACCGCATTCTATTCCACCTACAGTGCTAAGGCCATGACTAACGCTCATGTATTGAGTGAAGTTGAAAATACTGAAGCACGTGAAAAAGTATGATACAATTGCCTGGTTTAACACTTGGGTGCTCATGATTTATATTTATGCGGTGAAGGCAGAGTCATGCCATGCTTACATAATTCAATGAGTAGGGATAACATTCGTTGAGCATCGTATATTTTGAAAAGTAATGATTAGGTTCTTATATTCATGGATATTATTATGTTGATATCAATTACTTCATCGTTTCTCAATATTTATACCTCAAGAGAATTACATGATAAACATGCTAGGTAGCATTCAACATCAAAAATTATCTTTTTTTATCATTTAACTACTCGAGGACGAGCAGGAATTAAGCTTGGGGATGTTGATACGTCTCCGACGTATCTATAATTTTTGATTGTTTCATGCTATTATTATATCAAATTCTACATACTTCATATGCAATTTTATATCTTTTTGGGAATTAACTAACCTATTAACCCAATGCCTAGTGCCAGTTTCTGTTTTTGCTTGTTTTCTTGTTTCAGGGAAAAACTATATCAAACGAAGTACAAATACAATAAATTTTTACGGTGATTTTTTCTGGACCAGAAGACACCCAGGAAGCTTCGGGAGGAGGCCAGAAGACCTACGGGTGGGCCACAAGCTCACACGGCGCGCCCCTGGGGTGCGTCACCTGAGCTTGTGGGGCCCCCGTAGGCCCCCTTAACCTAATTCCAGCACTACAAATTCCCTAAAATCCAAAAACCAACAGAGAGCCACCCGAAATAATTTTTCCACCGCCGCAAGCTTCTGTTCTTATGCGATCCCATCTGGAGGCCTTTTCCGGTAATCTGTCGGAGGGGGAATCGATCACGGAGGGCTTCAACATCAACCTTGCCGCACATCCGATGATGTGTGGGTAGTTTCCCATGGACCTACGGGTCCATAGTGATTAGCTAGATGGCTCCCTCTCTCTCTTTGATCTTCAATACAATGTTCTATTCGGAGATCGATCCGATGTAATCCTTTTATGCGATGTGTTTATTGGGATCCGATGAATTGTGGGTTTATGATCAGATTATTCATTGAAAGTAATTGAGTCCTTGCTATACTTTATTATGTATGATTATTATAGCTATGTAATGCTTTCCGATCTACGGGTTTTCTTTGGCCAAGTTGATCTATCGGTCTTCAGTGGAAGTGGTGCATAGTAGTAGGTTCAATCTTGCGGTGTCCTCACCCAGTGACAGTAGGGGTAGCGAGGCATGTATTTGTATTGTTGCTACTAAGGGTAAAACGACGGGGGTTTAATCATATTAATTGGTTTTATTCTATCTACATTATGTCATCTTGCTTAAAGCGTTGCTCTGTTCGCTATGAACTTAATACCATAGATGCAGGCAGGAGTCGGTCGACTGGTGGAGTAATAGTAGTAGATGCAGAATCATTTCGGTCTACTTGTCACGGATGTAATGCCTATATACATGATCATGCCATGAATAACATCATAACTATGCGCTTTTCTATCAATTGCCCAACAGTAATTTGTCTACCCACCGTATGCTATTCTTTCGAGAGAGATGCCTCTAGTGAAAATTATGGCCCCCGGGTCTACTTTAATCATATTACTAAAACCAAAAATACTTTGCTGCAATTTATTTACTTTTTATTTACTTTGCAATTTATCTATCTACCATTACAAGATTTGATCCACGACGGCAGCAGCTATCTCGACTTCTTCACCAAGCTCGTGGAGCGGCTTGAGGTGGGCGCCAAGAAGGTAGGCGGAATCATCGAGGAGGAGAGCCGCGACCTCCTCACCCAGGCCGCGACGCGCATCTTCAGCCATCTTCTGGACGCCGACCCCAACTTTGACTTCGGCAAGGTGATAGCTCCCGTCCCGGAGGAGGTCCGTGACAGTCTTGGGAAGGCGGTGGAGGACCACGTGGACGCCATGCACGAGCACTTCGCTCCTGGCGAGAGCTCAAGCGGAGTTGAGGTGGGTGACGATGATGATGGCAGCGGCGGTGATGGCGACATGTCCTCTTAGGTCCTTCCCATATCCTGCGCATAGCTGATCGTGACCCCGTGGGGGCGTGAGGACAATGCTTTACCATTTAAGTACTTTGCTCCTGACTGTATCGAATGCCCGTGCCCTCGTAACGCTCTCCCTCGACGCTCGTTTTGCTCTTTCTGCTTGTCACGGTGCTCTGCGTCGCTAGGACCTAGCCCCCGAGCGGGCCATAGCCGCTGCCGGTATGACGAGTTGTGAGAGTTCCGCTCGCGCGATCTCCCGAGGCGGGGCCTGCTGGCTTCCTGGGGTCCTGATGGGGCCACCTCACGAGGCAACCTCGCGAGGCCCTTCCATGGACCTGCTCCTGAGATAGCTGCACGTAGTGTACTCGACGACAAGGGAGCAGCGCACGCTCGTCGATTCGCTCTTGGGCATCACGCGAGGAGACAAAACACCAAGAACCTTGGTGGGGTGGCGTGCGCGGGAGCAGGCCCGCGAGCCAGAGCCCGGCTGCTTGGGTTTTTCAGCGCTGCTGGGACTGACCTGAGCACAGACACCGTGTCCAGCCCCCGCTCGTGTGAGGCTCAGGAGGGACGTCGTGAGCGCGCGAGGCTCGTGAGGCAAGGACAAGACGAAATGCCATGTAAGAAACCGAGCTTTACTGAAGCATGATGGCAACCCGTTACATAACTAAAATGAGATGCGGCTCCCGTGTCCGGCACGAGTCATCTTGAGGTTTATGCAGCCCATGGGGCGCCCTCAGTTGATTGTTCCGCCAGTGCGGAGCATGGGGCTTCCACAGGGGTGTGGGTATGATCGCGGGTCGATCGTTCTGCCAGCGCGGGGCATGGGGCTTCCACAGGGGCGTGGGTATGATCGCGGGTCGATCGTTCCGCCAGCGCGGGGCATGGGGCTTCCACAGGGGTGTGGGTATGATCGCGGGTCGATCGTTCCGCCAGCGTGGGGCATGGGGCTTCCACAGGGGTGTGGGTATGATCGCGGGTCGATCGTTCCGCCAGCGCGGGGCATGGGGCTTCCACTTGGGCGTGGGCGGGAGCTCTCGCGGGCCCATCAGGCGAACGCAATGAGAGGCTCCGGGGCGTGTACAGCCCCGTTTCGTTCGTACGCGTGAGGGTCACGGGTAGAACTTGTGGAGGTGTTGGATGTTCCAGGCGTTAGGCACAGGAACTCCGTCCTCCGTCTCCAGCCGGGCTTATCCGCGCCTGGAGACATGAGTAACCCGGGAAGGTCCTTCCCACATGGGTGACAGTTTGTGGGGCCCCTCTCCGAAGAGGATTCTATGCAGGGTGGGGTTGCGGACCTCGAGAGTGCGAGGGCGGACGCCGCAGCTGTGGCGGCGGCGCGAGGCCGGCCTGGCGGTGGCCCTCCTCGAGGAGCAGCAGGTCGGTTTCCCGTGAGCCGTCCTGACGCGCCTTGTCGAAGGCAAGGGCTCACAGGGGACTGTGGAACCGTGTCAACGCCGTAGACGAGGAAGATGGGGGTCTCGCCGGCAGGCTGATGGACACAGCACGAACCGCCACTCGCCGAGCCAGCCCTTGCCGCTCCCGAGCCGCGCCCACGAGGCGTGCTCGCGAGACGTGCGCACAAAGCTCGGCGCTCGACGAATCTTTGCCTCATGAGACCGGCTCACGAGAGGCCACCCGCGAGGTCCCTGCGCAGCTCGCCTCTTGAGGGATTGCCTGTCGACAGATTTCACAATGGGGGGAGCGGCACGCGCTCGCTAAATCGCCCGTGGCCATTGCGTGAGGAGATAAGGCACCAAGGACCTTGGTGAGGTGACGTGCACGGGAGCGGGCCCACGAGCCAGAGCTCAGTCGCTTGGATTTGGCGGCACTGCAGGGACGGACCCGAGCACAGGCACCGTGCCTAGCCCCCGCTCACGGAATCGGTCAGGGGAGGGGTCGCGAGCATGTGGCGCTCTCCGGAAGGCATCGAACTTAACAGGCATTTAAGCAGGTAACATAACTCATCAGGGTGAAATCAGCAAAATCCATTACACAACCAAAAGGATAGGGGCTAGGCTGCCGTGTCCGGCACAGATCAGCTTGAGGTTGGTGCAGCCCGTGGGGCGCCCTCAACCGCATTTAAACAAAATCACCTTGGCGGAAGGGTTCCAAGAGCGAGGGGCGCGACGCGAAGTAGTGTGAGCCAAGCGAGGCGATTCGCTGGATGTGCCTGGCAGGACCGCGCTGGGCGAGGTCATATCGCTTGGCGGGGCGCGCCGATGGAATCCGCTCCTCTAGGGCCCGGGGGCTCGCGAGGCGCTGGGAGCTCGCGAGGGGCAGGAGGCTCACGAGGCCTTGGAGCAAAGGGCGCCAGCCTCTGGAAAGAGGCGCCGCCGTTCCTCAGCCCGAAGGGCATGCGCGTGCTGCCGAAGGCGGGGCCAACGCCCTGGCCGACCCGCGGCAGCTGGAAGGGGTCACGAGGGCAGAGCTGGTTGAGGCTGGTGAAGTTGACGCACATGCGCTCCTTGTCACCCTTCTTGGGGACGACGACTGGGTTGGCGAGCCATTCGGGATGGCGCACCTCACGAACGACTCCGGCTTCTTGGAGCTTCTGAACTTCCTTGACGATGAACTCTTGCTTCTCTGGCGCCTGGCGCCGTGCTTTCTTCTTGACTGGGCGTGCATTGGGGCACACCGCTAAGTGGTGCTCGATCACCTCCCTCGGCACACCGGACAAGTCGGATGCTTTCTAGGCGAAAACATCCGAGTTTGCTCGAAGGAAGGTGATGAGCGCGCTTTCCTATGCAGGAGGGAGGCATGTGCCGATGGTGAAGGCAGGGCCAGAGTCGCTGCCGTCCATCGACACCTTCTTCGTCTCGGCGCGGTCCTGAGAGAACAGCTGCTTCTTCTTTGCGAGCGCGGCCTCGGAGGGCTCGGCCGCGTCCTCGTCGGTCGGTTGCGCGACAGCGGCAGCCTTGTAGGCACGCTCGAGGGTGCTGGCCGCATCCTTCTCGTCGCAGGCGATGGTGATGATGCCGCTGCAGCCGGGCATCTTGAGGACATTGTAGGCGTGATGGGTGGCCGCCATGAACTTGGTGAGAGCTGGGTAGCCCAAGATGGCGTTATAAGGCAGGCCGATGTGCGCCACGTCGAAGTCGATGAGCTCGGTGTGGTAGTTCTTGCGGGTGCCGATGGTGACAGGGAGGTGCACTTGCCCTAGCGGAGTGGTGGAGCCATCAGTCACTCCGGAAAAGGGCCTGGTGGGCATCAGCTGGTCGTAGGGAACCTGGAGAATCTCGAAGGTCTCGACGGAGAGTACGTTGAGGCCGGCACCCCCGTCGATGAGGGTCTTGGTGACTGCGACGTTGCTGATGGTGGGAGTGCACAGCATGGGGAGCGCGCCTGCGGAGGCCGTGGACTTGGGGTGGTCCTTGGAGTCGAAGGTGATGGCATATTGCGACCACTTGAGGGGCCGTGAAACCTCTGGCCTAGGGAGGGCGGCATACACCTTGCGAGAGAGCTGCTTGAAGTGGCAGATGGACGCAGGGGCTTGGGACCCGCCAAGGATGCAGGCGACCGTGCGAGGCTCCTGGTAGCCCCCAGCGCCCTCGTCAGGCTGGTTGACGTCGTTCCTCCGGGGTGGCGGCGGCAGCGGCGGGAGAGCGGCATTGGCCTGAGGATTCGCCTCGCGAGGCTGGTCGCGCCAGTCGGCCTCACGAGGCTGGTCGTGCCAGCCCTGGCGGTAGTTGCCATTATTTTTGTGGTTGCCCCAGCGGTTGCCGCTACGGCCACCTCCGCGGTCGGCACCGCGGCCATTGCGGTTGTCACGGCGTCCCTGGCGCTCGTCGCGGAGCAGCTTGAGCTCTTGACAGTCTTCGGTGCTGTGGGAGCGGACATTGTGGAAAGCGTAGAGTGGCCGGTTGTCCTTCATGGGCTCGCCGCGGTCGCGGCCGCGCTTCTGCTCGGGCTCTGCCGCAAGCACGGCAGGGCCCTTGCGCTTGACGTCCTTGCTCTTGGCCTTGGCGGCGTCGAGCGCCGCGTCGGGGTCGTTGTGGACGAAGAGGCGGCCTTCTTCAGCCTTGGCGCACTTGTCGGCGAGGTCGAGCAGCTCGAGCATGGAGTCAAGCTCACCGTTGATGGCGAGCTTCTCACGCATCATGATGTCCATGACGCCGGTGGAGAACGTGGAGATGACGGCCGCGTCGGAGGCGCGCGGGATCTTGTTGCGCACCTGACTGAAGCGCTGGATGTACTTGCGGAGGGTCTCGTCCGGGCGCTGCCGAACATGCCGCAGGTCGTTGATGATGAGGGAGCGGTCCTGCGTGCCCTTGAAGTTGGCGATGAACTGGCTGCAGAGCTCGGCCCACGACGAGATGGAGGCCTCTGGGAGGTTCATGAGCCAGGAGCGCGGGCCGTCCTTGAGGGCCATGGGGAACCAGTTCACCATGACCTTGTCGTCGCCGTTCGCCGCCTCGACGCTCAGCGCATAGAGCTGGAGGAACTCTGTGGGGTTGGGGGTGCCGTCGTAGCGCGGAGGTAGCTCAGGCTTGAATTTCGCACGGCAGCCCACGCCGCTCGAGGAGACGCCGCCAGCGAGGGTAGCGCGGTTTTGACGCCCGGCCGCTGCAACGTCCTGAACGGCCTGTTCCTGGCGCTGGCGCTGCCGCTCGAGGAGCACTCGCGCATCGGGGGGCGCGCGGCGGATGATCTGGCAGCTGGCCTCGTCTCGGTCTGGCGAGGACGCGCCACGGGACGGCTCACGAGCCCGCGCGCTGCGCTGGGGCCCGGCGCGCTCGTCGCGCAAAGGAGGCGGCGGGGAAGCGCCGTGCGCCAGGTCTCCAGCACGAGACGGCGGCGGGCGGAGCGAGTGAGTAGGCGCCGGAGCGTCCCCGGCGACGTTGACGAGCTCAGCGATGCGACCGAGCCAGGCGTCGTAGGCGGCGTCAGCCGGACGGTAGCGGAGCAGCTCATGCGCCATGAGCAGCGCTGCCTGCGGGTCCGACGGCCCACGGTGGGCGAGGGAGGAGGCCATGGCGGTGTGACCGTTCGCCCGCACGGAGGGGTGCAGGGAGGAGTCATGCTACTCGCGCGCAGCAGGGTTGGTGGCGACAGCGGCCTCGGCTTCGGGACGGCGGCGATTGCCGCGGGCCGCCGGCTCCGTCTGAGCCACACGGCCAACCCTGCGCTCGGCGCGCTCGCGACGTGCGTCGGCCATGGGCTGGTGGAGCTAAGGGCGGAGCAGAAGAACAGTAGCGCACCCCTACCTGGCGCGCCAAATGTCGGAAGTCGGGCTCCGGGGACCCAAAGGTTCGAACACTGGGGTGAGCTCGTTCTACCACTTCGTCTCCTACCATGACTAAGCGACGGCGAGGCAACAGCGAGAGCGCGCTTAACGAGGGACGGAGCGAGGACTCAGCGGTTTACCCAGGTTCGGGCCACCTTGCGGTGTAAGACCCTACTCCTGCTTGGTTGGCATTGCTCTGGTGAGAGAGAGAGTACAAGGTTGAGGATGATGAGAACAAGAGCCGATCCTCCCCTACAATGGCTGCTCTGCCCTTTTTATACCAGCCTTGGTCCTGTTCCCCCTGGAAGCTTAGGCGGGAAGGGTTGCCACACTCGGCGATTTTGAAAGGGGACAGGCGCTCAGGCTATCCTGACTAAAGGTGGTCTTCGCCTGCCAAAGCATGATCCATGACGCGCCGGTGGGCTCAGTGATGACCTCCGCCCTGCGCGCCCGTCGTCTTGGTCTTCCTTTGTCGATCGGGCAACCTTTGGGGTTGCTTTGGAGAGTAGACAGCTGGCCCTGCTCCCTTAACACAAAAGAGGAAACCATCTTCATCCGCGCCTGCTGGCGCGCCCTCTGTCGTCGTTCGTCGCCGCGCGCGTCACCCACGTGGTGGGCAGAGACCGCATGACTGAGCTGGATCTTCCTTGCCTTGTAAGCCATCGGGAGGATGCCTCGGGAGGCAGCCTCGGGGAGACCGCCTCGTGAGGTGGCCTCGTGAGGGGGTCTCGGGTGGAGCTGCTGTTGAGTCCTGGTTGCCCACTACTTCCTGAGGAGGGGTCCTCAGGAGGCCAGGGCCTCATGAGGGGTCTTGGTGAGATGTTCGGGTGGTGACGGCCCGCTGGGCCCACGCCAGGCATTGCGCCCTGGGCCAAAGGCAGACGGGCCTGGATACCCTGGGTTCCATGGGCCCGACAGTGAGGGCTGCCATGGTCCTCGGTTTATCCTGGCCGAGCTGGTAGGCGAGCCATTCATCTCGGATGTTGTTTTTGAATGTAGCGATGGCCTCAGCGTCTGAGCAGTCTATGATCTGGTTCTTTTTTAGTAAGAAACCGATTCCAGAATTTCTGAGCTGATTCGCCGGGCTGCTGAGTGACACGGCCGAGGTCATCGGTGTCCGGAGGTCGGACGTAGGTTCCTTGGAAATTTGCCCGGAAGGCTTCTTCAAGAGCTTCCCAGCTTCCAATGGAGTGGGGCGGTAGGCTATTCAGCCAGTGCCTTGCCGGCCCCTTTAGCTTGAGCGGCAAGTACTTGATAGCATGGAGGTCATCTCCATTGGCCCTGTGTATATGGAGAAGAAAGTCTTCAATCCATACAGCTGGGTCCGTGGTGCCATCGTAAGATTCTATGTTGATGGGTTTAAACCCATCGGGGAACTGGTGTTCCATTACCCTATGTGTAAAACAGATCGGGTGGGCTGGTCCTCGGAACCGAGCGGTGTCGTACCAGGCGTCAGGAGAGAACCGAGTCTGAGTTTGATCTCGGGCGCGGCCGTTCCTGTCGGGCCCATGGAACCCGGGGTATCCAGGCCCGTCTGCCTTTGGTCCACGGCGCAACGCCTGGCGTGGGCCCAGCGGGCCGTCATCACCAAGCACCTCACCAGGACTCCTCATGAGGCCTTGGCCTCCCGAGCCCCCCTCCTCAGGGAGCGGGCGAGCAAGGCTCAGCACCTCCACCAGCGGCCTCGCGAGGTTCTCTCACGAGGCGACCTCTTGAGGTGGCCTCCCGAGGCTCCCTCCCGAGGGCGCATGAGACGAAGGCCGTTCAGCACAGCCGCGCGGTCTGGGCCCATCACGTGGGTGACGCGCGCGGCGACGAGCGGCGACAGAGGCCGCGCCAGCAGGCGCGGATGAAGATGGTTTCCTCTTTTATGTTAAGGGAGCAGGGCCAGCTATCTACTCCCCAAAGCAACCCCAAAGGTTGCCCGATCAGCGAAGGAAGACCAAGACGGCAGGCGCGCAGGGCGGAGGTCATCACCGAGCCCACCGGCGCATCATGGATCACGCTTTGGCAGGCGAAGACCGCCTTTAGTCGGGATAGCCTGAGCGCCTGTCCCCTTTCAAAATCCGCCAAGTGTGGTAGCCCTTCCCGCCTAAGTTTCAAGGGGGAAGAGGACCAAGGCGGGTATAAGGGGGCCAGAGCTGCCTTGGTAGAGGGGAGGGGATCGGCTCTTGTTCTCATGATCCCCAACCTTGTACTCTCTCTCCCCAGAGCAATACCAACCAAGCAGGAGTAGGGTCTTACACCACAAGGTGGCCCGAACCTGGGTAAACCGCTGAGTCCACGGTCCGTCCCTCGCTAGCGCGCTCTCGCCGTAGCTTCGCCGTCGCTTAGCCGTGGTAGGAGACGAAGTGGTAGAACGAGCTCACCCCAGTGTTCGAACCTTTGGGTCCCCGGAGCCCGACTTCCAACATTTGGCGCGCCAGGTAGGGGTTTCACTACTGTTCTTCCGCTCCACCCTCTGCTCCACCGACCTCATGGCCGACGCACGTCGCGAGTGCGCCGAGTGCAGGGCTGGCCGCGTGGCTCAGACAGAGCCGGTGGCCCGTGGCTATCGCCGCCGCCCCGACATTGAGGCTGCTGCCACCACCGACCCCGCTGCCCGCGAGCAGCAGGACTCCTCCCTGCACCCCTCCGTGCAGGCGAACAGCCACACTGCCATGGCCTCCTCCCTCGCCCACCGTGGGCCGCTGAACCCGCAGGCAGCGCTGCTCATGGCGCGCGAGCTGCTCCGCTACCGTCTGGCTGACGCCGGCTACGACGCCTGGCTTGGCCGCATCACCGAGCTCGTCAACGCCGCCGGGGACGCTCCGACACCTTCCCACTCGCTCCGCCCTCCGCCGTCTCGCGCTGGGGACCTGGCGCACGGTGCTCCCCCGCCGCCTCCTCTGCGCGACGAGCGCGGCGGGCCCTAGCGCATCGCGCGGGTTCGTGAGCCGTCCCGTGGCGCGTCCTCGCCAGACCGTGACGGGGCCAGCTGCCAGATCGTCCGCCGTGCCCCCCCGACGCGCGAGTGCTCCTCGAGCGGCAGCGCCAGCGCCAGGACCAGGCCGTTCAGGATGTTGCGGCGGCTGGGCACCAAAACCGCGCCGCCCTTGCTGGCGGCGTCCCCTCAAGCGGTGTGGGCTCCCGCGCCTTCACCCGCGAGCTGCGTCGCGTTGTCTGGCCCGCGAAGTTCAATCCTGAGCTTCCTCCGCGCTACGACGGCACCCCCAACCCCACG
Organism: Elymus sibiricus; assembly: GCA_039707655.1. Lineage (NCBI taxonomy): Eukaryota > Viridiplantae > Streptophyta > Magnoliopsida > Poales > Poaceae > Elymus > Elymus sibiricus. The sequence goes on along the minus strand of CM077664.1, from coordinate 229,964,189 downwards.
GAGTTCCTCCAGCTCTACGCGCTGAGCGTTGAGGTGGCGAACGGCGACGACAAGGTCATGGCGAACTGGTTTCCCATGGCCCTCAAGGACGGCCCGCGCTCCTGGCTCATGAACCTCCCCGAGGCGTCCATCTCATCATGGGCCGAGCTCTGTAGCCAGTTCGTCGCCAACTTCAAGGGCACGCAGGACCACTCCCCCACCATCAACGACCTGCGGCGTGTTCGGCAGTGCCCAGACGATACCCTCTGCAAGTACATCCAACGCTTCAGCTAGGTGCGTAACAAGATCCTGCGTGCCTCCGACGCAGCCGTCATCTCTGCGTTCTCTACCGGCGTCACAGATGTCAAGATGCGCGAGAAGCTCGCCATCAACGGTGATCTCGACTCCGTGCTTGAGCTGCTCGACCTCGCCGACAAGTGCGCCAAGGCTGAAGAGGGCCGCCTCTTCATCCACAACGACCTCGACGCGGCGCTCGACGCCGCCAAGACCAAGAGCTAGGACGTCAAGCGCAAGGGCCCCGCCGTGCTCGCGGCGGAGCCCGAGCAGAAGCGCGGCCGTGACCACGACAAGCCCAGGAAAGATAGCCGGCCGCTCTGCGCCTTCCACAACATGTGCTCCCACAGCACCGAGGACTGCCAGGAGCTCAAGATGCTCCGCAACGAGCGCCAGGGCCACCGAGAAGACCGCAATGCCCGCAGCGCAGGCCGTGGAGGTGGCCACGGCGGCAACCGTAGGGACGGCTGCAACAGCAACGGCAACTTCCGCCAGGGTTGGTGCGACCAGCCTCGTGAGGCCGCCTAGCGCGACAAGCCTCGTGAGGCCGCCTGGCGTGACCAGCCTCGTGAGGCAGACCCTCAGGGCAATGCCGCTCTTCCGCTATTGCCGCCGCCACCCCGAAGGAACGACGTCAACCGGCCTAATGAGGGCGCTGGGGGCTACCAGGAGCCTCGCGCGGTCACCTGCATCCTTGGCGGATCCTAAGCCCCCGCGTCCATCCACCACTTCAAGCAGCTCTCTCGCGAGGTGTATGCGGCCCTCCCGAGGCCAGAGGCTTCGCCGCCCCTCAAGTGGTCGCAGTACGCCATCACTTTCGACTCCAAGGACCACCCCAAGTCCACGGCCTCCGCAGGCGCGCTCCCCATGCTGTGCACTCCCACCATCAGCAACGTCGCGGTCACCAAGACCCTCATCGACGGGGGCGCCGGCCTCAACGTGATCTCCATCGAAACCTTCGAGACGCTCCAGGTGCCCTACGACCAGCTGATGCCGACCAGGCCCTTCTCCGGAGTGACCGATGGTTCTACCATCCCACTGGGGCAATGCGCTTCCCCGTCACCTTCGGCACCCGCAAGAACTACCACACCGAGCTCATCGACTTCGACGTGGTGCACATTGGCCTGCCTTACAACGCCATCTTGGGCTACCCAGCTCTCACCAAGTTCATGGCGGCCACCCATCACGCCTACAACGTTCTCAAGATGCCCGGCTGCAGCGGCGTCATCACTGTCACCTGCGATGAGAAGGACGCGGCCAGCACCCTCGAGCGTGCCTACAAGGCTGCCGCTGTCGCGCACCTGACCGACGAGGACGCGGCCGAGCCTCCTAAGGCCGCGCCCGCGAAGAAGAATCAACTGTTCTCTCAGGACCGCGCCGAGACGAAGAAGGTGTCGGTGGACGGCAGCGGCTCCGGCCCTGCCTTCACCATCGGCACACGCCTCCCTCCTGCATAGGAAAGCGTGCTCGTCACCGTCCTTCAGGCAAACTCGGATGTTTTCGTCTGGAAAGCATCTGACTTGTCCGGTGTGCCGAGGGAGGTGATCGAGCACCACTTAGCGGTGTGCCCCAATGCACGCCCCGTCAAGCAGAAAGCACGGCGCCAGGCGCCAGAGAAGCAAGATTTCGTCGTCAAGGAAGTTCAGAAGCTCCAAGAAGCTAGAGTCGTCCGAGAGGCGCCCCATCCCGAATGGTTCGCCAACACAGTTGTCATCCCCAAGAAGGGCGACAAGGAGCGGATGTGCGTCGACTTCACCATCCTCAACAAGAATTGCCCTTAGGACCCCTTCCAGCAGCCGCGAATCGGCGAGGGCGTTGGCCCCGCCGTCGGTGGCATGCGCATGCCTTTCGGGCTGAGGAACGCCGGCGCCTCTTTCCAGAGGCTGGCGCCCTTCGTGACAGAGCCTCGTGGGCCTCCTGCTCCTCGCGAGCCCCCAGGCCCTCGCGAGCTCCCTGGCCCCGGAGGAGCGAACTCCCTTGGCGCGCCTCGCCAAGCAGTCTGACGTCACCCCAGCGCGGTCCTGCCAGGTGCGCTCGACGCGTCGCCCTGCGTGGCCCACACTCCTTCTCGCCGCGCCTCCCGCGCCTCGCTCCCGGAACCCTATCCTTTTGGTTGTGTAATGAATTTTGCTGATTTTACCTTGATGAGTTATGTTACCTGCTTAATTGCCTGTTAAGTTCGGTGCCGACCGGAGAGCGCCACACGCTCGCGACCCCTCCCCTAGCCGATTCCGTGAGCGGGGGCTAGGCACGGTGCCTGTGCTCGGGTCTGTCCCTGCAGTGCCACCAAATCCAAGCGACCGAGCTCTGGCTCGCGGGCCTGCTCCCATGCACGTCACCTCACCAAGGTCCTTGGTGCCTTATCTCCTCACACTGCAGCCACGGGCGAGTTAGCAAGCGCGTGCCGCTCCCCCCGTTGTGAAGCCTGTCGACATGCAGTCCCTCAGGAGACAAGCTCGCAAGGACCTCGTGGGCGGCCTCTCGTGAGCCGGCCTCGAGAGGCGAAGGCACTTCGGACGCCGAGCCTCGTGAGCACGCCCCGTGAGCATGACTCGTGAGCAGCAGGGGCTGGCTTGACGGGTAGCAGTCCGTGCTGTGGTCCATCCGTATGACGGCAAGCAAGCCTACCGGCGAGACCCCCTTCTTCCTCGTCTACGGCGCTGAGGCGGTCCTCCCATTGGAGCTTAAGCATGGCTCCCCGTAAGTCCTTGCCTTCGACAAGGCGCGTCAGGACGGCTCGCGGGAGACCGATCTGCTGCTCCTCGAGGAGGGCCGCCGCCAGGCCGCCATTTGCGCTGCGAGGTACCAGCAGGCCTCGCGTCGCTGCCACAGCCGCGGCATCCGCCCTCGCACTCTCGAAGTCCGCACCCTCGTCCTGCCCAGAACCCTCTCCAGAGAGGGGCTCCACAAACTGTCCCAATGTGGGAAGGCCCTTTCAGGGTTACTCATGTCTCCAGGCCCTGCTCAGCCCGGCTGGAGACGGAGGACGGAGTTCCTATGCCTAACGCCTGGAACATCCAACACCTCCGCAGGTTCTACCCGTGACCCTCACGCGTACGAACGAAATGGGGCTGTACACGCCCCGGAGCCTCTCATTGCGTTCGCCTGATGGGCCCGCGAGAGCTCCCACCCACGCCCAAGTGGAAGCCCCTTGCTCCGCGCTGGCAGAACGATCGACCCGCGATCATACCCACACCCCTGTGGAAGCCCCATTCTCCGCGCTGGCGGAACAATCAATTGAGGGCGCCCCACGAGCTGCACCAACCTCAAGCTGACCCGTGCCAGACACGACATCACTCTTCCTCTCATTTCGATGTGTAATTGAGGGCGCCCCACGGGTTGCACCAACCTCAAGCTGACCCGTGCCGGACACGGCAGCCGCATCTTGTTTTAGTTATGTAATGGGTTGCTATCTTACTTCAGTATGGCTCGGTTTCTTACATGGCGTTTTGTTTTGTCCTCGCCTCACGAGCCTCGCGCGCTCGCGATGTCCCTCATGAGCCTCACACGAGCGGGGGCTGGACACGGTGTCTGTGCTCGGGTCAGCCCCAGCAGCGCTGAAAAACCCAAGCAACCGGGCCCTGGCTTGCGGATCTGCTCCCGTGCACGCCACCCAACCAAGGTTCTTGGTGTCTTGTCTCCTCGCGTGATGCCCATGAGCGAATCGACGAGCGTGTGCTGCTCCCCTATCGTCAAGTAGTCTACATGCAGTTCCCTCAGCAGTAGGTCCCCGGAAGGGCCTCGCGAGGATGTCTCGCGAGATGGCCCCCTCAGGGCTTTAGGAAGCCAGCAGGCCCCGCTTCGGAAGATCGCGTGAGCGGAACCCTCACGAGGCGTGCTCTACGAGAAATGGCCACCAAACACTACCTTGTGCGGAGCTAAGTCTCCTGCCTCGTGAGCCGCCCTCGCCGCCTCTTAAGCCTTCCCCTCCGGCAGCCTCACGAGTGCCAGCGTTTCTCTTGGCGCAAGCCGCTTGCGCGTCGAAGGGGGGCTCTCTGAGTATCACGCCTCAGGAAACCTCACTAGATCCCGGTGCCCCTCGCCTCCTGGCCTTGTCCAGGCATCGCGACCTGACATACCAGCGACGGCTATGGCCCGCTCGGGGGCTGGGTCCTAACAACGTAGAGCACCATGGCAAGCAAAAAGAGCAAAACAGGCTTCGAGGGAGAGCGTTACGAGGGCACGGGCATTCGATACGACCAGGAGCGAAAGTACTTAAAATATAAAAGCATTGTCCTCATGCCCCCACGGGGTCACGATCAACTATACGCAGGATATGGGGAAGGGCCTAAGAAGACATGGCGCCATCACCGCTGCTGCCACCGTCATCGTCATCTCCCTAGACTCCGCTCGAGCTCTCGCTGTCACCAGGGGCGAAGTGCTCGTGCAAGGCGTCCACGTGGTCCTCCACTGCCTTCCCGAGGGTGTCGCGGACCTCCTCTGGGACGGGGGCTTTCACTCTGCCAAAGTCAAAGTTGGGGTCGGCGTCGAGAAGATGGCTGAAGATGCGCGTCACGGCCTGGGTGAGGAGATCGCGGCTCTCCTCCTCGATGATTCCGCCCACCTTCTTGGCGCCCATCTCGAGCCGCTCCACAAGCTTGGTGAAGAAGTCGAGGTAGCTGCCGTCGTCGGTCTCGAGAGGGCTGCTGACGTCCTCCTTGCAAATGGAGCCTAAGGCACGACGGGCCTGGAGCTCGAGGGCACAGAACATCTTAGAGCGCTGGAGTTGCCGCCCCCGCGCTCGGGCCGCCTCGTCCCGCGCCTGCTCCACGGCCGCAGCGACACCCCCCTCCTACTGCCGGAGGGAGGTCAGCTCGGCCTCGGCGTCAGCCCGGGCCTTCAGCACGGTCTCCCGCCGCCTTTCGACTTCGGCCAGCATCTCATTGAGACCCGCGATCTCGTGCTGGAACTCCTCGCGCTTGGCCTTGAAGCGATCCTCCTGCCGCTTCAGCTTCTTGCTGTTCACATTGGCAAGCACTTCGCGGCTCAGCGCGACCCTCCTATCGGCGTCCTCCTGGATCTTCTCCGCTTTCGCCGCTAGATTGGCGTTGGCCTTGTCTAGGCGCTCGGTGTAGGAGCCTTGGGCAGCAGACACCTCTCGCTCCAACGTCTCCAGCCCCTCGCGCTCCAAGTCTTGCGCGGATGCCGACCGCGCGAGCTCCCGCTCATGGATGCCGAGGTCCGCCTCGTGGGCCGCCAGCCCCTCTTCGAGGGCAGATATGGCGTCTCTCCATGCCTGGAGTTGTCGCTCCCGCAAGGCGTTCTGGTCCTGGAGCTCCTTCCTGCGGGCCTCCGCCGCCTCGCGCCGCCTGTCGGCCTCATCAGCCTCCCTGATAGCGTTCTCAAAGATTTCCTTCGCGTCTTGGCCGGCCTTCTTGTGCTTCTCCCGCGCGGCGTCGTCCCGACGGCGGCCCAGTTTGATGGCCACATCAAGCTGGCGCCACCTCTCCGCGAGGCGCTGGCGCTCCTCGATGATGCGTGCCTCCTCCACCCGGAGGTCTGCTTCCAGCTGGTCAAGGGCAGCCCTGGCGCCTTGCAGGGCCCCGCACTTAAGCACAGCTCTGCTACTCACGAGCTGCAGGGCCCAACCAGTGTACGCCCCAGTGCCGCCCTCTCGCGAGGGCCCGGCGCTGCCGGTCAGGAGCGGAGAGCTCGTGGGGGCCCCCTCTTCATTCCAACGTGGCGACGCACCCCGCGGGCTCGGCGACCCCCCGGAAGGGGCCCCACGCACGGGCGAGTCCGGCCGGCCCCCCGCAACGCCACTGTCGCCGATGGTGCGGGGTGAGACAGCCGCCGTCTCCGCCTCCGTCGCCGCAATGTCCGCCCTAGCAGTGGGTGCCCCAGGAGCTGCGGAGCCGCTCCCTGACGACGCCTCCTGAGGCTCGCCTGCTTGGGTCCCCCGAGCCGCATCCTCCTGCGGCTCAGAAGGGGCTGCCCGCCCCTCAGCCCTCGCGAGGCCAGCCTCGGCGGCGAGGCTGCTGGTGCTCTCTTCACGCCCCCCGGCCCTAGCGACCGGCGATGTAGCCCCCGCCAGGCCGGGGGACCTCTCCTCCTTCTTCCTCTTCTTGCTTGAGGCGGTCCTGAAAAAGGGAAGAGAAACAAGGGCTCTGGCGCGCGCAACGCGCCGGGCGCAGGAGAAAGGAAGGCAAGCACTTACTGGTCCCTGGCAAACCACCTCCTCTTCTTCAGAGGCCACGGAGGAACATTGCCGCCGCCGCCTTCATGGGGCCCTCTCTCGCGATCGGCCCCCCTCTCGAGAGGGCCGCGGGATCCGCCCTCGCCACCCCCTCCGGGGCCCCGCAGCTTCGCAGCCGCCGCACAGGGGTTCCCGCGCCCTCCGCCCGGACGGGCGCGGCGGGCGAGGCCCTAGGTGGGGTGACATCATCGTCGTCTTCAAGCCCGCAGAAGAGTCGGCGGTGGGCCGGCCGAACCGGGCTGCCTCCGCCCTCCGTAGCGCCCGCCGAGGCCCCGGCGTCGCCATGCTCGCCTGAGCCAGGAACCACAAGAAAGGGGTTGTCCCGGGGCCCTTCGAGGCCCTCTGGAAGCGGTCCCCACTGGTCGAAGCGCGGCATTGAGCCGGCCAGTGCCTCCTTGTTCTTGCAGCGATACAAGGGAAGCCCATCCATGGGTGGCTCGCTCGTCTCTTCGCCGGTCAGGGTTTGGAGCACCCCGTTCAGCACCTCCGGCAGCAAGTTGTCCGTGCTCAGCCGCATCGGGCGGGAGTGCCGCCGGAGGGGAGCAATGCGGTGCCGGAGGAACTCCCTCACGAGCATGACCACCGTTACTTTCGCGGCCCTCAGCTCGTCGAACCTCCTCCATACCCGCGCCAGCCTCAGGTCGGCGAGCCTTTCGTGTCCCCACCCGGAGCTTCTCGCCGTCGGAGATGATGGCAGCTGCAGCAGGGGGCTGAATTGGGCCGCGTCCACGTACACCCATTGCCGCCTGAAGCCCTCGGCCTTCTTGGTAAGCCTCATGTCAATGCCGTCGCCCGCCGTCTCGTCTGCGATGCAGAACGAGACGCATCCGGAACATTGGTTCGCCGCGGTCAGCCGCAGGCTGAAGAAGTGGCGGAAGAGCGCCACTGAGGGCGTCACGCCCAGGAAGGCCCCGCATAAGAAGGCAAAGGCAGAAAGAAGAAGGACGGAGTTTGTCTCGAGATGCAGCGCGTGGATCTAATAGTGGGAAAGGGCGGCATTAAAGAAATCGGAGAATGGGGGTAGCAGGCCCGCGAAGAGCGCTGGAAGGAAGAGGATGGCAGAGGTGGCGTCGAGGTCGGCGGTCGGGCGCGAAGCCGGCCATATGCGAGTGCCCCCCCACTCGTTGGAAGGAGCTGCGGTCATTGGAAGCACCTTGCCGAGCCCCTCGGCGTTGACGATTGTCGGCCTACTCAGAGCAGGCTCTGGCACCACCCCCGCAACCTCCGTGTCCGCCGCCTCTTCCTCCTTGCCGGGGGGCGACATGACGGCACAACAAGGGTTTAGGGCAGCGGAGTTTTGGGAGAGGTAGAAGGAGCCGTGCGTGGGAAGGAAGGCACAGGGAGATGGAATGTGCGAAGGAAGGCAATGATGGCCTCGCGTCGCCCACGGCAGATTTTATGTCAGCGCGGGAGGTTACCGAGGCATCGTGCGAGAAGTGGAGGCGTCCCCCGTAACATCGTGCGCCACGCGTCGTGCCTGGCCCTAGGCGGTTAGGGCCCGTGCCGTTTCGCCCCCAGTAGGCGGGAATGTGCGCGCCGAGGGCCCGGGGGCTACTGTCGGGCCCATGGAACCCGGGGTATCCAGGCCCGTCTGCCTTTGGCCCAGGGCGCAACGCCTGGCGTGGGCCCAGCGGGCCGTCATCACCAAGCACCTCACCAGGACTCCTCATGAGGCCTTGGCCTCCTGAGGCCCCCTCCTCAGGGAGCGGGCGAGCAAGGCTCAGCACCTCCACCAGCGGCCTCGCGAGGTCCTCTCGCGAGGCGACCTCCTGAGGTGGCCTCCTGAGGCCCCCTCTCGAGGGCGCATGAGACGAAGGCCATTCGGCACAGCCGCGCGGTCTGGGGCCCAGCATGTGGGTGACGCACACGGCGACGAGCGGCGACAGATGCCGCGCCAGCAGGCACGGATGAAGATGGTTTCCTCTTTTATGTTAAGGGAGCAGGGCCAACTATCTACTCCCCAAAGCAACCCCAAAGGTTCCCCGATCAGCGTAGGAAGACCAAGATGGCGGGCGCGCAGGGCGGAGGTCATCACCGAGCCCACTGGCGCGTCATGGATCATGCTTTGGCAGGCAAAGACCGCCTTTAGTCAGGATAGCCTAAGCGCCTGTCCCCTTTCAAAACCCGCCAAGTGTGGCAGCCCTTCCCGCCTAAGTTTCAAGGGGGAAGAGGACCAAGGTGGGTATAAGGGGGGCAGAGCTGCCTTGGTAGAGGGGAGGGGATTGGCTCTTGTTCTCATGATCCCCAACCTTGTACTCTCTCTTCCCAGAGCAATACCAACCAAGCAGGAGTAGGGTCTTACACCGCAAGGTGGCCCGAACCTGGGTAAACCGCTGAGTCCACGGTCCGTCCCTCGCTAGCGCGCTCTTGTCGTAGTTTTGCCGTCGCTTAGCCGTGGTAGGAGACGAAGTGGTAGAATGAGCTCACCCCAGTGTTTGAACCTTTGGGTCCCCGGAGCCCGACTTCTGACAGTTCCTGTGCAACCAGGCGTCGTAGCCGTCATGCCTGGCCGGAGCGCGTCCTCTTGATCCATAAATGGACCGAGGTGGTGCCCGGTTTGCCTCTATCCGACGTCGAACGTCTTGAGGTTCAAGATAACCCACAGGGTCCTTGCCATGACGGCGTGGGGCTCGTTGGGTGTGGAAGTCCTCCTACGCGGGCCTGTCACGGCCTCGTTGGGGGCGGTCAGGTGCCTCGGCGGTTAGTTCATCGTCAAATTCAGGCAGTAAACGCCAGTGTGGGTAAGATTTAGGCGCACTGTGGCGCCGTTCTTCGAGGTCTTGTTCGGCCGAAAGTATTTCTACCCACTTGTTGATTAGCGCATCCTCGTTAGCCTGCAACTGTTGCTGCTTGCGCTTCATGCTTCGGGCGGTTGCAACTAGGCGCCGCCGAAAGCATTCCTGCTCAGCAGGGTCTTCGGGGACTATGAAGTCCTCGGTGCCGAGGCTTACGTCCTCCTAAGATTCCGGCATGTAATTGTCATCGGCCCCTTCAAATAGGTCGTCGGGATCCGAGTCCCTGGGGATGCCTTCAGGGTTGACGGGGCGTTCTAGGGTGGCTTGAAGGTTCTCCCCTTGGTCTTCAGCGTCGTTGGCCGCCGTATCAGTGGTAGGGTTGTTCCTACTGGGCTCCCTGTTAGTGCCCCTTCTGCATCTTTGCCTATGCCTTGGAGGGGAGTTAGGAGTGTTGACCATGTACACATCATACGTAGATGTTGCTTTCCACCTGCTGGTGTTAGTGAGCAGCAAGGTGCTGTCTGTAGGGCTGCCAACATCTTCATCCACGTCAGTTGCCTCGTCGTAGTCTAGCAACATCGATTAAATCGTTGACAGTGGCGACTAGATGGGTGGTGGATGGGATGTAAATTTCCCGATCGTCGGCCTTAAGTCCGATCTTATCATAAACCGAGGAGTTCGAGATTGACAAACTTTGGATCCGGTCAAGCATCTCATTAAGGTGAGATAGCTCCTCAGGGTTCATGGTCTGGCCAAGCCGGGTCGACTCGCAGTGGCATGCCTGATGCGTCTTCTGCCGTACAAGGAATTGGGGTGGATTTGAGATCCGCTGCCGGGATCGGTTCTAAGCCCGATTTGGTGTCCCAGGCCGAACTCTGATCCACGTCGGAGTCAGGCACTGCGACAGGGTTATCCGAAGAGGGGGGAGGAAGTTCCTCAGTAGCCCCCGGCGGTGTTGGGAGGCATGATTCATGGTTTTCAGAGGAGATCCGTTCCGAGGTCGAACCTCTGGTGTTTGCCAGACCCGGAATCTGGCCAGGGGTCCAGCCTGATAAGACGAGCCCGCCGCGGGAGTCCGCGGTGTACTCTATTCCTCCGAAGGTAACGATCTGATCGGGAGCGTAGTTCTCAACGGTGGCCAGGTGGCCCATCGAGTCGGTGCAAAAGATCATGCTGCCGAATACAAAAAGCTGGCCGGGGACATAGGTGCCCCCACAACCATTGCCGCAGTTGATCTGCAGATGAGCCATCAATCCCTTGTGATCACACAGCGGAACTCTCAATGAAAGCACCAGTGTCGGTGTAAAAACCGGCAGACCTCGGGGTAGGGGGTCCCGAGCTGTGGATCTCGGACAGATGGTAACAGGAACAAGGAGACGATGTTTTACCCAGGTTCGGGCCCTCTTGATGGAGGTAAAACCCTATGTCCTGCTCTTGTTTATATTGATGGGGAAGTATCAAGTACAGAGTTGATCTACCTCGAGATCGTATGATCTAGTCCTAAGACTAGGTGAATGAGATTGTGTTGAGATCCCCTCTAAGGGCTAAACCCTTCGGCTTATATGCACGCCGGATAGGGTATCTAGGGTTACAAGGTCGGTATCCAGGCGAGGAGGCAGCAGGGGAAGTCTTGGAGTATACGTCAAGTCTTCGGCAGATGTAATCTTGTTCTTTCTTCTCGCATGCATCTTCCGGAGTCCATCTTGATAAGAATGAGGGCCCACTGGCCCAGCCTGAGGAATATGGGCCGACTAGGTTGGTACCCCCTAGTCTAGGACACCGTCACCGAGCAAGGTCGGTGGCATAGAACCATCTTTGCTCCCGTGACTCAGGACCGTCGACGGCGGGTATCTCAAAGTAACTACAGCCCGGGCAAGGGCGGAGCTCCGCACTGCTACAGGAAGGTATCTTGCCCTCTTTTAGGCGCGGGATCACTTCAAAAAAGAATCTGAAGAGATTGAAATGGGGCGGTATCCCCAGGAAGCACTCTCATAAAGTCACGAAGCACGACAAGTGAAGCACCCCGCTCGGGGTCAGGTGGTGAAGCGGAAGCCCGTAATGGGTTAGGATCCCACGGGTAAAGGTGCTCAAGGGGAATTGAAGCCCACGGAAGATGAACGCCTCATGGACCACCAGGTTTCAAAAAGTAATGGGCGCATAACTCTTTCCCCCCACGGCGGGCGCTAACCATGGCATGGAGGATTCTTGGGCAATCATCCCAATTCCACCAGGCGCTCCAAGTCATCCCTACTGACCGGGGACCTTTTCCATCGCCGGCCCATTCTGGTGCAGCGACGAGGTGGACTGGCTGCGAATCCACCATGTGAGCCCCTTGTCGGCGATCGTTAGAGGCAGCCGCGGATGACGTCATTGGTTTGTGATATGTCTCCAACGTATCGACTTTTCCAAACACTTTTGCTCTTGTTTTGGACTCTAATTTGCATGATTTGAATGAAACTAACCCGGACTAACGCTGTTTTCAATAGAACTACCATGGTGTTATTTTTGTGTAGAAATAAAAGTTCTCGGATTGGGCTAAAAATTTACGGATAATTTTTCTGGAATACATGAAAATTATTGGCGAAAAGATCAACTGGAGGGGGGCCACCACAGAGCCACAAGCTCAGTTGGCGCCCCCCTAGGGCGCTCCACCTAAGCTTGTGGGCCCCTGAAGCCTTTGTTTGCCCTACCTCCAAGTCTATAAGTACCGTCTGGCGGAGAAAAAAATCAGAGAGAAAGAACCATCACGTTTTATGATACAGAGTCGCTGCCACCTCCTGTTCTTCATCGGGATGGCTGACCTTGAGTTCGTTCGGGGCTCTGGAGAGGGGGATTCATCGTCGTCGTCATCACCCCTTATCCATTGACAATTCCATGATGCTCACCGTCGGGAGTGAGCAATCCCCTTGTAGGATTGCTGGACGGTGATGGATTTGGATGAGATGTATCATGTAATCGAGTCAATTTGTTCGGGCTTGATCCCTAGTATTCACTATGTTCTGAGATTGATGTTGCTATGACTTTTCTATGCTTAATGCTTGGCACTAGGGCCCGAGTGCCATGATTTTAGATCTGAACCCTTTATGTTATCATAAATATATTTGAGCTCCTGATCCTATCTGCTAGTTATATGCACTTGTTATTGTTCTGATCCGTAGACCCCAAGGTGACAATAATTGGGATTCTCTTCGGGGATGACTGTAATTCGAGGAGTTCATGTATTCACCATATGTTAATGCTTTGTTCCAGTTCTCTGTGAAAAGAAGGCCTTAATATCCCTTAGATTTCCTTATGGACCCTGCTGCCACGGGAGGGAAGGACAAAAGAAGTCATGCAAGTTCTTATTATAAGCACGTATGACTATATACGGAATACATGCCTACATTGAATTGATGAATAGGAGCTACTGTGCATCGCTCTAGGTTGTGACTATTACATGATGAATGCCATCCATACAAATACCCATCACTGATCCAATGCCTACACATTGCTCATATTGATCTTTGCTAAGTTACTACTGTTGCTGCTGTTGTTACGATCACTACAAAACTGCTACTATCAAACTGTCATACTACTGTGCTACTAAACACTTTGCTGCAGAGATATTATTTTCTAGGTGTGGTTGAATTGACAACTCAACTGCTAAGGCTCATAAGTATTCTTTGGCTCCCCTTGTGTCGAATCAATAAATTTGGGTTATACTACCCTCGAAGACTGTCGCGATCCCCTATACTTATGGGTTATCCAGACCTTTTTCTGGCACCGTTGCCGGGGAGCATAGCTTTATTTATTGAGTTCACTTGGGAATTATATATCTGCTGATCACTATGAAGAATCTGAAAGACGCTAAGACCAAGATCGTACCCTCTAAGACGAGGGGAGGTAAGGAACTGGCATCTAGCTCTACACTTGATTCACTTCTGTTTTAAGTAGACTTGCGACACCACCACCTGCTATTCAATCTGATATGTCACAAGTAATTGATGATACTACTTCTGTTATAAATGATACTTGTGATGATACTAGTACTTTGATTGATAAAACTGTGCCACTAGGTGAATTTCCTGATGAACAAATTGCTAAATCTAGAGAACTTGAGAATATTGAAATTGATGAAAATTATGATTCACCTATTATGCTTAGCTCTCCTACTAGATATGAAATGCCTAATATACCTGAGGGATATGTTATGGATGGGGAGATTGCTAGAGATTTTCTTGCCTGTAATGATAGAGAGGATCTAAAGAAGTTATTGAGTAAGCTGAAAGAAAAAGCTATGAATGAAAGAATGAAATATGATCCTAAGTTTGCAACCTCTCCTACCTTTGTTACTAATAAGGATTATGAATACTCTGTTGATCCTGAATTAATTACTTTGGTAGAATCTGAACCTTTTCATGGTTATGAATCTGAAACTGTTGTGGCACATCTTACTAAATTAAATGACATTGCCACCCTATTTGCTCAAGAGGAAAAGATTCACTTCTACTATATTCTTAAATTGTTTCCTTTTTCATTAAAGGGTGATGCTAAAGAATGGTTTAATACTCTTGCCCCTGGTTGTGTGCGTAGTCCCCAGGATATGATATATTACTTCACTGAAAAATATTTTCCTGCTCACGAGAAACAAGCTGCCTTACAAGAAATATATAACTTTGTGCAATTTGAGGAAGAGCATCTCCCTCAAGCTTGGCGGTGGCTTCTCCAACTATTAAATGTTTTGCCTGATCATCCTCTTAGGAAAAATGAAATACTTGATATCTTTTATAATGGACTAGCCGATGCTTCTAGGGACTACCTAGATAGTTGTGCCGGCTGTGTTTTCAGGGAACAAACTGTTGAACAGGCTCAGGAATTGCTTGATAATATATTGAGGAATGTCGATGATTGGACACTCCCTGAACCACTTCCTAAACCAACTCCAAATAAGAGAGGTATTCTATTCCTCAGTCCAGAAGATATGCAAGAAGCAAAGAAATCTATGAAAGAAAAGGGTATTAAATCTGAAGATGTTAAGAATTTACCGCCTATTGAAGAAATACATGGACTTGATATCCCGGCACAGGTAATAGAGGTAAATTCTCTCCGTAGATTTGATGAAAGTGATATTCCATATAATAAATCTCCTAGCGAGTGTTTGGATGAATTTGATAATTTCATTGTTAAGCAAGAAAACTTCAATATGTGAACTAGTGATCAATTGAAACGTAATGCTATCATGATTGAACGTTTAGCTGATATGATGGTTAGAATTGCTAATGATGTTAAGGACTTATGTAAACATGCATCTATGGTTCAAAATCAGTTAGAACAAGTTTCTAAATCACAGAATGATTTGCTAAATGAAATGAATAATAAAATGAATGATCACGCTATTAGAGTGGTTAGTAGAGGTGGTAAAATGACTCACGATCCTCTATATCCTGAAGGTCATCCTAAAAGAATTGAGCAGGATTCTCAGAGAATTAATGATGAAGTACCTAGTTCATCTAAGAAGAAAAAAAGAAAAGGATAGAACTTTGCATGCTTCTAGTGAACCTGTTGTAGAAAAACTTCCTAAGAATCCTAATGATGTTTATATTTCTGATGCTGAGACACAATCTGGCAATGAGCATACACCTAGTGATAATGATAATAATAATGCCAATGATGATCATATTGATGCTCCACCAGATAATAATAAGGAATCTGATAATGAAGTAGAAATAGAACCTGCAGTTGAGCTTGATAACCCACCTCCTAAGAATAAAAGATATGACAAAAGGGACTTTGTTCCTAGGAAACATGGTAAGGAAAGAGAACCATGGGTTCAAAAACCTATGCCATTTCCTAGTAAAGCTGTGAAATATAGAGATGAAGAGGCTTTTAATCGCTTTGTTGAAATGCTTAGACCGTTGTATCTGAGAACTCCTTTGACTAAAATTATGAAAATGCCTCCATATGCAAAGTATATGAAAGATATTGTCACAAATAAACGGAAAATACCTGAAGCTGAAATTTCCACTATGCTTGCAAAATATTCATTTAAAGGAAAAATACTTCAGAAGTTAGGAGACCCAGGAATACCCACTATACCATGCTCTATCAAAAACAATTATGTTATAACTGCTATATGTGATTTAGGGGCTGGTGTTAGTGTTATGCCTTTTTCTCTGTATAGAAGACTTGACTTGAATAAGTTGACACCTACTGAAATTTCTTTGCAAATGGCTGATAAATCCACTGCTTTACCCATCGGTATTTGTGAGGATGTTCCCGTTGTTGTTGCTAATGTTACTATCTTAACGGACTTTGTTATTCTTGATATGTCCGAGGGCGACAATATGTCGATTATCCTTGGTAGACCCTTTTTGAATACTGCAGGGGCTGTTATTGATTGCAACAAAAGCAAGGTCACCTTTCATGTTAATGCTAATGAGCATACGATATATTTTCCAAAGAAACAACACCAAGTGAATAGTATCAACTCTATTGAAAGAATTGTGACAATCACTATTGGAGGTTTTGAATTTCCTCTTCCGACTCCCGAAAAGAAATACCGAACTCTTATTGTTGGGAAAATGCATTCAATAAAAAAATGTCTCGAAAATAAAAGTCCTCGGAATGTCCTAAAAATTTAGTATGATTTTTTCCTGAATATTTAAGAATTTTGGGCGCTGAACACACCCCAGGGGGGTGCACCTGTGAGCCACAAGCTCACATGGCGCGCCTACCCCTAGGCGCACCATGCATGCCTATGGGCCCCACCGGGACCCACTCACTTAGTACCCATGCCCACAGCCTTTTTCCACCTCCAGAAAAAATCACCCTTGCTTCCATTCTCGTGTTCTTGCTCATTTTCGTGAGATTTTCAATCTCCTTGCTCGAAGCTCACGTTTCCAAAACTGTTCAGAGGAATTGCTCCTTGGTATGTGACTCCTCTGATGGTCCAATTAGTTTTTGTTCTAGTGGATTATATTTTGCATATTTTGCTATTGCTGGTGACCATGAATATGAGCTTGCATGTTGAATTTATTTGGTTCTAAGTAGTTTTGATGCATGATATAGCCTCTAGACACTTGTGGGAGTAGTTGCTATCAATTTTGTTGCGTTTTGTTCACTTTTAATTTGGGGACTAAAAATTTCAGAAATTTTTCAGAGAAAAGAAAATGCTTAGGAGGCTCTTGAGAGGCTCTTCGAGCCGGAGTTCCGCGGAGACTCTGGAGGAGAAGCCCAAGTACAACCTTCCTCGTGCAGCTGAGGTGCGACCATGTGAATGGCCGTGTGATACTTTCTTAGGAGACGCGGGTATTCGAGAGGATTTCTATCATTTGGCGAACAATGTCGGAATCACACCATTCCTCAAAGATAAGTGTGACCAATACCTTCTCCTCCCTAATACTTTTGTGCAAAACTTTCGATTCATGTCTAGGACAATCCACCTACCGTATCATTTCACCTGTACGATCACTCTTATGACATGACACTTGATAGGTTTTGTCAAGTTTGCAAAATTCCTAATGATGGTAGTCCGCTAGAACCACGCACTAGAAACTTTGGGGATTTCTTGCAGGATGTGACTATGGGGGAGACGAGAGGAGTCTCTCAGGCGAGAGTTGCTACTTTACATTTTCCCGTTCTACGTTACTTTTCATTATTTGCCCGGAGATGTTTGACTGGTAGATGGGAGAGTGGTACACTTAGTTCACCAGATCTTGCTATTTTGCGTTGTGCACTCCTAGGTGATAAAACTTTTAGTCTGGGAGCTATTGTTGCACGACGGTTACAAACTAACCGTTCAAAGGGTGTTATCTATGGTGGTATTTATGCTTCTCGTCTCGCTAGACATTTTGAGATACCTATCAGGCATGAAGAGGATGAACTTTTACCCACGAAATACTTAAACTACCATTGCATGACTGAGCATAATTTTATTGATAAGAGTAAAGTTCGATTTCAGTATAACTTGGTATTTAGTCAGGGCACCCATGAGGTTATTACTCTGCCTGCACCTGCTTTGTTCAATCTCTCTAGGGGTAGGTACACTATTATGCCAGACGATCTGTACGCATACTAGAGTTTGATGGCAAAGGCTGTGATACGTCACCAAGATTTCTATAATTTTTTATTGTTCCATGCTATTATAGTATCAATCTTGGATGTTTTATATGCAATTATATGCCATTATATATAATTTTTGGGACTAACCTATTAACCCAGTGCCCAGTGCCAGTTGCTGTTTTCTGCTTGTTTTTGCCTTTTTCAGAAAATCATTATCAAAAAGTGTCCAAACGAGAAAAAAAACTTTGGATTAATTTTTTCTGGGCCAGAAGAGACCCAGGAAGTTTCGGGAGAAGACCAGAAGAGTCACGAGGAGGCGACAAGCCTGGAGGGCGTGCCCCAGGGGGGTGGCCGCGCCCCCAGGCTTGTGGGCCCCTCGTGGCACCTCTTGACCTAATTCCTTCGCTATAAATTCACAAATATTCCCAAACCAACAGAGAGACAGAAGAGAAAACCTTTCCGCTGCCGCAAGCCTTTGTTCTTCCGCGATCCCATCTGGAGGCCTTTTCCGGTACTCTGCCGGAGGGGGAATCGATCACGGAGGGTTTCTACATCAACCTTGCTGCCCTTCCGATGATGTGTGAGTAGTTTACCACAGACCTACGGGTCCATAGCTAGTAGCTAGATGGCTTCTTCTTTCTCTTTGATCTTCAATACCATGTTCTCCTTGATGTTCTTGGAGTTCTATCCGATGTAATCTTCTTTTGCGGTGTGTTTGTGTGACGCCCCTGACTTAATCGTGCACTAATCATACACGTAAATGCGCACGATCAAGCCCAGGGACTCACGGGAAGATATCACAACACAACTCTAGACACAAAATAAAAGTCATACAAGCTTTATATTACAAGCCAGGGGCCTCGAGGGCTCGAATACATAAGCTCGCGCAAACGCGTTAGCGGAAGCAACAAATATCTGAGTACATACATAAAGATAAGACAAGTCTGCCTTAAGAAGGCTGAGCAAAACAACGACACTAGATCGAAAAGGGCGCAGGCCTCCTGCCTGGGAGCCTCCTATCTACTCCTGGTCGTCGGTCTCCACGTAGTAGTAGGCTCCACCGTGGTAGTAGTAGTCATCGGCGGGATCAGCTGGCTCCTGGGATCCGTCGTCTGATCGCAGCAATCGGGTATGGGGAAAAAGAGGAGCAAAGCAACCGTGAGTACTCATCCAAAGTACTCGCAAGACTTACATCAGAACTATTCTATTTATGCATCGGTATCAACGGAAGGGGCTGTATTTGTGGACTAGACTGTAGAAATGCCAGAATAGAGAGAAGGCCTAGCCTATCGAAGACTAGCAACTTGCAGCATTAGAAGAGTGTAGATTAGTACATAAATATAGTAGTAGCAACAAGTATAACAGTAGCCATGCCCAGAGATCCTTCCTCGACTCCCTGCGAGAAAGCGATCCCGGAGCTAAGATATTAATTAAGTTCCACAAGTATCCAGTTCTAGTTGTAGTAGATCGGGATACTTTTTGAGCGTCCTGTTACCGTGGACACGGCTATTCGAATAGATAACTTCCCTGCAGGGGTGCACCAACTTACCCAACACGCTCGATTAACTCTGGCCGGACACACTTACTCGGTCCATGCCCGGCCTCAGCTGATCGACACGTCGTAGCCCTACCTAGGCTCAACAGAGAGGCCAACACACCGGTCTACAACCTAAGCGCTCAGGGGTCTTGGGCCCATCGCCCTTTGCACTCCTGCGCATTGCGTACGCGGCCGGGAGCAGACCCACCCCCTTAATACAAGCGCAGGCGGTTCCCGTCCAACCTGGCACGCGCCGCTCAACTGCTGGCGTCTAGAGAGCTTCGGCTGATACATACGACGCCGAGTGCCCATACTATTCCCGCGTGGTGGTTAGTGCATAAAGGCCAGAGGCCTATTCAGATTACATATCCTAACCCATTAGTGTGTTGGGAGCTCACGGAAACGAGCAGCGATCCACGATCCGTGGTCCCGTCGCCCCGTCTCGTGGGCTTACGGCAAGGGCCAGGAATGCCCGGCCGTGCCATGTAATTATCTCGCGGGTACCCTCTCGGTCAACCCGACTCCACATCTCTCGCGGGTACCCCTCGGGGTCAACCTGACTTTAAACAGGGACTGAGATAAAAATCAAGGTATCCGTGTGTCCATCACATCAAGGGGGAACCCGAGGAATCACCCTCGATGGATTCCCTCTAGATGTATCCGTCAAGGTGAACTCGGAGGAATCACCCTCGATGGGTTCACACTTGAAGGGTTGCACGACAGAATCATCATCGGAGGTGGTGAAAGAGGAATCACCCTCGGTAACCCACAACCGACTAGCTAGGCTACAGAGATATCATCAGGAGTGATGTAGGAGGTATCACCGTCGGCACTCGATATTAGCTATGCAGAGTCATACAACTTAGGGGGTGTGCGGTGATGTGTCGGCCTCAGCCCATCGATCACATTGATCGGGGCACCAGTAACAAAGCGGGGCAACAGGGACAAGGATGAGGGGCCATAGATGGTTCACTAACCAACCTATACTAAGCATTTAGGATAGCAGGAATGGTATCAACAATAGTTACAAAAACAGGCTATGCATCAGAATATGTATTTCCGGAACAACAACTGTAGCACTTCTAATGCAAGCATGAGAGAGAAAGAATGGGTGATATAGGCATGTTCAAGGGGGTTTGCTTGCCTGAAAGCTCTGCGGTGAAAGAGGGGTCGTCAGGGATGTAGCAGTCCTCAGGGGCAGCGTCGGTCATGGGGCCTACCGGAGAGAAGAGGGGGAGGAAGAAAATAAATACATAGCAAACAAAGCAACACAAATGCATGGCATGGCAATATGCTGTGCTGGTGGTGACCTAACGCAAGGCTACACGTTACAGGCGGAGCGGGAAAATATCTGGGAATATTTTCCCGGTTTCAAGCATCTGTTAGACAGATGAACCGGAGAGGAAGGTTCCATGTTTGCAGTGTTATGGGCATGTGACAGCTACATGGAGGGCATATTCGGGTTCTTCTCATTTTTCTGATCAACTTTCATGTAGAAAACTTTTTCATCCGAGATACGGTTTATTTTCTATGATTTTCTGAAGTTTTAAATCATTTTCTGAAATTCTTGGAATTAATTTAAATTCGAAAAAAACAGAAAAAGATTTAATCCGTCAGCAGTGCATCAGGGTGACGTCATCGGTCAACCCAGCCGGTCCAGGTCAAACCTGACCGCTGGGTCCCACATGTCATACACAGTAGCTAAACAGGGAGTATTTAAACTAATTAGAGATTAATTAGCAGGTGGGCACCATGTGTCAGTGACTAATCTAATTACAAATTAAGTTTAATTATAAAACTAGTTAATTAGCGGGTGGGGCCCGCCTGTCAGCGACAGGGGATGCCCAGTCAGCACGATTGACTGGTCAACCTAGTCAACTGGTCAACCTAGTCAACTGGGCCCCTGGGACCCACTGGTCAGTGACCCAGGGGTGCCCACGTGGCAGGCCAGGTCAGCGGCGCCCGCGACTCATCGCCGGTGACCAAATACGCGGCGGAGGCCACTGGACCTCGCCAGAAACGCGCGACGGGCGGCCAAATCGAGCACGGTTTGCG
The DNA here is from genome assembly GCA_039707655.1 of Elymus sibiricus. Taxonomy (NCBI): domain Eukaryota; kingdom Viridiplantae; phylum Streptophyta; class Magnoliopsida; order Poales; family Poaceae; genus Elymus; species Elymus sibiricus. The sequence continues at coordinate 229,943,353 of CM077664.1, read as the reverse complement.
GCGTTCGATCGTGCGTTCGACGCCGCGTCGAACGGTGGCGGTGGCGTGGGCTGGTGTGGCCGGAAACGACGCCGGCAATGAGCGGAGGTGGCGCCGGAGTTCGGCCGTGGTCGGTTACATCACTACGGGGCACGACAAGTGGCGGGGCTAGGTGCGTTAGCCTCCTGGGAGCACGCTGAGCACGCCTACGTGCTCAGACGCGAGCTGCGGCGAGGGTGGCTACGGCGGCGAGCACGGCAGCGGCGACACGTTCGACCACGGTGGGTGCGGCGGCTACGGGTGCGGATAGGAGCAAGGGAGTGAGGGGAGAGGAAGAGGAGCTCACCGGGAGGCACACGGTGGCGGTTGGGAGGCTTAGGAGCTGCAGGTGTCGCCGGAATCGACGACGAACGCCGGCGACCGAAGAGGGGGAAGACGGCGCGGATCCGGTGCTGTGGGGCTCCCCGACTCGCGTTCGTGGCCGTAGTCGACGTAGTGGACGGCGGCGGAGAGGATGGGCACGGTGGCGAGGCGAGGTCAGTGGCCACGGCTGCGGCGAGCCATGGCGACGGCGGCGCTCAGATGCGTCGGAGATCGATTGAGAGAGCGCAGGAGAGAGGGGGAGGAGTTGATGAGGACGACGAGGGGGCCGAGGGGGCGCGTCCTTATCCCCTCGGCGGCCCTGTAGCGACGCCATGTCGTTGCCTCGCCGGTGCGCGAGCGCGCGGCCAGGGGCGCGCCGACACGCGGGAAGAGAGAGGCGGGAGGAGGGAGAAAGAGAGAGGTGGGCTGGGCCGGTGCCACTGTGCACTTAGGCCCAGCTCACAACAGCTGTTAGGCCTTTTTCCATTTTCTTTTTCTGTTTCTTTTTACAGAAATGGTTTTGCAAAATTTGAGCTGCCAAAATGACTTTTGTAAAATGTGAAACTTGGTCACATAAATACATTGGAATATTCTGCACTGCCACAAAAAGTTTGGAAGGCATTTGAATCCATTTGAATTTTTCATAAATGAAAAGGCATTTAAAATGCTGTTTTAGCACTGTTTTAATTGCCCTAGCCCACATTTAGCTTGATGGTGATGTTGTTTTCCTGAACAAATATTTGTTAGGGAATATTTGCTAAATGATGAACTATTTTCCAACAACTTTTGTGCAACTTCAAATTTCACTTATGATTTGAATTGAATTCAGGGATGGAATTTGAAATGAGATATGAATTCACTGTGACCATTCTTTGCAAACCAAAGTAGCTTTGCATTAATATGGTGATCACTGTAGCTCATTTACACAGGGGTGTTACAATTCTCCTCCTCTAAAAGAAATTCTCGTCCCGAGAATTTAGGAGGTAGAAGGGAAAAGATCGGGATATTCTTCGCGAAGACGATCCTCGCATTCCCAAGTGGCTTCATCTTCAGTATGATTCGACCACTACGCTTTGAGAAACTTGATTGTCTTCTGACGGGTCCGACGTTCAGCTTGATCTAGGATCCAAATCGGATGCCCCTTATAAGAGAGATCATCTTGCAATCCGAGCATCTCATGATCCACTGCACGGTGCGGATCCTTGAAGCAACGGCGAAGTTGCGACACATGGAAGACATCGTGGAGGTGGGAGAACTACGGCGGCAATTCCAATTTATATGCCACCTGACCACGTCTGGTGAGAATGCGGAAGGGACCAATGTATCGAGGAGCTAACTTGCCCTTGATTCCGAAGCGATGAATGCCCTTCATAGGAGTGACACGTAGATAAGCTTGCTCACCAGGTTGATAGATCGATCCCCAGCGTTTTCGATCATAATTGCTCTTCTGGTGGGACTGGGCCGCCTTGAGATTTTCCCGGACAATACGGACTTGCTCTTCAGCTTGTTGGATAATATCCGGACCAATGAGCGGTCGTTCCCTAGTTTCTAACCAATTCAGAGGGGTCCGACACTTACGTCCATAAAGTACCTCGAAGGGTGCCATCTTCAAGCTAGCTTGATAGCTGTTGTTGTACGAGAATTCAGCATACGGGAGAGATTCTTCCCACTTCTTGCCAAATGAGATGACACAAGCACGCAGCATATCTTCAAGCACTTGATTAACTCGTTCAACCTGGCCTTGGGACTGGGGGTGATAAGCAGAGCTCCAGGTTATGTGAGTTCCCATAGCTTGCTAGAAACTTTCCCAGAACTTGGAGGTGAAGAGGCTGCCACGGTCTGAACTGATCTCCTTCGGAATACCGTGGAGTGTCACAATTCTGGAGATATACAAGTCTGCTAACTGACTAGCAGTGATCGTCTCCTTGACTAGCAGAAAATGCGCAACTTTGGAGAGTTGATCAGTGACGACAAGAATTGCATCGTGGCCTTTCTGCGACTTGGGAAGGCCAGTGATAAGATCCATTTGAACCTTATCCCATTTCCATTCAGGAATAGGAAGTGGTTGCAGAATTCCAGTAGGCTTCTGATGTTCTGCTTTGACGTGACGGCAAACGTCACATTTAGCAACATATCGAGCAATGTCTTGCTTCATTTTAGACCACCAGTACCTTTGATGGAGGTCGCGATACATCTTGGTGCTACCCGGATGAATGGACAGTGGTGTATCATGTGCCTCCTTCATAACTTTGTCGGTCATAAGTTCGAACCGGGGTACTACAATGCGATCTCTGACGTACAAGGTTCCATCTTCAGCAAGCGAGAAATCTCTGGACTTTTCAAAGACAAGATCCCTTTTCATCTGATCAACTTCTGCGTCTTTCGCTTGCGCAGAATTAACAGCTTTCTCAAGATTTGGCTGTAGAACAAGAGTATTGAGAAAACCCTGTGGAACGATATGAAAGTTCAAATTGCGAAGTTCTTCATAAAGATGGGGTTGAGCTTGTTGAACCATGAGGTTGTTGCAATACGATTTGTGACTCAAGGCATCTGCCATTACATTAGCCTTTTCAGGGGTGTATGTAATACCACAGTCATAGTCTGTAATGGTTTCCATCCATATTTGCTGACGAAGATTCAAGTCTGGTTGAGTAAACAGATATTTCAGACTTTATGATCCGTGTAGATCTCGCAACGATTACCGACAAGGTAATGTAGCCACAACTTCAGTGCATAAATAACTGCAGCAAGTTCGAGATCATGAACTGGGTAGTTTTCTTCATGAGGACGCAACTGTCGCGAGGCATAAGCAATCACCTTGCACTCTTGCATTAGGATACAACCTAATCCTTGACGAGAGGCATCGCAATAAATGACGAATTCCTTACGAGAATCCAGAGGAGCAAGCACTGGAGCAGATGTTAGCTTGTCCTTGAGTGTCTGGAAACTTTCCTGACATTTATCTGTCCATTCAAACTTAACACCCTTGTGAAGGAGATTAGTCACAGGCTTGGCAATCTTTGAGAAGTTCTCGACAAATCGACGGCAATAGCTTGCGAGTCCGAGAAAACTTCTGACTTGCTTGACATTCTTTGGGGGAGTCCAGTCAAGAATAGCCTGAACTAGCTCTGGGTTGACAGCAATACCATCCTTGGAAATCACATGTCCAAGGTAGGTCACTTCGGATAACCAGAATTCGCACTTGGAATATTTGGCATACAGCTGATGCTCTCGAAGCTTTTCCAGAACAAGACGAAGATGTTTAGCATGTTCCTTATTCTTGGAATATATCAGGATATCATCCAGGTAAAACACGACGAATTTGTCAAGGCAATCCATGAAGATATAATTCATCAGGCGGGAGAACGTAGCTGGAGCATTAGTTAAGCCAAAGGACATGACGGTGTACTCGTATGAGCCATACCGAGTAACGAAGGCGGTCTTGGGAATATCCTCTTCGCGGACTCGGATTTGGTGGTAACCCAACCTCAAGTCGAGTTTAGAGAATACTGAGGAACTAGCCAGTTGATCATACAGATCGTTGATCCGAGGAAGCGGATATTTGTTTTGAATGGTTGCCTGTTGATAGGTCGGTAATCTTGGACCAATCGGTTCGTACCATCTTTCTTCTTGACAAAGAGAGAAGGTGCTCCCCAAGTAGAGGAACTTGGATGAATGAAACCCTTGCGAAGTGACTTGTCGATTTCCTCCTTAAGCTCAAGGAGTTCATGCGGTGGCATCTTGTAAGGACGCTTCGCAATAGGAGTAGTGCCTGGTTTTAAGTCGATGACAAACTCGACAGCTCTAATAGGGGGTACTCCTGGAAGTTCTTCTGGGAAAACATCTTGAAAGTCGCGAACGACTAGAGCGTTTTCTATTCCCTCAAAAGGAGAAGTGTTCAACGCATTCACGGCAGAAATCTGAGCCTCGGCATTTTGAACGAGATGAGCATGGTAGTTTACTAGCTCATCCGATGGGTGCAGGAGTTGTACGACTTTGGTGGCACAATTGATTAAGGCGGTATGAGCCTTCAACCAATCCATTCCCAGAATGAGGTCAATGTTGGAAGACTTCAGAATAATAGGAAAGGCATGGAACTCTAACCCTTCAATTTCAATGGTAACATTGGGGCTGAACATATAGGTTTGACATTGGCCCGCAGGAGTGTTTACCATTAACGGATTGTGCAACTGCTCACATTTAGTGTCATGCATGTATGCAAAAGCTTCTGACATGAATGAATGCGATGCTCCTGAATCAAATAAAACAGAAGCTGGTACTGAATTAACGAGAAGAGTACCCATCACAGTAGCAGGCTGATCATGAGCTTCATTCAGATCAACATGGTAAGCTTGGCCACAACCATAAGAAGGCATGACATTGTTGTTGCGGGGCTGATTGTTACCACGGCCATTTCCACGGCCAGCTGACAGAAGTACAAGTTTATTCTGATCCTGAGAGCAGTCTCTGGCACGGTGACCTAGACGGCCGCACTTGAAGCAGAGCCCATTATCGGGACGGGGAGCAGGAGCTTGAAGCATTGGAGCTTGAGGTCTCGGCTGCCTCAGAGGTGGAGGAGGCAGACAAGGTGCAGCATACGATGGCCTTGGAGCAGGTACAGTTGGACGGTACATGCTGTGAGGAATCCAGATACGACGCTTCTGGGAAGACGAGCCCGAAGATGAGCCCGCTTCTCGGGTGTGCTTGAGCACATCCTTGTGATCCTTTAGACCAGTCTCAACCTGAATGGCTTTGTTCACCAGGGTGGCGAAGTCGGCAAAGTCATGGACAAGTAGTGCGAGCTTGATATCAGGGTTGAGCCCTTCACGGAACTTTTCCTGTCTGCGAGCATCGGTAGCAATATCCTCTTCAGCATAGCGAGATAGTTCAAGAAACTCCCGCTGGTAAACTTCCACAGCCTTGCTTCCCTGGACGAGGTTGCGGAACTCACGTCTCTTCCAGTCCATGACTCCTTGCGGAATGTAACGGGCACGAAAAGCAGCTTGAAAGTCCACCCAAGTGATGATTGTTCCAACAGCTAGAGTACGCCTGTGACTGTCCCACCATTGAGCTGCGGGACCCTTCAGGAAGCAGGATGCGAAAGTGACATAGCTGGCAGGGGCAACATTGGCTGACTCCATCTCGTAAGTGATGTCACGGAGCCAGTCATCAGCATCAAGCGGCTGAACTGAGTTGCGGAAGATAGTTGGGTTGAGGCGCACAAACTCTTGCAAGCTTATTGGGGCTGGCTGCTGGTTGGCATTAGGACGAGGAAACTGATCCATAAGCCCTTGCATAAATTGACGGTTCAGCTCAAACTGTTGCATCATTCCAGCCATATAGTCAGGTGGTGGTGGATTGTTGGCACCACGGCCACGACCTGCGGGTCTAACCATCCTGCTAAAAATCAACAGGGGGTAGTTTAGCGACGAGCATTGCAGGTGTATGTAATCATTCATGAAGTAACACGCACAACAAAGGAAGTGCAATAGATACAACATCATAGTCAAACATGACATACAGATCCATACATAGATTCGGTTACAAGCCAGCGGTACAAGTTCGAAAAGGAAAAGCTAGACACACTAGGTGGCTCGCCGGCACGCGGTGGAGGGATACAACAACGGGACATAGCGATAGCTACATCAACGTCAGAGAAAACCGCTGAAGCCAGGCAGCTGCAAGTGATGACGCAAGGTTCCCTCGATACGAGGATCCTGTGCTCCGTGAACACTCTGGTGCAGAACCTGGTCCCGAACTGGAAGAAGAGGACCACGTGGAGGAGTACAACCTCCAACGGCAGGCCACTCAAGACCTGGTGGCAACTCCGTCCTGCGCGGGTAAAGGATGTACTCTGGATGTATCCCTGCACTGACTGCTGGCAGCAACTATGTCAGAGCGTCGTAAAGACGAGCACGAGTGGCGTACAACTCGACAGCAAGAGCTCGGGCAGTGTGATCCGGAGCCTCAGTGTACTGAACCAAAACCTGCGGGTCATAATGACGTTGCACGTAAGGGGTACAGACAACAGGGTAGTATCCACTCTCATCCCCAACGGGGGCATAGGGGATATATCTGAAAGCAGTCTCCTCCAAGCGACTGTGCTCTCTACGGAGATGGGCAATAGCAGTATAGGCAGCATCATGGACAGCCATGTCAACAGTCACTCCAACACAATGAAAGGTGTGCAACTCGGTGCTGGAGTTAACCTGCCGATCAAAGATATGAACCATAGCGTGGTACTGCTCCTGGTTGAACTCACGGTAGTCCTTGTAAACTGCGTACTCGGGGTACCAGCGATTTCCCAGCCTGGTCAAAAGGTCGACCAGAATGGCAGGAAACCCAGTCGCATCAACAACCATAGTCTGGCGCACAAGCTGTCTTGCGGGACGCATCTGAAACAAGGAGTGCAAGATGTCAAACGACAGTGTGAGAAGCATATGATAGCATTGGAAAGAAATGTTTGTAGATAATCCAGCTCTCCGGGTGAATGTGATCACGAGATCCTAATGTTAGAGTTAGCAAAACTTTAACCCGAATGGAAGAGAGATCAGAGTCCCAGAGTAAGGAAGAGGAATAAAAGATCCTAAACCCATCTATTGGCGACGTGGGCCCGTAAGCCACACATCCATGTTAGTAAAACAGTTTTGCAAAGACTAGACTCAGCTTCGGCCAAGGAGTTGGAAAGGGGGGTTCCTACAGGCAGTCGGCTCTGATACCAACTTGTGACGCCCCCGACTTAATCGTGCACTAATCATACACGCAAATGCGCACGATCAAGCCCAGGGACTCATGGGAAGATGTCACAACACAACTCTAGACACAAAATAAAAGTCATACAAGCTTTATATTACAAGCCAGGGGCCTCGAGGGCTCGAATACATAAGCTCGCGCACAAGCGTTAGAGGAAGCAACAAATATCCGAGTACAAACATAAAGATAAAACAAGTCTGCCTTAAGAAGGCTGAGCAAAACAACGACACTAGATCGAAAAGGGCGCAGGCCTTCTGCCTGGGAGCCTCCTATCTACTCCTGGTCGCCGGTCTCCACATAGTAGTAGGCTCCACCGTGGTGGTAGTAGTCGTCGGCGGGATCAGCTGGCTCCTGGGATCCGTCGTCTCATCGCAGCAATCGGGTATGGGGAAAAAGAGGAGCAAAGCAACCATGAGTACTCATCCAAAGTACTCGCAAGACTTACATCAGAACTATTCTATTTATGCATCGGTATCAACGGAAGGGGCTGTATTTGTGGACTAGACTGCAGAAATGCCAGAATAGAGAGAAGGCCTAGCCTATCGAAGACTAGCAACTTGCAGCATCTTGCAGCATTAGAAGAGTGTAGATTAGTACATAAATATAGTAGTAGCAACAAGTATAACAGTAGCCATGCCCAGAGATCCTTCCTCGACTCCCTGCGAGAAAACGATCCCGGAGCTAACATATTAATTAAGTTCCACAAGTATCCAGTTCTAGTTGTAGTAGATCGGGATACTTTTTGAGCGTCCTGTTACCGTCGACACGGCTATTCGAATAGATAACTTCCCTGCAGGGGTGCACCAACTTACCCAACACGCTCGATTAACTCTGACCGGACACACTTACTCGTTCCATGCCCGACCTTAGCTGATCGACATGTCGTAGCCCTACCTAGGCTCAACAGAGAGGCCAGCATGCCGGTCTACATCCCAACCGCTCAGGGGTCTTGGGCCCATCGCCCTTTGCACTCCTGCGCGTTGCGTATGCGGCCGGGAGCAGACCCACCCCCTTGATACAAGCGCAGGCGGTTCCCGTCCAACCCGGGGCGCGCTGCTCAACTGCTAGCGTCTGGAGAGCTTCGGCTGATACATACGACGCCGAGTGCCCATACTATTCCCGCGTAGTGGTTCGTGCGTAAAGGCCAGAGGCCTACTCATATTACATATCCTAACCCATTAGTGTGTTGGGAGCTCGCGGAAACGAGCAGCGATCCACGATCTGTGGTCCCGTCGCCCCGTCTCGTGGGCTTGCGGCAAGTGCCAGGAATGCCCGGCCGTGCCACATAATTATCTCGCGGGTACCCTCTTGGTCAACCTAACTCCACATCTCTCGCGGGTACCCCTCGGGGTCGACCCGACTTTAAACAGGGACTCAGATAAAAGTCAAGGTATCCGTGTGTCCGTTACATCAAGGGGGAACCCGAGGAATCACCCTCGATGGATTCCCTCTAGATGTATCCGTCAAGGTGAACTCGGAGGAATCACCCTCGATGGGTTCACACTTGAAGGGTTGCACGAAAGAGGCATCATCGGAGGTGGTGAAAGAGGAATCACCCTCGGTAACCCACAACTGACTAGCTAGGCTACAGAGATATCATCAGGAGTGATGTAGGAGGTATCACCCTCGGCACTCGATATTAGCTCTGCAGAGTCGTACAACTTAGGGGGTGTGCGGTGATGTGTCGGCCTCAGCCCACCGGTCACATTGATCGGGGCACCAGTAACAAAGCGGGGCAACAGTGACAAGGATGAGGGGCCACAGATGGTTCACTAACCAACCTATACTAAGCATTTAGGATAGCAGGAATGGTATGAGCAACAGTTACAAAAACAGGCTATGCATCAGAATAGGTATTTCCGGAACAACTACTGTAGCACTTGTAATGCAAGCATAAGAGAGAAAGAATGGGTGATATAGGCATGTTCAAGGGGGTTTGCTTGCCTGAAAGCTCTGCGGTGAAAGAGGGGTCGTCAGGGATGTAGCAGTCCTCAGGGGTAGCGTCGGTCACGGGACCTACCGGAGAGAAGAGGGGGAGGAAACAAATAAATACAAAGCAAACAAAGCAACACAAATACATGGCATGGCAATATGCTATGCTGGTGGTGACCTAACGCAAGGCTACACGTTACAGGCGGAGCGGGAAAATATCTGGGAATATTTTCCCGGTTTCAGGCATCTGTCAGACAGATGAACCGGAGGGGAACGTTCCATGTTTGCAGTGTTATGGGCATGTAACAACTACATGGAAGGCATATTCAGGTTCGTCTCATTTTTCTGATCAACTTTCATGTAGAAAACTTTTTCATCCGAGCTACGGTTTATTTTCTATGATTTTCTGAAGTTTTAAATCATTTTCTAAAATTCCTGGAATTAATTTAAATTCGAAAATAACAAAAAAAGCTTTAATGCGTGAGCAGTGCGTCAGGGTGACATCATCAGTCAACCCAGCCGGTCCAGGTCAAACCTGATCGCTGGGTCCCACATGTCATACACAGTAGCTAAACAGGGATTATTTAAACTAATTAGAGATTAATTAGCAGGTGGGCCCCATGTGTCAGTGACTAATCTAATTACAGATTAAGTTTAATTATAAAACTAGTTTATTAGCGGGTGGGGCCCGCCTATCAGCGACTGGGGTTGCCCAGTCAGCACGGTTGACTGGTCAACCCAGTCAACTGGGCCCCTGGGACCCACTGGTCAGTGACCCAGAGGTGCCCACATGGCAGGCCAAGTCAGCGGCGCCGGCGACTCGTCGCCGGTGACCAAATACGAGGCGGAGGCCACTGGACCTCGCCGGAAACGCGCTACGGGCGGCCAAATCGAGTGCGGTTTGCGGCGTTCGAACGTGCGTTCGACGCCGCGTCTAACGGTGGTGGTGGCGTGGGCTGGTGTGGCCGGAAACGACGCCAGCGACGAGCGGAGGCGGCGCCGGAGTTCGGTCGTGGTCGGTTACGTCGCTACGGGCACGGCAAGCGGCGGGGCTAGGTGCGTTGGGCTCCTGGGAGCGCGCTGAGCAAGCCTACGTGCTCAGACGCGAACTACGGCGAGGGTGGCTACGGCAGCGAGCACCGCAGCGGTGATGCGTTCGGCCACAGTGAGTGTGGCGGCTACGGGCGCAGATAGAAAGAGGAGCTCACCGGGAGGCACCCGATGGCCGTTGGGAGGCTTAGGAGCTGCAGGCATCGCCGGAATCGACGACGAACGCCGGCAACCAAAGAGGGGGAAGACGGCGCGGATCCGGTACTGTGGGGCTCCCCGGCTCACGTTCGTGGCCATAGTCAACGTAGTGGACAGCGGCGGAGAGGATGGACACGGTGGCGAGGCAAGGCGAGGTCAGTCGCCACGGCTGCGGCGAGCCATGGCGACGGCAGCGCTCGGATGAGTCGGAGATCGAGGGAAAGAGCGCATGAGAGAGTGGGAGGAGTGGATGAGGACGACGAGGGTGCCGAGGGGGCACGTCCTTATCCCCTCGGCGGCCCTATAGCGGCGCCATGACATCGCCTCGCCGGTGCGCGAGCGCGCGGCCAGGGGCGCGCCGACACGCGGGGAGAGAGAGACGGGAGGAGGGAGAAAGAGAGAGGTGGGCTGGGCCGGTGCCACTGTGCACTTAGGCCCAGCTCAAAGCAGCTGTTAGGCCTTTTTCCATTTTCTTTTTCTGTTTCTTTTTACAAAAATGGTTTTGCAAAATTTGAGCTGCCAAAATGACTTTTGTAAAATGTGAAACTTGGTCACATAAATACATTGGAATATTCTGCACTGCCACAAAAAGTTTGGAAGGCATTTGAATCCATTTGAATTTTTCATAAATGAAAAGTCATTTAAAATGCTGTTTTAGCACTGTTTTAATTGCCCTAGCCCACATTTAGCTTGATGGTGATGTTGTTTTCCTTGATGTTCTTGGAGTTCTATCCGATGTAATCTTCTTTTGCGGTGTGTTCGTTGGGATCCGATGAATTGTGAGTTTATGATCAGATTATTCATGAGAAATATTTGAGTCTTCTCTGAACTATTTTATGCATGATTATTATAGCTTTGTATTTCTCTCCGATCTATCGATTTGGTTTGGCCTACTAGATTGATTTATCTTGCAATGGGAGAGGTGCTTTGTGATGGGTTCAATCTTGCGGTGCTCAATCCCAGTGACAGAAGGGGACATGACACGTATTTGTATTGTTGCCATTAAGGATAAAAAGATGGGGTTTAATCATATGGCTTGAGTTTACTTTGTCTACATCATGTCATCTTGCTTAAGGCGTTACTCTGTTTCGTACTTAATACCCTAGATGCATGCTGGATAGCGGTCGATGGGTGGAGTAATAGTAGATGCAGGCATGAGTCGGTCTACTTGTCTCAGACGTGATTCCTATATACATGATCATTGCCATGAATCCGTCATAATTATTTGCTTTTCTATCAATTGCCCAACAGTAATTTGTTTACCCACCGTATGCTATGTGTTCGAGAGGGAAGCCTCTAGTGAAAATTATGGCCCTCGGTGTCGGTGTAAAAACCGGCAGACCTTGGGGTAGGGGGTCCCGAGCTGTGGATCTCGGATCGGTGGTAACAGAGACGAAGGAGATGATGTTTACCCAGGTTCGGGCCCTCTCGATGGAGGTAAAACCCTACGTCCTGCTTCTGTTTATATTGATGGAGATGTATCAAGTACAGAGTTGATGTCTAACTTCTAGGGCTAGGTGAGCGATATTGCGTTGATGTCCCCCTTACGGGCTAAACCCTATGGCTTATATACACGCCAGGGAGGGTATCTAGGGTTACAAAGTCGGTATGCTAGGAGAGAAGCGGCAGGAGAGATCTTGGAGTATACGTCAAGTCTTCGGTAGAGACAGTCTCGATCACGATTCCTACGTGCAGCCTCCAGAGTCCATCTTGATCACGTACAAGGGCCCATCGGCCCAACCGAGGAGACGGGCTGGCTAGGTCAGCACCCCTTATTCCAGGACACCGTCAGTAGCCCCCGAACTGGTCTTCTATGCCGAGGACGACTTTCAGAAAACAACACCTCGGATCCGGAGTCCTTTGCTTGACAGACGAGTTCCCCTTCACACTTCATCCATCGCAATAGGATAAGGATGTCCGAGGTTCATCCGAGCTCGCACCTTATCCGAAGAGGACTGTTATCTTAGCCTCGAAGGCCTGTCGTTCGGGTATGAACCGTCCAATCCGGCCTGACAACTTTTGTCGAAGAGGCTTGCCCCACGACGGGCTGAGCAGTTACTGCCTCCCCCTCAAATTGTGGTTCGAGGCAGCCTTTTTACTGGCACGTCCCTTCGAGGCAGAGATCGTGTCCGGTTTCTTAGGGATATCATCAAGATTTTGTTTCCCCCATATGCTTCAACAGCATTTTTGATGGCAACCGCGAATTAATCGGCGCAGCGAGGGGGACTCTTGGCCTTTCACAGGCTTATAAGAGCAAAAAGGGAGAACAGCGCAATCACCCACGCTCCCATTCTTCCCCCACTACTGCTTCGTCTAGCTCCAGCGCCCAGATCCAACCAGCCCGCCTTTCCCTTTCATGATCGCAACCCCTCAACCAGCCATGGCCGACACCCTCAAGGGGCACTGAGGCGGCTCCATTGTGACGTCTGCGACCATCTCAGAGCTGCGCATCACGGGGTATCTGACCCCCGCCATCGCCGCCCGCGCTCCAGCGGCCGGCCAGCTGGTGCCCGCTCCCAACGCCGGGGAGCGGGTGGTCTTCGTACCTCACCTCATCCGAGGCCTGGGGTTCCCGCGCTCCACCTGGCCCCCAACTCCGTTCTCCACCTCGCTGCCTTCATCACGGTCTGTGAGGCCTTCCTCCGCTATGAGCCGCACTTCGGCTTGTGGTTGAAGCTCTTCGGGATCAAACCGAAGTCGAGTGGCTCGGATCTCGCGGAGTGCGGAGGGGCCATGATCAGCAAAAACCAGGGGGCCACTTGGTTCAAGGGCACCTTCATCGAAATGGTGAAGGAGTGGCAGAGAGAGTGGTTTTACATCACCGAGCCACTCGCCCCCAGTCAAATCGAGGTCCCGGCCTTCTCAGCCGGGGCTCCCAAGAAGCTCAAGTCCTGGAAGGAGAAGGGTGTAGGATCGAAAGTATGTCTAGAGGGGGGGGGTGATTAGACTACTTGACCAAATAAAACTTAACCTTTTCCCAGATTTTAGTTGTGGGTAGATTTTAGCAATAGTACATGTCAAGCATCACCCTACACATGCAATTCTAAGAGTATAGCAGCAGAATGTAAGCAATTGCATATGTATGTAGAGAGGGGGTAGGAGATTTCAAACGCAATGAAGACACGGCGGTTTTTGGCGTGGTTCCGATAGGTGGTGCTATCGTACGTCCACGTTGATGGAGGCTTCAACCCAGGAAGGGTAACGGCTGCGCGAGTCCACAGAGGACTCCACCCACGAAGGGTCCACGAAGAAGCAACCTTGCCTATTCCACCATGGCTTACGTCCACGAAGGACTAGCCTCACTCGGGGTAGATCTTCACGAAGTAGGCGATCTCCTTGCCCTTACAAACTTCTTGGTTCAACTCCACATCTGATTGGAGGCTCCCAAGCGACACCTAACCAATCTAGGAGACACCACTCTCCAAAAGGTAATAGATGGTGTGTTGTTGATGAACTCCTTGCTCTTGTGCTTCAAATGATAGTCTTCCCAGCACTCAATCACTCCTCATAGATTTGGCTATGGTGGAAGAAGGATTTGAGTGGAAAGCAACTTGGGAAAGGCTAGAGATCAAGGTTCAAATGGTAGGAGTGGAATATCTTGATCTCAACACATGAGTAGGTGGTTCTCTCTCAGAAAATGAATGGTGGAAGTGTAGGCACGTTCTGATGGCTCTCCTTATTGAGAAGGATGGGGTGGAGGGGTATATATAGCCTCCACACAAAATCCAACCGTTACACACTTTTGACCCAACTCGGTGGCACCGAAACGATAATCTCGGTAGCACCGAACTGTGTAAAAGATATGAACTTTAGGAATCTCGGTGGGACCGATACGAACAACTCGGATGGACCGAAGTGCAATGGCTTAGGGCAATCCTAATCTCGGTGGCACCGATTGCATCAACTCGGTAGGACCGAAGTGAAGCAATAAGGCAATAGAGAGTTGGCAAGTCATCTCGGTGAGACCTATTTGCAAACTCGGTGAGACCGAAGTAAATGCAAACGATTGCAGAGAGTTGGCAAGGCCATCTCGGTGGAACCGAGATCCATTTCGGTGGATCCGATTTGTTAGGGTTTGGCAGTGGCTAAGTCTTGGATGAACTCGGTGAGGCCGGATTGGAAGTTTCGGTGGGGCCGAGTTGGACTTTGGGTTTTGGACATATTTGGGATAGAGAGAGTGGTTGAGGGTTTAGGAATGCTGTCACTAAGCACTTGAGCAAAAAGACCATTAAGCAACACCTCATCCCCTTTTAATAGTATTGGCTTTCCTATGGACTCAATGTGATCTTGGATCACTAAACCAAAAATGTAGAGTCTTGATCTTTGCCAATTCTTGTCCTTAGCATTTTGAGGGGTCCACATCTCTAGTACATGCCATGCCAATCATTGAACATCCTGAAATCTTAATCTTGAATGGATATTAGTTCAATGAGATATATGTTGTTATGAATTACCAAAACCACCAAGGGAGCAAATGTGCTTTCAATCTCCCCCTTTTTGGTAATTGATGACAACATATAGATCAAAGCTTCGACAGATGATTAAGTAAATGAAATACATCGTCGCTTTGAGAAGTATGTGATAAGCAAGAGCTCCCCCTAAATTTGTGCATTATTAAAAATTTGCGTTTGAAAGAAAATGCACAATCGATTAGGCTCATGGGTCACTCTTCCATGTCACATACATCTTGGTGGAGCGCGCAAAATGATATGATTGGAATAATAGGCATGCATCACCAACATAAGTAATTAATCATAAAAGATAATAGTAGAGATAAACATGGAATATCACAATAGGCATAATATGAGCAATCACCATCGTATCTCACAAGTATAAATGACAGAATATTGTAGCAAGCACACACATAACAAAGAGTATCAACAAACGATCAAACAAGTAGCTAACAAGTAGCAAAAGAAACTCTCGAAGCAAATCAAAAACAAGAAACTCTCTCTCTCGAAGCCTATGATCTATACAAATCCTCCCCCTTTGGCAACAAGTACCAAAAAGTTCGAATCGTATAGCACTAGTCGGCTCTCTAGGCACGATCCTCCGAAGGCGATCTCCTGCTGGCGGCTCCGGTGTGCATAGACGGCGTTGAGATGAGAGCGTCCGCGAATGCTTCTGCTGATGACTGCTGGACTGGTGGAGTTGAGACCTGTTGTGGCACTGTGGCTGTGGCGGCTGGTGCAGATACTGTGGTCCGTGGATCCACAACTGGTATCACAGCTGACCTGGCAGCCCTAGGCACTGACTGAAACTGCTCTGTAGTTGGTCTATCATCTTCACTGTCGTCTGATCTGGCAAGCTTGACAGCATCGACATCTCCTTGCAGCTGTTCCACTGAAGTCTGAATCTCAGTCACTTTGACATCCAAGTCATGAAACTTTGTCTCAATAATCCGCTCAAAACTAGCCTGGGTCTGGGTGAGGTTGGCCAGACTTCGCTCAATCCTCAGAGTGGCTTCAAGAAGATATTGCATTTGATCTTTTGGTGTCTTGAGATTCGCAATTGGAGCATTTGGAGCTGCTGCTTCCTGAGCTGCTTTAGCTTCTTGTGCTTTGCGGATTTCCTCTTGAGCTTGGACAGAAGTGGGATGCGAAGGATCCATCACTATGACATTGTCCTCAAAGTCTGGACGGAGTGGCAAATGCTCTCGATCAAGAAGATACGTGCTGGTTCCAAACTTGGAATTGATCAACAACTGAATATGTGGAGCATAACCACACGATCTTTTCTGATCTGCTGCTGTCCTCTTGATAGTCTCGACTATCAGGCTCATCACCTTGAATTTCTGAGGAGTATCAAATAAGTGCAGCAAGTTGATGGAGTGGCCACGAATCATCTTATCATCGCCTGACTTGGGTAACAAGGTGTACCGCAATATTGTGTTTGAGGTGGCCAGTCCTGGTAGCAAATGCTGCACTGATCCAAGCTTGTGAGTCTCAAGATCCTCCTGGGGAATAGCAGTGTACATGTTCTTCATGGAATTGTGATCAAACTTGAGCTTGGCATAAACATCATAATCATCATCTTCTTCCTTGGGTGCACCAAGAAGATTTGCCCACTCAGAAATAGTTGATTGATATCTAATGCCCTCAGTCATCCACACTATGCGACCATCTGGATAGAAATGTGCTGTGGAGTAGAATTGCATGACCATCTCGTCATACCACTTAGTCAATTTCTTCCCAAAAAATTCATCAACACCTGCAATTCTGAAGCTTTCATGCACATGGGGAAAATAATCCTCGTTCTCATCAATGTATTACCAGTCCACCCATCTCATGTCACTGACTATGGGCTTCTTGTCAAGCAATACTGTCTCATAGAAATCCTGTTGCTCACGGGTGTGAAATCGATAATCACAAGCAGTCCTCCTTCTGATAGCATAAGGATCTGACAATCTCCATTGACGCAGTCCTTTGTCCTTTCTCAACATCATGTTCTCAGCTACTGGGTGTGCGTTGTCATGTTCTGGTATCTTGGGCTTCAATTTTCTGAGCACTAGAGGCTCTTCATGAACAGTTGATTCAGGCACTGGGGCCTTGTTCTTCTCTGCAGCAGATATGTTTCTGGTTGATCTCTTGGGTGCTGGTGCGTTAGGCTTTGACTTGGGAGGTGCAGCAGTCTTGATAGCATCAGACATGAGCTTCTGTGCTTTTGCAGGGGGTGCAGCAGCTAGCTCTTCCTCCTCTTTTTCTTCCTCATCAATCATCATAGTAGGTCTGCCAATCACTCGGGCAAATGATTTCCTTACTCTTTTCTTCTTGGCACCTGCAGCTGCCTCACTAGGCTCTTGCATAGTCTTCTGAGGCACTTTCCTCACAGCTGTTCTTTCCTTGACAGAAGTAGGCTTTGTGTTGTACTCCTTAGCTAGCACTACTCTCTTCTTCTTTTGTGCAGTTTCACTTGCAACAAAGTCCTCATCCTCACTATCTGAGGTTTTCTTCTTCCGTGTTCTGGTTGCAGCTTTAGGAAGATCTGGAAAGCTTCTCTCTCCCTCATAGTAACTTTCATTATGGCTTGATCCTTCACTTTGCTCTTCATGCTGCTCTGACCTGTTCTGACTGTCACTGACATCAGACATTGTGCTGAGCTGACCCTGTGAAAAGATAGGTATGGGTAGAGTAGATGAGTCATCACAAAAAGCAGATTGTTTTTCATAAAAATGAGTTCAAACTTTAGTTCTAGGTTTTCACAGAATGCAGTTCGGATGGACCGAGTTGGTAATCTCGGTGACACCGAAGCACACTACAGATACATGGCACGCCATTTCGGTCTGACCGAGATGGGTTTCGGTGGCTCCGAGATGCTAGGGTTTCACTGAGACGTTACTTTCGGTCTTACCGATTCGCACAACTCGGTGGCACTGAGATGTACTTGTGCTATGGCCAGGGCCAAATCGGTGGGACCGAAAATTCCTATTCGGTCGGTCCGAGATGCATTCGGCGGAAACCTAACCCTAAATTTTTTGCTTGAATCTCGTTCAAACGAACTAATCTGGTGGAAAGAGAATTGCATTCGTGGCAAGATTACAAGCAATCCAATCGTACATTGAATCGGAAAAGGGAAGCACGAAAGGGATCGAAACTCACCCTAACTCGGTGGAGTTCCTCTACGGCAGCAACGGCGGTGGAGATTACCATTGACGGTGACGGAGTCCTGCGGCGAGAGCACACAGGCGACGACGGCGACGATCCGGAGACCAAAGGGGCGGCAGCAATGGGGCGCGGGCGCGTAACGTTTGAAGAAATTTTCAACCGCACGAGCCGCTGGATATATATACCCATGTGCTGTCGGTGGCACCGAGTGGAACAAATCGGTAGCACCGAGACGTGCAACTGCTTGCAGTTACAGCAACTCGGTCCGACCGAGTTGGTCTAATCGGTAGCACCGAGATGAAAACCTAGATCAATCTAAATGCTTTCGGTTCGACCGAGTTTGAGTAGGTTGGTCTGACCGAAATCAATTAGAAGGTTTTGGAGGTTCAGCCCTTTCAGATCAGTGGCTCCAAGTGCTCCTCACCCGGAGGGTCCGAAAATGACTTGTTCAATTTTTGTGATGCAGCAAGAATAGAATTTGAGACAAGAAAGCATAGATAGCTAGAGAAGGTTCTTAGGCATTCTTGTACATCCACTTGGCCAGAAAAACCAAGACAGTCAAAACAACAAATGGATGTCCTCGAATGATGAAAACATGCAAATCAACATGCTCACACAATAAGATAGCAAATGAAATATGTGTCAAACATGCACAACCAATTCTAGCATCTATCAAGCAATGGCGATGACTAGGTCATCTATATATGAGTATATTGACTTAGGAGCCAAATGAGAACATTTGATCATAGGTCATACTCATCGTTTAAGCACAAGTGGGGTTACCACTTTTACATAAAGCATTAATGTGTTCACACCATTAGAGTTGCTTTAGCTCAATTGCTTAGAGCAAAGCTCCCCCTAGATGTGATATCCCCCCTAAGAGGGTTGAACTAACCTTGGGTTTTGTCGATGATGACTTCATGTAGATGTTGAAGATGTGGATGCTCAATGTTGATGTAGAACATCAAGAGTTGGGAGCAATCCTTTGGAGTTTTGTGCTTTCAATACCTACATGGGTTAGTCCCACACAAGGAACATACAAGGATATAAATAGACATAGAGTGAAATACACATATGATGATGTCCATGAATGCATTGATTACCTTGTCCCTTGCCTTACCAACAAGAGGGTTTGTGACTCCATGAACTAGTGCAAAATGTGGAAGTTGGTTGCACAAGTCCTTGCCATAAAGAATATGAGTGAAGTTTGTTGGCGGAGTCACCCTCAAGAACTCTCTAGTTCTTCTTCTTTTGGATCCACATCAACTTGATGGGAATCCTTGGAGTTGTAGTAGCACTTGATGAAGTCTTGGGAACCCACTTGACCATGGCTTGAGGAGCTTCTTCAAATGAATCAATCTCTTCTTGAAGTTTGTCCTTGCCTTTTAGCTTGTGGTCTTGTGGTGGAAGGTCTTCTTGAGCTTGTGTTCCCTTGAAGGAAGTAGGATCATACTTCTCTTGTTGAGGAACAAACTTCGTCTTGGGGTATTGACCTTCTTCCCACTCAACTCCATCGGCATTGAACTTTCGTTCAAAACCAACACCTTGGTTCTTCCGATGCCTTCTTTGCTTGCGTACAATTTCCTCAAATTGTTTACTCCCGGCAAGACTCTTGTGGACACCTTTTTCTATAATTCCTTTCAATAGCATATTTTCTTGCTCAAGTGTAACTTGGCTAAGAGAATCATTAGTGGAATTAATAGAACTACTAGAAGCAACAACATTGGATTTAGCATTGTTATTGTTACTACTAGAGGTAGAACCATTTTTACCCTTGTTGCTAGTTTGCTTAGGTTTACCTTGTGGCATAAAGGTAGAGAAGAGTAAACGTTTGGCAAGATATGAAGAACTCTTCTTTCGAAGATCGTCATTGATAGCTTTAAGAAACTCATGCTCTTGCTCTAAATTTAGCTTCTCGAAGCGTAGCTTCTCATGAGTTCTTAGAAGTTCTCTATGATCCTCTTGAGTTGTTTCATGAGCTAACTTAAGAGCATTCAGTTCTTTAGTTAGACGCTCAATCTCCTTCATAGCATTGTCACTCGTTTCCTCTTGACTATCATGATTATTAGCATTTTCATTGTAGCTCACATCACTAGCCCTATCAATAAGTAAATCATCATCACCAAGCAAATCATCTTCATCACTATTAAAAGCAAGATACTCGGGGTGTGATACCTTAGGGCCTTTTGCCATGAAGCATCTTCCAATCCCTTCATTTGGTGAGTCAAATAGATCGTAGGAGTTGGATGACACAAGTGCAATTCCTGCAACACCTTCATCTTGACTATAATCGGAGTTGGAGTGATAACTTCTCTCGGAGTGGTTGTCGGAGTCGGAGCCGGAAACCCATTCACCAACATGAGCTTGATGTCTTCTTCTTGTGTAGCTCCTTGATGACATGTCCTTCCTCTCCGAATCCTTGCTTCTTCAAGAGTGTCTTCGTTCATAATAATCATCTCTACTCCTTCTCTCCTTACGAGGTGATTCATCTCTTCTATGTCTTCCTCTTGGTGATTCGTCTCTTTTCTTGTAGGGAGCCGTACACTCAGTGGAGTAGTGTCCGGGCTTTCCACAATTGTAGCAATTACGGTCACGACTTGATGATCTTCTCCCATAATGTCTTGAGCTAGAGCTTCTTTCTTTTCCTTTGTTCTTGTAGAACTTGTTGAACCTTTTCACCATTAGGCTAATCTATTCATTGGATACTAGCTGGTCATTTGAAGTTGTTGGAGCATCGGTTGAGGCTTTGTAAGCACCACTTGACTTATTGTGTAGCTCCTCTTTGTCCTTGAGCGACATTTCATGAGCGACAATCCTTCCAATGACTTCCGTGGGCTTGAGATCTTTGTAATTTGGCATCATTTGGATCAATGTGCAGACGGTATCATATTTTCCATCCAAAGCTCTAAGTATCTTCTTGATGATGAATTTGTCGGTCATCTCTTCACTTCCTAAGCCGGCAATCTCATTTGTGATGAGAGCAAGCCTAGAGTACATCTCTGCGACTCCTTCACCATCCTTCATCTTGAACTTATCAAGTTGACTTTGGAGCACATCTAACTTAGATTCCTTGATGGACTCGGTACCCTCATGCATATCAACCAAGGTATCCCAAATTTCCTTTGCATTCTCGAGGCGGCTGATTTTGTTGAATTCTTCGGGACATAAACCGTTGAATAGAATGTCACAAGCTTGAGCATTGTATTTCAACATCTTCAATTCTTCCGAGGTTGCCTCACGATCCGGTTCCTTGCCATCCTCAAAGAAGTCACCTTGCAAGCCAACACGAACAACAGCCCAAACGGCAGGGTTATGACCAAGAATATGCATTTTCATCTTATGTTTCCAACTAGCAAAGTTTGTACCATCAAAATATGGACCTCTACGGTGATAGTTACCCTCACTAGACGCCATACTCTCCTAGGTTGTGAAACCAAGGCTATGATCACCAAAGCTATGGAAATCAAGGCTTACGGAGACCAAGGCTCTGATACCACTTGTAGGATCGAAAGTATGTCTAGAGGGGGGGGGTGATTAGACTACTTGACCAAATAAAACTTAACCTTTTCCCAGATCTTAGTTGTGGGCAGATTTTAGCAATAGTACATGCCAAGCATCACCCTACACATGCAATTCTAAGAGTATAGCAGCGGAATGTAAGCAATTGCATATGTATGTAGAGAGGGGGTAGGAGATTTCAAACGCAGTGAAGACACGGCGGTTTTTGGCGTGGTTCCGATAGGTGGTGCTATCGTACGTCCACGTTGATGGAGGCTTCAACCCAGGAAGGGTAACGGCTGCGCGAGTCCACGGAGGGCTCCACCCACGAAGGGTCCACGAAGAAGCAACCTTACCTATTCCACCATGGCTTATGTCCACGAAGGACTAGCCTCACTCGGGGTAGATCTTCAAGAAGTAGGCGATCTCCTTGCCCTTACAAACTTCTTGGTTCAACTCCACATCTGGTTGGAGGCTCCCAAGCGACACCTAACCAATCTAGGAGACACCACTCTCCAAAAGGTAATAGACGGTGTGTTGTTGATGAACTCCTTGCTCTTGTGCTTCAAATGATAGTCTTCCCAGCACTCAATCACTCCTCACAGATTTGGCTATGGTGGAAGAAGGATTTGAGTGGAAAGCAACTTGGGAAAGGCTAGAGATCAAGGTTCAAATGGTAGGAGTGGAATATCTTGATCTCAACACATGAGTAGGTGGTTCTCTCTCAGAAAATGAATGGTGGAAGTGTAGGCACGTTCTGATGGCTCTCCTTACTGAGAAGGATGGGGTGGAGGGGTATATATAGCCTCCACACAAAATCCAACCGTTACACACTTTTGACCCAACTTGGTGGCACCGAAACGATAATCTCGGTAGCACCAAACTGTGTAAAAGATATGAACTTTAGGAATCTCGGTGGGACCGATACGACAACTCGGATGGACCGAAGTGCAATGGCTTAGGGCAATCCTCATCTCGGTGGCACCGATTGCATCAACTCGGTAGGACCGAAGTGAAGCAATAAGGCAACAGAGAGTTGGCAAGTCATCTCGGTGAGACCGATTTGCAAACTCGGTGAGACCGAAGTAAATGCAAACGATTACAGAGAGTTGGCAAGGCCATCTCGGTGGGACCGAGATCCATTTTGGTGGATCCGATTTGTTAGGGTTTGGCAGTGGCTAAGTCTTGGATGAACTCGGTGAGGCCGGATTGGAAGTTTCGGTGGGGCCGAGTTGGACTTTGGGTTTTGGACATATTTGGGATAGAGAGAGTGGTTGAGGGTTTAGGAATGCTGTCACTAAGCACTTGAGCAAAAAGACCATTAAGCAACACCTCATCCCCTTTTAATAGTATTGGCTTTCCTATGGACTCAATGTGATCTTGGATCACTAAACCAAAAATGTAGAGTCTTGATCTTTGCCAATTCTTGTCGTTAGCATTTTGAGGGGTCCACATCTCTAGTCCATGCCATGCCAATCATTGAACATCCTGAAATCTTAATCTTGAATGGATATTAGTTCAATGAGATATATGTTGTTATGAATTACCAAAACCACCAAGGGAGCAAATGTGCTTTCAAAGGGCGTCGCCTGGGGGAAGCCAGAAGAGGTGGAGACCCTGATCGACAGGATCTTGTGGTGGTCCACCACGGGGAAGGTTGAGCTAGCCGACGTCATCAATGTCATGCTCAACCGCCGCATACTCCCTCTCCAACTTCGGGCTACCCCGATGTGGGCACAAAAGCCCGAGGACATGGACACCACCACCTCCTTCTTCCGATCCACCTTGGCTGCCATGTGGATGAGGCTCATGAAGCTAGCCAAGGACAAGATCCCCAAGGATGGGGAGGACCGCGGCCTTGAACACGGCTATGAGGCCCTCCCGGTGAGTGGTTCGGCCCTTCAATCATTGTTTTTTTGCTCATTGCACTGAGGAGTAAAGCTTTTACTTGAATCGTCGTTGTTTTGATGTTTTGCAGAAGTGGTTGGCCTGGGTACAAGGGGTACGATGCCCGGCCCCACTGCCAGAGCAGCCTCCAACTCCCCTAGTCTCTACGCTTCTGACCGAGGAGCCACATGTGGTGGCCCCCAAAAGGACGAAGTCCCAGAAGGGGAGGTCAAGTGCTCGGACCTAGGGGACTTCGGTCACTCGGTCCGAAGAGACCCATACCTCCACCGCCCAAGACGGCGACGCCGAGGAGGGTGAGGAGGAGGAGGTTCCTCCTCCGAAGGGGAAGAGGTCGGCGTTAGAAGACGCCGACGTGGGCATGCCGCCAAAGGGCCCAAAGAGGCCGAGGCGAGCCTCATCCGAGGCTGCCAACAAGTCGTCGGAGAGGGCCTAGCTCTCCGACGACTCAGAAGAAGACCTCCTCGCTAGGGGGAGGAAGAAGCCGGCGCCCCGAGGGTAAGCTGTCATCTTTGCATCCTGCCTATTAATATGACAAGTCATTCCTAAGCAAGGGAAACTTACAAAGGCATCTCTTCTTATGTAGCCCACCGAGGGTAATCCCCAGTGGTTCTTCAAGCGGGTTGCCATCCGCCAGCGGGACTCCGGAGCCCGCTAATCCTCCCCCAATGCATGACGGGCTAGGGGAGGCAACATCCACCTTGGCCCCCGATGTCAACACGACGGGGGCCGGTGAGGTGGCCATCATGGCCGAGGTCGACACCTCGGCCCAGCAAGACCCGGGGGAGAAGCGCCCCGCGGTCATCGAAGAAGGGCTGGGCCAGCCATCGGCCCAGCCCACGTCTACCTCAGCCCTGCCGCCGCAGGTGGAGGCTACCCGGATAGATGTATCCGAGGTCCTCCCTCCTTCCCAGCCAACTGTCCAAGGTCGGGCTGGTGCGGGGTGGACTGAAGAGGTGGAGGACGCCCTGAAAGGCTCCTCCATCAAGGAAGAGCATCGTGCCTTGATAGGCGCGGCGCTACAGGGCTACCGGTCCGCAGGGGCCGACCTGCATGAGGTTTTCAAGAACCTCATGGCAGGTTTCGAGGTACGCTTTCTGCCAGTCTAATTTGTTTATTTGAGCATTTATGATTTATGAATTTTGTCCGAGGACATAAAAGTACAGCCTGCTAAACGGCTTAGTAAGTGAGTAGCCCCCGAGCCCGAAGTCGGTTTCAAGAAACCGGCATTAGGGTCGTTTAATTAAGTAGGAGCCCGTCAAGTAGCCCCCAGGGCACTGCTTGAGGCAGTCGTCCTGGAGCCTTTTAGTGTTTTAAATTTCTAATGAGTATCTCTGTTTTTGTGCGAGGTGTCGACCTCGGTTCCGGACTCCGTCTCTGATGAGATCGCGGAGATGAACCAGAAGCTAGAGAGGTCCCAGGAAGAGCTCATCCTGGCGAACCAGAAACTTGAGCAGTCTCAAGGTAAGCAAGTTTAAACTTGTCCTGTACTCTAGACGAAGGAGGTATGACATGTTTCGTTAAAGAAAACAACTAAGGCCGAACTATTTTGACAACAGCAGCGTTAGCTGAGCTGGAGACGCTCAAGGCCGAGCTCGAAAGCGCTCGGAAGGAGGTGCGGCAGCAGGAGGCTGCTGCCGCCGTGGCCGAGAAGGCCCGGGCAGTCGAGAAGGCCGCCGGGGAGAAGCTCCTAGCGTGGGAGCTGGAGGTCGAGGAGACCCTGAAGGGCGTGTTCGAAGCACGCGACAAGCATCAGGAGGAGGGGCATCGAACGAAGGAGGAGCTCGAGAAGCTTCAACATGCCCACTCCGAGCTCAAGACCTCGGCCTGAGCTGACCGCGAGGTGCTCCAGCAAGTGGAGCAAATTGCCTCGGGTAAGATATTTTTGCTGCAGTGTACGTTTGGCGGCAAAGGGTGTGTCGAGCTCACCCAGTTATGGCATTCCGCAGAGGTCTTTCCGGATCTCCCGCAGAGCGCGGCGGATGCGGTGGCATACTTCGGCCAGCTGGCGGGCCACGAGGCGGAGAAGGCCTTCTGGGGGCAGTTTCCAGGGTCGCCGTCCATGCAGCTGCTGAATCATCGAGTCAAGCAGCTGGTGGAGCTGTTTCGCATGACGAGACTAGCGCTCCAGGACCTCTGCATCGTGTTGTGGCCTGCCGAAGCCATTTTGAAGAGCCTCTTCGGCCTTACGGCCCGTCTCCGAGATGCCGTGCCCTGCGTGGATCGCTGGAAAAGGTCCGCGTGCTTCGAAGGGGCACGGAGGGTGTACGCTTGCGTGAAGGCGCACTTCCGCAAGGTTGATGTGGAGACATGTGACGCGGGCCCTCCTGCCGACAAGCCGTGCACCGCCGAGCAGTTCTTCGCCGAGGTGGAGGCGGGAGCTCGGACCACAGAAGCCATGTGTCCCAAAGACACTCTATATTTCTAGATGATACTTCGGAATGCCGGAGTGTACAATGTAAAAACTTTATCTTTGGTTGAATGAAAATGGCTTGAAATTCCATATGTGTTGTTTTATAATTAATTTTTGCTCTGATATGACTGTTAAAAATGAGAGTGGTCAGTTGTCGGCTTCAACCCCAGTGTAGGTCATACAAAGGGTGTTCCTTAAGGCACACGGGACCCTTAGCCGACGTCTCAGTACCCGGAGGCGGTCGGTGCCTCATAGGAACTAGGCAATCGGACTATAGTGGCTTGATATCTTTCACTTAGCCATAGGAGTTTGACTGTGGGGGCTGATGACCAGCCCCCGGTGTGGGAAGTGTTCGGCCAAGTCGGCCGAGGTCTAGGCCATAGTACACTTCGGCTAGAAATGAATGCCCTTCGTTTAACATGGGTGATCTCTATCGACACATCGCTTGACGCGGTCTTCGGATGGCAGACCAGTTTACGCCTACCTAGATAGTCAGTTTTTGGCTTTCTCCACTGAGGCGCGACACCAATTGACCTGGCAGCGCAATCGCAGTGGTTCTCCCGTTACACCCTTAGCCGAATTCATCGGAAACGTAAGGGGTACATGTAGGAGCCGGGCAACCCAACTATTGACCAAAATCTAGGTTCGAAACTGATGCATATAAGGCCAAAATCCAAGACGCCGAATACCTCGGACTTTGTTGTACAATTGCATCTTTTTAGAAAACTTCTTCGTCCCAGAGTGGCTATGCGGATAAAGAAATACGATAGAGACCTTGAAGGGGCATAGTTTCTTTATTTCCTAATATCAATCGTGTACATGCCCAGCTGTGACGAGAGTAATTGAAAGAGTACAATGTAAATGGTAAAGAAGGAAGAGGAAGAAACATGGCGGATAATTGCTAACGGATTTTAAAGAATCCGGGCCGCTACCTGCCGCATGTCTGCGTTTCCGAACTGTTAACCAGATGTTCACCATTGATGGTGAGGAATTTGTGAATGTGGATGCCCTTCCGGCCCTTTATACACTGTAGGTGTTTGATTGGCCGAGTTCCTCTAAAGGAGGTGTTGCCGCAGTTGCTTTGTGGTTAAAACCACATACACGTAGTCATGTTTGGCTATTTCTTTTACAAATACTTGCCTGTGCGGGGGCTCTAAGCCACGTCTTTGCTTGGTTGATCCGTACCGACGTTTGGGTAAGTGCACTGGCTCCTCAACGTCCCAGGGAATCTTTAGTGCGAAATTAGCACTCTGGGGACGTAGTGCCCACTCCAGAGAGGGCACACGAGGAGCCCGCATCCCTATTTCGGGTGCGGGGGTACCTCGCCGAGGTCGATTTGTGCAGCCCGGGCGCGCTTCAAAGAGCGGGCGGCGCGTTTATCGCTGCGGGCTGCCTCCTCGGACGCTTGAACCTCGGCTGCGAAAGCCGCGGTCTGTTCCTCTGTCCGGAGTGAACGTTCTGTGTTACCGTTGACTGTGATAACGCCGTCAGGTCCCAAAATTTTGAGCTTGAGGTAGGCATAATGCGGGACTGCGTTGAAACGCGCGAAGGCTGTGCGCCCTAAGAGCGCATGGTATCCACTCCGGAAGGGTACGATATCGAAGATTAACTCCTCGCTTCTGAAGTTCTCGGGTGAACCGAAGACTACCTCTAAGGTGACCGTTCCGGTACAGCGGGCTTCGACGACCGGAATGACACCTTTAAAGGTGGTTGAGCTCGGCATGATCCAAGATGAGTCGATGCCCATTTTCTGAACTGTGTCCTCGTAGATGAGGTTGAGGCTGCTTCCCCCGTCCATCAGGACGCGCGTTAGATGATAACCATCAACAATAGGGTCTAGGACGAGTGCCGCTGATCCGCCATGCCTGATGCTGGTCGGATGGTCGTGCTTGTCAAACGTGATCGGGTAAGCCGACCATGGGTTATACTTCGGGGCGACGGGCTCCAGCGCGTATACATCCCGAAGCGCACGCTTTCTCTCCCTTTTAGGGATGTGGGTGACATAGATCATATTGACCTCTGTTACCTCATCAGGAAATTTCTTTTGGCCTCCATTATTAGGCCGTCGAGGTTCATCCTCGTCTTCGCTGCGGTGCTGGGTTTTACTCTGACCCTCTGCCGCTATCTTGCCGGTGTCGGGCCCATGGAACCCGGGGTATCCAGGCCCGTCTGCCTTTGGCCCAGGGCGCAACGCCTGGCGTAGGCCCAACGGGCGCCCCAGAGCCAAGACCCCTCACGAGGCTCCAGCCTCCCGAGGACCCCTCCTCAGGGAGCGGGCAAGCAGGACTCAGCAGCAGCTCCACCCGAGGCCCCCTCATGAGGTCGCCTCACGAGGCCCCCTCACGAGGCGGTCTCCCCGAGGCTGCCTCCAGAGGCATCCTCCCGATGGCTTACAAGGCAAGGAAGATCCGGCTCAGTCGCACGGTCTCTGCCCACCACGTGGGTGACGCGCGCGGCGACGAGCGGCAACAGAAGCCGCGCCAGCAGGCGTAGATGAAGATGGTTTCCTCTTTTGTGTTAAGGGAGCAGGGCCAGCTATCTACTCTCCAAAGCAACCCCCAAAGGTTGCCCGATCGGCGAAGGAAGACCAAGGCGACGGGCGCGCAGGGCGGAGGTCATCACCGAGCCCACCGGCGCGTCATGGATCATGCTTTGGCAGGCGAAGACCACCTTTAGTCAGGATAGCCTGAGCGCCTGTCCCCTTTCAAAATCGCCAAGTGTGGCAACCCTTCCCACCTAAGTTTCCAGGGGGAAGAGGACCAAGGCTGATATAAAAGGGCAGTGCTACCATTGTAGGAGGGGCGGCCTCTAGAGGAGAACCCTAGCTCTCATCCTCAACCTTGTACTCTCTCTCTCTCGCACCAGAGCAATACCAATCAAGCAGGAGTAGGGTCTTACACCGCAAGGTGGCCCGAACCTGGGTAAACCGCCGAGTCCTCGCTCCGTCCCTCGCTAGCGCGCTCTCGCCGTTGCCTCGCCATCGCTTAGTCGTGGTAGGAGACGAAGTGGTAGAACGAGCTCACCCCAATGTTTGATCCTTTGGGTCCCCGGAGCCCGACTTCCGACCTTTGGCGCGCCAGGTAGGGGTGCGCTACTGTTCTTCTGTTCCGCCCTCAGCTCCACCAGCCCCATGGCTGACGCACGTCGCGAGCGCGCCGAGCGCAGGGCTGGCCGCGTGGCTCAGACGGAGCCAGTGGCCCGCGGCAATCGCCGCCGTGCCGAAGCCGAGGCTGCTGCCGCCACCGACCCCGCTGCCCGCGAGCAGCAGGACTCCTCCTTGCACCCCTCTGTGCAGGCGAATGACCACACCGCCACGGCCTCCTCCCTCACCCACCGTGGGCTGCCGAACCCGCATGCAGTGCTGCTCATGGCGCGTGAGCTGCTCCGCTACCGTCCGGCTGACGCTGCCTACGACGCCTGGCTCGGTCGCATCGCCGAGCTCGTCAACGTCACCGGGGACGCTCCGTCGCCTACTCACTCGCTCCGCCCACCGCCGTCTCGTGCTGGGGACCTGGCGCATGGCGCTCCCCAGCCGCTTCCTCTGCGCGACGAGCGCGCCGGGCCCCAGCGCAGCGCGCGGGCTCGTGAGCCGTCCCATGGCGCGTCCTCGCCAGACCGAGACGAGGCCAGCTGCCAGATCATCCGCCGCGCGCCCCCCGACACGCGAGTGCTCCTCGAGCGGCAGCGCCAGTGCCAGGACCAGGCCATTCAGGACGTTGCAGCGGCTGGGCGTCAAAACCGCGCCGCCCTCGCTGGCGGCGTCCCCTCGAGCGGCGTGGGCTGCCGTGCCTTCACCCGCGAGCTGCGTCGCGAGGTCTGGCCCGCGAAGTTCAAGCCTGAGCTGCCTCCGCGCTACGACGACACCCCCAACCCCACGGAGTTCCTCCAGCTCTACGCGCTGAGCGTCGAGGCGGCGAACGGCAACGACAAGGTCATGGCGAACTGGTTCCCCATGGCCCTCAAGGACGGCCCGCGCTCCTGGTTCATGAACCTCCCCGAGGCTTCCATCTCGTCGTGGGCCAAGCTCTGCAGCCAGTTCATCGCCAACTTCAAGGGCACGCAGGACCGCTCCCTCACCATCAACGACCTGCGGCGTATTCGGCAGCGCCCAGATGAGACCCTCCGTAAGTACATCCAACGCTTCAGTCAGGTGCGCAACAAGATCCCGCGCGCCTCCGACGCGGCCGTCATCTCCGCGTTCTCCACCGGCGTCACGGACGTCAAGATGCACGAGAAGCTCGCCATCAATGGTGAGCTCGACTCCGTGCTCGAGCTGCTCGACCTCGCCGACCAGTGCGCCAAGGCTGAAGAAGGCCGCCTCTTCGTCCACAACGACCCCGACGCGGCGCTCGACGCCGCCAAGGCCAAGAGCAAGAACGTCGAGCGCAAGGGCCCTGCCGTGCTCGCGGCGGAGCCCGAGCAGAAGCGCGGCCGCGACCACGACGAGCCCAGGAAGGACAACTGGCCACTCTACGCTTTCCACAACGTCCGCTCCCATAGCACCGAAGATTGTCAGGAGCTCAAGCTGCTCCGCGATGAGCGCCAGAGCCGCCGGGACAACCGCAATGGCCGCGACACCGGCCGCGGAGGTGGCCGCAGCGGGAACCACTGGGACAGCCGCAACAATAATGGCAACTACCGCCAGGGCTGGCGCGATCAGCCTCGTGAGGCCGTCTGGCGCGACCAGCCTCGTGAGGTGAATCCTTAGGCCAATGCCGCTCTCCCGCCGCTGCCACCGCCACCCCGGAGGAACGACGTCAACCAGCCTGATGAGGGCGCTGGGGGCTAGCAGGAGCCTCGCGCGGTCGCCTCCATCCTTGGCGGGTCCCAAGCCCCCGCGTCCATCCGCCACTTCAAGCAGCTCTCTCGCAAGGTGTATGCCGCCCTCCTGAGGCCAGAGGCTTCACGGCCCCTCAAGTGGTCGCAGTACGCCATCACCTTCGACTCCAAGGACCATCCCAAGTCCGCGGCCTCCGCAGGCGCGCTCCCCATGCTGTGCACTCCCACCATCAGCAACGTCGCGGTCACCAAGACCCTCATCGACGGGGGCGCCGGCCTCAACGCACTCTCCATCGAGACCTTCGAGACGCTCCAGGTGCCCTACGACCAGCTGATGCCGACTAGGCCCTTTTCCGGAGTGACTGATGGCTCCACCATTCCACTGGGGCAAGTGCGCCTCCCCGTCACCTTCGGCACCCGCAAGAACTACCACACCGAGCTCATCGACTTCGACGTGGCCCACATCGGCCTGCCTTATAACGCCATCTTGGGCTACCCAGCTCTCACCAAGTTCATGGCGGCCACCCATCACGCCTACAACGTCCTCAAGATGCCCGGCTACAGCGGCATCATCACCGTCGCCTGCGACGAGAAGGACGCGGCCAGCACCCTCGAGCGTGCCATCAGGCTGCCGCTGTTGCGCACCCGGCCGACAAGGACGCGGCCGAGCCTTCCGAGGCCACGCCCGCGAAGAAGAAGCAGCTGTTCTCTCAGGACCGCGCCGAGACGAAGGTGTCAGTGGACGGCAGTGGCTCCGGCCCTGCCTTCACCATCGGCACAGGCCTCCCTCCTGCATAGGAAAGCTCGCAAGTCACCTTCCTTCGGGCAACCTCGGATGTTTTCGCCTGGAAAGCATCCGACTTGTCCGGTGTGCCGAGGGAGGTGATCGAGCACCACTTAGCGGTGTGCCCCAATGCACGCCCGGTCAAGCAGAAAGCACGGCGCCAGCCGCTAGAGAAGCAAGAGTTCATCGTCAAGGAAGTTCAAAAGCTATAAGAAGTCGGAGTCGTTCGTGAGGTGCGCCATCCCGAATGGCTCGCCAGCCCAGTCGTCATCCCCAAGAAGGGCGACAAGGAGCGCATGTGCGTTGACTTCACCAGCCTCAACCAGCTCTGCCCTCGTGACCCCTTCCAGCTACCGCGAGTTGGCCAGGGCGTTGGCCCCGTCTTCGGCAGCACGCGCATGCCCTTCGGGCTGAGGAACGCCGGCGCCTCTTTCCAGAGGCTGGCGCCCTTCGCACCAGGGCCTCGTGAGCCTCCTGCTCATCGCGAGCTCCCAGCGCCTCGCGAGCCCCCTGGCCCCAGAAGAGCGGACTCCCTTGGCGTGCCTCGCCAAGCGGTCTGATGTCACCCCAGCGCGGTTCTGCCAGGTGCGTCCGACGCGTCGCCTCTCGCGGCCCACACCTTCTCGCCGTGCCTCCCGCACCCTCGCTCTCGGAACCCTTCCGCCAAGGTGATTTTGTTTAAATGTGGCTGAGGGTGCCCCACGGGCTGCACCAACCTCAAGTTGATCCGTGCCGGGCACGGCACCCTAGCCCCTATCCTTTTGGTTGTGTAATGAATTTTGCTGATTTCACCCAGATGAGTCATGTTACCTGCTTAATTGCCTGTTAAGTTCGATGCCGACCGGAGAGCGCCACGCGCTCGCGACCCCTCCCCTGGCCGGTTCCATGAGCGGGGGCTAGGCACGGTGCTTGCGCTCGGGTCCGTCCCTGCAGTGCCGCCAAATCCAAGCGACTGAGCTCTGGCTCGCGGGCCTGCTCCCGTGCACATCACCTCACCAAGGTCCTTGGTGCCTTATCTCCTCACGCAACGGCCACGGGCGAGTTAGCGAGCGCGTGCCGCTCTCCCCATTGTGAAATCTGTCGACATGCAGTTCCTCAGGAGGCGAGCTGCACAGGGACCTCGCGGGTGGCCTCTCGTGAGCCGGTCTCGCGAGGCGAAGATTCGTCGAGCGATGAGCCTCGGGAGCAAGCCTCGTGAGCGCGCCTCGCGATATGCGTGGAGCCCCTCATGAGCCGTGGCTCGCCCGGCACCGCTCTCCGCCAAAAGCTAAGTGTGACTGCCTCGCGAGGCGCCCTTACCATCACTCAAGCTCTCTCCCCTCGTGATCCCGTTGAGTGCAGCGTTTTTTCTTCTGCGTAAGCCGCTTGCACGCAAAAGGGGGGCTCCCTGAGCATCGCGCCTCAGGAGCCCTCACTAGCTCCCGGTGCCCCTCACCTCCTGGCCTTGTCCCGACATCGCGACCGGACATACCAGCGGCGGCTGAGGCCCGCCCGTGGGCTGGGTCCTAACGGCGTAGAGCGCTGAGGCGAGCAAAGAAAAAAAACCAGCCTCACGAGAGGGCTTCGGGAGGGAATGCATGCGCCTCGAACCACAAAAGCATTAAGTTAAACACAGAAGATACTGTTCTTATGCCCCCGCGGGGCTACATTGGTTCAATGCAGGAAAATAAAAAGAAAGAAAAGGCCTAGGTGAGGCACCGTCTCCCCCAAGACTCCAGCACGGGCGCCGCGTGCGCTCCCAAAAGGCGCTGCAGGCATGTGCGGCTCCGCCACCATGCGCACGGTGCCCGCCGCCAGGGGCCCGGAGTCATCGCCGCGCGCGCCTAGTTGGAGTCCTCGTCCTCGCTCTTAACGTGGGGGGAGTCATTGTCGCTTCCGCCCCCGCCGGAGGGGGCAGCACCGCTGGAGGAGTCGTCCTCGCTGGAGGAGCCGCTGTAGCTGCCATCCTCGCTCTCCGCGCAGCACTCCAGGCTGCTACCGGAGAGCCCGAAGATCTTCACGAAGAGCGTGGCGGCCCCGTCGTACTTAAACTTGAGGACGTGCCCCCGCTTCAGGCCGCGGGCGAGGGCGTACGACTTCCATCCCTGCCTCAGGAACATGAAGCCCGAGGGGGTGAGCTCCGTCGCCACCCAGGAGGGGCCGTTGCAGCAGCCGTCGGCCTGCACCCACAGGCCCAAGGGCGCGTGGTCCGCCATCGCCGCCGCGAAGGAGTCCGGGAGCCGGAGCCAGGTGAAGGGGTTGCGGTGCATGTTCACAATGAACTCATGTGCCGCCTCCGCTGAGTGGCTCCCCGCCTGGGGCGGGAGCGCGGCCGCTCCGCCGCGGCCGCCTCGGCCTCGCGTGCCTCGCCCGCCGCGCCCGCGGGCGGCGCCCCTTCCGCGACTGCTGGGCCCGGCGCTGGCAGCCATCGGGGAATGCCCGCGCCCCCGGGATGGAACCTGGGATGCAGCGGCGGAAGCACGGCCATGCCCTCTCCCCCTCGCCCTTTCCGTGGCAGCTCTAGCAAGGAGATAGAGGAAGCTGGAGGAAGTAGAAGATGCGTGGGGGACTCCGGCTCTCCCCTCTCCCTCTTTATACACGGCGCGGAACTCCCCCCGTCGCTCCGCCTTCTCTGGCGCAGAGAGGTGGAACGTGTGAAGGAAGGCAATGATGGCCTCGCGCCGCCCGCGCCAGGATTTATGTCAGCGCGGCAGTTACTGAGGCGTCGTGGAGAAGTGGAGGCATCCCCAGTCACATCGTGCGCCACGCGTCGCGCCTGGCCGCAGGCGGTTAGGGCCCGCGCCGTTTCGCCCCTCAGTAGGCGGGAACGCGCGCGCCGCGGGCCCGGGGGCTACTGTCGGGCCCATGGAACCCGGGGTATCCAGGCCCGTCTGCCTTTGGCCCAGGGCGCAACGCCTGGCGTAGGCCCAACGGGCGCCCAGAGCCAAGACCCCTCACGAGGCTCCGGCCTCCCGAGGACCCCTCCTCAGGGAGCGGGCAAGTAGGACTGAGCAGCAGCTCCACCCGAGGCCCCCTCACGAGGCCGCCTCACGAGGCCCCCTCACGAGGCCCCCCACGAGGCGGTCTCCCTGAGGCTGCCTCCCGAGGCATCCTCCCGATGGCTTACAAGGCAAGGAAGATCCGGCTCGGTCGCGCGGTCTCTACCCACCACGTGGGTAACGCGCGCGGCGACGAGCGGCAACAGAAGCCGCGCCAGCAGGCGCGGATGAAGATGGTTTACTCTTTTGTGTTAAGGGAGCAGGGCCAGCTATCTACTCTCCAAAGCAACCCCCAAAGGTTGCCCGATCGGCGAAGGAAGACCAAGGCGACGGGCGCGCAGGGCGGAGGTCATCACCGAGCCCACCGGCGCGTCATGGATCATGCTTTGGCAGGCGAAGACCACCTTTAGTCAGGATAGCCTGAGCGCCTGTCCCCTTTCAAAATCGCCAAGTGTGGCAACCCTTCCCGCCTAAGTTTCCAGGGGGAAGAGGACCAAGGCTGATATAAAAGGGCAGTGCTGCCATTGTAGGAGGGGCGGCCTCTAGAGGAGAACCCTAGCTCTCATCCTCAACCTTGTACTCTCTCTCTCGCACCAGAGCAATACCAATCAAGCAGGAGTAGGGTCTTACACCGCAAGGTGGCCCGAACCTGGGTAAACCGCTGAGTCCTCGCTCCGTCCCTCGCTAGCGCGCTCTCGCCGTTGCCTCGCCGTCACTTAGTCGTGGTAGGAGACGAAGTGGTAGAACGAGCTCACCCCAGTGTTCGAACCTTTGGGTCCCCGGAGCCCGACTTCCGACAGCCGGCTTGTTTAAAGACCCAGCAATTCCTATTAGTGTGGGTTGCTGGTTTTTCCTGAGTACCGTGAATCCCACATGGGCGGTCCAGGAGCCTATCAAGCTGGCTAGGTCCGTCTTTGTTCCCTTTAAAGGGTTTTCTTTTCTGCCCGGATTTAGGTCCGGTGAACCCTGCGTTGACCGCAGCGTCTTCAGTATCACTTCCGCCATTTTTATACCTGCGCTTATTTTTGTTGCGCTTGGGTTTTCCATTGACGTCGCGAGTTTCTGAGGTGCCTGCCTCGCCGTTATGAGTAATGCGGGCAAGCCAGCTGTCCTCTCCCGCACAAAAGCGAGTCATTAGTGAGGTCAGGGCCGCCATGGTCCTCGGCTTATCTTGGCCGAGTTGGCGAGCTAACCATTCATCTCGGATATTGTTTTTAAAGGCAGCGATGGCCTCTGCTTCGGAGCAGTCTATGATCTGGTTCTTCTTGGTGAGGATCCTGTTCCAGAGTTTCTGGGCTGATTCGCCTGGCTGCTGGGTGACACGGCTGAGATCATCAGCGTCCGGAGGTCGGACATATGTGCCCTGGAAGTTTGCTCGAAAAGCGTCTTCTATGGCCTCCCAGCTGCCGATAGAGTGAGGAGGGAGGCTGTTAAGCCAATGCCTCACCGGCCCCTTTAGCTTGAGCGGCAGACATTTAATGGCGTGGAGATCATCTCCATTGGCCATGTGTATATGCAGGAGGAAATCTTCAATCCAAACTGCTTGGTCCATGGTGCCATCGTATGACTCTATATTGATGGGCTTAAATCCTTCCGGGAATTGATGTTCCATCACCCTGTCTGTGAAGCAGATTGGTTGAGCCGGTCCTCGGGACCGAGGAGCGTCTCGTCGGAGGTCGGGAGAAAACCGTGAGTAGGCTTGATCTCGGGCACGGCCATTCCTATCCATCCAGGCATCGTAGCCGTCGAGCCCTGCGGGCGCGCGTCCCCTTGATCCAAAGATGGACCGAGGGGGGCCCTCTTTTCCTCAATGCGATGTCTAGCATCGCAAGGATCTAAGTCATCCACGGGGTCCTTGCCATAACGACGTGGAGGTGGCCGTTCACTGGGGTCTTCTCGTCTTGGCCTGTCCCGGCCTCTAGGGGGCCGGTCGAGGTCGTCAGCGAGCTCCTCGTCGAACTCCAGCAAGAGACGCCTACATGGGTATGATTTCGGCGCACTATGGCGCCGGTTCTCCATGTCTTGCTCGGCGGAGAGCACTTCGATCCACTTTTCATTTAGCGCATCGGTATTGGCCTGCAGCTGTTGCTGCTTGCGCTTTAAGCTCCGGGTCGTCGCAACGAGGCATCGCCGGAAGCGCTCTTGTTCAAAAGGGTCTCCGGGGACTATGTAGTCCCTGGTACCAAGGCTTTCGTCCTCCTCGGATTCCGGCATGTAGTTGTCGTCGGCCCCTTCGAAGAGGTCATCGGGATCTGAGTCCCCAAGAGGTCGGTCCGGAGTGTCGTTCCATACTGGGGAGGTTTGAACGTCCTCCTCATGGTTACTGGCATCGCCGTCCTCCGTGTCACCGTTATTGGCTATCGCGTCATTGCCACTGGGTTCCCCATTATTGCCCCTTCGGCGCCTTCGCCGATGTCTTGGAGGGGATTTGGGGGTGTCCACCATGTAAACATCGTAGGTGGACGTGGCGGTCCACCTACCCGCGTTTACCTGGGGCAAGGTGTTCTCAATGGGGCCATCAGCATCTTCTTCCATGTCTGAGGCTTCACCGTAGTCCAACACGTCGGTTAAATCATCGATCATGGCGACTAGGTGGGTGGTGGGTGGGATGTAAATTTCCCGTTCGTCGGCTTTAAGTCCGATCTGATTATAAACCGAAGTCTTGCCGTCCGAGATGGACTTGCTCCAGATGCGGTCAAGCATCTCATCGAGGTGAGATAACTCTTCGGGATTCATGGATGCACCATAGGCAGGGCTGACTCGAAGTACACCCGGCGTGTAACCGGATGCGTTTTCGGAGCGAAGGGAATCGGGACATAATTCCGGGTTCTGCGCCGAAGTCAGTTCTGGCACCAGCGTAATTTCGGGAGTGGGAGCCGGATCTATCTCTGGACTGGCGATCGGGGAGAGACCGGTCGGAGTGGCGGCGTCAGGGGTCTCAAGAGGCACCGTGACGAAGTTCGATTCCGGAGTCGAGCCTCCAGAACCGGCCGAGCTCTCGATCCGGCCGGGAGTCCATCCCGATAGGACGAGCTCGCCACGGGAGTCCGCAGTGTACTCAAAGCCGCCGAAAGTCAAGATCCGACCTAGGGCGTAGTTCTCGAGAGAGGTCAAGTGACCCGTCGAGTCGACGCAAAATACCATGCTGCCAAAGACGAAAAGCTGGCCAGGGGCATACACGTCCCCATGGCCGTTGGCGCAGTTGATCTGCAGGTGAGCCATCGATCCTTCTAGTGATCACGCAGCGGAACTCTCAATCAAAGCACCAGTGTCGGTGTAAAAACCGACAGACCTCGGGGTAGGGGGTCCCGAGCTGTGGATCTCGGATCGATGGTAACAGAGACGAAGGAGACGATGTTTACCCAGGTTCGGGCCCTCTCGATGGAGGTAAAACCCAACGTCCTGCTTCTGTTTATATTGATGGAGATGTATCAAGTACAAAGTTGATCTACCTCGAGATCGTAATATGTGTCTAACTTCTAGGGCTAGGTGAGCGATGTTGCGTTGATGTCCCCCTTACGGGCTAAACCCTATGGCTTATATACACGCCAGGGAGGGTATCTAGGGTTACAAAGTCGGTATACTAGGAGAGAAGCGGCAGGAGAGATCTTGGAGTATACGTCAAGTCTTCGGTAGAGACAGTCTCAATCACGATTCCTGCGTGCAGCCTCCGGAGTCCATCTTGATCACGTACAAGGGCCCATCGGCCCAACCAAGGAGACGGGCCGGCTAGGTCAGCACCCCCTATTCCAGGACACCGTCACCCGGTCTACTTTATCATATATTAAAAACCTAAAAATACCTTGCTACAATTTATTTACTTTTATTTTAATTAGTATTTTCGTTTATCTATTTACCTCGATAAGATTTAATCCTTGCAAATAACCACTAAGAGGATTGACAACCCTCTTATTTGCGTTGGGTGCAAGTGTTTGCTCTTTTGTGTACAGGTGCGCTTAACGGAATTTTGCTTGGTTCTCCTACTGGATTGATAACCTTGGTTCTTAACTGAGGGAAATACTTATCTCTACTGTACTGCATCATCCTCTCCTCTTCGGGAAATACCAACGCAGACTACAAGTAGCAGGAAGAATTTTTGGCGCTGTTGCCGGGGAGACACCATCAAAATTACCAAGTACCTTCGCACAAACTATCATCCACTTGCATTTACTTTATTTTCCTTTTATTTACCTTTGCCTCTCGTTTTCATCTCCCCCACTTCTAATTTTTTTTTTTTACAAAAACACAAAAATATTTTTATTTGCTTGTTTTCTAGTTCACCTATTCTGTCACTATGTCGCTGGAGGAATTTCACGATAGTTTCTATACCAGAAGATTGTCTGAAATTGAAAATGTCACTAAGAGTTTTATGACTTCGCAATTTGAGAAAAATAAATTCTTTTCCGAAGAGCTTAAGGAACATTCTAGCTTGTTGGATGCTATTAATAAACAACTTGAAGATGTTAATCTAGAAGTATCCAACCTTCAGGCTCAACTTGCTAATACTGAAAATTTACTAGGAAAAATTTCGGATAAACAAACAACTCTAGTGAATAGGATGGCCGCCAAACCAGAGTCACTATCTAGTAATGATGAAGATATTAAAATGATTGGTGTCACTCCTATTGAATCATTATTTAGTAACATAAAACTTGATGAAAAAGGGACTAAAGATGGGTCAACTTTAGATAGAAGGAGTCCCACTTGCTTGGAGGGTGATAATCTTAATGATAAAAATGAAAGAAGTGGGTTTGGAGAGGTCAAAACTTTAAATAGTAATGCACCCACTACTTTGGATTACAAGGACTTTAATTATGATAGTTGTTCTTTAATTGAGTGTATTTCCTTGTTGCAATCCATGATTAATTCACCAAATGCATATGAAAAAAATAAAGCTTTCACTAAACATATCGTAGAAGCCATGATGAAAGCACATGAAGAAAAGCTTGAGTTAGAAGTATCAATTCCTAGAAAATTACAAGATGAATGGGAACCTACTATTAAAGTCAAAATTAAAGATTATGAATGTAATGCTCTTTGTGATCTTGGTGCTAGCGTTTCCACTATACCAAAGTCTTTGTGTGATGTGCTAGGTCTCACCTACATGGATCCTTGTTCCCTTAATTTGCATCTTGCAGATTCCACTATTAAAAAGCCATTGGGTAGAATAAATGATGTGCTTATTCTTGCAAATAGAAATTATGTGCCCGTGGACTTCATTGTTCTTGATATTGAATGCAATTCTTCTTGCCCCATAATACTTGGTAGGCCTTTTCTACGAACGATTGGTGCTATTATTGATATGAAAGAAGGTAATATAAGATTTCAATTTCCATTAAAGAAAGGGATGGAACACTTCCCTAGAAATATAATTAAAGCACCTTATGAATCTATTATGAGGGCCACCTATGGAATTAACTTGAAGGATGACAACACTTGAAACTATGCATTATGCCTAGCTAGGGGCATAAAACAATAACGCTTGTTGGTAGGCAACCCAATGAATAAAATAAATTTCAGCTTTTACCTTCTATTCTTGAGTGTTTACACAATTATAGCTTCTGTTATGATTGTATTTTTATATTTTAATTAGTGTTTGTGCCAAGTAATGCCTTTGGGATGATTTGGAAGATAGTATGATAGATGTTGTTGGAAAACATAAACTTTTGTGTCCAGTCCTGGAATTTTGTTTTTTCTCTAGAAATTCAGAACCTTCTGAATTTTTTAGACAGTATTGATATATGAATTTCCCGCGTTGTACTAATTTGTCAGAATTTTTGGAGTTACATAAGTATGATGTTAATTCAGGTCTTTACAGACAGATTCTATTTTTGTTGCATAGTTTGCTTATTTTGATGAATCTATGGATCGTATCGGGGGGTATGAGTCCTGGAGAAGTTGGAGTACAGTAGAATTATGCCAATATTAAATATGAATCAATATACAACAGTACCTAAAGTTTAAGATTTGTTTGTTATACTAACGGATCTCACGAGGTTTCTGTTGAGTTTTGTGTGCTGAAGTTTTCAAGTTTTGGTTGAGACTACGATGGATAAAGGAATAAGGAGCGGCA
Source organism: Elymus sibiricus (assembly GCA_039707655.1). Classification (NCBI taxonomy): domain Eukaryota; kingdom Viridiplantae; phylum Streptophyta; class Magnoliopsida; order Poales; family Poaceae; genus Elymus; species Elymus sibiricus. The sequence goes on along the minus strand of CM077664.1, from coordinate 229,903,044 downwards.
AGAGCCTAAGCTTGGGGATGCCCAAGGCACCCCAAGGTAATATTCAAGGAAGACTCAAGCGTCTAAGCTTGGGGATGCCCCAGAAGGCATCCCCTCTTTCGTCTACAATCTATCGGTAACTCACTTAGAGGTATATTTTTATTCATCACATGATATGTGTTTTACTTGGAGCGTCTTGTGATATAGTTTGTTTGCTTTTTAGTTTGTCACAATCATCTTTGCTGAACACACCTTTTTGAGAGGGACACACATTATTCGTGATTTCTTAGAATACTCTATGTGCTTCACTTATATCTTTTGAGCTAGGCAGTTGCTCTAGTGTTTCACTTATATCTTTTAGAGCACAGCGGTGGTTATATTTTAAAGAAATAGTTGCACTCTCATGCTTCACTTATATATTTTTGAGAGTCTAATGAATAGCAATGGTAATATGCACGGGTTATGAATTTTGTCTTGATATGATAGGTATTCAAGAGGGATATAATAAAAACTTTCATGTAGATCACTGAATATGATAAGTTTGATTCCTTGCAATAGTTTTGTGATATTAAGATGGTAATATGTGGGAGGTATTAGTAGATGATTGTGGTTTAGTAAGAATATTGGTGTTAAGGTTTGTGATTCCCGAAGCATGCACGTATGATCTGTCGTTATGCTAAGAAGTTGGAGCATAATTTATTGTTGATTGTCTACCTTAAGAGTGGCGGTCGGGAACGAGCGATGGACCTTGTCCTACCAATCTATCCCTCTAGGGGCATGCATAGTAGTACTTTGCTTCGAGGGCTAATAAACTTTTGTAGTAAGTATGTGAGTTCTTTATGACTAATGTGAGTCCATGGATTATACGCACTCTCACCCTTCCGCAATTTGCTAACCTCTTCGGTACCGTGCATTGCCCTTTTGACTTCCCCTTATTGATCTCTACCATCACATTCTATTCCACCCATAGTGCTATATCCATGGCTTGCGCTCATGTATTGCGTGGGGGTTAAAAAAGCTGAAGCGCGTTAAAAAGTATGAACCAATTGCTTGGTTAAAACTGGGGTTGTTCATGATAAATTCTTTATGTTAAGAAGATGGAGCATGACAGGATTATATGATTTTGTAGAGATGAATCACTCGGATCTTAATATTCATACCGTAAGAGAGATTACATGATGAAACATGTTAGGTAGCATTCCACATCAAAATTTTTGTTTTTATCATTTACCTACTCGAGGACGAGCAGGAATTAAGCTTGGGGATGCTTGATATGTCTTCAACGTATCTATAATTTTTGATTGTTCCATGCTATTATAGTATCAATCTTGGATGTTTTATATGCAATTATATGCTATTATATATCATTTTTTGGGACTAACCTATTAACGTAGTGCCCAGTGCCAGTTGTAGTTTTTTGCCCGTTTTTGCCTTTTCAGAAAATCATTACCAAAAAGAGTCCAAACAAAGAAAAAACTTTGGATTAATTTTTTCTGGACTAGAAGAGACCCTGGAAGCTTCGGGAGAAGACCAGAGGAGCCACGAGGAAGCGACAAGTCAAGGGGGCGCGCCCCAGGGGGGTAGGCGCGCCCCCCAGGCTTGTGGGCCCCTTGTGGCACCTCCTGGCCTAATTCCAGCGCTATAAATTCCCAAATATTTCCAATATACCAGAGAGACAAAAGAGAAAACCTTTCCGCTGCCGCAAGCCTCTGTTCTTCCGCGATCCCATCTGGAGGCCTTTTCCGGTACTCTGCCGGAGGGGGAATCGATCATGGAGGGCTTCTTCATCAACCTTGCTGCCCTTCCAATGATGTGTGAGTAGTTTACCGCAGACCTACGGGTCCATAGCTAGTAGCTAGATGGCTTCTTCTCTCTCTTTGATCTTCAATACCATGTTCTCCTCGATATTCTTGGAGTTCTATCCGATATAATCTTCTTTTGCGGTGTGTTTGTTGGGATCCGATGAATTGTGAGTTTATGATCAGATATTCATGAGAAATATTTGAGTCTTCTCTGAACTCTTTTATGCATGATTATTATAGCTTTGTATTTCTCTCCGATCTATCGATTTGGTTTGGCCTACTAGATTGATTTATCTTGCAATGGGAGAGGTGCTTTGTGATGGGTTCAATCTTGCGGTGCTCAATCCCAGTGACAGAAGGGGACATGACGCGTATTTGTATTGTTGCCATTAAGGATAAAAAGATGGGGTTTAATCATATTGCTTGAGTTTACTTTGTCTACCTGATGTCATCTTGCTTAAGGCGTTACTCTGTTTCATACTTAATACCCTAGATGCATGCTGGATAGCGGTCGATGGGTGGAGTAATAGTAGTAGTTGTAGGCAGGAGTCGGTCTACTTGTCTCAGACGTGATGCCTATATACATGATCATTTCCATGAATCCGTCATAATTATTTGCTTTTCTATCAATTGCCCAACAGTAATTTGTTTACCCACCGTATGCTATGTGTTCGAGAGAGAAGCCTCTAGTGAAAACTATGGCCCCAGGTCTACTTTATCATATATTAAAAACCTAAAAATACCTTGCTGCAATTTATTTAATTTTATTTCAATTATTATTTTAGTTTATCTATTTACCTCGATAAGATTTAATCCTTGCAAATAACCGCTAAGAGGATTGACAACCCTCTTATTTGCGTTGGGTGCAAGTGTTTGCTCTTTTGTGTACATGTGCTCTTAACGGTATTTTGCTTGGTTCTCCTATTGGATTGATAACCTTGGTTCTTAACTCAGGGAAATACTTATCTCTACTGTACTGCATCATCCTCTCCTCTTTGGGGAATTACCAACGCAGACTACAAGTAGCAGGCTGCACCCGTACCAGCACTGGTCTATCAGTGGGAGCCTCAGCAGCCTCAGTACCCCACTGGACCGGATGGATTCTTTCAGTGGCCATAGACCAAGTTAGGCCAAAAGCCTAAGCTTGGGGGAGTACGTATTCTCGCCGACATTTCATTTTTGCATCACACATTCATTTCAGTTGTCGGTGTTCATCGTTTCCATTGTATATCCATGTTTCGTTTTATTTTGCTTTTGTTTTGTGTGTTTGAGAAACTTTGAAAAATCCAAAAATATTTCTCGCTTCTTTTCTGTTTTTCTTTCTTGTTTAGTTAGTTCGTAGTAGTAGTAGTAAAAGAAAACCCAAAAATATTTCTCATTTCTTATTTTGTTGTTTGTTGGGAGTTCTCCCATGTACATAGTTTTTCTCGTTTTTTGTTTTTCTTCGTTTGTTTTCTTCTTTCAGAAAAAACAAAAACTCCAAAAATATTTCAGTGTGTTTCTTTGAAATTCTTTTCTTTTCTTTGAGTCATCATATGGAGAAGACTATGCTAGAATTGTTGAGTGGCTCTCATATGCATTACCTTTGGTCTAACGAAAGAGCCAATATCACCTTGTCTTCTCCTTTGAATAAAGTGTTTGCAGATTTCAGCTTAGTCCATGACACCCTTGCACCATTATTATTTTCACATCATTCGGTCATGCAGGTGAAAGGCAATAATGACGATGATTTGATGAAGTGACTGTGGCAATGTAAGGCTGGTATGAACTCTTCTTGTTTTTTGTTTTTGTAAATATGTTTAGCTCATTATCTATGATTCAACATATTATGAGTAAACATGTTTGTGATGAAAATTAGAGATCAGAGTTTCTCATGCCATGCTTAAGTAGCTAGGAGTGGATAATGATTTATCTTGTGTGTCAACATGCATTAAAATGATTATGATGTAGTATGTTAGGATGGTATCCTGCTCTGAAAATTTCAAGCGGCTTGACTTGGCACATGTTCACACATGTAGTTGATTCAAAACCAATGCAGGCTCCAAGATATTTATATTCAGGGTGTTTATATCCTACTCATGCACATGTTCAATGTTAATAATTCGCAATGCATGACTATGACCATTGTCGCTCTCTAGTTGGTCGCTTCTCAATCTATTTGCTAGCCTTCGCCTGTACTAAGCGGGAATATTGCTTGTGCATCCAAATTCATGAAAACCTAAAGTTATGCCAAAAGAGTCCACCATATCTACCTATATTCGGTATTACCCTGCCGTTCCAAGTAAATTTGCATGTGCCATCTCTAATCATTCAAATAAACATCTGTTTTGTGTGCCCGTACCGCTCATGGAGCGACGGAGCGGTCAATATCTTCCATGCTAAGCGGGTTACTCTCACGACGAGAGTTTATTCACTTGTCTTGCATGAGAGAGGCTAGTGCTAGGGATGCCTAGACCCGTTAAAATGAAAACAAAGAAAAATATAATAAAACAAACTCCCCCCGGAAAGTTGATTGTTTGGAGGGCACCCAAGGATTCGGCTAGCCATGGATTGTGTTTGTATGGTTGTGCGGGAGTAAACCTTTACCTTTCTGCATGGGAACCACCGATAATGTGTTTAGCATGGAAGATGTTGAAATCCTTTGTCGTGACGTTGACAGGAAAAGCACACCTCTCAAAATAAATTCATCTCTGTTTTAAGCTTTGAGCTTTGGCACCGCTGCAAATCCCTGCTTCCCTCTGCGAAGGGCCTTTCCATTTACTTTCATGTTATTTACTTTTATTGTTGAGTCATCACCTTCTCATTCAAGCACCAACCTAGAGAGCGCTATTGTCATTCTTAGTATAACATGCATTGAATCTAGTTAATGTTCAATGTGATCATGACTAGATCTCCTCTACCCTGAATTACAATGTTTAGTCGCTGCTTGAATTTTAGAGGTGCTCTGCATTTATGTTTTGCGGTCTCAGAAAGGGCTTGCGAGATACTCCCTCCATTCCTTTATCTAAGGTGTATTATTTTCGGCACGTTGACCAAGGCACATAATTATAGAGAGGTTAGGACGAAATTACCCTTGGCATATTCGTTGGTTAGTGGCAAGTAAATCAGTTAGTCCGGAAAAGTAAGAGATGCATGCAATCAAGAGAAAGATAGTTTCCTTCTTTTTCTACAACAAGAGATACATGCAATCGGGATAGAGATACTTTCCTTTTTCCTGGAGGCTAAAAATGGGATTACGAGGAAATAGAAGAAATGCACCTTACATTCTGGAATTTTATCAAAAAACAAATACACCTTATATAAAGGAATGGAGGGAGTACCATGTTATCATATTATATCATGATTGTTTTGACAAATTGTTGGCATTCAAAATATGTTATTTTCGCTCCCTAGTTGATTATGCCATTGCCATGAGTAAATATGAAATCTAAGTGTTATCATTCACATGGTTATCTTATGATCTTTGCTGAAAACTTGGTTGCTAGCTAAGCTTATATACATCAACAAAACAAAAGAGTTTGTAAAAGTCTTTCTTTATCACCTTTAGTTTATCAACTGAATTGCTTGAGGACAAGCAATGAGCTAAGCTTGGGGGAGTTGATACGTCTCCAACGTATCAACTTTTTCAAACACTTTTGCTCTTGTTTTGAACTCTAATTTGAATGATTTAAATGAAACTAACCCGGACTGACGCTGTTTTCAGAAGAACTACCATGGTGTTGTTTTGTGCAGAAATAAAAGTTCTCAGATTGGGCTGAAAATTTACGGAGAATTTTTCTGAAATATATAAAAATTATTGGCGAAAGTATCTACTGGAGGGGGGCCACCACAGAGCCACAAGCTCAGGTGGCGCCCCCTAGGGCGCGCCACCTGAGCTTGTAGACCCCTGGAGCCTTCGTTTGCCCTACCTCAATGTCCATAAGTACCGTATGGCGGAGAGAAAAATCAGAGAGAAAGAATCATCGTGTTTTATGATACAGAGCCGCCGCCACCTCCTGTTCTTCATCGGGAGGGCTAATCTGGAGTCCGTTTGGCGCTCCGAAGAGGGGGATTCATCGCTGTTGTCATCACCAACCCTTCTCCATTGACAATTCCATGATGCTCACCGCTGGGAGTGAGTAGTCCACTTGTAGGCTTACTGGACGGTGATGGATTTGGATGAGATTTATCATCTAATCGAGTCAATTTGTTAGGTCTTGATGCCTAGTATTCACTATGTTCTGAGATTGATGTTGCTGTGACTTTGCTATGCTAAATGCTTGTCACTAGGGCCCGAGTGCCATGATTTCAGATCTGAACCCTTTATGTTATCATAAATATATTTGAGTTCTTGATCCTATCTGCTAGTTATATGCACTTGTTGTTGTTCTGAACCGTAGACCCCAAGGTGACAATAATTGGGATACTCTTCGTGGATGACTGTAATTCGAGGAGTTCATGTATTCACAATATGTTAATGCTTTGTTCTAGTTCTCTATTAAAATGAGGCCTTAATATCCCTTAGATTTCCTTATGGACCCCGCTGCCATGGGAGGGTAGGACAAAAGATGTCATGCAAGTTCTTATTATAAGCACATATGACTATATACGGAATACATGCCTACATTGAATTGATGAATAGGAGCTACTGTGCATCACTCTAGGTTGTGACTGTTACATGATGAATGCTATCCATACAAATACCCATCACTAATCCAATGCCCACACTTTTCTCATATTGATCTTTGCTAAGTTACTACTGTTGCTGCTGCTGTTACGATCACTACAAAACTGCCACTGTTACTGTTACCGTTGCTGTTGCTACTGTTACCGCTACTATCAAACTGTCATACTACTGTGCTACTAAACACTTTGCTATAGAGATATTATTTTCTAGGTGTGGTTGAATTGACAACTCAACGGCTGAGGCTCATAAGTATTCTTTGGCAACCCTTGTGTTGAATCAATAAATTTGGGTTATACTACCCTCGAAGACTGTCGCGATCCCCTATACTTGTGGGTTATCAGTTTGACCTAACCGCGGAGCGATAGTCATAAGGCAATGGCAGGATGGGGTGTTCTAGGAAGAAGAACCGTGAACCAGAGTACTGCTCCTTGTTCCCGTATTTAAACGGGGGGACGCGTGAATCTTACCCGTGATGGTGGAGGCGTTCGAAGCATCAATCTTGGGCCAACTCCACCCAGGCCGTCTAGCGAAAGACACTGGGCCTGCGCCGGCCCGATGGCGAAGCAACGGCACTAAAAAACGGAGCTCGTGCTACGACCAAGGGGCATCCGGAGACGAAGGGGGCTAAACACTACGAGGAAAAGAGCCCGATGGAGGTCTCGGAGCCAGAGCACCCATGACCTCCACCACGCTCAGGGGCTACTGACGGGGTCTTGTACCAGGGGTCGCCTACGTAAGGGAGCCCGGCCTCGTCTGGTACACAGGGCCTGTTAGGCCCAAGACTAGAAAGAAGCCCTAGAAGGTAGAGGCGATCCTCGTGCCCTCCAAGACTAGTGGGCGGCGGCGCCGTAGATCACATCTATCTCCATGTAACCCTAGACCTCCACTGCCTATATAAAGGGAGGTCTAGGGTCCTCATTATCATCCAATCATAGATCCAAACTCTCGGTAGCAATCCCGTACACCATTGTAATCCTCTACACGAGGTATCCCCTCACCCTGAATAACGAGAAGAAGCAGGACGTAGGGTATTACTCTTCGGAGGCCCGAACCTGGGTAAATTGTGTGTGCAGACTTCGTCTCGGTACTTCCGACCTCGTCCTGAACCCTACCGAGGGATCTCATGGTATTTCGCTTCATCACATACATCTCCTCGTATTCAAAGAAACGGAAACTGTTGAATGAACAAAGTGAAACTAAACAAACCGTGTCTGAACAACCAATAGCTGATATAAGGAAGAGAGAGAAGAGGTGTGTAAGTAAGGATGATCGCATAGTCACAAAAAGGCAAGTAAATTTGTCGAGGGAAGAGAGAAAACCAGGGTGCATCAGAGGAAATCAGAGTCAACGGACAAAGGTGAAGATTTGAACCCAGAAAGGATGAAGAAAAACAAGATAGTAGGGTCATGTTCTAAAAGTGTACATGCACCGATGAAAATGAAGCTGGAAAGTCGGAAGGTCGAATCAAGCTCTGAAAGTGTGCCTCTACAGAGAAAGAGGAAGATGAATAAAATGAGAGTTGTAGGAAGCTCTGAAAGTGATCACAAGAAGGCAAAGAGGAACAAGAAGATCAAATACGATTGCAAAACAGCTGAGCCGAGCTGTGAGAGTGAAGATACGCAGCGTAAGACATACAACAACAAAAATAGCCAGAGCAGTTCTAGCTTGGAAAGTGAAGGTTTGCAAGAAAAGAGGGAAAAAAAGTCGGTGTGGTAAGAAGAGGTGTACTGTAAAAGAGAATAAGGTATCCAAGAGTCAGAATTTTGAGCACAAACCGCCAAACCGGTAAGCCACTATTTAAGTTGTCAGTTTCGTACTAATGTAATACACACACTATTAATCATGTATAATATAGTTGTCATCAACACATCCATTTGGTATGGTTCTCATTTATACATGAACGAGCTTGTTGTCTTCAAGTGTGGCCCACAAAAGGTTTATCAAGTAGTGGCATCCTTAAACGACACACAGAAAGAATTGGTCAAAGAACTTGGTTTTGGTCACCTACTCAGGATGCCAGATTGCAGGCTTCCAAGAGCTATAACTCTTTGGCTAACAGATCTTAGGAAGAAAAAAAAGCCCTAATAATTAGAGGAAAACCTGTAAAAGTGAAGAGTCTTGTGAAGAAGATTTTAGGACTACTTTATGGTTCAATAGATGTTCCAATGCCTCGTGGTCGGGACAGGCCCAAGGTTAGAAACTGATACATCTCCGACGTATCGATAATTTTTGATTATTTCATTCCATTATCCTACTATTTCCACGTACTTTTGGCAACAATTTATACTATTTTCTTGGACTAACATATTAATCTAGTACCCAGTGTCAGCTCCTGTTTTTTTGCATGTTTTTGTATTTCGCAGAAAATCCATATCAAACGAAGTCCAAACGCGATAAAATTTTACGGAGAATTTTTATGGAATATATGGGAATTTTTGGCGCAAGAATAACCAGAAGGGGGCCCACAGGAGCCACAAGCTCAAGGGGCGTGACCTTAGCACTTGTGGCCACCTCGTAAGTCGGTTGAAGGTGTCGTTCGGCTGCAAGGAAGCTAATATCTGGAGAAAAATCCCCTCAAAATTTCATCCCAATCGGAGTTACGAATCTCCGGATATTTATGAAACGGTACTGTTCAGCCAGAAAATGGGAGCGCAAAATTGAGAAGAAAACAAAGAGAGATCCAATCTAGAGGGGCTCCCACCCCTCTGGGGCCTTGGCGGCCAAGGACCAGAGGGGGAATCCTTCTCCCATCTAGGGGGAAGGACAAGCAAGAAGAAGAAGGAGGGGGACCTCTCCCCCTCTCTCCCGGTGGCGCTGGAGCGCTGCCGGGGGAACCATTGTGACGGCGATCTACATCAACAACTTCGCCGCCGTCAACAACAAATTACCCCCCCCTCTATGCAGCGGTGTAACCTCTCTATTCCCACTGTAATCTCTACTTAAACATGGTGGTTTATGCTACATACTATTATCCAATGATGTGTTGCCATCCTATGATGTTTGAGTAGATCCCTTTTGTCCTATGGGTTGATTGATGATCGTGATTGGTTTGAGTTGCATGTTTTTATTTTGGTGTTGTCCTATGGTGCCCTCCGTTCCACGCAAACGTGTGGGATTACCGCTGTAGGGTGTTGCAATATGTTCATGATTCGCTTATAATGGGTTGCGAGTGTGACCGAAGCTTAAACCCAAATAAGGGAGTTCTTGCATATGGGATTAAAGGGGACTTTACACTTAATGCTATGGTTGGGTTTTACCTTAATGATCTTTAGTAGTTGCGGATGCTTGCTAGAGTTCCAATCATAAGTTCATGTGATCCAAGTACGGAAAGTGTGTTAGCTTACGCCTCTCCCTCATATAAAACTGCAATAATGATTACTGATCTAGTTGTCAATTACCTAGGGACAAATCTTTCTCATCGTTCTCCAAAAACATTAAACAATAAACTAACTTTTATTATCTTGCAAAGTACTTCTAATTTTATTCTCGCAAAGTAGTTTTATTCTTGTTCTAGGTAAAGCAAACGTTAATGTGCGTAGAGTTGTATTGGTGGTCGATAGAACTTAAAGAGAATATAAATCCTACCTTTAGCTCCTCGTTGGGTTCGACACTCTTATTTATCGAAAAGGCTACAAACGACCCCCTTGTGGGTTATTAGAAACCCATCAGAACAGGAAAAATAATTTAGGGAAGAATCAAGAGGAAGTGGCATGCCAGTTAAACATTTCACTGATACAATTGCGCCAATCATGGACGAGGACAAATTCACGAGCTCATTGACTTATGTCTGTACTTGGCTCCAGCGAGTGATCATGTGATGAACAGGAATTTCATATCAATGATTCAAAACCTCGATCTTATTCCTAAGATGGACTGGTGTAAATTTTTGCAAATTACATAACTGAAGGGGTAAAAACATACCGACAGTCGACATCAGCAAATATCAATGTACATGGGTGTGTGCACATATAGCTGGTAAGATGGTAGTAACATAATTGACGTGAAGAACTATACAAATTTTCTAGGAATGCTTCTTACACTAGCACTACTACAAATCTGAACACTACTGACCGCTCATCACATACAGGTCACTCGCCACGCGTCACTGATGTGCACTTACACCAACCGACCAACAAAGTGGCGTCGGTAATAACGACTTTTGGGCTAGGCAAGATGGTTGTCACAGACCGGTCTCAAATCATCTTGTCAGTGATAGCTTGTATTGATTGTCAAATTAGACTAGAGGTAACCACTGACCATCCCCAAAAATTGACCCGTCCGTGTAGTTCATTCAAATCAGAACCTTTGTTTTTCCTACCGGTTAGTATTGCGTTGTTCGCATCCTATTATATTCAACTGTTCACTACCTCTTCTTAATGCAAACCCCCACTGTTCGTGCCCGACACCACTCTATCTTCATCGTTTCCATCACCTCTCTCTGCCGGATAATACCGTTCCCGACCATCAACCATATTCTTCCCGCTTTTCTTCCCTTCTATCCCGGCCCTATCTGGCGGAGAGAGTCCGGCACCACGGTTGGCATTGTACAATGCAAAGATGCAGAGCCGACATCCCTTAGCACCATCACTACCTATGTGGCATCATCCATCTGATCCGACAGTTGCATTCCACCCCGGTGGTTGGCCGCCGGGTCTCCCATGCATGTGTGCGCGGTCGTAGACCCGACATGTGCTTCATCATTCTTCGGTCGCAGCCGCGGCCACGATGGTGAGCTCTATTTATCTATTCCTTTCTATTAGCGTTCAAATTTGTAGTTTGCTATGCATCTTGTTGATGAATCATTATTATCGTGCTATTAATTTGTATCTTAGTTTACTATGCAAGTTAGCATGTTATTTGTGCGCATTAAGACTAGATTTTGAACCTTACGTTTGTATCACCGATGATGAAAGGCATGAGGATGAAGGTTTTATTTGTTTCACCAATGATGTACAAACTAAAAATATATGTCTTAGCAATTTTGTACACATGATTTTCCTACAAAGATTAAACAAATTGGCTTATGATATTTCTTGGGATGTTATCACTTGAATACTACACTTTGTACTATCATTTTCATTACTATGTGTTTGGCAGTCTAGTATAGAAAATAAACATGTTGTACGTTTTGTGTCAACAGGCTTATGGAGAAACATCGTTGTTGTTGTGACATTTTAGTGTAATGCATAAAACACTTTTTTTGTAAGAGTATTTTGTGCAGTGCAACTAAAATGTCACATAGGGGGACTATTCGGGTTATAAATACGGGGTAGGCCCATGTATATGAATGGCCCACCAAAAGGTCATAGCCCATCGGAGATACGACCCAGAAGATCATGGGCCAGGAGGCAACATCCCCAGCCCATCAAGGGAACAAGGGGGTGTGGCTCAGAGTGGATTAAATCCTTACAATCGGATCCCGAGCCGCCTGACAGGCAAGACCCAGCAGTCAGCCAAGAAGATGATGGGAGTAGTCGGCTAGGCCAGCAGCCGTCAGCTACTTAGGATACCTCACAACCATGATGTATTAAAGGCAGTAGTTACCCAACGATAGAGTAATCTAGTTATATACGGTAGTTACTAGTAGTAAATTCCAGGAAAAGAGTCGGACACACCTGAGGCCATGAACAACATTAACACCAGCCCATTATGTATCCCCTCCTAGCGCACTCTATATAAGTTGGGAGGGGAGCACCGGGCCAAGGGTTGAACATTTGGATCTTGTACCTTACGCCAAGAGCTAAGAGCACCACAGGAGTAGGGTATTACCTCCACTGAAGAGGGCCTGAACTTATATAATTCCTTGAATGTACTCCCACCTGAACCGTTTGGTAGATACAATTGCCTCTACATTCCTACTCCCGTAGTATTGTCAGGATTATATCCATGACAGTTGGCACCCACCTTGGGGCAAGCGTCTATCGACGTCATGGTGCAGTTGGTTTCATCTTGGGTTCCAGCTGGCAGCATTCGCTTTGGGGAGCTTGAGTTTCCCATTGATGGATCAACATGGCATCCCCATTGCCCCGTTGAACAGTGCTGACCTGCCGACACGTGGGAGCATCCACTATCGAGCCAATGGCTCGGGAGTTCTGAGTCTACAACCCCCGTCGTCGCACCAGTCGGCGCAGCTTGCACCGTGTCGTTGCCGAAAGCGGTCCGGCAAACCTCGCCCTCAGTTTCGTCATTCCATGAGTCCGCTTGTAAGGATTATGGACTCTGAATCGATTTTCCCTCTCTTGGAGTCTGCCTCCGAGGGAGAAGAGAGCTGCAGATCACAGTCGTCCATGGCGGAAGTCTTCATGGCTGGCACACCGCCTCCTGAGTCGAGTCACATGCGGGCGGCCAGAGTCGATCCATCTGTTGCAGCCAACGATGTTGCGGGAGGTGATGAACAGCTCACCCAGGAGCAGCGTGAGGTGGCTGAGCAGCTCCTCAACACCCCGATCCCTGGTGATTAACTGGCTGACAAGGCCCTTGAGGCAGCTCGCTAGAAGACTCTGGCAGAATGCGTCCGATTAGCCCAAGTTGAGCACAATTTGATCATCCGCGAGCAGGCATTGGCTGACAGTAGTCGGCCACACTGCCTGGACCCTTTAGTTGTCAGGCGTGGGCGAGATATTAACTACAACTTTGCAGTCGGAGGCCCAGATGATCTCCGAATCCTTTGCACCCCGATTGACAATGTCCGGGCGATGACCAGGTTGGCGGATGCAATCCAACAGCCTAGAGATGGAGTCATGGCGGACAACATCTGATAGCTTTCGACCTTCCTGAAGATAGCGGTCGCACAGAACAAGCTCATCTCCCTGTCTCGCGACCAACTGGCGTCTCGCAGCCAGATCCCCGGGGGAACAATGAGCCGAGCGCTGACGGTAGCTTCGTCGCATCCTAGTCGGTTGGCCGAAGGGCCAGCGGTCGAATGAAGGACCGACAGGCGCGTTCTCCGCGTCTCCAAGATGAATTACCTTGGCAGCGCGATGACCTTTCTCCACAATGCATGAATGATTCTCCTTTGTCTCATGATGATACCTCTCCACCCAAACACAAAAATGAGCCGCACGGACAAGATGACTACTCGTCATGACGACAGACACTTCGCCTTAGCGCGATGACCGTTCTCCATGCAGTCGGGATGATTATCCCCAGTGATACGATGACTCTCCTTGCAGTCGGGAAGGCTCCCCCCGACCGCGAGATGACGCACCGCACGGACAGGGCAACCATCCCTGTGGATGTGATGACTCGCCCCAACGCCGTGTGGCTTCCCCAGGAGACGAGCAAAATCCCCACGCCACCGGGATGACCGACAACGTGACCACGTGGAATCCTGGCCCAAGGTCGAGTGGACCATTGATACGTCTCCATCGTATCTACTTTTCCAAACACTTTTGCTCTTGTTTTGGACTCTAATTTGCATGATTTGAATGAAACTAACCCGGACTAACGCTGTTTTCAGCAGAACTACCATGGTGTTGTTTTTGTGCAGAAATAAAAGTTCTCGGAATTGGACGAAACTTTTTGGAGAATTTTTATGGAATAAATAAAAAATACTAGAGCAAAGACCCACTTGAGGGGGGCCACCAGGTGCCCACGAGGCACCAGGGCGCGCCACCCCCCTGGCGAGCCCTGCTGGCTTGTGGGGCCCACGTGGCTCCGCTGACCCTAATCTCAAGCCTATAAATTCACAATTCCAAAGAAAAAAATCGGAGAGGAAGTTTCATCGCGTTTTACGATACGGAGCCGCCGCCACCTCCTATTCTTCATCGGGAGGCCAGATCTGGAGTCCATTCGGGGCTCCGGAGAGGGGGATCTTCTGTCATCATCATCATCAACCATCCTCCATCACCAATTTCATGATGCTCATCGCCGGGAGTGAGTAATTCCTTCGTAGGCTTGCTGGACGGTGAGGGGTTGGATGAGATTTATCATGTAATTGAGTTAATTTTGTTAGGGCTTGATCCCTAGTATCCACTATGTTCTGAGATTGATGTTGCTATGACTTTGCTATGCTTAATGCTTGTCACTACGGCCCGAGTGCCATGATTTCAGATCTGAACCCTTTATGTTTTCATGAATATATTTGTGTTCTTGATCCGATCTTGCAAGTTATAGGCACCTGCTATGTGTTATGATCCGCATACCCCAAGGTGACCATAATTGGGATTCTTTTCGGTGATTACCGTAGTTTGAGGAGTTCATGTATTCACTATGTGTTAATGCTTTCTTCCGGTTCTCTATTAAAAAGAGGTCTTAATATCCCTTAGTTTCTTTATGGACCCCGCTGCCACGGGAGGGTAGGACAAAAGATGTCATGCAAGTTCTTATCGCAAGCACGTATGACTATATACGGAATACATGCCTACATTACATTGATGAACTGGAGCTCGTTCGGTGTCGCCCTAGGTGATGACTGTTACATGATGAATGTTATCCAACATAATCACCGATCCAATGCCTACGAGCTTTTCACATATTGTTCTTTGCTAAGTTACTACTATTGCTACTACTGTCACAACTGCTACAAAACTATGGCTACTACCGTTACTGTAACTGTTATTATTATTGCTATTTCTATCAAACTACCATATTACTGTGCTACTGATCACTCTGCTGCAGATATTTAGTCTCCAGGTGTGGTTGAATTGACAACTCAACTGCTAATACTTGCAAATATTCTTTGGCTCCCCTTGTGTCAAATCAATAAATTTGGGTTGAATACTCTACCCTCGAAAACTGTTGCGATCCCCTATACTTGTGGGTTATCAAGACCTTTTTCTGGCGCCGTTGCCGGGGAGCATAGCTTTATTTGCTGAGTCACTTGGGATTTATATCTGTTGATCACTATGAAGAATCTTAAGGATGATAGAACCAAGATCGTTCCTTCTAAGACGAGGGGAGGTAAGGAACTGCCATCTAGCTCTGCACTTGATTCACCTTCTGTTTTGAGTAAGCTTGCAACACCACCACCTGTTATTAACTCTTATATGTCTCAAGTTATTGATGATGCTACTTCTGCTATGAATGATACTTATGATGATGCTAGTACTTTGCTTGATGATACTGTGCCACTTGGTGAATTTCTTGATGAACAACTTGCTAAAGCTAAAGAAATTGAGAATGCTAAAAATGTTGAAACTCTTGAGAATTATGATTCACCTATTATGCCTAGCTCCCCTACTAGAGTTGAATCACCTGATGAACATGTCTTTGATAGGGAGACGGCTAGAGCCATCCTTGCTTGTAATGATAGAGATGAGGTTATAAAATTGCTTGCTGAAATGAAAGAAAAATCTATGAGGGAGAGAATGAAATATGATCCTAAGTTTGCTACCTCTCCCATATTTGTTACTGACAAGGATTATGAATTCTCTGTTGATCCTGAGTTGATTACTTTGGTTGAATCTGATCCTTTCCATGGCTATGAAACTGAAACTGTTGTGGCACATCTTACTAAATTAAATGATATAGCCACCCTATTCGCTCATGAAGAAAAAAATCGCTATTACTATATTCTTAAGTTATTTCCTTTTTCGTTAAAGGGTGATGCTAAGATATGGTATAATACTCTTGCTCCTGGTTGTGTGCGTAGTCCCCAGGATATGATTTATTACTTCTCTGAAAAATATTTTCCTGCTCATAAGAAACAAGCTGCTTTACAGGAAATATTGAACTTTGTGCAAATTGAAGAAGAGAATCTCCCTCAAGCTTGGGGGAGGCTTCTCCAATTACTTAATGCTTTGCCTGCTCATCCTCTTAAGAAAAATGAAATACTTGATATCTTCTATAATGGACTAACCGATGCTTCTAGGGACTACCTAGATAGTTGTGCTAGTTGTGTTTTCAGGGAATGGACTATTGAACAAGCTGAGGAATTATTGAATAATATATTTAAGAATGATAATGATTGGACACTTCCTGAACCACCGCCTAAACCCACTCCGAAGAAGAGGGGTATTTTATTTCTCAGTCCTGAAGATATGCAAGAAGCAAAGAAATGTGTGAAGGAAAAACGTATTAAAGCTGAAGATGTTAAGAATTTGCCACCTATTGAAGAAATACATGGTCTTGACACACCGCCACAGGTGGTAGAGGTAAATTCTTTTATAAAGTTTAATGAAGGTGATATTCCTTAACAAACATCCTAGTCAATGTTTGTCTGAATTTGACAATTATATTATTAAGCAAGATCACTTCAATGCAAATGTTATTAAACAATTGAAACGAAATGCCTACATGATTGATCGCTTGAGTGAATTGTTGTTTAGAATTGCTAATGATGTCAAAGGTGTAGGTAAACATGCATCTATGGTTCAAACCCAGTTAGAAAAAGTTGCTAAATCTCAAAATGAATTGCTCAATGAAATGAATAACAATGTGAATGATCATGCTGTTAGAGTAACTAGCAAAGTGGCCCGCTCAATGCGCGGGCTAGAACTTTAGAAAGTTTGTTAATGATAACAAATCATTTTTTTGTAAATAAATATTTGTTTCGAATATGATTCCATTTACAAATATAATACTTTGAACATAGTTGTGTCTTTGATTTTTTTTGGTTTTTTTTATCGATGCATCTCGTACTAAGCAGCATCTACTTCGTCATTTTCACATTGATGCTATTATAAGAAGTTAAAGCACATGGCAATGATATTTACATATTTTGTTGTTATTCCAACATTACTACTATTATAGTATTATTGTTTGTATGAACACATTTTCCCTCCCGCAAAAGATGTTTTTCTCTCCCCAAATATATGCATATAAATTAATCTCATTTATGCTCACTATACTTATAGGAAGTAGGATTACACATATTATTTTGACCGAGGGACTCGTTATTTTATTTATATTATTAATATAAACAATGTTTGCATTAATGAAACTTGTCCACGAAAATTAAAGCATGTCAATTTTATTAAATTACTATATATTCCTAATAATGTTTTATGTTCTCATACGATCATGTTTGATTTAGGAAAATTACAATTAACATGTAAAAATTTAGTTATTTGTATAAATTCAAGGAGTTATCTAATCAATGTACATGTGTTGACGTGCTACCTTAACAAACATTGTATTACTATACCGTTTGAATCTTCCTGAATTATCTTGTCATATTTGTTCCATTTTGCGGAACTGTATGTATATTCATACTTCCAATGTCTCTCACTTGTATTACGGTTACTATCTATATCTTTTCTCATCGATAGGTAGTAATGCCTTAATTTTCATGGCATTGTCGACCATGTAATGTTTTCGAATATAGTTGGCGAACCAACCACATTATTCATTAAAAACATAGCGATTTCTTTTGTTGGAGATACTACTATTTTTTATGTACCAACAGATTAATCTTACTCATTGATATCATTATGCAATTCACATACTTTTTCACATGGGTCTAATTATGTTCATTTTGTTGTTATTGCATTGATAGTGTTCCGTGGATGACTGTGTGATAGTGTAACTTGTAAAATGTATACAAACTCTTGCACTCTCCTCCCAAATACATATGTTTCTTTCCAAATGCACCGACATCACAAGTCTATAAATGTACCGAGATTTTTTATCTTCCCCTCTAAACGTGTACTCTATTGCTTAGTCCAGTAAACTTTGAGGTATCATGGAATGAGATTTATCTGTCATAGGTTTTTCTTTGTGACTCACACATTTTTATCTTGGCTTTATTTTTTCATTACACTTTTTCCGGACTGCATGAGACTGACCAAACGCCTCACATGTAAATTGACTAAGTTGTGCGATTGACTGACTGTGCAACATACTGCCATTATAAAAGGTCTATAGAATCTCTCACTCTTCCCCCTCACACATATTAGCTTTGCGATCCACATGCTTTTATGTTGGGCCTAAACTATTTCCTTTTGTTAGACTGTGTCCGCGAGAGATTCAACGGCTTATCTGTGGCCATCTTGCAATGGACTGACTAATCAATAGTACATGTACCAACACAATGGATCTTACAGTTGGGTACCAGTAGTTGTTCACATGACCTGTTGCTATTCATAGTTTTCTGTACTGTATTGGGCACCAGTAGTTTATATAGCACCTATGTTGTCCCCCATAGCATCAATCTAACAGTCTAGAACTTGTCGGGCACATACCACATCAAATCTGAGAACACAATGCCACAACATTGCTTACCTTGTCTCTTGGTATATTAGAAATTATCGTGCCCGCTGGCAAGGACGCAAGGGCTATGCATGCACGTCCAAGATCAAGTTCTCTCAGAGAATTCTAGCCCTAAACGGACAAGTCACTTTCTTCCTTCCAACTCATACATTGATGGATGCGCTATGATAGTCCATGACTCCATGTACGTAAGTTTGTTTCCCATAGTGGAGGCTAACCTTCTGGCTATATTGATTATCCAAATATCAAATTTTTATGACATACTTGGAGTTGTATTGCAAGCGTTGCAACACATGAATATAAATTGTGTGATGTGCTTGGTGAAGATGAAAATAACATTTATAAGTTAGCCAGGTTACCTGAAAAATCAAATTAATTAATAAATACTAACCAAAGTATCACGCGATCCTTGAGTCAGATTTTAAGGTACAGAAAAGATGTGCGTTCCTTAGTTTCTATTAATGACATCAATCACAATTGGGAGAAAGGTTTTCTTTTAAATATGAAGTAATCACTCTGTCAACAACACTTTCTTAAGAAACGAAGGAAATTACATATTATGTCGCCTCTTGCATAGATTGAGTCATCCTAAAATCATACAGTTTTGTTTATAGAGCCATTCAGGTTATAAACTTCTAATTAATGACCATTAAGATTAAAGACTCACCAGCATATATGTTCTAGTAGAAGGACGCCATTCCCACGGCGGCTCCATCGTGTTGCAGTAGGCACCGTTGACTAATCTAGGAAATGACAATGACAATCACCCTCTTAAGAAAACACCCTGGTCACCTCTGAAGGAGGTAGGAAAACTACCTGGTCACCTGTTTTATGAAGGAGCTATGAATATGTTTAGCCACGTTGGCTAAAGCACACATTAACATTATGATTCTAATTTACACCAGCTGATATTGTTGGTAAAAGAGAACTTGCGTGGGCAAGTTTGCATACTGATTAATTAATTCAACGCAAGGAACTCCCAAGATGAAATGACATGAAACAAAACCTTCTTGAATAACCTCTGCAGATTGTTTCAGCCTTAATCAACGTTGAATTTAAGCCTAAATATCAATCATTTGGAATGTGGGGTGCTGGACCATATGTGGTAGTTTGCATTAATGTGGATTTGACTATTGTCCAAATATAGACGCTTCTATTGTAAGGAAAATTTACTGTTACGTCAATTGAGCTTCAACTGTTAGGAAAATTTTGATAAAATAAAGAGGAACATCAACAATGGCAAACCATGGCCATCTAAAGGAGACTCATGGGCGCAGTTACAAAGGAGAAGGTGGAGCTCAAGCAGAGACCTCAGATTCACCCGGAAGCAAGTTTGTGATGCAAGCCAGAGAAATAAAAGATGTATCTCATATTCATCGTTTGTGGTGGATGAGCTGGACTTTCCATGATCTACATTTGTGCGAAGATCACGACATGTTCTGCAAAATAGGCAGGAGAAAAACTAATCATTGATAGAAGAACAACTAGCATAATAATCCACTTTTTACAAACATATATATTACATTTTGTCAAGCTATTGGTAGGGAATATGCATGCTATTCTCGTAACTGAAGCACGATAACAAATAAAGTTAAATATTTACCTTCAGATTTTCTTGTCACGTCTATGGGGTTGTGTCTAAAAAAGATATTTTGCTCAACAACTAAAGACGCCTTAACCACAATGTAGGAAGTTCACAAACCTGGCCTGATTTTTAGTTCTCATAGATATGACTTAAGGGGAAAAAAGAGACATGATGGTATGCATATGTATAAAGATAGATGAGACCCATTTTGCAGTTTCTGAACGTGCTTCTCCTTTCTCTGATTGAAAGAACACCAGAAGCACACCAGACCACCAATCTGTAGATGAAATTCTGTGAAAGCTTTCATACCTGTGGCAATGGAGAGAAGGGATACTGAACTGCACATAGCATTATAGCTTCACAAAACAAAAACTGCTTGTAAATAAATATAGATGAGAATGATATTGCAACTTCTGGTTCGGACGTGCATCTCCTTTCTATTTTTGAAACAACACCAGAAACATTATACACTACCATGTACATCTGATTTAAAAGAGCATGACTTGCTTATAAAAAATGTGGCTTCTCATTGCGTTGTTCTATTAGGTTGATGGGGAAGGCGAGGGCTGGGATCTCGAGAAATCGGGATGGTGCTGCAAGAGCGTGAGAGGCGAGGTTCAGATTGATCTGAAAAGCAAATTTGCGACGGCAAGAAAACCAATATAGTGTTGATGCAATGCCGGGGTGGATATGAGTCATGTGAGTTAGTCTGGCGTCTAGATCAGCCGGCCATGAGAAGGAAGGGAAACATGCGTCCGGACAGACTCTTGAGGGAGGGAAGGGGAGGAGGGCATGAGGTGAGGTAGACTGGGCACCCCCAGGAGGAGTGCAGGAAGTGAGGTAGACTGGGCATCCCCAACCCCAAGTCGCTAGAGAAGACTTTTTTTGGGGGGCTAGATAAGATCTTAAATGTCAATTATCATATTTATTAGTTATATGAACCAATCTAGCTCGAGCCATCAAACACCTAATTAATGCCATCAATCTAGAGCTTTTTTTTACATGCATGTTATGCAACATGTAAAAAGAGTCTGCATTATTTAGTTTTTTGCCTAGCCAGCTAAACTTTTACATGGACACATGGGTCACCACTCCAAGAACCAAATGTCCGTTCTACGAACAAAAGACTATACAGTCTACTGAAAATGATCTCAAGACATCTAGGAAGCATTGATTAAATGCCAAAAATATACGAAAGGACTGGATGATCAGCAATACCATGTAGATAATAGGAGATTCAACATGTGTTCTGAACAGAACAGACCAACATCCGACATGAAGATCATCTCTATGTCATAGTTATTTCACCATTCAATACTCTAAAATGGCCGAGGCGTGCCAGGTTATATATATCTCCAGTTTTAATTATGCAATAAGGCACACTTTTCATAAATAGAACCCTCAGTTCGGCATCACATTGGAACCCAATTGTTTTCATTCTGCTACGGATCAATTGGTTCAAACTAACGACAGAGAACACAAACTAATGGATGGATCAGTTACTGCAAAATCATCACACGTAGCAAAAAAAACCCTACTTAGAGTAAATATTAATAAGAGTGACAGGCGAAGATCCAATATATTGTTAGAAACCGCACAATGGAGAATGTGTCAGTAGCCACGGACAACCTGCAGGCAAAGGTCCTAGTCTATGCGATCCACCTATTAGGAAATCGATTGAACAAATAAAAATAGAAAATAAATTTGGTGAGACTAAGTCCCGGAAAGAAAGGATACCTAAAAATTGGCTGGCTTGTTAGTATGGATAGCAATTTGTGACATCTGCTGGTGCAAGCACTTCCCTTCGGCAATCTTGTGAGTCCAGGTCAATGTCGCTGCAAACTTGACTGCCTTTGCTATCTCAGGGGCTCAAGCATGCTCTCTCAGGACAGATCGCTGAGTACATGCTGGAACGTGACTGCCTCTGCTATTTCTGAAGCATGGTTCTGACGACAGCCATCCGCAGGACCAGATCGCCGATTCCTGCTCGCACTCCGCGGAGAAAGGGAGAAAGAAGGGAAGAAGATGGAGGCACGTGCGTGTTGACGATCTGATGGAGGGTGAGGCCAAGGGCCATGGTGGCGGCCCGTGCGCGTTGACGATTCGATGGAGGGTGAGTCCAAGAGCCGTGGCGGCGGCTAGTTGAAAGGATGGGAAGGGAGCCTTTTTTTTTAGGGATCAAGCGATGAGGGAGATGATCGTGCGTTCATTTTTTACTCCCTCCGTCCCAAAATAAGTGACTCGACTTTGTACTACCTTTGTACTAGAGTTAGTGCAAAGTTGAGTCACTTATTTTGAGATGGAGGGAGTAGTTTTTTTCGTTGAGCTTTAGCTTTGAGTCATTAATAAGATGGGCCCACCCATAATAGATGGCAAAGGAAAATAACTCCTGGTAGGATATGTACAATGGCAAAGGTGGGTAATTTATTTTCCTTTGCTTAGATCGGACGACTATAAATTATTAGTCTATATAATAAATGGCTAGATGTTTCTAATTTTTGTAGTAATTTCTATCATAATTCTCTTTTTCCTGGTTAGGCCGTAAAGTACTTTTTATATATAAATAGATGACTAGAGGAGGTAGAATGACTCAGGAGCCAGTTTATCCTGAAGGTCACCCTAAAAGAATTGAACAAGACTCTCAAAGAATTAATGTTGATGTACCTAGTCCATCTAAAAAGAAAAAGAAAAAGAAAAATGATAGGACTTTGCATACTTCTAGTGAACCTGAGATAGAAAAACCCTCTGAGGATAAAAATGATGTTTCTATTTCCGATGCTGAAACACAATCTGGTAATGAACATTCACCTAATGATAATGATAATAATGATGCTCATGTGGATGCTCAACCAGATAATGATAAAGAACCTGATAATGATGCTGAAATAGAACATGAGGTTGATCTTGATAACCCACCTCCTAAAAACAAACGTTATGGTAAAAGAGACTTCGTTGCTAGAAAACATGGTAAAGAAAGAGAACCATGGGTTCAAAAACCCATGCCCTTTCCTACTAAACCATCTAAGAATAAAGATGAGGAAGACTTTGAACGCTTTGTTGAAATACTTAGACTCGTCTTTTTGCGTACTCGTTTGATTGATATGTTGAAAATGCCTCCTTATGCTAAATATATGAAAGACATTGTTGTCAGATAATATGAATGAGCTCAAAATGCAAGTCGTGTTCCTCCTCTCTGGGGTAATCATAATATAGAAGTACATAGAGAGGGAGAGGAGAGATTACACACGCACTAACTAACACCAGCCGATCCTACATCCAAGGAGAGGACAGAGGCGGCTTGACCTGCATGGCCCATGCAAGGGCGGTGGCGCATCATGCGCGCGAGACCAGCACAAGCTGGCGGAAGACCAGCACAAGCTGGTAACAAACTCAGTCTAACAGCCCCCCGCAGTCTCATCGTGGGTGGGCCGAACGTTGAGACTGGACCGGAACTGAGGGAATGTAGCAGTAGGCAGTCCCTTCGTGAATATATCCGCATTCTGAGAGGTTGTAGGGACATGAAGCACACGAACCTCGCC
Source organism: Elymus sibiricus (assembly GCA_039707655.1). Lineage (NCBI taxonomy): Eukaryota > Viridiplantae > Streptophyta > Magnoliopsida > Poales > Poaceae > Elymus > Elymus sibiricus. The sequence goes on along the minus strand of CM077664.1, from coordinate 229,879,323 downwards.
GAGAGAAACCTTGTCACGCACAAAGTGGATGTCGATCTCAATGTGTTTTATGCGTCGATGCTGCACTGGGTTAGCGGACAGGTATACAGCAGAGACATTATCACAATACACCACCGTAGACTTGGCGATGGGCTGATGGAGCTCCTGCAATAACTGACGTAACCACACGGTCTCGGCGACGACATGGGCAACGGCTCGGTACTCCGCCTCAGCGCTCGACCTGGAAACAGTAAGTTGTCGCTTCGACGACCAAGATATCAAATTATCCCCAAAAAAACGCAAAAGCCGGAGGTGGAGCGTCGTGTGTCGGGGCAACCGGCCCAGTCAGCATCAGAATATGCTAGGAGGGTGGACGGGGAGGATAGGTTAATGTGGAGGCCGAAGTCTAGGGTGCCCTTGAGATAACGAATGATGCGTTTGACCAGGTTATAGTGGGAGGAGCGCGGGGCATGCATGAAGAGGCAGGCCTGCTGAACGGCGTAGGACAGGTCGGGACGAGTGATGCTCATGTACTGTAATGCGCCGGTTAAGCTACGATAGATGGTAGGGTTATCGAGTAGGTCACCATCAGTAATGGATAATTTGGCACCGGAGTCGATGGGGGTACGGACGGGATGACAATCAGTCATGCCGGCACGCTCGATGATATCTAAAGCATACTGACGCTGAGAGAGGTGGAGCCCTGCGGGAGAGCGAGTGACAGCGACCCCAAGGAAGTGAGAGAGAGGGCCAAGGTCAGTCATAGAAAATTCACCACCGAGAAGAGAGATGATGTAGTTAAGAAAGCTAGTCGATGATGCCGTGAGAATGATATCGTCGACGTAAAGAAGAAGGTAGGCTGTGTGGTTTGTGGACTTGTAAATGAAAAGAGAGGTGTCGCATTTAGAAGCGACGAATCCGATGGAAGTAGCAAACGCGGCGAAACGAGTGAACCACGCACGGGGAGCCTGCTTAAGGCCGTACAGTGACTTCCGAAGAAGACAGACATGGGAGGGTGCAGCTGGATCCTCGAAGCCAAGCGGCTGCTGGCAGTAGACGGTCTCAGTGAGGTGACCATGAAGGAACGCGTTTTTGACGTCTAACTGGTGGATAGGCCAATAGTGAGAGGTGGCGAGAGAGAGGACGATGCGGATAGTGCTGGGTTTGACCACGGGGGAGAAGGTCTCGTCGTAATCAATCCCCTCGGTCTGGGAGAACCCACGAACGACCCAGCATGCCTTATAGCGAGCGAGGGTACCGTCAGAGTTGTACTTATGCCGAAAGACCCACTTCCCACTGATGACCGGAGCGGTGGAGGGCTGGGGAACGAGGGACCAAGTGTCATTCTGAAGAAGGGCTTGGTACTCGTCGCTCATGGCGCTAGCCCAGCGTGGATCCGCAAGAGCGGCGCGATAGGTGCGGGGAAGCGGAGAGACACCGTGAAGGTTGGCAAGAAAATTAAGCCGGCGAGAAGGTAAGTGAAAACCGGACTTGGCACGAGTACGCATGCCATGAGGGTTAGCATGTGGTGCGACAGCGACGGCGTGGGGTGGGAGGGGCCGAGGTGTAGTGGGGCTGCCGGAAGAAGTGGACGCGGGGCTGCTAACGATCGAGGAGGAGGCGGACGAGACGGCTGCCGTGGCAGCGGGCTCGTGGGGCGAAACGGTGGCAGCGGGCTCGCGAGGCGAAACGGCAGCCGTGGCAGCATTCCCGCCCGGTGAAATAGCCGCCGGGGCAGCGTGGCTGGGAGCCAAAACAGCCGTCGTGGGCGGACTGGGTGATAGCGTGGGGCCGGCGGATGAGGCCAGATGGGGAAAATCGATCGTCGGAGGGGCCGTCGGGGTGTGTGAGAAGGGGAAGACGAACTCGTCAAAGACCACATGCCGCGAGATGTGGACTTTGTTGGTGGAGCGGTCTAGGCATCGGTACCCTTTGTGATCTGAAGGGTAGCCGATGAAAACACAAGCGACGGAGCGGGCTGCGAGTTTGTGCGGGGCGGCAGCCTCCGTGTTGGGATAGCACAAGCATCCAAACACACGAAGGTGAGAGTAGTCAGGTGGTGATTGATAGAGGACTTCGTGTGGAGTCATAAGAGACAAGGACTTGGTGGGTCGAAGGTTGAGGAGAAGGGTGGCAGCGGTAAGAGCGTCCGCCCAGTAGCGAGGAGGCATGGAGGCTTGGAGTAAGAGCGTACGAACCACGTCGTTAGTCGAGCGAATGGCACGCTCAGCCTTCCCGTTCTGAGGAGACGTATATGGGCAAGAAAAGCGCATGATCATACCAAAGGGAAGAAGAAAGTCACGGTTTTGGGCACTATCAAACTCACGCTCGTTGTCGCATTGGAGAGTGCGAATGGTTTGACCAAAATGCAGACGAACATAGGCATGGAATAAACGGAACACGGCAGGAACGTCGGATTTTTGTTTGTGAGGAAAGGTCCAGCGGTAGCAAGAAAAATCATCAATGATCAGAAGGTAATACTTGTTGCCAGAAACACTAGGTAACGGCGTAGTCCATAGGTCACAATGCAATAAATCAAATGGATCATTGGTGGAACTAGTGGAAGCAGAAAAAGGTAAACGAATGTGTTTTCCGGTCTGACAAGCATGACACAATCGTCCGTCCGCAACAGATTTATTACAATGATCTAAAGATTTATTCTTGCGAAAAGCGGCATGACCGGGGTGGCCCAAACGCCGGTGCCAGAGATCGGTGAGCCGTGAGACGGTGACGGCGTAGGCAGTAGGCGACGCTGGAGGGAAGATGTCGTAGAGCTCGCCGCTACTGTTGCATCATAGAAGCTCCACCTTGGTTGGATAATCCTTCACAGAGAGGCCATAAGGATCAAATTCAACAGAACAATTGTTATCAGTAGTTAAGCGACGAACAGACAGCAGGTTTTTGATTAGATCAGGAGCAACTAGCACATTATTAAGGTAGAGAGGCCGATGGGGATTGGAAATAGAGGCAGACCCTACGTGACTGATATGCATCGAGCTACCATTACCGACAAAAACGGGGGGATAACTTGATACATGGACGGCGGAGGAGAGCTTACCGGGATCCACCGCGAGATGAGTGGAGGCACCAGAGTCCGCAACCCAGCCACCGCTAGGGGACTGCAAGGAGAGGTTGTGGAGGGCACCCATTAGCGCGGCGTGGTCGACGCCGGAATCTGCTGTCGGCGGCGGAGGCAGGTACTACTGCTGCTGCTGCGGAGGGAGTTACTGCTGGGGCGGATGGAACTGCTGCTGCGGGTAGAACGCCGACGGGTGTGGCTGCAGATGGGAGCCACCGAAGGGAGCCCCGTACCCGGGCGGGAGGTACTGCTGCGGGGCACCGAACGCCGTGTGCGCCTGTGGACGCGGCCCAAGGAGGCCCGGGAGCGGACGCGGCGGCGATGGGAGCTGCATGGGGTAGGCGTACACATGCCCGGTCCAGGGGTTGACCGAGTTGGACGCCCCCTAGTACTCGCCATTGTTGGTGAAGCGGCACCGCTTGTTAGCGCCCTGGTTCGGCGAGGGAGTGACGGGCTTGGAGCCGCCGCCCTGCTGCTTGTTGGCGTTGCTGGAGGTGCCCCCCGGAGATGGAGCAGGGGGGCGGCCATGAGCGGCGAGCGCGGTGTGATGCCCTGCAGGGAAGGCGCCGCCCGAGGTCATCTCGTCGTGAAGGAACATGCTGACGGCCTGATCAAAGGGAACATGGTTCGTGGACTTCTCGATGATGGCAGCCATCATCCCATGGCGATCCCGATTGACGCCACGAAGGAGCTGGATTACCAGCTCGTCGTCGTCGACCGGCTTGTTGACGTTGCGGAGGGCGTCCGCGACAGACTTGAGCCGGGCGCAGAAGACGGGAATGGTGGAGTCGCCCTGCTTCATGGCGTAGAGCTTGGTTTTGAGGTGGAACTTCCGGGAGCGCTGGTTGTTGAGGAAGAGCGCCTCCAGCTTAGCCCACAACTCAAAAGCTGTCGCATGCCGGCTCTGAACGAACCCGAGAACATCATTACTCATTGTGTTATAAAACCAATTCTTTACCGCCTTGTTGACGGTGCTCCACGTCGGGTCGTCGCGATGGTCGGAGAAGTCCGGCGAGACGTGCGCATTGACGTCGTACTGATCGAAGGTTTCTTCCATCAGCCCGCGCCAAGTGGAGTAGTTCGTCCCCTTCATGTCGAGGACGACGCGGACGCGGTTGAAGATGTTCGTGTTCTCAACGCGGTTGGCGTGGAGCTGCGCCGCCGTCTTGAAGTGTGCAGGAGGAGGAGCAGCGAGGAGCGGAAGTGGGGAGGGGGCGACCTGCAGAGGGGAGGTGGCCGGGGGTGGAGGGGGAGTAGGTGGCGAAGAGGAGGCCTGTGGAGTGGCCGGGGCGGCGGCGGTGGCGGAGGTCTCCTCATCCATGGCGGAAGCGGGTTTTAGATCGAAACTGATACCATGTCAGATAATATGAATGAGCTCAAAATGCAAGTCGTGTTCCTCCTCTCTGGGTAATCATAATATAGAAGTACATAGAGAGGGAGAGGAGAGATTACACACGCACTAACTAACACCAGCCGATCCTACATCCAAGGAGAGGATAGAGGCGGCTTGACCTGCATGGCCCATGCAAGGGCGGTGGCGCGTCATGCGCGCGAGACCAGCACAAGCTGGCGGAAGACCAGCACAAGCTGGTAACAAACTCAGTCTAACAATTGTCACAAATAAAAGAAAGATACCTGAAGCTGAAATTTCTACCATGCTTGCAAATTATTCTTTTAAGGATGGAGTACCTAAGAAACTAGGAGATCCAGGAATACCAACTATACCATGCTCCATTAAAAGAAATTATGTCAAAACTGCTTTGTGTAATTTAGGAGCCGGTGTTAGTGTTATGCCCTTCTCTTTATATAAAAGACTTGATTTGAATAAACTCATTCCCACTAAAATATCATTGCAAATGGCTGACAAATCAACTGCCATTCCTATCGGTGTTTGTGAGGATGTGCCCGTTGTAGTTGCAAATGTTACTATCCTAACAGACTTTGTTATACTTGATATGCCCGAGGACGACAACATGTCGATTATCCTTGGTAGACCCTTTTTGAATACTGCAGGGGCTGTTATTGATTGCAACAAAAGCAAGGTCACTTTTCATATCAATGGTAATGAACATACGGTGCACTTTCCGAAGAAGCAATTTCAAGTAAACGGTATTCATGTTATTGAAAAGACTCCGATAATTACTATTGGAAGTTTTCAACTCCCTCTTCCTACTGTCAAAAAGAAATATGAAACTCTTATTATTGGGGAGGTACACATCCCCGTTGAGGTAACCTAGTGTTTTACGAGGGTTCTTTGGTTTCATGTTACTCAAAAATGGTTTGTTAATAAGACTTGATCAACCTTATTAATGGATTCTTTTTGAGAGGCATGTGGTCGATGAATTTAATAAGCACAACCTTCTGGACCCACTTTTTGTTTTCTGTTATTTTTAGTTAAATGCAATAAAATGCCATGATTGCCTTGCTTTCTGAATTATCCGTGCAATAGAAAAATTGCCCAAAAATGAAAGTGCTCAGAATGATTTGAGATTTTTACATGAATTTTTATATACTATTTAAGAATTTTTGGCACTGAAAACACCCCAGGGGATGCCCCAGGTGCCCACGAGGCACCAGGGCGCGCCTTGGTGGCTTGTGGGCCCCACAGGGACCCCCTCACTTATTCCTTCAGCCCACTTCGTCTCTTACCTCTAGCAAAAATTCCTGGTAGCTCTCTCTCTCGTGTTCTTGCTCCCAAACATGAGATTTTCGATCTCTTTGCTCGGAGCTCCGTTTTTGAAACTATTTTGGGAGATTGCTACTTGGTATGTGACTCCTCCATTGCTCCAATTAGTTTTTGCTCCAGTGGATTATATTTTGCATAATTAGCTGCTCTTGGTGCTACTGAAAATGAGCTTGCATGTTGAATTATTTGAAGTCCTAAGTAGTTTGAATGCTTGATATGGCCCCTAGGCACTTGTATGAGTAGTTTCTATCAATTTTGTGAAGTTTTGTTAACATCTTTTTGTGGCCCAAAAATTTTCAGAAATTTGTTCTTAGGAAAATGAACTTCTTCGGGAGGAGTTCTTCGAAGAGGAGGTCCTCTAAAGCGTCATCAAGTGAAAGCTCAGCACGCCAATCATATGAGGAACCAAGAGCAAGTTCAGTGAGAGGTGCCGACGCAAAATCTTGTCGATGGCCTTGTGAGGAGTTCATGTTGGGTACAGGGATTAAGGAGGAATTCGAGCAATACATTCAGAACATTGAGCTTTCCGCCTTCGTCTCAGATAAGCCTCCGTAGCATTACAACCTCACTCATTCATTCACTCAACATTTTGCGTATCATACTCGTAATTCTAGAGTTTTGTTTCATCTCTATAATAAATCCTATAGTATGTCTCTAGAAGAATTCTATGATGCATGCAAAATTCCATATTGGGGTTCGTTAGATGAACCACCAAAATCTGATTATGAGTTGTGTCTTAATAGCCTTTGCAACGGTGAGGATAGGGGAGTTACGCAGGCCAGAATAATTAGCATTCACTTTCCCTCTATTCGGTATTTTGCACTTTTTAATGGTATATGCATTGTTGGTAAGCAAGACTGCAGTGCGCTTTGCGCCCCTGATCCGAGTCTTATTTATATAGCTTTGACTGGTAGCAAGCATTATAATCTTGGGGCTATTGTTGCACGTAGACTGCAGCGTAACACGGGCAATGGTGACTTGTATGGAGGAATTTATGCCTCCCGCTTAGCTGCAAGGTTAGGGGTCTCGCCCAATTTCAATGATCCCCTCTTACCTGATAAATATTTGAATTTTGAAGCAATGCAAGAACATAAGTTTTTAAAACGCGACACACACGGATATGAATATAACTTAGTTTTAGATAAATATCGTTCTGTGTATGTTGTTTTGCCTGCTCCTTCTCTCTTTGATTTCCAGAACAAACAGAGATATTTCCTCCATGAGTATGAAGTGCAGGAGTACAACGTAGCAGCAGAAGCCGCCCGTCGGGCTGAGGAGGCAGCTCAGAACACCCCTACGAGCTACCACTTCCATTATTATCCGGGACAGCCATGGCAGTCGACCAAGCTAGGCCAAAAGCCTAAGCTTGGGGGAGTACGTATTTCTCACCGACATTACATTCATGCTCACACATTTCATTCCAGTTGTCGGTGTTCATCCTCTTTCATTGTATAATCCATGTTAGTTTTATTTTCTCGCTTTCTTCTTGAGAAAATCCAAAAATATTTCTCGCTTCTTTTCGGTTTTTCTTTCTTGTTTGTTAGTTTGTAGTATTAAAAGAAAACCCAAAAATATTTCCCATTTCTTCTTTTGCTTGTTGGGAGCTTTTCCGTGTAAATAGTTTTTCTTCTCGTTTTTGTTTTGTCTTCTTTAAATTGCTTCCTTCAAAAAAAACTAAAAACTTCAAAAATATTTTAGTGTGTTTCTCTGAAATCCTTTTCTTTCGTTGAGTCATAGTAGGGAGAAGACCACGATGAAAATGTGCTCTCATATGCTTTATTGTTGATCTAACGAAGAGCCCATATTACCTTGTCTTCCCCTTTGAATAAAATGCTTGCAGATTCCAGCTTAGTCCACGGCACTTTTGCACTACTATTATTTTCATATCATTCGGTCGTGCAAGTGAAAGGCAATAATGACGATAATTTGATGAAGTGACTGTGGCAAGGAAAAGCGGGTATGAACTCAACTTGTTTTTGTTTTTGTAAATATGTTTAACTCAGTATCCATGATTCAGCATATTATGATTGAACATGTTTATGATGACAATTGGAGATTATAGTTGCTCATGCCATGCTTAAGTAGCTAGGAGTGGATAATGATTTATCTTGGGTGTCAACATGCATTAAAATGATTGTGATGTAGTATGATGATATGGTATCCTCCTATGAATGTTTCAAGTGGCTTGAATTGGCACATGTTCACGCATGTGGTTGATTCAAAACCAACATAGCCTCCACGATATTTATGTTCATGGTGCTTATATCCTACTCATGCTAGTATTCAATGTTGATTATTCATAATGCATGATTATGACCGTTTTCGCTCTCTAGCTAGTCGCTTCTCAACCTATTTGCTAGCCTTCGCCTGTACTAAGCGGGAATACTGCTTGTGCATCAAAATCCTTAAACCAAAGTTATTCTAGATTAGTCCACTATATCTACCCATATGCGGTATTACTCTGCCGTCCTAAGTAAATTTGCATGTGCCACCTCTAAATATTCAAATGAACATCTGTTTTGTGTACCCGTACCGCTCATGGAGCGACAGGGGGCGGTCAGTATCTTCCATGCTAAGCGGGTTATTCTCATGATGAGTGTTTATTCACTTGTCCTTGCACGAGAGGGGCTAGTAATCGGGATGCCCAGTCCCATGATTAAAATTGCAAAATAATAAAACGAACTCCCCCGGAAAGTTGTTGGTATGCAGGGCACCTGAGGATTCGGCTAGCCATGGTTTGTGTTTGTTGGTGGAGGGGGAGTAAACTTTACTTTACAGCTTGGGAACCGCCGCTAATTTATTTAGCATGGAAGATATTGAAAACTCTCGGTCGTGATGTTTACAGGAAAGGCATACCTCCCAAAATTATATTTATATCTGATTTAAGCTTTGAGCTCTGGCACCTCTGCAAATCACTGCTTCCCTCTGCGAAGGGCCCATCTATTTACTTTATGTTATTTTACTTTTATTGTTGAGTCACCACCTTCTCAAATAAGCACCAGTCCTGAGAGCACTATTGTCATTCTCATGCATTGTGTATAGTTAATGTTGTGTGCATCACGACTGGATCTCTTCTACCATGAATTACAATGTTTAGTCGCTGCTTGAACTTTGGAGGTGCTCTGCATTTATGGTTTGCGGTCTCAGAAAGGGCTAGCGAGATACCATGTTGTCATATTATATCATGATTGTTTTGACAAAGTGTTGGCATTTGTGATATTTTATTATTGCTCGTTAGTTGATTATGCCATTGATATGAGTGAATATAATTTCTAAGAGTTGTCATTTGCATGGTTAGTTATAATCTTTGCGGAAAACCTGGGTATTATTTAAGCATATATATAGATACAAGAACAAAAGAGTTCGTAAAAGTTTTTTCTTTATCACTTTCAGTTTGTCAACTGAATTGCTTGAGGACAAGCAATGAGTTAAGCTTGGGGGAGTCGATACGTCTCCGTCGTATCTACTTTTCCAAACACTTTTGCTCTTGTTTTGGACTCTAATTTGCATGATTTGAATGAAACTAACCCGGACTGACATTGTTTTCAGAAGAACTACCATGGTGTTGTTTTTGTGCAGAAATAAAAGTTCTCAGAATTCGACAAAACTTCTTGGAGAATTTTTATGGAATAAATAAAAAATACTGGAGCAAAGACCCACTGGAGGGGGGCCACCAGGTGCCCATGAGGCACCAGGGCGCGTCACCCCCCCCCCCCCTTAGCGCGCCCTGCTGGCTTGTGGGGCCCACGTGGCTCCGCTGACCCTAATCTCAAGCCTATAAATTCACAATTCCAGAGAAAAAAATCAGAGAGGAAGTTTCATCGCATTTTACGATACGGAGCCGCCGCCACCTCCTGTTCTTCATCGGGAGGCCAGATCTGGAGTTCGTTCGGGGCTCCGGACAGGGGGATCTTCCGTCATCATCATCATCAACCATCCTCCATCACCAATTTCATGATGCTCACCACCGGGAGTGAGTAATTCCTTCGTAGGCTTGCTGGACGGTGAGGGGTTGGATGAGATTTATCATGTAATCGAGTTAGTTTTGCTAGGGCTTGATCCCTAGTATCCACTATGTTCTGAGATTGATGTTGCTATGACTTTGCTATGCTTAATGCTTGTCACTAGGGCCCGAGTGCCATGATTTCAGATTTGAACCCTTTATGTTTTCATGAATATATTTGTGTTCTTGATCCGATCTTGCAAGTTATACGCACCTGCTATGTGTTATGGTCCGCATACCCCAAGGTGACAATAATTGGGGTTCTTTCCGGTGATTACCGTAGTTTGAGGAGTTCATGTATTCACTATGTGTTAATGCTTTGTTCCGGTTCTCTATTAAAAGGAGGCCTTAATATCCCTTAGTTTCCTTATGGACCCCGCTGCCACGGGAGGGTAGGACAAAAGATGTCATGTAAGTTCTTATCGCAAGCACGTATGACTATATATGGAATACATGCCTACATTACATTGATGAACTGGAGCTAGTTTTGTGTCGCCCTAGGTGATGACTGTTAGATGATGAATGTTATCCAACATAATCACCGATCCAATGCCTATGAGCTTTTCCCATATTGTTCTTTGCTAAGTTACTATTGTTGCTACTACTGTCACAACTGCTACAAAACTATTGCTACTACCGTTACTATTACTGTTATTATTATTGCTATTTCTATCAAACTACCATACTACCGTGCTACTGATCACTCTGCTGCAGATATTTACTCTCCAGGTGTGGTTGAATTGACAACTCAACTGCTAATACTTGCAAATATTCTTTGGCTCCCCTTGTGTCGAATCAATAAATTTGGGTTGAATACTCTACCCTCGAAAACTATTGCGATCCCCTATACTTATGGGTTATCAACCATGCATGGGTAGCTCACCGTGAACAGGACCACGATAGGCTGAGTGAATCAGGATATTCAGGCCCATTATGCTTCAGTCAGCATATCCATACGACTCCTTTTCCTGAGCGATTCCGAATGGGATCAGGGATTGGGAAGTACGATGGAAACACCAAGCCGAAGACTTGGATGGCTGATTATCTCATTGATGTGCAAATCAGAGGCAGCGATGAGAATGTTGCTATGCGCAACCCTCCCCTCCACCTAGAGGGGTCATCTCGATCCTGGTTAAACAATCTTCCAGAGAACAACATTTACAGCTGGAGAGAACTCGAGGAGGTTTTCTTGAAAAACTTTGAGGGCACGTACAAGCGTCCTGGAGGATACCAGGAACTAATGCTCTATGTTTAGCAGCCCAAGGAATCCACTCAGGAATACATTCAGATATGGACTCAGCTCTGTAATTTCATGGAGGGGGTGAGGACCGAGCAATCCTCGCATTCCAACATGGTGTATGGTACGGGCATCTCCGACTGAAGCTAGGCCGAACATAATTTACCTCCATGCGTGAGTTGATGGACATAGCTGATAACCCACAAGTATAGGGGATCGCGACAGTCTTCGAGGGTAGTATTTCACCCAAATTTATTGATTCGACACAAGGGGAGCCAAAGAATATTTGTGAGTATTAGCAGTTGAGTTGTCAATTCAACCACACCTGGAGAACTAAATATCTGCAGCAAAGTGTTTAGTAGCACAATAGTATGATAGTTTTGATAGCAGTAGTAACTGTAGCAATAGTAACAAAGACAGTAACAGTAGCAGTTTTGTAGTAATTATAACAGCAACAGCAACAAAGTAACTTAGCAAAGATCAATATGTGAAAAGCGTAGGCATTGGATCGGTGATGGATAATTATGTTGGATGACATTCATCATATAACAGTCACAACCTAGAGCAATACACAGTAGCTCCAATTCATCAATGAAATGTAGACATGTGTTCCGTATATAGTCATACATGCTTATAATAAGAACTTGCATGACATCTTTTGTCCTACCCTCCCGTGGCAGTGGGGTCCTTAAGGAAACTAAGGGATATTAAGACCTCCTTTTAATAGAGAACCGGAACAAAGCATTAACACTTAGTGAATACATGAACTCCTCAAACTACGGTAATCACCAGAAAGAATCCCAATTATTGTCACCTTGGGGTATGCGGATCATAACACGTAATAGGTGCATACAACTTGCAAGATAGGATCAAGAACACAAATATATTCATGAAAGCATAGAGGGTTCAGATCTGAAATCATGGGACTCGGGCCCTAGTGACAAGCATTAAGCATAGCAAAGTCATAGCAACATCAATCTCAGAACATAGTGGATACTAGGGATCAAGCCCTAACAAAATTGACTCGATTACATGGTAAATCTCATCCAACCCATCACCGTCCAGCAATCCTACAAAGAAATTACTCACTCCCGGTGGTGAGCATCATGAAATTGGTGATGGAGGATGGTTGATGATGATGACGACATCGAACCCCCCTCTCCGGAGCCCCAAATGGACTCCAGATCAGCCCTCCCGATGTAGAACAGGAGGTGGCGGCAGCTCCGTATCGTAAAATGTGATGATTCTTTCTCTCTGATTTTTTTCTCCACGAATAGGTATATATAGCATTGGAATTAGGTCAAGCGGAGTTTCAAGGGGCCCACAAGCCTAGGGGGCGCGACCCTGGGCTTGTGGCCCCTGGGTGGCTCCCCTCAGGTAGATCTTTTCGCCAGTATTTTTTATATATTCTGAAATAATTCTTCGTAAATTTTCAGGTCCATCCGACAACTTTTATTTCTGCACAAAAATAACACCATGGCAATTCTGCTGAAAACAGTGTCAGTCCGGGTTAGTTCCATTCAAATCATGCAAATTAGAGTCCAAAACAAGAGAAAAAGTGTTTGGAAAAGTAGATACGCTCGGGACATATCAACTCCCCCAAGCTTAACTCATTGCTTGTCCTCAAGCAATTCAGTTGACAAACTGAAAGTGACAAAGAAAAACTTTTACGAACTCTTTTGTTCTTGTTGTCTGTATATACACTTAACTTGCATCCAAGTTTTCAGCAAAGATTATGAACTAACCATATGAATGATAACACTTAGGTCTCATATTTACTCATATCAATAACATAACCAACTAGCGAGCAATAATAAGATATCTCGGATGCCAACAATTTGTCAAAACAATCATGATGCAATATGATAACATGGTATCTCGCTAGCCCTTTCTGAGACCGCAAAACATAAATGCAGAGCACCTTTGAAGTTCAAGTAACGACTAGACATTGTAATTCATGGTAGAAGAGATCCAGTCATGTCACACCCAACATTAACTATACTCAATGCATAAAAATGACAATAGTGCTCTCCAACTGGTGCTTGGATGAGAGGGTGATGACTCAATAATAAAAGTAAAATAGCATAAAAGTAAATAGATAGGCCCTTCGCAGAGGGAAGCATGGATTTGCAGAGGTGCCAGAGCTCGAAGCTTAAAACAGAGATGGAAACAATTTTGAGAGGTATGCTTTTCCTATCAACGTCACGACCAAAAAAATTCAATATCTTCCATGCTAAACACATTATAGCCAGTTCCCAAGCGGAAAGGTAAAGTTTACCCCCCCCCCTCCACAATACAAACACAAGCCATGGATAGCCGAATTAACGGGTGCCCCTCAAACGATCAAATTTCCAGGGGAGTTTGTTTTATTTTATTTTTCTTATTTTGATTACAGGACTGGGCATCCCAATTACCAGCCCCTCTCGTGCAATGAGAAGTGAATAAACACTCATCTAAAATTAACCCGCTTAGCATGGAAGATACTGACCACCCCCTGTCGCTCCATGAGCGGTACGGGCACACAAAACAGATGCTTATTTGAATGATTAGAGGTGGCACATGCAAATTTACTTGGAACGGCAGGATAATACCACATATAGGTAGATATAGTGGACCCATCTGGAACAACTTTGGTTTAAGGATTGTGGATGTGCAAGCAGTATTCCCGCTTAGTACAGGCGAGGGCTAGCAAATAGGTTGAGAAGCGACCAGCTAGAGAGCGAAAACGGTCATAATCATGCATGAGAATAATTAACACTGAATACGAGCATGAGTAGGATATAAACACCATGAACATAAATATCGTGGAGGCGATGTTGGTTTTGATTCAACTACATGTGTGAACATGTGCCAAGTCAAGCCACTTGAATTGTTCAAAGGAGGATACCATACTAACATACTACATCACAACCATTTTAATGCATGTTGACACTCAAGATAAATCATTATCCACTCCTAGCTATTTAAGCATGGCATGAGCAACAATGATCTCTAATTGTCATCAAAAACATGTTTACTCATAATATGCTGAATCATGGATACCGAGTTAAACATATTTACAAAAACAAAAACAAGAAGAGTTCATACCAGCTTTACTTCACCGCAATCACTTCATCAAATATCGTCATTATTGCCTTTCACTTGCATGACCGAATGATGTGATAATAATAATAGTGCACGTGTGTCATGGACTAAGCTGGAATCTGCAAACATTTATTCAAAGGAGAAGACAAGGTAACGGTGGCTCTTTGTTAGATCAACAATAAAGCACATGAGAGCCACTCAACATTTTCATCATGGTCTTCTCCTTACGATGACTCAACGAAAAGAAAAGAAATTTAGAGAAACACACTAAAATATTTTTGGAGTTTTTAGTTTGTTTTAAGAAAGCAAACTTATCGAAGGAAAAACGAAAATGAGAAAAACTATTTACACGGGAAAGCTCCCAACAAGTGAAAGAAGAAACGAGAAATCTTTTTGGGTTTTCTTTTAATACTGCGAATTAACTGAACAAGAAAGAAACTACAACTAATTTTTTTTGGATTTTCAAAGTTTTTTAAACACAGAAGAAGAAAGCGAAAATAAAACTAACATGGATATACAATGAAAGAGGATGAACACCGACAACTGGAATGAATGTGTGGTACATGAATGTAATGTCGGTGAGAAATACGTACTCCCCCAAGCTTAGGCTTTTGGCCTAAGTTGGTCTATGGCCACTCCTGGCCTGGATAATACCCGTGGTAGTAGTTCGGGTTGTACTGGAGTGCAGCTGCCACAGCTTGACAAGCTGCCTCGTTACGCTGGGCGGTCTCCACTGCCCTCTCGTACTCCTTAGCCTCCACCTCAAGTATAAAGTATCTTTGTTTTTCCTGAAGGTTAAAGAAGGCAGGAGCAGGCAAAGTAATATGGACAACACGAGGCCTATTAAAGAGTAGCATGTATCGAAGCGGTGGGTCGTTCCTTTCAAGGAACTGATGACGTTCCATAGCCTCATAATCTAAGTAACTAGGTGGCAGTAAGGTGTCATTTTCTTGTATGGGCACATTAAGATGAGCAGCTAAGCGAGTGGCATAAATTCCACCAAAAAGATCACCAACTAGGGCATTATTGTGCAAGCGACGTGCAATGATGGCACCCATATTAAAATTTCTATCTCTTAATATTGCACTCTTAAGAATGCTCAAATCGGGAGCACATAAATGACTAGGGTCCTGTTTACCATTGACGCATCTACCTATGAATAGGGCAAAATAATGTATAGCGGGAAAGTGAATGCTACCCATAGCAGCTTGCGTTATGCCTCTAGTTTCATCCCTAGTAATATTCATGAGAAATTCATTGCAATCTGCTCTACGAGGTTTAGTGCATGTCCCCCAAAATGGAATTCTACAAGCATCACTAAATTCCTCAACAGACATGCGAAAAGGCTTTTCATATAAATTAAAGATGACATCATGAGAGGTGCGGTGAGATACATACTTGAATTTCCGTACGAAGGAATCAGTTAGCTCATGGTACTGTGGGCACTTATCTGCTAAGAAGTCCATGAGCTCGGCATTGCGTACATACATATCAAACTCTTCCTTGATGCTGGCTCGAATCATGAAAGAATCCGACAGCCATTCGCACGGTTGCACCGAAGCATCCCGCGGCGGCTCGAGGTCCGGCTCACGTATTGCGGGCCTTGGAGCACTCTTCCTTGAAGAACCACCATGGAACATCTTCCTAAACATTTTCTCCCTCTGAAAATTTCCGAAATTTTTAGTAACTCAAAACAGAAGTGAACAAAACTCAAAAAAATTGATAGCAACTGCTCACACAAGTGTCTAGAGGCTATATCATGCATCAAAACTACTTTGGACCATAAAAATTCAACATGCAAGCTCATATACATGGTCACCACAGCAGCAAAAATTTGCAAAAAATAAAGCACTAGAACAAAAACTAATTGGACCATTGGAGGAGTCACATACCAAGGAACAATTCCTCAAAACAGTTTCGGAAATGGAGCTCTGAGCAAGCAGATCGAAAATCTCATAGAAATGAGCAAGAACACGGGCTTGGGAGCAAGTTTGATTTTTTCTAGAGGTGGAAGAAAGTAGTGGGCGGCTGGAATAAGTGAGGGGTCCCTGTGGGACCCACAAGCCCACCAGGCACACCCAGGGGGGTAGGCGCGCCCTCTGAGCTTGTGGCTCACAGGTGCACCCCCCTGAGGTGTGTTCAGTGCCAAAAATTTTTAAATATTATATAAAAATCATACTAAATTTTTAGGGCATTCTGAGAACTTTTATTTTTGAGACATCTTTTATTGCACGGAAAATTCATAAAACAGGATAATCATGGTATTTCCACTTTGTTAATTTTAAATAACAGAGAACAAAAGATGGGTACAGTAGGTTGTGCTTACTAAATTCATCGACCACATGCCCCTCAAAAAGAATCCATTAATAAGGTTGATCAAGTCTTATTAACAAACTGTTTTCGAGTAACATGAAACCGAAGAACTTTCGTATAACACTAAGTTACCTCAATGGGGATGTGCATCTCCCCAACAATAAGAATTTCATACTTATTTTTGACAGTAGGAAGAGGAAATTTGAAACCTCCAATAGTGATTGTCGAAACTTTTTCAATACAATTAATACCATTCACCGAACTTTGTTGTGACGCCCCTGCTCGACCGTGCACTAATCATACACGCAAATGTGCACGCTCGAGATCAGAGACTCACGGGAAGATATCACAACACAACTCTAAACTCAATTTAAACATAAATCTTCATATTACAAACCAGGGGTCACGAGGACCCGCATACATAAGTCATACAAACCATAATATCTGGGTACAAACATAGTTAGTCAAGTTTGCCTGAAGAAGGCTAGCACAAACAGCGATAACGAATTGAAAAGGCGCAGGCCTCCTGCCTGGGAGCCTCCGAATCTACTCCTAGTCAGCTGGCTCAACCCAGTAGTACGTGCCTCCGGGACTCTCCTGGTAGTAGTCTCCTGCGGTGGCGTTTGGCTCCTGGACTCCATCATCTGGTCGCAAGTGTCGGGTATGGGGGAAAAGAATAGCAAAGCAACCGTGAGTACTCATCCAAAGTACTCGCAAGACTGACATCAGAACTATACTAATATGCATCGGTATCAAAGGAATGGGGCTATATCTTTGGACAAAACTGCAGAATGCTGGAACAGAGGGGGAGAGGCCTAGCCTATCGAAGACTAGCATCTTGAAGCAATTCTTGCAGCATCAGAAGAGAGTAGAGCAAGATATATATATATATAATCAAACATATTGTAGTAATGCCCTGAGATCCTTCCTCGACTATCCTGCGAGAAAGTGAACCCGAGAGCAGTAGTAGCAGTTTAATATTGTGACAGTATCCATTTGTAGTTGTAGCAGATCAAGATACAACTCTGAGCGTCTTGTTACCGTGGACACGGCTATTCGAATAGATAACTTCCCTGCAGGGGTGCACTACTGTTACCCAACACGCTCGATCACATCTGGCCGGACACACTTGCTGGGTAATGCCCGCCCTCGGGTGATCGACACGAAGCAGCGTCCTACCTAAGCTCAGCAGAGAGGTCAACACGCCGGTCTAAATCCTAAGCACGAAGGGGTCTTGGGCCATCGCCCTTCGCACTCCTTCACGTTGCGAGACTGGCCGGGGAGTAAGCGTGACACTGAATACACCAGTGACGTAACCAGCCCAACCCCAACAATCAGCCCGCATCTCTGAGCTGTGACGTCTGAAGAGCTTTCGGGAGAAACGTACGACGCAGAGGGTCCCATAACCATTATCCCACGTGGTGGTAGTGCGTATAGGGCCAACGACCCACTCAAATCAAATACCCAAATCCGTTTAATCATGTTTAGTAAATCGCAGAGACGAACAGGGTTCCTGTCGCTCCGACTTGGTCAGTCATATCGCGCGGGTGCTCTTGGAGCCGACCCGTCTTTATTGTTATCTTGCGGGCACCCTTGGGGCCAGCCCGACTTTAACAGTTTTAGTGTTGCAGTAATGTAAACAGTTCCGTAATCATCACCCAGAGTGATCACGGCTCGATAACAAGCATGGCATACGGACAAGGGTGATGGGTCACCGATGAAGCAATAGCACAGCTAACTAAGTCTTGTGGGACAATAGGTGGAGTATCAATAACAGACTACAAAATCAGGCTATGCATCGGAATAGGTGCTATCGGAACAGTAGCAGGGGTAATTCTAATGCAAGAATAAGAGAGAAGGAATGGGTGATATCTGATGATCAAGGGGGTTTTGCTTGCCTGGAAGCTCAACTGAAGGGGTCTGGTCGTCGGCGACGTCGTCGTACACAGCGGCGTCGTCGGCTGTCTCGAGGGCTATCGGAAGAGAATGAGGGGGAAGAAACAATGAATACACGGCAAACAATGGAACACAAATGCATGACATGATAATATGCAGTGCTAGGTGTGACCTAACGCAGTACTACACGATACGGTGAAGGGGGGAAACATCCGGGAATGTTTTCCCAAAGTCTGGCGTTTTTCGGTCAGATGAAACGGAGGGGACAGTTCCATGTTCGCTATGATAGAGGCACGTGACAGACGAATGGAGCGCATGTTCGGAATCGTCATATTTTTCTAATCGTTTTTCATATATAAATTATTTTAATCCGAGTTACGGTTTATTTTATATGATTTTTCAAAGTTTTAATAATATTCTGGAATCTATTTAATTATTTAAATAGAATTATCCGAAACAATAATGATGACGTCATCATGACGTCACTGTGACATCAGCAGTCAACTCTGACTGGTCAAAGTCAACCCTGACATGTGGGTCCCGCCTGTCAGCGTCTAATTAGGGTTTAATTAATCTAATTACAGATTAATTAGGTTAATTAATAATTAGTTTAATTAAACAGAATTAATTAAGTTAATTAATTAATTGGTTAATTAATTAGTTAATTATTATTTATTTATTTATTTCAATTCTTAATTCATTTATTTATTTATTTTTATTTTTCCTTTTTCCTTTTTCGTTTAAACAGGGGCGGGCCCGAGCGGTCAGTGGGCAGGCCGGACATGTCCGCGCCGTGCCCGTGCGAGGGCCGGACATGTCCGGGGTTCGCGTGCGCGCACGCACATAGGGGAGGCCGGACGCGTCCGGCAGCGCGCGTGCGCGCGGACGAAGATGATGGCCGTGGCCAGTGGCGAGGCGCGGCCGAGGCCGTGGCTGCGCGCGGCGGCGGGCGACGGCGGCAGCAGGCGAGCGGCAACGGGCGGCGCGAGCGGACGGCGGCGACAGCCTGGGTAGCAGCAGCAGCGCAGCGGCAGCGGGCGGCGAGCGCGGGCGCGGGCGCGCGAGCGAGCGCGGCGCGGCGCGCAAGCGGACGAGGCAGGGAGCGGCTGCGGTGGCGCGGTGCGTGCGGGGAGGAGGAGGCGAGCGCGCGCGCGGAGGCGAGCGCGGGCAGCGGTGGACGATGGCGACGGCGACAGAGAGGGAAGAGGGCGACGGGGCTCACCCCGTTGTAGATGAACGGGGCCGGCGAGGGTCGATGAAGCCGTTCGGGGAGAAGACGGGGACGGCGACGAGCGAGGGCGAGGTCGAGGCGGCGGGGACGACGACGGGGACGGGGTGGCGGCGCGTGGTGGCAACGGGGAGAGAGAGAGGGGATCGGGGGAGGGTTAGGGTTTTCGGGGGCGCTGGCGAGGCCTAAATAGACCAGGGGCGAGCGAGTGGGCCGGCCTGGCTGGGCCGAGACCCAGTGGGTCAGGGGGCTTTTTCTTGTTTTATTTTTCTTTTTTTCTTTTTCTGTTTTCTCCTTTTTCTTTTTTCTGTTTTGTAAATAGTTAGGCCCCTAATTGAGTTTAGTAAAATATGTGACTTGGCCCAATAAATAATATGCAATTCTTGTTAATACCAGAAATTGGTTTGGAGGTGATATGATTTCATTTGAATTTTTAGTAAATAAAAAGGCATTAAATATTTTTGTTTGGTGCTGTTTTGATGATGTTAGAGTCATTTAACTAATTCAATTAATGTTAATTATATTTTTATAATCGCCTCTGGATTATTTGCAATTTAATGAACATTTTAGTTTCTGGATTTGAACAACTTTTAAATCCACTTTATATTTGAATTGGAATTTGAAATGAGATATGATGCAAAAGATGATTAAGCACTGTTTAGCAGGGTGACTTGGCATTATCAGAGGATGATCACTATAGCTATTACATGGGGATGTTACAATTCTCCTCCTCTAAAAGAAATTCTCGTCCCGAGAATTAAGAGGTAGGCTGAAAGAGAGAGGGGTATTCATCACAAAGACGATCTTCGCGTTCCCAAGTGGCTTCATCCTCAGAATGATTCGGCCACTGAACTTTAAGGAACTTGATTGCCTTCTGACGGGTTCGACGTTCAGCTTGATCAAGAATGCGGATCGGATACTCTTGATAAGAAAGATCATCTTGCAATTCAAGCATTTCATGATCCACTGCTCGGATAGGATCCTTGAAGCAGCGACGGAGTTGCGACACATGAAAGACATCATGCACTTGAGAAAGGTTTGGCGGCAATTCCAGTTGATATGCCACTTCTCCTCGTCTTGCGAGAATGCGAAAGGGGCCAATGTAGCGAGGAGCTAACTTGCCCTTGATTCCAAATCGATGAGTGCCCTTCATCGGAGTGATGCGAAGGTAAGCTTGTTCGCCAGGTTGATAGACCATTACCTGGTGTTTTCGGTCATAATTGCTCTTCTGACGAGACTGAGCAGTTTTCAAATGTTCACGGACGATGCAGACTTGTTCTTCAGCTTGCTGAATAATGTCCGGACCAACGAGTGACCGTTCCCTAGTTTCTGACCAATTCAGAGGGGTTCGACACTTACGTCCATAGAGAACTTCAAAGGGTGCCATCTTCAAACTAGCTTGGTAGCTATTGTTGTATGAAAATTCAGCATATGGGAGAGATTCTTCCCATTTCTTACCGAATGAGATGACACAAGCTCGAAGCATATCTTCAAGCACTTGATTTACTCGTTCAACTTGTCCCTGGGACTGAGGGTGAAAAGCGGTGTTGAAGGACAGATGAGTTCCCATAGCTTCTTGGAAACTGTTCCAGAACCTTGAAGTAAAGAGGCTGCCACGGTCTGAGCTGATCTCCAGCGGAATACCGTGAAGTGACACAATTCTGGAAACATACAAGTCTGCTAACTGACTAGCAGTGATCGTCTCCTTGACTGGCAGAAAGTGAGCAACCTTTGAGAATCGGTCAATGACGACAAAGATAGCATCATGACCCTTCTGCGATCTGGGAAAACCAGTAATGAAATCCATTTCAACTTTGTCCCATTTCCATTCAGGAATTTCAAGGGGTTGCAGAGTTCCAGCAGGCCTTTGATGTTCTGCTTTGATGCGACGACAAACGTCACACTCAGCAACATAACGAGCAATGTCTCGCTTCATGTCAGGCCACCAATATCTCTGTCGAATGTCTTGGTACATCTTGGTGCTACCAGGGTGAATTGAGAGAGGTGTATCATGAGCTTCCTTCATGACACGCGGGGTCAGATTCAGGTGTCCCATTCTAGGAACCACTAAGCGATTCTTGAAGAACAAGGCGCCATCAGTATCAACAGTGAAGAATAAGGGCTTTCCCCTTTTGACATCTCGCTTAATTTTCTCAACCTCGGAGTCAGCTTTCTGTATATGCTTGATGAGGTCATCGAGCTCTAATTCAACAACCAGGGTATCGAGATGGCCCTGTGGAACAATGTGAAGGTTCAACTTGCGAAGCTCTTCACAGAGTAAAGGTTAGGCTTCCTGAACCATGAGGTTGTTGCAATAAGACTTGCGGCTCAAAGCATCGGCCATTACATTAGCCTTGCCAGGGGTATAGGAAATATCCATGTCATAATCAGCTATTGTCTCGAGCCATCTTTGTTGACGGAGGCTCAAATCTGGTTGAGTATATAGATACTTCAGACTTTGGTGGTCCGTGTATATCTCGCAACGATTACCGAGAAGGTAATGTCACCACAGCTTCAAAGCATAGATAACTGCTGCTAACTCGAGATCATGAGTTGGATACTTATCTTCGTGAGGGCGCAACTGACGAGAGCCATAAGCAATCACTCTGCGATCTTGCATTAGGACACAGCCTAATCCTTGACGGGATGCATCGCAGTATATCACGAAATCCTTCTGGGAATCTGGGGGTGCTAGCACTGGAGCAGATGTCAGCTTGTCTTTGAGTGTTTGGAAACTTTCCTGACATTTTTCTGTCCATTCAAACTTAACGCCTTTGTGGAGCAGATCAGTCAACGGCTTAGCAATCTTGGAGAAGTTCTCAACGAATCGGCGGCAATAGCTAGCAAGTCCAAGAAAACTTCGGACTTGCTTAACATTCTTCGGGGGAGTCCAGTCAAGAATAGCCTGAACTCGTTCTGGGTTAACGGCAATGCCATCTTTGGAAATCACATGACCAAGATAGGTCACCTCAGATAACCAGAACTCACAATTGGAAAACTTGGCATACAGTTGATGTTCTCGAAGTCTCTCCAATACAAGCCGAAGATGTTCGGTGTGTTCTTCTTCATTCTTGGAAAATATAAGGATATCATCCAAGTAAACCACAACGAACTTGTCGAGGTAGTCCATGAAGATATAATTCATCAACCGATAAAATGTTGCTGGAGCATTGGTTAATCCGAAAGACATAACGGTGTACTCGTATGATCCATAACGGGTAACGAAGGCAGTCTTCGGAATATCCTCCTTACGAACTCGGATCTGATCGTAACCCAATCTTAAGTCGAGTTTAGAGAACACAGAGGATCCAGCAAGTTGATCATAAAGATCGTTGATCCGGGGAAGTGGATATTTGTTCTGGATTGTTGCTTGGTTGATAGGCCGATAGTCCTGGACCAATCGGTTAGTTCCATCCTTCTTCTTAACAAAGAGAGAAGGTGCTCCCCAAGCAGATGAACTGGGGCGAATGAAACCCTTTTTAAGTGACTTGTCGATTTCCTCCTTAAGCTCAAGGAGTTCATGCGGCGGCATCTTGTATGGGTGCTTAGCAATAGGGGTAGTGCCAAGTTTCAAGTCGATGACGAACTCAACGGCTATAACCAGGGGTATTCCTGGAAGTTCTTCTAGAAAGACGTCCGAAAAATCACGAACGACTGGAATGTTCTCAATTCGCTCAAGAGGCGAAGCGTTCAAAGCATTCAGAGCATATATCTGAGCTTCGGCATTCCGGGTAATTCGGGCGGTGTAGTTCACTATCTCATCGGAGGGGTGAAGTAGTTGGACGACTTTGGTGGCACAATTGATTGAAGCAATGTGAGCTTTCAACCAATCCATTCCCAGAATGAGGTCTATGGTGGAAGTCTTCAGAACAATGGGGGAGGCAAGGAATTCCAATCCTCCAATTTCGACGGTGACGTTAGGTGCCATCATGTCAGCATGACAATGGCCCCCGGGAGATTTAACGACTAACGGAGTATGCATCTTTTCATATTGTATGCCATGCATGAATGCAAATGCGCCAGAGACGAATGAATGTGATGCTCCTGAATCAAATAAAACAGAAGCGGGTACTGAGTTAACGAGAAGGGTACCCATCACGGTAGCAGGTTGATCCTGGACTTCTTCAATATCAATGTTGTAAGCGTGTCCACGACCATAAGCAGAAGGCCCGGTATTATAGTTGCGGGTCTGATTGTTGCCACGACCATTGCCACGGCCAGCATAAGGAAGTGCCAACTGATTCGGATTCTGGCGGCAGTCCTTGGCAAGGTGACCTGGTTTGCGACACTTGAAACACAGTCCATCTTCAGGACGAATAGGAGCAGCACGTGGTGGAACAGCTTGAACTCTTGGCTGCCTCGGGGGTGGAGGAGGCAGACGGGGTGCAGCATAGGAGGACCTTGGCGCAGGGGCAGCTGGACGGTACATGCTATTGGGAATCCAGATCTTACGCCTTTGTCATGAGCTCGAAGATGAGCCAACGTCACGATTGCGCTTCTGTGACTCCATATGTTCGATCTGAGCGGTCTCAACTTGGATAGACTTGTTCACGAGGGTGGCAAAGTCGGTGAAGTCTTGAGCAGCGAGAGCAAGCTTGAGGTCTGGGTGGAGTCCATTACGGAACTTCTCCTGTCTACGAGCATCAATTGGAATGTCCTCTTCGGCATAGCAGGACAGGTTAAGAAACTCCCGTTGATAAGCTTCAACAGTCCTATTGCCCTGGGTGAGGTTGCGAAACTCTGTCTTCTTCGGGTCTATGATTCCCTGAGGAATGTAACGAGAACGAAAGGCAGTCTAGAACTCAATCCAGGTAATGACTGTCCCCTCAGGTAGTGAACGCCTGTGGGTGTCCCACCATTGAGCAGCGGGGCCCTTCAAAAAGTAGGACGCGAAAGTGACAAGGCTGTCAGGGGCAACACTGGCTGATTCCATCTCGTAAGCGATGTCGCGAAGCCAGTCGTCAGCATCCAGTGGCTGTTCAGAGTTGCGGTAAGTAGTTGGATTGAGACGCACAAACTCCAGCAGAGTTATCGCAGCAGGTTGTTGATTCTGATTCTGGTTCTGATGCGGAAGTTGGGCCAGGATGCCTTGTATGAACTGACGGTTCACTTCGAACTGTTGCATCATTGCTGCCATATAGTCTGGCGGTGGTGGCTGCTCAGGAGCACGGCCACAACCACGACCACGAGCACCTGGCCTAACCATCCTGCTAAAGATTTAACAGGGGGCAGTTTAGTAAAAGCAACTGCAAATGTTTAGAGACAAACATGATGTAACACGACAATAATTAAGTAGTGCAATAGATACATAACCGTAGTCAATTAAGACATACAGATCCATATACAG
Source organism: Elymus sibiricus (assembly GCA_039707655.1). NCBI lineage: Eukaryota > Viridiplantae > Streptophyta > Magnoliopsida > Poales > Poaceae > Elymus > Elymus sibiricus. The sequence continues at coordinate 229,854,471 of CM077664.1, read as the reverse complement.
AGTCGGTTACACGCGGACAGCATAACTGCGCAAAATTAAACAGCTAGACATACTAGGCGGCGCGCAGGCACGCGATAGAGGGATACAACAACGTGACATAGCGACATGCTACATCAGCGTCGGAGAAAACCACTGAACCTAGGTAACTGCATGTGACGACGCCGGGCACCCTCGATGTGAGGATCCTGTGCTCCGTGGACACTCTGGTGCAGAACATGGTCCCGAACTGGAAGAAGATGACCACGTGGAGGGATAAAACCTCCAACACCATGCCAGTCAAGACCTGGTGGCATCTCCGTCCTGCGCGGGTAAAGAATGTACTCTGGGTGCATCCATGCACTGACTGCTGGTAGCAACTGTGTCAGAGCGTCGTAAAGACGAGCACGAGTGGCGTGCAACTCAACAGCAAGAGCTCGAGCAGTGCGGTCCATAGCCTGAGTGTACTGTACCAAAACCTGCGGGTCGTAGCGACGCGACACGTAAGGCGTACACACAGCAGTGTAGTATCCAGTCTCATCCCCAACAGGAGCATACAGGATGTATCTGAAGGCAGTATGCTCCAAGCGACTGTTGTGCTCTCCATGGAGATGGGCAATAGCAGTATAGGCAGCATCATGGACTGCCATGTCGACAGTTACTCCAACACCGTGAAAGGTGTGCAACTCAGTGACGGAGATGTCCTGCCGATCAAAGATGCGAACCTCAGCATGGTACTGCTCCTGGTTGAACTCGCGGTAATCCTCGTAAACTGTGTACTCGGGATACCAGCGATATCCCAGCCTGGTCAAAAGATCGACCAAGATGGCCGAGAACCCAGTCGCATCAACAGCCATGGTCAGACGGACAAGCTGTCTTGCGGGGCGTGGCGGGAACAAACGATCCATCTGAAACAGAGGAAATTTAAGATTGTCAAATTACAGTGAGTGTATTCCTGCATCATGCATTCAAGGAACTAAATTGTAGATAATCAAAGCTCCGGGTGGATGTGATCACGAGAACCTAAAGTCAGAGTTAGTAAAAATTTAACCCGAATAGAAGAGAGAGTAGAATCCCAGAGTAAGGAAGAGGAATAAAAGATCCTTGTCCCATCCATTTGCAGCGTGGGCCCGCAACCCACACAGCACTGTTAGTAAAATAGTTTTTCAACAACTAGACTCAACTTCGACCAAGGAATCGGAAGGGGGCTTCCTACAGGCAGTCGGCTCTAATACCAACTTGTGACGCCCCTGCTCGACCGTGCACTAATCATACATGCAAATGTGCACGCTCGAGATCAGAGACTCACGGGAAGATATCACAACACAACTCTAAACTCAATTTAAACATAAATCTTCATATTACAAACCAGGGGTCACGAGGACCCGAATACATAAGTCATACAAACCATAATATCTGGGTACAGACATAGTTAGTCAAGTTTGCCTTAAGAAGGCTAGCAAAAACAACGATAACGAATCGAAAAGGCGCATGCCTCCTGCCTGGGAGCCTCCGAATCTACTCCTGGTCGGCTGGCTCAACCCAGTAGTACATGCCTCCGGGACTCTCCTGGTAGTAGTCTCCTACGGTGGCGTCTGGCTCCTGGACTCCATCATCTGGTCGCAAGTGTCGGGTATAGGGGAAAAGAATAGCAAAGCAACCGTGAGTACTCATCCAAAGTACTCGCAAGACTGACATCAGAACTATACTAATATGCATCGGTATCAAAGGAATGGGGCTATATCTTTGGACTAAACTGCAGAATGCTGGAACAGGGGGGGAGAGGCCTAGCCTATCGAAGACTAGCATCTTGAAGCAATTCTTGCAGCATCAGAAGAGAGTAGAGCAAGATATATATATAATCAAATATATTGTAGTAATGCCCTGAGATCCTTCCTCGACTATCCTGCGAGAAAGTGAACCCGAGAGCAGTAGTAGCAGTTTAATATTGTGACAGTATCCATTTGTAGTTGTAGCAGATCAAGATACAACTCTGAGCGTCCTGTTACCGTGGACATGGCTATTCGAATAGATAACTTCCCTGCAGGGGTGCACTAATGTTACCCAACACGCTCGATCACATCTAGCCAGACACACTTGCTGGGTAATGCCCGCCCTCGGGTGATCGACACGAAGCAGCGTCCTACCTAAGCTCAGCAGAGAGGTCAACACGCCGGTCTAAATCCTAAGCATGAAGGGGTCTTGGGCCATCGCCCTTCGCACTCCTGCACGTTGTGAGACTGGCCGAGGAGCAGGCGCGACACTGAATACACCAGTGACGTAACCAGACCAACCCCAAAAATCAGCCCGCATCTCTGAGTTGTGACGTCTGAAGAGCTTTCGGGAGAAACGTACGACGCAGAGGGTCCCATAACCATTATCCCACGTGCTGGTAGTGCGTATAGGGCCAACGACCCACTCAGATCAAATACCCAAATCCGTTTAATCATGTTTAGTAACTCGCAGAGACGAACAGGGTTCCTGTCGCTCCGACTTGGTAAGTCATATCGCGCGGGTGCTCTTGGAGCCGACCCGTCTTTAATGTTATCTCGCGGGCACCCTTGGGGCCAGCCCGACTTTAACAGTTTAAGTGTTGCAGTAATGTAAACAGTTCCGTGATCATCACCCAGAGTGATCACGGCTCGATAACAAGCATGGCATACGGACAAGGGTGATGGGTCACCGATGAAGCAGTAGCACAGCTAACTAAGTCTTGTGGGACAACAGGTGGAGTATCAATAACAGACTACAAAATCAGGCTATGCATCGGAATAGGTGATATCGGAATAGTAGCAAGGGCAATTCTAATGCAAGAATAAGAGAGAAGGAATGGGTGATATCTGATGATCAAGGGGGTTTTGCTTGCCTGGAAGCTTAGCTGAAGGGGTCTGGTCGTCGGCGACGTCGTCGTACACAGCGGCGTCGTCGGCAGTCTCGAGGGCTATCGGAAGAGAAGGAGGGGAAGAAACAATGGATACACGGCAAACAATGCAACACAAATGCATGACATGATAATATGCAGTGCTAGGTGTGACCTAACGCAGTACTACAAGATACGGTGAAGGGGGGAAACATCCGGGAATGTTTTCCCAAAGTCTGGCGTTTTTTGGTCAGATGAAACGGAGGGGACGGTTCCATGTTCGCGATGATAGAGGCACGTGACAGACGAACGGAGCACATGTTCAGAATCGTCATATTTTCTGATCATTTTTCATATATAAATTATTTTAATCCGAGTTACGGTTTATTTTATATGATTTTTCAAAGTTTTAATAATATTCTGGAATTTATTTAATTATTTAAATAGAATTATCCGAAACAGTAATGATGACGTCATCATGACGTCAGCAGTCAACTCTGACTGGTCAAAGTCAACCCTGACATGTGGGTCCTGCCTGTGAGCGTCTAATTAGGCTAATTAGGGTTTAATTAATCTAATTACAGATTAATTAGGTTAATTAATAATTAGTTTAATTAAATAGAATTAATTAAGTTAATTAATTATTTGGTTAATTAATTAGTTATTTATTTATTTATTTATTTATTTTAATTCTTAATTCATTTATTTATTTATTTTTATCTTTCCTTTTTCGTTTTTCGTTTAAACAGGGGCAGGCCCCAGCGGTCAGTGGGCAGGCCGGACATGTCCGCGCCGTGCCCGTGCGAGGGCCGGACATGTCCGGGGTTCGCGTGCGCGCAGGCACACCGGGGAGGCCGGATGCGTCCGGCAGCGCGCGTGCGCGCGGACGAAGACGATGGCCGTGGCCAGCGGCGAGGCGCGGCCGAGGCCGTGGCGGCGCGCGGCGGCGGGCGACGGCGGCAGCAGGCGAGCGGACGGCGGCGACAGCCTGGGCAGCAGCAGCAGCGCGGCGGCAGCGGGCGGCGAGCGCGGCGCGGCGCGCTAGCGGGCGAGGCAGGGAGTGGCTGTGGTGGTGCGGTGCGTGCGGGGAGGAGGCGGCGAGCGCGGGCAGCGGTGGACGGCGGCGACGGCGACAGAGAGGGAAGAGGGCGACGGGGCTCGCCCCGTTGTAGATGAACGGGGCCGGCGAGGCTCGATGAAGCCGTTCGGGGAGGAGACGGGGACGACGACGAGCGAGGGCGACGACGACGGGGACGGGGTGGCGGCACGGGGCGGCGACGGGGACAGAGAGAGAGGGGATCGGGGGAGGGTTAGGGTTTTCAGGGGCGCTGGCGAGGCCTAAATAGGCCAGAGGGGCGAGCGAGTGGGCCGGCCTGGCTGGGCCGAGGCCCAGTGGGTCCGGGGGCTTTTTCTTTTTTTTCTTTTTATTTTTTTGTTTTTTTGTTTTCTCCTTTTTCTTTTCTCTGTTTTGTAAATAGTTAGGCCCCTAATTGAGTTTAGTAAAATATGTGACTTGGCCCAATAAATAATATGCAATTCTAGTTAATACCAGAAAGTGGTTTGGAGGTGATATGATTTCATTTGAATTTTTAGTAAATAAAAAGGCATTAAATATTTCTGTTTGGTGCTGTTTTGATGATCTTAGAGTCATTTAACTAATTCAATTAATGTTAATTATATTTTTATAATCGCCTCTAGATTATTTGCAATTTAATGAACATTTTAGTTTCTGGATTTGAACAACTTTTTAATTCACTTTATATTTGAATTTCAATTTGAATTGGAATTTGAAATGAGATATGATGCAAAAGATGATTAAGCACTGTTTAGCAGGGTGACTTGGCATTATCAGAGGATGATCACTGTAGCTATTACATGGGGATGTTACATTTGTTTCTTCAGAAAATAAACTGTATGCTCATTACCATTGACATGAAAAGTGACTTTGCTTTTGTTGCAATCAATAACAGCCCCTGTAGTATTCAGAAAGGGTCTTCCAAGGATAATCGACATGTTGTCGTCGTCGGGCATATCAAGTATAACAACGTCTGTTAAGACAGTAACATTTGCAACAACAACAGGCACATCCTCGCAAATTCCAATAGGTATAGCAGTTGATTTATCAGCCATTTGCAAAGATATTTCGGTAGGTGTAAGCTTATTCAAATCAAGTCTTGTATATAAAGAGAAAGGCATAACACTAACACCGGCTCCTAAATCACATAGAGCAGTTTTAACTTAACTTCTTTTAATGGAGCATGGTATAGTGGGTATTCCCAGATCTCCTAACTTCTTAGGTACTCCACCCTTAAAAGAATAATTTGCAAGCATGGTAGAAATTTCAGCTTCAGGTATCTTTCTTTTATTAGTGACAATATCTTTCATGTATTTAGCATATGGAGGTATTTTCAACATGTCAATCAAGCGAGTGCGCAAAAAGACAGGTCTAAGCATTTCAACAAAGCGCTCAAAGTCTTCCTCATCTCTATTTCTAGATGGTTTAGTAGGAAAATGCATAGGTTTCTGAACCCATGGTTCTCTTTCTTTAACGTGTTTTCTAGCAATGAAATCACTTTTATCATATCTTTTATTCTTAGGAGTTGGGTTATCAAGATCAACAACAGGTTCCTTTTCTACATTATTATCTGGTTGAGCATCAACATGAACATTATTATCATTATCATTATCACTAGGTGTATGTTCATTACCAGATTGTGTTTCAGCATCAGAAATAGAAACATCATTATGATTTTCAGAAGGTTTTTCTACCACAGGTTCACTAGAAGCATGCAAAGTCCTATCATTTTTCTTTTTCTTTTTCTTCTTATATGGACTAGGTGCATCAATACTAATTCTTTGAGAATCTTGTTCAATTCTTTTACGATGGCCCTCGGGATACATAGGCTCCTGGGTCATTCTACCTCCTCTAGTAACAACTCTAACAGCATGATCATTCATTTTATTATTCATCTCATCAAGCAAATCATTTTGTGACTTAGCAATTTGTTCTAACTGAGTATGAACCATAAATGCTTGTTTACTTAAGCCTTTAACATCATTAGCAGTTCTAAACATCAAATCACTCAAATGGTCTATCATCAAAGAATTGCGTTTTAATTGATTGCTGACATACAAATTAAAGTGTTCTTGTCTAATGATGTAATTATCAAACTCATACAGGCATTGACTAGCAAATTTATTATAAGGAATATCACCTTCATTGAATCTAGTAAAAGAATTTACCTCTACTACCTGTGTCAGGATGTCGAGCCCATGTATTTCTTCAATAGGTGGTAAATTCTTAACATCTTCAGCTTTAATACCCTTTTCTTTCATAGATTTCTTAGCTTCTTGCATATCTTCTGGACTGAGGAATAGAATACCTCTCCTCTTCGGAGTTGGCTTAGGTGGTGATTCAGGAAGTGTCCAATTATCAGAATTTCTCAACATATTATTCAATAGTTCTTCAGCCTGTCCAACAATTCGTTCTCTGAAAACAGAACCAGCACAACTATCTAGGTAGTCCCTAGAAGCATTGGTTAATCCATTATAAAAGATATACAGTATTTCATTTTTTTAAGAGGATGATCAGGCAAAGCATTAAGTAATTGGAGAAGCCTCCCCCAAGCTTGAGGGAGATTCTCTTCTTCAATTTGCACAAAGTTAAAATATTTCCTGTAAGGAAGCTTGTTTCTTATGAGCAGGAAAATATTTTTCAGAGAAGTAATATATCATATCCTGGGGACTACGCACAAAACCAGGAGCAAGAGTATTAAACCATTTCTTAGCATCACCCTTTAATGAGAAAGGAAACAACTTAAGGATGTAATAGTAATGAATTTTTTACTCATGAGCAAATAGGGTGGCTATATCATTCAATTTAGTAAGGTGTGCCACAACAGTTTTAGATTCATAGCCATGAAAAGGATCAGATTCAAGCAAAATAATTAACTCAGGATCGACAGAGAATTCATAATCCTTATCGGTAACAAAGATAGGAGAGGTAGCAAACTTAGGATCATATTTCATTCTCTCCATCATAGACTTTTCTTTTAACTTAGCCAGCAATTTTCTAACGTCATCTCTATCATTACAAGCAATAAATTCTCTAGCTATCTCCCCATCCTGAACATAACCATCGGGTATCTTAGGCATTTCAATTCTAGGAGAGCTAGGCATAATAGGTGAATCATAATTTTCAGAAGTTTCAGCAGTTTCAAGTTCCTTAGCTTTAGCAATTTGCTCATCAAGAAATTCACCTAGTAGCACAGTATTATCAAGCATAGTACTAGCATTATCATAAGTATCGTTCATAGCAGAAGTAGTATCATCAATTACTTGCGACATATCAGAATGAATAACAGGTGGTGGTGTCGCAAGCCTACTCAAAACAGTAGGTGAATCAAGTGCAGAGTGTGATGGCAGTTCCTTACCTCCCCTCGTCTTAGAGGGAATGATCTTGGTCTTAGCGTCTTTCAGATTCTTCATAGTGATCAATAGATATAAATCTCAAGTGACTCAACAAATAGAGCTATGCTCCCCGGCAACGGCGCCAGAAAAAGGTCTTGATAACCCACAAGTATAGGGGATCGCGACAGTCTTCGAGGGTAGTATTTCACCCAAATTTATTGATTTGACACAAGGGGAGCCAAAGAATATTTGTGAGTATTAGTAGTTGAGTTGTCAATTCAACCACACCTGGAGAACTAAATATCTGTAGCAAAGTGTTTAGTAGCACAGTAGTATGATAGTTTTGATAGCAGTAGTAATAGTAGCAATAGTAACAAAGACAGTAACAGTAGCAGTTTTGTAGTGATTGTAACAACAGCAGCAACAAAGTAACTTAGCAAAGATCAATATGCGAAAAGCGTAGGCGTTGGATCGGTGATGGATATTTATGTTGGATGACATTCATCATATAACAGTCACAACCTAGAGCGATACACTAGCTCCAATTCATCAATGTAATGTAGGCATATATTCCGTATATAGTCATACGTGCTTATAATAAGAACTTGCATGACATCTTTTGTCCTACCCTCCCATGGCAGCGGGGTCCTTAAGGAAACTAAGGGATATTAAGGCCTCTTTTTCATAGAGAACCGGAACAAAGCATTAGCACTTAGTGAATACATGAACACCTCAAACTGCGGTAATCACCGGAAAGAATCCCAATTATTGTCACCTTGGGGTATGCGGATCATAACACGTAATAGGTGCATACAACTTGCAAGATAGGATCAAGAACACAAATAATTCATGAAAACATAGAGGGTTCAGATCTGAAATCATGGCACTCGGGCCCTAGTGACAAGCATTAAGCATAGCAAAGTCATAGAAACATCAATCTCAGAACATAGTGGATACTAGGGATCAAGCCCTAACAAAATTGACTCGATTACATGGTAAATCTCATCCAACCCATCACCGTCCAGCAAGCCTATGAAGAAATTACTCACTCCCGGTGGTGAGCATCATGAAATTGGTGATGGTGGATGGTTGATGATGACGACGGCGTTGAATCCCCCTCTCCGGAGCCCCAAACGGACTCCAGATCAGCCCTCCCGATGAAGAACAGGAGGTGGCGGCGGCTCCGTATCGTAAAACGCGATGATTCTTTCTCTCTGATTTTTTTCTCCACGAATCGGTATATATAGCATTGGAATTAGGTCAAGCGGAGTTTCCAGGGGCCCACAAGCCTGGGGGGGCGCCCTGGGGGGTAGGCACGCCCCCTGGGCTTGTGGCCCCTGTGTGGCTCCCCTCCAGTAGATCTTTTTGCCAGTATTTTTTATATATTCTGAAATAATTCTCCGTAAATTTTCAAGTCCATCCGAGAACTTTTATTTCTGCACAAAAATAACACCATGGCAATTCTGCTGAAAACAACGTCAGTCCGGGTTAGTTCCATTCAAATCATGCAAATTAGAGTCCAAAACAAGAGCAACAGTGTTTGAAAAAGTAGATACGTTTGGGACATATCACTAGCCAACCGGTACGCCAATGGAGAAGAGGATGACAAAATATGACAAGGAGAACCGCATGGACAACCGACTGCTCAAAGGGGGCAAAATAACTAGAACAGACGGAATGGCAGGAACAAGCGTCGACATTCGGAAACTGGTGACGGTGTTAGTAGAGTAGATCTGGTCGGAGCAGTCGACCAAATGAAAAAGGGCACTGGGCAGAAGAAGAAATGGGTCCCGTGAAAGAAAGCTTTCAGCGATGACATTTTGAGCAAGCCCTACTGCCTTCACAGTAACGATGAATATGGCCCAGCCAAGCATACACTCAGGTAGTGCAGGGCTCTCAAGAGGATGCAGTCGGAAAAATACAAGGATGCACCTAATGATGACGGCGGCAAAGAAGGAGATGACCCTGCACACGGATATCCTGGAAAAAGGTTGTCCTACTGATTTTTGCTGGATTGGAAGTGAACCGAGTGCGCAAGGTGCATAGTCAAGAAGTTAACATGGCCGCCCTGGCTGTCCCAGACAATCTGAACTGGTCAGAGATGCCCATAACCTTTGACCAGTCTGATCACACGGTGCTACTTGTGATAGTTCTAGGATTTCCCCGGAGAGGAAGGGTGATGTAGTATAGTAGTAGAGAGTATTTCCCTCAGTTAAGAACCAAGGTTTATTGAACCAGTAGGAGACACCACACAAACAAGATAAGCGGTACCTGCACATACACAAAGCAAATGCTTGCACCCAACGAAGGCAAGAGGGTTGTTAATCCCCTTGTTCTCGCCAATTGCAAGGATTAAATATGATAGTGGTAGATAGATAAAATAAAATAAAAACAAAATAAAAAGGAAATAAATTGTAGCAAGTATTCTTAGGGTTTTAGTAAATATGAAGTGAATGGACCTGGTGGCCATAGGTTCACTAGAGGCATCTCTCTCATCAGCATAGCAACGGTGAGTAGACAAATTACTGTTGGGCAATTGATACAAAAGCACGTAGTTATGATGATTCTTCATGGCATGATCAATATATAGGCATTACGTCCGTTACAAGTAGATTGTTATTCTTACTGATGCCTACTACTATTACTCCACCCCTTGACTGTTATCCAGCATGCATCGCAAGGTATTAAGTTCATGACAAATAGAGTAATGCTCGAAGCATGATGACATAATGTAGACAAAGCAAGATCAATTAATATGTTCAAGCCCCATCATTTTACCCTTAGTAGCAACAATACAAATACGTGCCTTGCAACTCCTCCTGTCATAGAGTAAGGACACCACAAGATTGAACCTACTACCAAGCACCTCTCCCACTGAAGATAAATCGATCTAATTGGCAAAAATGGATAGATAGATCGGAGAGAAATATAAGGCTATAAAATAACACATATATAAATCTCAGAAAAGACTCAAATAATTTCAATGAATAATCTGATCATAAACCCACAATTCATCGGATCCCAACAAACACAGTGCAAAAGTTACATTGAATAGATCTCCGAAGAGATCATTGTATTGAAAATCAAAAGGAGAGAGAGAAAGCCATCTAGCCACTACTATGGACCCGTAGGTCCTGTGGGAACTACTCACATATCATCATGAAGGCAGCAAGGTTAATGAAGATTGCCTCCCAATGGTTTCCCCCTCCGACAGAGTACTGTAAAAGGCCACCATATGGGATCATGGAAGAACAGAGGCTTGCGGTGGCGATAAAATTGTTTCGGGTCTCGCTCTGGGGTTTCTAGATTTTAGGGAATTTATCGGCCATGAATTAGGTCAAACGGAGCCATGTGGGCCTCACAAGTGTTGATGGTGCCCCCCAGGGGTGCGCCCCTTGAGCTTGTGACTCCCTCAGGACTCCTCTGGTATTTCCCTGAAGCTTCTAGGGTGTCTTCTGGTCCCAAAAAAATCACTGTAAAAGTGTCATCGTGTTTGGACTTCGTTTGGTATGGTTTTTCTGCGAAACAAAGAAATAGGCAAAAAAAGGAACTAGCATTGGACACTAAGTTAATAGGTTAGTCCACAAAAATAATATAAAATGGCATATAAATCATACAAGATTGTTAATATAATAGCATGAAACAATCAAAAATTATAGATACATTGGAGACGTATCAGCATCCCCAAGCTTAATTCCTACTCGTCCTCGAGTAGGTAAATGATAAAAACAGAATTTTTGATGTGAAATGCTACCTAACATGTCTTAATCATGTAATTCATTACGGTATGAATGTTCGGAAGCGATGACTTAATAGATATCAAAACGATAATATGCAAGAATGCTATAAAATAATCATCACCCTTCAAAATAAAGAGTGCTAAAGAACGTTATCCCTACTCATTGAATCATGTAAGCATGTCATAGCTCGGTCTTCCTAGCATAAAGTATAAATCATGAACACCCCGGTGCCAAACCAAGCAATTGTATCATACTTTTTCTCGCTTCAGCTTTTTCAACTCCACTCAATACATGAGTGTGAGCCATGGACTTTTTCAGCTTCCTATCATGAACACCCCGGTGCCAAACCAAGCAAAGAGAATGATGGTAGGGGTTTATAAGGGAAGACAAAAAGTTGAGCAAGTCTCGCATCAACTCGGTGGATCGTTAGGCAATCACTGGTGCAGCGACCTGCTATACAAACGGTTTTTACCCCCTTTCTGTGATAGAGTTTTAAACCGTCACCTTGCCTGTGTGTGCGATAGGGGGGGGGGATCTTCCCACACGATGCAAAAACCATCGGCGATAGGGAGCACGCAAGCATACGTTTCGCAGAACTAAGCGCATGCGATGCCCGCATCTATCCCAAACGCGAGTCGTCACACAACTATTTGTGATCTATTGAATATCCCAAACGCTCCATCCTTGCTACTCGTGTGTGCTCGCATTACCATCGCACTCGGTATTCTATGGTGCAATGTTTACGATAAGCGCCCCATCACAAACGGTTCACGATTGTAAAACGTGTATGATAAGGAGACTATCACACACATTCACTTCTCCCGAACCGTATGCGATATATAATTAAGAAGATTAGTTACTCATCGTACGAGTGTCGGATAGGATTACGAAACGTCGGACTGTCGTACCAGTGTCGTACAGGATAACTATCGCACACGCTATTCTGTGGTCCAAACGTTTACGATGCATATGACATCAGAAATAGTTCATGATTGTAAAGCGTGTACGATAAGGCGACTATCACAAACATTTAGTTTGCTTGCACCGTTTGTGATATTGTCTGACATCACACACGCTTTGCAAATGGTAACTGTGTGCATGGTCGCACACGTTTCATCTCTGTGAACCGTGTCGGATTATGATGTATATCTCACACATTGTGCTTTATAGACCATGTGCGCCGTAATGACCTGCAGAGCGTATTTTCACCCTAATTTAATCGCTGCTAACTTGTGATGCCCACTACTCGACCGTGCACTAATCATACACGCAAACGTGCACGCTCGAGATCAGAGACTCACGGGAAGATATCACAACACAACTCTAAACTCAAATTTAAACATAAATCTTCATATTACAAACCAGGGGTCACGAGGACCCGAATACATAAGTCATACAAGCAATTATTATCTAGGTACAGACATAGCTAGTCAAGTTTGCCTTAAGAAGGCTAGCATAAACAGCGACACTAATCGAAAAATCGAAGGCCTCCTGCCTAGGGCCTCCAAACTACTCCTGGTCGGCGGGCTCAACGTAGTAGTAGGTACCTCCGGGGATCTCTTGCTCCTGGGCTCCGTCGTCTGATCGCAGCAATCGGGTATGGGGAAAAAGAGGTAGCAAAGCAACCGTGAGTACTCATCCAAAGTACTCGCAAGACTTACATCAAAACTATACTAAGTATGCATTGGTATCTAAGGAATGGGGCTGTATCTTTGGACTAAACTGTAGAAATGCCAGAACAGAGGGGGAAAGGCCTAGCCTATCGAAGACTAGCATCTTGAAGCAATCTTGCAGCATCAGAAGAGAGTAGAACAAGATAATATATAATCAATCATATTTTAGTAATGCCCTAGGATCCTTCCTCGACTACCCTGTGAGAAAGCGATCCCGAGAGCAGTAGTATCAGTTTAACAGTGTAATAGTATCCATTTGTAGTTGTAGCAGATCAGGATACAACTCCGAGCATCCTGTTACCGTGGACACGACTATTCGAATAGATAACTTCCCTGCAGGGGTGTACTACTGTTACCCAGCACGCTCGATTACATCTGGCCAGACACACTTGCTGGGTAATACCCGGCCTCGGGTAATCGACACGACGCAGTCCTACCTAGGCTCAGCAGAGAGGTCAGCACGCCGGTCTAAATCCTAGGTGCGAAGGGGTCTTGGGCCCATCGCCCTCTACACTCCTGCACATTGCGAGACTGGCCGGGGGCCAGGCGCGACACCGTATACACAAGTGACGTAACCAGCCCACCCCAGCAATCAGCCCGCGTCTCTGAGCTGTGACGTCTGAAGAGCTTTCGGCTGATACATACGACGTAGAGGGTCCCATAACCATTATCCCATGTGGTGGTAGTGCGTTTAAGGCCAGCGGCCTACTCAGATCAAATACCCAAATCCGTTAGGCGTATTTAGTAACTCGCGAAGACGAACAGGATCCTTGTCGCTCCGACTTGATAACACACGGACCACGAACAAGGACCAGGTCCACCTCTCTCCTAGGTGGTCTCCGCCTGCCCTGTCGTTCTGCCACAATATCACTCGTGGGTGCTCTTGGAGCCGACCCGTCTTTATTATTATTCTCTCGCGGGCACTCTTGGAGCCGACCCGTCTTTATTATTATTCTCTGGCGGGCACTCTTGCAGCCGGCCCGCCTTTAACAGTTTAAAGTATTGCAATATGTAAACATTTCCGTGATCATCACCCAGAGTGATCACGGCCCGATAACAAGCATGGCAAACGGACAAGGGTGAAGGGCCACAGCTAGATCAATAGCATAGCTAACTAAGCATCATGGGACAGCAGGTAAGGTAGCAATAGCAGGCGACAAAATCAGGCTATGCATCAGAATAGGAGCTATCAGAGCAGCAATAGAAGCAATTCTAATGCAAGCATAAGAGAGAAGGAATGGGCGATATCTGATGATCAAGGGGGTTTTGCTTGCCTGGAAGCTCAGCTGGAGGGGTCTGGTCGTCGACGACGTAGTTGTACTCAGAAGTGTCGTCGACAGTCTCGGGGTCTATCGGGTGAGAAGGAGGGGAAGAAACAATAAATACACGGCAAACAATGCAACAGGGATGCATGGCATGTCAACATGCAGTGCTAGGGGTGTTCTAATGCAGCACTACGCAAGTTAGTCGGAGCGGGAAATTATCCGGGAGTGTTCTCCCAGCTCCGGGTGATTATCGGTATATCAAACCGGAGGGGACGGTTCCATGTTCAGTATGTTAGAGGGGTGTGGCAGGTATGTGGGTGGCATATTCGGATTAGTCATATTTTTCTGATCGTTTTTCATATATATATATTATGTTCATCCGAGTTATGGTTTATTTTATATGATTTTTCAAAGTTTTATTGAATTTCTGGAATTATTTTAATTATAAAATTTGAATTATCCAAAACAGTGTTCTGTGACGTCAGCATGACGTCACAGTGACGTCAGCGGTCAAATCCGGCTGACCAGAGTCAAATCTCACCAGTGGGTCCCACTGGTCAGTGACTGTTTTAATTAAACATAGGTTAATTTAGTTAATTAGGTTAATTAGTCAGTGGGGCCTACTGTCAGTGTCAGATTAGTTAATTAATTAACTTAATTAGGATTAACAGATTAATTAGCGTTTTATTTATTTTTTTAAACATTTAAATTAGCGGGGCCCGCATGTCAGTGGCTGGGCCAGCCTAGTCAGCAGGGTTGACTGGGTCAACCCAGCCAACGTGGCCGTGGGGGCCCAGTGGTCAGTGACTCGGGGTGGGGCCCAGAGGCGCCCACGTCAGCGGCCGGCACCGGAATCACGCCGGCGAGCCCTCCAGCGGCGGATCTTCGCCGGAGAGGCTCGGGTTTCGCCTATGGTGGCTCAAAACGGGCGCGGGAGGTGGCGTTCGAACGAGGGCGGCGAGGCGCGTCGAGCGGTGGCGGTGGCTGGCAATGGGGCGGCCGGAATCGAGTGCAACGACGACGGCAGACAGCACCGGAGTTCGGCCGGAAAGGGAACGGCAGCAGCAGCGCGCAACAGCTGAAGGCAAAGGGGCGGGGAGGCTCTACGCGCGCGGGCGAACTCGAAGGACACAGGTGCGTGACCAAAAGGTCACCGGAAGGTCACCGGCGACGAGCTCGCGCGGCAATGGGTTCGGCCACGTCGGGGACGGCGGCTAGAGGACGACCGAGAGGGAGAGAGGAGAGGGGAGAGGTAGCGGTGCTCACGGGGAGCCGGTAGTGGTGCAAAGCATGCTCGGGGAGGGCTCGGTGGCGCCGGAATCGTCGCCGGAGTTGCGGTGGCCGTAGGAGGAAGACGGAGTCACCGAGCTCGAGGCAGTGGCTCCCAGCTCCAATGGCTCGGCGCAGCCGACGTAGAGGACGACGACGGAGCCCTACGGCATGTTGGCGAGGCGTGAGGAGGCCGGTGGCCGCGGGATCGAAGCGGCGACGGCGACGGCAGAGGTGAGCGGCGATGTGAGGAAGAAAGCGGCGTGAGGAGAAGGAGGGAGAGGCGCTAGGGTTCGCCAGGGGGTTGCGGGCGTTCTTATCCAGCGCGGGGCACCGCTAGATGATCGACAGCGAGGCAATCGGTGGGTGGACGGCACGCGCGTGTTCGGCCAGCGCCATGGCTTCTGGCCAGCGAGAGGAAGGAGAAGGCCTCGTCGGGCTGGGCCAAAATGCACTGTTGGACTTAAGCCCAATAGTACAGTGCCCACTTTCTTTTATTCTTTTCTTTTCTGTTTTGATTTTTCCTTTTCTTTTTGCATTTTCTTTTTGCTCCAAAAGACTATTGTAAAATGTGTAGTTGGTCCCAATAAGTAATATATATTATACCTCACTGCCATAAGAAGTTTGGGAGTGATTTGAATTCATTTGTATTTTTCAAAAATGAAAATGGATTTAATAATGCTGTTTGGGGTACTGTTTCATGATGTTAGAGTCATTTAAATAATTCAATTAATGTTGGCTTTATTTTTTATAATTGCTTTGGGATTATTTGCAATAACATGAACTATTTTTTTAATTATTTGAAGAAGTTTTTATTTGACTTACATTTTAAATTTGAATTGAAGTTGGATTATTTCTTTAATTGCATTTTAATTATGATGATCATGATGACATGGCACATTCGGGGGAGGTTACTGTAGCAATGACACTGGGGATGTTACATATTTAAAATTGTACCGAATTTGAATTTGAACGTAGGCTATAACTTTATTCATATCCATCAGGTTCAACAACCAATGCATTATTCGATTCACAGGTACATATGTTCAAGAGTTACATAAAAAAAAGAATTACATATGCACCAAATAAAGAATGATGAAAGAGGGTTGTATACTTATACTATTAAAGACGGTAAAGAAAGAGGCGAAAGACATTCTGGTTGCTGAACAAGGTGAAGCGGAATGCCCATATTGTGCCCTCCTCCATGCAGAAGGCACGCATGACTCTAGTCCAACCCCTTGTGATGGCCGACCGCCCATCCTTCACTGTCTTCATGAGGACATCTAGATAGTCATTGTGTTCTGGTAGAAATACTTTAACCTTTGCATGCCCACCAATCATGTAGTTTGAGAGGTAATCTTGAGTAAACTGCTTTGGGAACCACTGCAAAGGAAAAAGATTCAGACATTGTCATCTAACACAACTTATTATGGGCAGTAAAAAGAAGGCTGCAGAGTTCTTACTTACCATCCTGTAGTTCACTGTTGTCTTGGATAAAGTGTAAACACATAGTTTAATTGCCATCTTTTGACCCATTTTACTAGCAATCTTTATCAGTTTCCTCACTTGATGCTGGTTCATGAATATCTCAATGACAAATGTACCTAAAAGCACCAAGTTAATATTAGAAGCTAAATAGCAATTGCACAATGATGTAGTACAACACTCCCTCCGTCCCATTATATAATATCTTATTACATCCAATATACTCACATATTGGATGAATTAACATCTTATATTATGGGGCGGAGGGAGTTTATTACATTGTTACAAATATCGGCCGATTAACTGCAGTTAACTGCTGCTGTGTTGTTGTTGTTGCTGCTCTTCTATGTATATCTAGACATCATCAGAACATTAAGGCAACACTCTTCCTTGTTGCTATGTAGCCTAGGATTGCATATTTAGACATTTAGTACAATGCATGTTGCTATGTAGCATCAGATATATTAGATATGGCCCTAGTTAACCTACCGATAAATGGGTTACAGATATATTCAATTAAATGTCCGATTTGCCGATTAATCCCTTGTCAGCCCCCGGCCTATATGGTACCAGCTACCGATATCCTGAACAGTGAGTATATATATATAAATATATAAATATATATATATATATATTTATATATTTATATATATATACTCACTGTTCAGGATATCGGTATATATATATATAAGCCATGGGATGAAACTAACCTCGATGGAAAACAGCAGTCGTTCCCAATATTGTCATGTGTAAGTACATTGAAAGGCATGTTAAGCAAAACAGGCTAAACATCAACCAAATATATCCATGGTAGACAACATAATCTCCAAATGATAGCTTCAGTGTGCAGGCTTAAGCACGCTAGTTAAGCAAAACAAGAAGTGGAAAGGTGTGTTAACTGCACAGTTCATACTTGCACATATAGAACATCACATTGTGAATAACTGAAATACACAAGGCATACTACGAACAACCAAAGATAGCAACTGAAACTGGACATATGCTAACTACAAACAACCGAACAACCAAAAACCGCTAAAAGAGGCATATGCTCGGTACAATAGGCTTAACAGCAACCAAATAGTCATTCATATTGGTATTATTGAAACTGGTATTGATGAAATTGAACTACACAGTTCATACTTGCACATATAGAACATCACTTTGTGAATAACTGAAATAAACAAGGCATGCTACGAACAACCAAAGATAGCAATTGAAACTGGACATATGCTAACTACAAACAACCGAACAACCAAAAATCATTAAAAGAGGCATATGCTAGCTATAACAGGCTTAACAGCAAGCAAATATAGTCATTCATATTAGTATTGTTGAAACTGGTATTGATAAAATTGTACTGCACAGTAAATAGTTGCACATATAGAGCATCACACTGTGAATAACTGAAATAAACAAGGCATACTGCAAACAACCAAATATAGCAATTAAAACTGGACATATTCTCACTACAAAAGGGGCTCAACAAACAAATCATGGGTTCCCCCCTGTGAAGAGGCACGGCAAAACAAATCATGGGTTTCCTCACTTGTCACACATGGGCTCCTTCCCATGGGAAGAGCACGGACTTTGGGTGCGCTCCATGTTGTCGCAGATGGGCTCCTTCCCCTTGGAAGAGCACGGCTGTAGGATGCCCTCCCTGATGTCGTAGATGGGCTCTTTCCCCTTGGAAGAGGCGGAGAGGGTCCTTCCTCGTGGTCGCCGTCGATGAGGTCTAACTTGGCAGCTAAGAATCCCAAGCCAGCGTCGCAGAACGTGTCCTTCGGAAATGACAAAAGGGGCTCGATGGCGATGTAGGATGGCAAATTCTTGACAGCGAGCCAGAGGAGATCAGCGGCTGGGCCATGGATGAGATCGACGGCGTTGAACTCGAGGGGTTGGGGGTGGGCCACTTAACCTGTGACATAGCCCATGTCAGGCCGTCGCTGTCGACGACCTCGATGTTGTAGCCGCCGTCCGTGACATACCAGCATACTCTAGCCCGCTGATTGAGAGCCTGCGGCCAGTAATCATCGTCAGCTTCCTCGGCGGCCACCTCGCCGACATCGGGCGAAGAGGCCGCGATAAACCTCTTTTGGGCCATTAGCTCCTGGAGCTCCATGGGAAGCGTAGCCGGGCTTAGGCTGCGACGCTCTGGAGTGGGGGAGGGGATGGGGATGGGTATCTGTGGGAAAGGGGGCGTTTGGCAGGCGTCATCTAAGAAACTCAGGGTGGCTAGGGTATGGAGATCGGTAGGTAACTGATACGTCTCCAACATATCTATAATTTTTGATTGTTCCATGCTATTATAGTATCAATCTTGGTTGTTTTATATGCAATTATATGCCATTATATATCATTTTTGGGACTAACCTATTAACCCAGTGCCCAGTGCCAGTTGCTGTTTTCTGCTTGTTTTTGCCTTTTCAGAAAATCATTATCAAAAAGTGTCCAAACGAGAAAAAAAACTTTGGATTAATTTTTTCTGGACCAGAAGAGACCCAGGAAGCCTCGGGAGAAGACCAGAAGAGCCACGAGGAGGCGACAAGCCTGGAGGGCACGCCCCCAGGCTTGTGGGCCCCTCGTTGAGGGTGTCCCAGACTAGGGGGTACTCGGGCAGCCGGCCTATCTCCCGTAGGCCGGGCTGATGGGCCGCTCTCTACTCCTCGATGGAAGGTCGGATCGTGGGCAACCCCGTGTGTCAGAAGGAAACCTCCGAAGACTTGGCGTCTCCTCCAAGGAATAATTGGTGTAGTCAGCATGGTAACCGACCATATGTAACCCTAGGACCCTCTGGTGTCTATATAAACCAGAGGGTCTAGTCCGTAGAGGAGGAGATATTCATAACCTAGGGTTTAGCCCATCCGATCTCGAGGTAGATCAACTCTGTAACCCTCATACAATCACATCAATACAATCTAGCAGGACGTAGGGTATTACCTCTTCGAGAGGGCCCGAACCTGGGTAAATCACCGTCTCTATGTTCCCTGTTACCCATCGATTCCTAGACCCACAGTTCGGATCCCCTACCCGAGATCTGTCGGTTTCGGTACCGACATTGGTGCTTTCATTGAGAGTTCCGCCGTGGGTCACCAAGGATCAATGGCTCGCCTAATCATCAGCGACGGTGCTAGCTGCAGGGACACTTTTGTTCCCGGCCAGCTCTTCGCGTTCGGCAGCGTCATGCTACATGCCGATCCGGCCGGCCGCCTTGGCCGGATCGACAGCTTCACCCCCGACCAGGAGATCAGGTTCGGAAACTTAAAGTTCGTCGCCGACTCCCGGGGAGATCTTATCCTCACGAGATCCTCAACCCTGCCTGAAGGACCCACAAAACTTGAAGCATCAACTTCGAGCACGGCCAATCCCACTACCGGGACGGCCGCCACTGCAGATCCAGCCTCGAGCCCGGATCTAATCTCCACGCTTGGCTGCCAAATATTAGCCTTGGCCGAACCTGACTGCCGGGCAGATTTGGATGCCCCCGTCAGGGCCATACTGCGGGTTGACCCCGTAAACTGCCAAAACTTGCAGCCGATGGATCTCTCGTTATTAAACGGGATATTAGATCGAATCCAAGCCTTGGGAATCACCGATGGACAGTCCTCGGTCTATTATCAGATCGGGCCTAAGACCGATGACAGGGAAATTCACGCCCCTCCGGCCGCCCACTTGGTCGCCACTATCGAAGGCTCGACCGAGGGCTCGCCCCTCCCCCCGGAACCAGAAGCGCATGGAGTGCAAGTTCCCGATCAACAGGCCTCACCCTCCAGCTCGGCGGCCCAACTCCGTTCCGGAGAGGGTTTAGAGCCGAAGTCCGGATCAGCACGCAACCTTGAGTCCGCGCACTCGAGCTCGGCCAACTATCCGGACTTGGAGCTCGGCGCATTAGATTCCATGCCAATCCAGGACACGGCCGCCAAAATCTCAAACTCACACCCTGCTGGGATCAAATTTTTTATCCCGCCCACCCCCCACATCGAGTACTGTCTAGATAACTCAGGACGGCCCGACATATGGGACCTAATGTACGTAAAACAACAGCCCGGAGAGACAGTTCGGCACTTTTGGGCTAGATTCCTTATCGTCAAAAACAAGATGACGGACGGTGGTAGCAAGGAAATTCTGGAGGTTTTTCGACAGAATTGGTGAGACGAAGGCATCTTAAACGCCCTCGCCCGCCGTCACATCCAAAACTTCTCTGATCTATCGGACCTAGTGTCCAAATACTGTGCCATGGAGTATGCTTGGCAGGCTCAGCTCGAGCAAACGGAGTCAATCCGTACAGAGGAACCAAACCGAGCTCGGGCAAAACGCGCACACCTTCGCCGGACAACTCAATACGAGCCATCCGAGAAAAGGGTGAAACCCCTGCCAAGATCCAGAATGGTCCTTGACGAACTACTGGACAAACCATGCCCCATACACTCCATCCTCCTCAATACAAACCCAACCCACAACCTTCGAGCTTGCTGGGTGGTCAGGCAAGTCGCCAAGAGCGGCGAAGTCATCCTCGGAGGCCCATATTCAAATAAATGTCCGGCAACGCCCTCTAATGACGACGCCGAGATCCTAACAATCTACGAGACGTATTCCTGGCAGAATCAGAGGAAGAGGGCCCTTCGAGAGCTCGCTCAAATTCACCATGTGGCAGCGACAAACTCATGGTCAGACACACCCATCACTTTTAGTGAACAAGATCTGCCGAGGTCCTGCCCTACTCGAGCTGCTGCCGCCCTTGTCCTTGATCCCATAGTGGATGGATTTCGACTCCAAAAGGTATTAATGGACGGCGGTAGCGGGCTAAACCTCATTTACGAGGACACCTTGGACAAAATGCAGTTTGACAGATCCCGCATCGAGCAAAGTCACACCACCTTTCGAGGGATCATCCCCGGAAAGGAGGCACGTTGTAGTGGCCGAGTTGCTCTTGATGTGGTCTTCGGAACCCCCGAGAACTACCGATCCGAAGAACTGCTTTTCCACATCGTACCCTTTCGCAGTGGCTACCATGCCTTATTAAGGCGCGACACTTTCGCCGGATTCCACGCCATCCCACACTATGGGTACATGAAGCTCAAAATGCCAGGGCCAAACGGCGTAATCACAGTAATAAGTGATCCGGACAGAGCCCTTCGAGTCGAGAATACAACAGCATCGCTCGCCCTCGAAGCGTTGTCCGAAGCCCTTGCAGCCGAAGAACTGACCGCGCTCTGCTCAACGGTGGATAAGGACGTTGTAATCCTCGACAAAAGGCCCAAATCCACGTCCTTTAAACCAGCAGTTGAAATCGTCAAATTCCAAGTGCACCCAACAGATCCCAACAAGACGGCGTCCATTGGAGCTCAGCTGGACCCCGCGGTCGATGAAGAGTTGCGCAAATTTTTGCGTGTGAACTGGGATATCTTCGCCTGGCACCCGTCAGACATGCCAGGGATCCCGCGTAGATTAGCCGAGCACAGCCTGAACATAATTAAGGGTTTCAAGCCAGTCAAACAGACTCTACGTCGGTTTTCCAAACGCAAGCGTCAAGCTATGGGCGAGGAACTGGCAAAGTTGCTCGAAGCCAGATTCATCCGAGATATCAAACATCCCGAATGGTTGGCCAATCTGGTCATGGTACCCAAGAAGGATAAATCCTGGCGGTTGTGTGTCGATTTCAAGGATTTAAACAAGGCCTGCCCCAAGGATCCCTTCCCCTTGCCCCGCATAGACCAGATAATAAATGCCACTGCCGGGCATGACTCACTGTGTTTCCTCGACGCTTACTCCGGATACCATCAAATTAAAATGAAGGAGTCCGACCAAGCGGCCATAGCATTCATCACTCCTTATGGACCATTCTGCTTCAACACAATGCCGTTCGGATTAAAGAACGCAGGGGCTACATACCAACGCATGATTCAAACATGTTTGGAAAAACAAATCGGCAAAACGGTCGAGGCATATGTGGACAACGTGGTCGTTAAGACCAAACATGTCAGCCAGTTGGTGGACGATCTTCGACAAACCTTCGATAGTCTTCGGACCTTCGATATACGGTTCAATCCGGAAAAGTGCGTCTTCGGAGTGCCGGCCGGTAAACTGCTCGGATTCATTGTTTCCCATAGAGGAATAGAGGCCAACCCAGTGAAAATACGGGCACTGTCCGAGCTGCGATCCCCACTGAGCTAAAACAAGTCCAAAAATTGGCCGGCTGCGTTGCAGCCTTAAGCCGCTTCATCTCACGCCTCAGAGAAAAAGCCTTACTGCTCTATAAATTGCTCAAATGGACGAAGAACTTCGAGTGGACCAGCGAGGCGGCGGCAGCACTTGAGGAAATAAAAACTCTACTCGCCAGCAACCCGATCTTGACAGCACCCAGTCCGGGCGAGCCAATGCTGCTATATATGTCGGCCACGAATCAGGTGGTCAGCGCGGTTCTCGTCGTCGAACGAGAGACAGAGGGTCACAAGCTCCAGGTGCAGAAACATGTGTACTACGTATCCGAAGTGCTCACCCCGTGTAAAAAGAGGTACCCGCACTATCAGAAGATTGCCTACGCAGTTTTCATGGCATCCCAAAAGCTCCGCCACTATTTTCAAGAGTGCTCGGTCACGGTGGCATCCGAAGTACCACTGAACGACATAATCAACAATCGAGATGCCACCGGCCGTATAGCCAAATGGGCTATAGAACTCCTTCCCTTCAAAATCATATATCGACTGCGCCGAGCTATTAAATCTCAGGTTTTGGCTGATTTCGTCGCGGATTGGACGGAAGCCGAACTCCCTAGGGAGTACAGTACATATTCGCATTGGACGATGTACTTTGACGGCTCCAAAATGCTCGCCGAGCTGGGGGCTGGCGTAGTCCTCACATCCCCCACTGGCGATAATATTCGGTACATACTCCAGATCATGTACACCGACTCCAACAACGCAGCCGAATACGAAGCTTTGTTGCATGGACTTCGGATTGCGGTGTCAATGGGCATACAGCGGCTCGAGGTATGGGGAGATTCTAATCTCGCCATCTCTCAAGTCAACGGCGAATTCGACGCAAAAGACCCAAAAATGACAGCATACCGCAACGCCGTCCTAAAAATCTCCGCCCGTTTTGAAGGACTGGAGTTTCACCATATACCTAGAGATAGCAATCAAGCTGCCGACACCCTTGCTCGAATGGGCGCCAAGCGCGACCGTGTCCCTGAGAACACCTTTTTAGAACGACTCTTTAAGCCGTCCGTGGTGTGGCAGGAGGATGCCCAGGGCTCGGAAACTAATACCTCAGGAGAGCTCGTCCCTCTGCCTATCGAACCAGACGAAGGAATTATCGGAGGCTCAGCCATCGAAATGACATCTTCGGCTCACGAAGTCATGGCGGTAATTGCGCCATGGACCGAGCCCTTCCTCGCCTACCTCCTCCGCCAAGAACTACCGGCTGACTAGACTGAGGCAAGGCATATCATTCGACGATCTAAAGCCTATAAAGTCCATGAGGGAGAAGTATATAAGAAAAGCACTACTGGCGTCCTCCAAAGATGTATATCCGAAGAGGAGGGAAGGCAGCTCCTGGCCGAGATTCATGCTGGCATGGGCGGTCACCACGCAGCAGCTCGGGCCCTGGTCAGCAAGGCTTTCCGAGCAGGGTTCTTCTGGCCCTCTGCCCGCACAGACGCCCAAACATTGGTCCAACATTGCGTTGGATGCCAGCTCTTTGCTAATCAGAGCCATATGCCCCCCCCCACGGCCCTTCGGACGATACCGATTACTTGGCCTTTCGCGGTCTGGGGGCTAGACATGGTCGGACCACTTAAAGGGGGGACCAAGAAGAAGAAATATTTACTCGTCATGGTAGACAAATTCACTAAATGGATTGAGGCAAAGCCGGTAACTTCAGCCAAGTCCAAGCCGGTCATCGATTTTATATCCGGCGTCGTACACCGTTACGGTGTCCCCAATAGCATAATAACGGACAATGGATCCAATTTTACCACCCAGGAAGTCAAGGATTGGTGCGCTAATTTAGGCATTAAGCTCGACTATGCCTCGGTATATCACCCACAGTCTAATGGACAGGTCGAGCGAGCTAATGGACTGATCTTGAGCGGCATCAAGCCCCGTTTGGTCCGATCTTCCGACTGCCATTGGGTTGAGGAGCTTGACTCCGTATTGTGGGGCCTGCGCACCACTCCTAATCGATCCACGGGCTACACACCATTCTTCATGGTGTATGGGGCAGAAGCCGTCCTCCCCAGCGACCTTATTCACGACGCCCCTCAGGTGCGTATGTATGAAGAAAAGGAGGCCGAGCTGGATCGACAAGATGACCTGGATGCCCTGGAGGGCGAGCGCGACATAGCTCGGGCTCGCTCTGCTTTTTATCAGCAGCAGGCCAGACATTATCAGAGCAGGGAAGTACGGGCAAAGGCCTACAGCGTTGGCGATCTAGTCCTGCGCCTCTCGGAGAAGCAGAAGCATAAGCTGTCGCCCAAATGGGAGGGGGCCTTCATAATCGATCAAGTACTTGCGGGCGGAGCATATCGTCTCCGCAACCCAAAGGACGACCGCCTCGGACCAAACCCATGGAACGCAGCTAGGCTACAACGCTTCTACGGCTAACTCCGCGACCTTACCCTGTTCGGTTTATCCCTTTCAGATTTATATTTTTCTCGTAAATAGTCTTTCCCGGGCTATGTTCGGACACGCCGAACTACGTTAAGTTTTTCTTTGGCAAACATCTTTGAATGTACCACACGCTGTTACCTGGGGGCTTCTTTTGCGGAGCCAATCATATTTTATGCAACCATTCGTTTATACGTGTTTGCCGCCTTCCTGCATCGTTTTAAAGCCACAATATGCATCAATTTGACTTAAGTTTTGGCTAAGATGGGTTGCCTCGCTCCTGTGTTTACCCCCTACGTTCCCGATTGTTCGGCTAGGGAGTAAAGGGAGCACCTCTGTGATTGTTACGACCGGATTTCCCGGGTACGTGCCTCAGACGGGTGAAGCCGAAAGCTCGCGTTCTTAAGAACACAATTGGTCGGCCACAAGGGAAGTGAAAATCATTGGTTACAATAGCCAAGATTCCGGGGTTATTTTCCTGAAGTAACCATCCCCGTCTTCTTCAGGTATTTGGTTATACGGCCATGATTAACGTGGTAACCCGAAGAAAGGAACCCATAGAGGAACTATTTTCGTCGGAAGATGTTTCTTACGTTAAACAGTAATATAACATAACTCCCTAAGCACGTCTTTGTCTGTTTGCACCGAATGGCCGGATTGCCTGGTTCTCCGAGGTGTTTTCCGATATTTTCGGATCACATAGCAAGAAAACACTCGGCCCCTGGTAGGGGAGGCGGAAGCCGATGGCCGGTTAAGACAACGTTTTCAGCACGGGTTGGAGACTATTTGATGTAAAGTACATAGATACGTCGAATCAAACATATTAATCTTGGTCAAGACCATCTATTATGGTCTCCAAAGCACAGTCTACTTGGGACAGACGAGCTGCAGGCATCACCTGGTCATATACCAGATGCACGGGCACTTCCTGCCCATCTGGCCCTGCCGGCTCAACCCTAGCTAAACGCTCCGGTTCGAGCTTGGTGAAGCGAGTCTTGATCATCGCCCAAGCCTCTCGTGCTCCTTCTCGACAAGATGACATCTTCCATAACTCAAAGCGGCGCCGAGCTCCTTTGAATCGATTCGCGAGTACGGCCATACCTTCCGGGGCCGCCACGCCAGGCCACAGTGCCCGGCACATGCTCTTCATTGCTTTTCGGGCTCGCTCATGTATAGCGGAGAGCTCCTTCAACAGGTCCCGTCCGAACAAGCTGGCCTCCTCCACGGGGCATCCGGTCAGAAGAACTGCAATAAGACGAGAGAATTGTTCTCCTTACCGTCTACGACCTGCAGCCAATCACCTGACAAGTTAGAACGCACTTACCGAACATGCTAGCCTTCAGTTTCTGGCTCTCTTCCTGGGATAGGGCCAGCTGAGCTTTCAAGTTCGAGATTTCTTGGGCCTGTTGTTGCTTTTCCGCTTTGAGCTTATCCCTCTCCTCATGACTTCGGGAAAGCACTCGGTAGCCGGCCTCTTGTTGTGACTCCGCATACCTTTGAGCTTCCCTGGCCGTCTCCAGATCCTTCCGCAGCTGATTTATCGACTCGGCTGCTATGGAATTATCTTTCATTAACCGAGGTGTTTCATCGAATTTTCCTCACAACAAATTTAAGTTCGTCCCTTACCATGTGCCTCTCTGGTGAATTTCTTCACCCCCTCTAGCTCGGCTTTCACAGATTCTAACTCTGTTCGCGTCAGCTTGAGGTCCTCGGACAACTTTTTGTTCTGCTCCCGAACATTCTGCACAATAGCATGGCATCACAAAAATTAGACCCTTAACTCGGCCGTCCCGCCCAAATTAAGGCTCGGGGGCTACTGGGTTAGATACTAGTTGTCAAAACCAGTATTATACCTGCACATTCGTAGACATGAGCCTCACTGCCCCTTCAAGTCCTGTTCGGGCAGAACGAGGTACGCGTCTACCGAACTAAGAGCATTAAACTCCTGATCGGAAAACGCGAAGTGCCGAAGCGACGCCTTGCACCGCCGATGATTCATCACACTTTCAACCTCGGAGTTAGTGACCGAGACGCCTTCTGAGTCCTCGGGATGTGGGTCCTCTGTAGGGACCCCCGGAGTAACTCCAGGTACGGCTGGCGACCTCGTGTTCGCGTCACCCCTCCGCGCCTCTTCAACATCCTCTGCTGAGGGTGGTTCTACATACCGTCTACAGTACACCGTGGAAGGAACTATTGGGATATTCGTTGGATGTCGAAGAGAGAAGCTATGACGGTACGGCGGCTGTGTTACCTCTTCGGACGTGGCGCGGATGATGTAGCTCCCCCTGGGGCCGCGCGTTTGGTCACGCCACGACCGCTCATCGCTGGGGCCGCTGGTGCCGCTCTTGCGGCTGTCCGGCGCATCATACGGCGACCCTTGGGAGTAGGTGTCAGTGTATTCGGAGCAGCCGTGGCTGAATGTTTCTTTCGAGTGGAAGCCCGTTGGCCACTTACAGCGGAGGAGGGAAGCGCCCCGGGATGATCGGCCAAAAGGGCCACCTTAGAACCATCAAGGCTCTCCTGGTAGAAGACTCCCTCCTCAAAATCAATTGATGTTTCAGGGTCATCATGGAACCCAGGATCATCGTCACGAGAGTAATCCTCCGGTTGAGGAGCAGGGCAGCTTACTGTCTTGATCCAACGCCTCCAGTTCTGTTCGGATAGGATAGAGATCCGGTTAAGAAAAGTTTGGGTGCTTTCCGAACTATAAAACGTGGTCGGACTCACCATTTCAATGGGTTTATAGCTCGAGAAGCCTTCCTTGGGCCTTAACCGAGTGAATTCTTGCTCTTCTCCTTGAAGAGATCGGCCAGTATGGCCGCCATCGCCGTCTGGTCGGCAGGTCCCATCCGTGTGTACCGGGTTGCATCATCTTCCCCGTTGTAGCGCCAAAGCGGGTGTATTATCTGTTGAAGAGGTTGGACGCACCGAGCAATGGCTGCGGCCATCACATCGATAATGGTTAGCCCGTTGTGGGTTAACCACCTCACTTGAGCGGCCAACCGAGCTACTTCGGCGTCTTCCTCTTGGTAGGAACTCTTCGGGCGCCAGTTGAACCGCTTCTTCGGAGAGACCAATGAGAATTCGGGCAGCCCCCTCCGAACTGGATCAAATAGGGGGACGTCTTCGATATAAAACAACTCCGACGTCCACTCTTTGGCGTCTTTCTTCGGAGTCCCAACGGGGTATCCGGTTCCGGCGATGCGCCATACTTTGGCCCCGCCAACCTCGTAGATTGTCCCTCCTCGGGTACGGGGGACGAGGCAGAAGAACTTCCTCCACAATTCGAAGTGGGCCTCGCAGCCCAGGAACTTCTCACAAAGAGCGACGAAGCCCTATATATGAAGGATCGATCCTGGGGTAAGGTGGAGGAGTTGGATCCCGTAAAACTCTAGTAGACCCCGCAAGAAAGGATGAATGGGGAAACCCAGGCCTCGCAAGAGGAAGGGTACGAAGCACACCCTTTCCTCCCCGTGGGGGGAAGGAAAGTTCTCTGCGAGGGCCTCCCCGTCTGCGGAAGTCAATCCGGGGCGGGTGGATGCGAGATCTGAAGCAGGGAGATATCCCTGCGTCTCGAGCATGCGTAAACGCATGAGGGATACGGAGCTGCTCGCCCAATCACCTTGGAGGGGGCCGTGAAGGCATGAGGAAGAGCCAGGGGCGCTCGCCATTGTTTGCTAGACGCAGCCTCGCAAGGATGTGAGGAAGAATGGCAGGGGGTGGGGTGCGTTAGCCTCCACACCCTTGGCCTATTAAAAGGGCATTGACTCCCCCCAAAAGAGGGGCATTTTTGTAAAAATCCATCGAGCCACTCGCATTCTGTGGGCACACAGAAATTGAGGGGTGTCATTTAATTCTAAGCGAAGAAAGGCGGTATGACGGGCCCCATGGGGCCTCGCCATGTGGATACTTCGGCAGCCGAACTATTGGTGGCCGAACTATTGTTAAATCAAATACAGGTAAAGGAAGGAACTCGCCACCCAAGCCGAAGACCTTTGAAGCATGAAGCTGCCGAAGACCGTCAACCTCGGCATTGGAGGCTAGTTCGGGGGCTACTGAGGGTGTCCCAGACTAGGGGGTACTCGAGCTGCCGGCCTATCTCTCGTAGGCCGGGCTGATGGGCCGCTCTCTACTCGTCGATGGAAGGCCGAATCGTGGGCGACCCCGTGTGTCAGAGGGAAACCTCCGAAGACTTGGCGTCTCCTCCAAGGAATAATTGGCGTAGTCGGCATGGTAACCGACCATATGTAACCTTTGGACCCTCTGGTGTCTATATAAACCAGAGGGTCTAGTCCGTAGAGGAGGAGATATTCATAACCTAGGGTTTAGCCCATCTGATCTCAAGGTAGATCAACTCTGTAACCCTCATACAATCACATCAATACAATCTAGTAGGACGTAGGGTATTACCTCTTCGAGAGGGCCCGAACCTGGGTAAATCACCGTCTCTACGTTCCCTGTTACCCATCGATTCCTAGACCCACAGTTCGGATCGCCTACCCGAGATCTGCCGGTTTTGGTACCGACACTCGTGGCACCTCTTGACCTAATTCCTTTACTATAAATTCACAAATATTACCAAACCAATAGAGAGACAGAAGAGAAAACCTTTCCGCCACCGCAAGCCTCTGTTCTTCCGCGATCCCATCTGGAGGCCTTTTCCGGTACTCTGCCAGAGGGGGAATCGATCATGGAGGGCTTCTACATCAACCTTGCTGCCCTTCCGATGATGTGTGAGTAGTTTACCATAGACCTACATGTCCATAGCTAGTAGCTAGATGGCTTCTTCTCTCTCTCTGATCTTCAATACAATGTTCTCATAGATGTTCTTGGAGTTCTATCCGATGTAATCTTCTTTTGCGGTGTGTTTGTTGGGATCCGATGAATTATGAGTTTATGATCAGATTATTCATGAGAAATATTTGAGTCTTCTCTGAACTCTTTTATGCATGATTATTATAGCTTTGTATTTCTCTCCGATCTATCAATTTGGTTTGGCCTACTAGATTGATTTATCTTGCAATGGGAGAGGTGCTTTGTGATGGGTTCAATCTTGCGGTGCTCAATCCCAGTGACAGAAGGGGACATGACACGTATTTGTATTGTTGCCATTAAGGATAAAAATATGGGGTTTAATCATATTGCTTGAGTTTACTTTGTCTACATCATGTCATCTTGCTTAAGGCTTTACTCTGTTTCATACTTAATACCCTAGATGCATGCTGGATAACGGTCGATGGGTGGAGTAATAGTAGTAGATGCAGGCAGGAGTCGGTCTACTTGTCTCGGACGTGATTCCTATATACATGATCATTGCCATGAATCTGTCATAATCATTTGCTTTTCTATCAATTGCCCAATAGTAATTTGTTTACCCACCGTATGCTATGTGTTCGAGAGAGAAGCCTCTAGTGAAAACTATGGCCCCCGGTCTACTTTATCATATATTAAAAATCTAAAAATACCTTGCTGCAATTTATTTAATTTTTTTAATTATTATTTTAGTTTATCTATTTACCTCGATAAGATTTAATCCTTGCAAATAACCGCTAGGAGGATTGACAACCCTCTTATTTGTGTTGGGTGCAAGTGTTTGCTCTTTTGTGTGCAGGTGCGCTTAACGGAATTTTGCTTGGTTCTCCTACTGGATTGATAACCTTGGTTCTTAACTGAGGGGAATACTTATCTCTACTGTACTGCATCATCCTCTCCTCTTCCGGGAAATACCAATGCAGACTACAAGTAGCAGGAAGAATTTCTGGCGCCGTTGCTGGGAAGACATCATCAAAATTACCAATTACCTTCGCACAAACTATCATCCACTTGCATTTATTTTATTTGCCTTTTTATTTGTTTTTGCCTCTCATTTTCATCTCCCCCACTTCTAAAACAAATTTACAAAAACACAAAAATATTTTGTCTGCTATCTTTGCTTCTGCTGCCATGTGCCTTCTATTTGCTTGCATCTTCGCTTGCTAAAAATTATTGATATGGATCCTCATCCACTTGCTAATCTTTTCAAACAACCCAATTATGATGAACCAATTGCTAGTGGTTTGAGTGCACTTGATTATCTTTATGAAGTTTTGCTTTAAAATCATGAATCTGAAAATTGTGATGAAGTGTTAAAAGAAGAAATTTATAAAGTGATTCATGATAGCTCCTTGAATTGAAAGCATGATTGCAATGATGTTATTAATGTCAATTGTGCTAATTATATGCAAAACTACGAGCTTGGGGATGATAATTTTGTTATGTCCACTACTTATTGCAATGATCTTGATTGGAGTGATAGTGCTTCTTACGATCTTGAAAATTTATTTAAGCCTCATGATGAATATGTTATTTGCAATTATATTGAAAGTGGGTTTGGAAGAGTGTCAACTTTAGGTAAAACGAATCCCACATATTTGGAGAGTGTTCAATCTTATGCAATTTTTGATAAAAGTGGGTTTGGAGAGGTCATGACTTTAGTTGATGTTAATCCCACTATCTTGGAAGATTATAAAACTTTTATGCATGTGGATCATGAAGATAGTATTTTATATGATAGCTATATTGTTGAATTTGATTATGATCCTACATGTAATTATTATGAGAGAGGAAAATATGGTTGTAGAAATTTTCATGTCACTAAATTACCTCTCTTTGTGTTGAAATTATTAATGCTCCATTCTTCCTATTGGTATATGCTAGATATTGCTTGTCTTGATAATTTTTTTGCTTATAAAATGCCCATGCATAGGAAGTATGTTAGACTTAAATGTGTTTTTCACATGTTTCATGACGCTCTCTTCGTGTTTCAATTACTATCTTTCATGTGAGCATCATTGAAATCTCGAGCCTATCTTAATGGCTTTAAAGAAAGAGCTTGTTGGGAGACAACCCGATAAATTTTTTATTCTGTTCTTGAGTGTTTACACAATTATAGCCTCTGTTATGATTGAGTTTTTATGTTTTGCTACTTGTGAGTTGCGTTGGTAATTCCCTGAAGAGGAAGGGAGATGCAGTACAATAGAGATAAGTATTTCCCTCAGTTATGAAACCAAGGTTATCAATCCAGTAGGAGAATCACTCCACACCTCGTTAGCAGCACCTGCACACAAAACAACAAATCCTTGCACCCAACGCAAACAAGGGGTTGTCAATCCCTCGGCGGTAAATTGCAAGATTAAATTGTATGTGATAGATAGATAGATTGAACTAAAATATAAAATCAAATAAATAAATAAAAAGTGCAGCAAGGTATTTTTAGGGTTTTTAATATATGATTTAGATAGACCCGGGGGCCATAGTTTTCACTAGAGGCTTCTCTCAAGAAAATAGCATACGGTGGGTAAACAAATTACTGTTGGGCAATTGATAGAAAAGCAAATAATCATGACGATATCCAAGGCAATGATCATGTATATAGGCATCACGTCCGAGACAAGTAGACCGACTCCTGCCTGCATCTACTACTATTACTCCACACATCGACCGCTATCCAGCATGCATCTAGTGTATTAAGTCCATAAAGAACGGAGTAACGGCTTAAGCAAGATGACATGAGGTAGACAAAGTAAACTCACGCATGAATAAACCCCATCTTTTTACCCTTAATAGAAATGATACATACGTGTCATGTCCCTTTCTGTCACTGGGATTGAGCACCGCAAGATCGAACCCATTACAAAGCACCTCTTCCCATGGCAAGATAAATCAATCTAGTTGGCCAAACCAAATCAATAGATCGGAGAAGAAATACGAAGCTATAATAATCATGCATAAAAGAGTTCAGAGAAGACTCAAATAATATTCATGGATAATCTGATCATAAACTCACAATTAATCGGATCCCAACAAACACACCGCAAAAAGTGATTACATCGGATAGAACTCCAAGAACATCGAGGACAACATTGTATTGAAGATCAAAAAGAGAGAAGAAGCCACCTAGATACTAACTATGGACCCGAAGGTCTGTGGTAAACTACTCATGCATCATCGGAAGGGCAGCAAGGATGAAGTTGAGCCCCTCCGTGATCGATTCCCCCTCCGGCGGAGTACCGGAAAAGGCCTCCAGATGGGATCTCTCGAGAACAGAAGCTTGCGGCGGCAGAAAAAGTATTTCGTGGACTCCTCTATTGGTTTCCCGATTTTAGAGAATTTATAGTGGTGGAATTAGGTCAAACAGAGTTGTGTGGGCCCCACGAGCCACCAGGGCGCGCCACCCCCCCGGGGCGCGCCCTGGTGCCTTGTGGGCCACTGCTCCATCTTCTGGCCCTCTCCCGAAGCTTCCAGTACTTGTTATGTCCAGAAAAAAATCTCCAAAAAGTTTCGTGGCATTTGGACTTCGTTTGGTACTGATATTCTGGAAAACCAAAAACAGGCAAAAACAGCAACTGGCACTGGGCACTAAGTTAATAGGTTAGTCCCAAAAAATGATATATAATTGTTGTAAATGCATATAAAAACATCCAAGATTGATAATATAATAGCATGGAACAATCAAAAATTATAGATACGTTGGAGACGTATCAGCATCCCCAAGCTTAATTCCTGCTCGTCCTCGAGTAGGTTAATGATAAAAATAGAATTTTTGATGTGGAATGCTACCTATCATATTCATCACATATTCTTTTCTTTTATAGCATGGACATTTGGACTTGAATGATTCAAAGCAATAGTCTATAGTTTGACGTGAAGATATAAATACTCAAGCATATTAACAAGCAACCATGTCTTTCAAAATATCAACGCTAAAGAAAGTTATCCCTAGCCCATTATGATCAATCATTGATCCATTCATTAAACACACTCGGTATTAGCTACACACAATGCACAAGTATGACAATAGTGCTCTCTAGTTGGTGCTTTATAAGAAAAGATGGAGACTCAAAAAATAAAAATAAAAATTGCATAAAAGTAAATAGATAGGCCCTTCGCAGAGGGAAGCAGAGATTTGCAAATGTGCCAGAGCTCAAAGCTTAATTAGAGAGATAAAAAATATTTTGAAAGGCATGCTTTTCCTGTCAACGAAAACGACCGAGAATTCCCAATATCTTCCATGCTAGACACATCATAGGCGGTTCCCAAACAGAAAGTAAAGTTTTTTCCTTTCCACCATTCTTTCACAATCCATGGCTAGTCGTATCCACAGGTGCCCTCCATACCAACACTTTCCAAGGAATTTTGTTGTTATTAGTTTTGATTTCATTGTGGGACTGGGCATCCCTATTACCAGCCACTCTCTCGTGCAATGACAAGTGAATAAACACTTATCGTGAGAATAACACACCTAGCATGGAAAATATTGGCCACCCCCTGCCGCTTCATGAAAGGTACGGGCACACAAAACGGAAAATTATTTTGAAAAATTAGAGTTGGCACATGCAAATTTACTTGGAACGGCATTGAAATACCTCATGTAGGTAGATATGGTGGACTCATTTGGCACAACATGGGTTTAAGGAGTTTGGATGCACAAGCAGTATTCCCGCTTAGTACAAATGAAGGCTAGCAAATAGATTGAGAAGCAACCAACCAAAAAGCAAAAATGGTCATAAACATGCATTGAACATAACTAACACCGAATAATGCACCATAAGTAGGATATAATTTCGTTGCATAACTATTGACTTAATGTGCATGCATAGGGAATCACAAACCTTAACACTAGTATTCTTACTAAATCACAATTACTCACTAACATGACTCACATATTATCATCTCCATATCGCAAAACTATTGCAAAGAATCACACTTATCATATCCAATGATTTATATGAAAGTTTTTATTATATCCCTCTTGAATATTCATCACTTTGGGACCAAATTCATATCTCGTGCAAATTACCATTACTATTGTCAACTCTCAAAAAGATACAAGTGAAGCATGAGAGTGCAAATATTTCTTCAAAATTTTAATCTTATC
The DNA here is from genome assembly GCA_039707655.1 of Elymus sibiricus. Classification (NCBI taxonomy): domain Eukaryota; kingdom Viridiplantae; phylum Streptophyta; class Magnoliopsida; order Poales; family Poaceae; genus Elymus; species Elymus sibiricus. The sequence goes on along the minus strand of CM077664.1, from coordinate 229,819,271 downwards.
AACTCTCAAAATAACATAAGTGAAGCACGAGAGTTCAAATATTTCTTCAAAATTTTAGTCTTATCAACTCTCACAATAATATAAGTGAAGCATGAGAGTTTAAATATTTCTTCAAAATATAGCCACCGCCGTGCTCAAAAAGATTTAAGTGAAGCACTAGAGCAATTGCCTAGCTCAAAAAATTTAAGTGAAGCACATAGAGTATTCTAACAAATCATGATGAACGTGTGGCTCTCTCAAATAGGTGTGTCCAGCAAGGATGATTGTAACAAACTAAGAAGCAAACAAAGCAAAGACTCATATAACACATGACGCTCCAAGGAAAACACATATCATGTGACGAATAAAAATATAGCTCCAAGTAAAATTACCGATGGTTGGTAGAAGAAAGAGGGGATGCCTTTCGGGGCATCCCCAAGCTTAGACGCTTGAGTCTTCCTTGAATATTACCTTGGGGTGCCTCGGGCATCCCCAAGCTTCGGCTCTTGCCACTCCTTATTCCTTCATCCATCGTGATCTCACCCAAAACTTGAAAACTTCAATCACACAAAACTAAACAAAACCTTCGTGAGATCCGTTAGTATAACAAAACAAATCACTACTTTAAGTACTGTTGCAAACCCATTCATATTTTATCTTTGCATTATACCTATTGTATTCTAACTTCTTTATGGCTTATACCCCCGATACAATCTGTAGTTTCATCAAAACAAGCAAGCAAAGCATCAAAAACAGAATCTGTCAAAAACAAAACAGTCTGTAGAGATCTATTTAAAAGCTATACTTCTGTAACTCCAAAAGTTCTGAAAAATTAGGACAACGTGGGCAATTCATATACCAATTGACGGTGTCCTGGACTAAGGGGTACTCACCACATCGTCTCCCGACTAGGTGGGTTGAGCCGAGGACCCCCATGGCGATTCACTAATGGGCCACTTCGGGCAGCCCATGACGAATACAAGGAAGATTCCACAAGACTTGGCGCCCAAGACGAGGACTCTTCTAAACCCTAGGCCTCCGGTGCATATATAAACCGAGGCCAGGCTAGTCAATAGATGATCTCATATTCATTAGAACAATCTCGTGGTAGATACATGTACTCTGTACTACACCCCATATGAATACAATCAAAAGCAGGACGTAGGGTATTATCTCTTCGAGAGAGCCCGGACCTGGGTAAAATCCTGTGTCCATGTTACCATCGCTCCAAGACGCCTAGCTTAGGACCCCTACTACGAGATATGCCGGATTTAGAACCGACACTGGTGCTTTCATTGAGAGCCTGCTGGGTAGTCGCCGCGGTGCGATGGGAATTCGGATCGGCTCCACCGCGATCTACGCGTCGGAACCGAGCTACATTGTCAACGTCAGCATCTTTGTCGCCGGCTCGACTGGTCACCTCGGCTAGGCCGAGGACTACGCTCCACATCGGATTGTCAAGATCGAACGGGTTTCTTCATCAACATCAACTCCAATCTCAACCAAGATCATGGAAAAATCCTCCATGGTGCTCGGGGGCTCAACGTCAACATTACCCTCGCGCGATCATGCTGTTTTTTCTGGACAGCGGATTCGTGTTCGCCGTCACCACCTCCTCGAGCGTCGCTTTGACGATTTCTTCGGGGGAATTGTGCGGAATTGACTCTAGAACAACCCTGCAAAATTTTGTCGCGTTCCGATGGCGGAATCTCCGGTGATCTCCGATATACCGGAGCCCTGTCGAATCTGGACGGGAATCTGGACGAGTTTAGGGCGAGGAGTCCAGCAGTCATCTCAGACGTCCTTTGGAAGATCCAACCATTCATCGGCTGCGGAATTCCCATATCTACCACCCCTCAAAATTTCAGCTCGATCCGACCGTTCAAACTCCGGGAAGCGTCCGATGAGTGCATCAATTTTCGGATATGTTTTCTGCGCAAAAAGGAATCCGACCCGAGTTCATCTTTCTTCGTGAACGGGATATTGGACATACTTTTTGCAGAAGTTTTTTCTTAGGGTATTGTGTGTTGTTCGCACACACGTGCCCATAAATTTTAATGCCTTTTCAGAGCTAATCTTCACCATCGCGTTGGTGTCAAACCAACCCGACAACGTTGCTCCACAGCTGCCGACATGCGCTAGACAGATCATCACTTCGTTGTGTCGAGGTCAAACTCATCGGATCATCACCTCGGCGAGCCGACCTAGAGTTTGGCATTGCGAAGGCTAAATCATCACCTCGGCGAGCCGACCAAGAGTTTGGCACCGCTCTCCCTAATGATCATCAAGATAACATCGTCACCTTACGGATTGCACGGGTCGGGCGCGGCAGCATCGCCGCGCGGTCACTTCTCAAGCCAGCATTGAGTTCGTCACAAAGTTTCGACCTGCGTCAGCATTGCCGCGCCGTTGCTTCTTCGAGCCGACGTCCACCTCGCCGACCTGCTTCGACACCTCGGCTGGCATGGGGGTTGCAACGTCACCTTACCGACCTACTCCGACACCTCGGCTAGACCAGGGGCTTCACCTCGCCACATCAACCTACTCCGGAGACTTCGGCGTCACCAGCCGATCAACTTCGTCACCTCGGCTGGACCGGGGGCTTCGCCTCGCCACATCAACCGTACTGTGTCGCTACTTCGGAGTGCTGAGCTCTTCGCTCGGCCACCTCGGGACCGGCTTGGGGGCTGGGACCTCGACCCGCCACAAGCTCGAACCACGTCATCAACACCGAGCACATTAACCAGCTAAGTCGCTTTCATGCTCAACTTTTTTAAATGCTCAATTTTTGTTCGGTTTGACCAAGCATTATATTTATGTTAATATCTGTTTGTTAAAAACGAGGTTCGTTAAAAATCGCTTCTTTTTCCCATGTTAACTGGGGGCTCTTAAATTTATATGTGCCGCTTTATAATAAGTGTTTTCTTCTTGGTCGTTGCAAAGTCTTTTTCTACTACTCCTTTTTCCGACGCGAGTGTGTGGTCAATAGCCGGATAGCCTGGTTTCTCTCTAAAGCCGCTCGAGTTTAGTTCGCTAAACTGGCCTGAGAAGCACTCCGCCTTCGGGATAGGAGGTTGAAGCCGAAGGCTGACCCACTTGAAGTCTGGAGATTGGATGTATCATGTTAAAGCACGACGGAAGCACAAACTAATTTTATGACCAATGTTCAGATTGACGCCAAAAAACTTGATTTAGTTCGGACGTAAAGTTTTTCTTAAAGTTTTTTTGGTTTTCTGAGCTTATGGCACCTTCAACCTATTTTTATGTTTTTTTTTTCAGGAGGCGGGGCATCCTCTTGATCGAGGTGTTTTGCGTGATGGTTTTGCTCGGGGAATTTTTTCCGACCTATAGTTCGGCATCTTTCCTGCCGAGCTGCACCTCGGCGTTGTCAAAATGTACATGGCAGTTGAACTAGTTCCCAAGGAGATACGATCCTAGGGTCGGCCATGTTGCCCAACCCAAGTCTCGGGGGCTACTGCCTTGACGATTCAATGCAGACAATTTACAAAGTGCAAAATAGTTTCCGAGGAGATTATGATCCTCAAGTTGGTCGGCCGCACCCAGCCTGCGTCTCGGGAACTGCTGCACACCGTGTTTCCGTTCCTAAGTATGCTGCCGAGCTAGGAGTTGATCCTCAGGCCGATTTTGCGAATTGACCTGAGTCTCAGGGGCTACTGGGATCAGTAGTGTCATGTTTTCCTTCAGGTGCATCTCGGATTTTAGGCCGACACACACCTTGAGGGCTACTAGCTATATATCTCGGCAGAGAATAAATTGCACCAATCGAAAATATATCCGCAAAAAATCTGCCCAAGCCCGAGGTGGTGCACCACTTCGGAAGCAGTCCGGCATGAAGCTCGGATACAAGTGGCTAGCTCCCTAGAGGGCATTTTCGGCATTAAGCTCGGCTGAACTCCTTCAACTTTTTTAAAACCGAGGTAATCTATGACACCTCGGATGCAGACCGGCGTTGGAGCTCGGCTGCAAGAAGACACCTCGGATGCAGTCCGGCGCTGGAGCTCGGATGCAAAGAGGACACCGCCGCGCTGGAAACAGTTCGAACCCGAGGTGTGGCGTAAAAAATAACAAGGCATTGATAAAGGCCGAGAACTTAAAGGACTCCTCGGATACCCGACGTATGAAATCTTCGGATACACCTCGGCGATCCTCAAAATCGGAGATGGGAAGATTTGTTGAACCAGTTTTCAAGACCGACGACCGAAGACGAAGAACAGTTCGGAAGAACCGAGGAGTGTCCCCAACTTGAAGACCGGTTTAGGGGGCTACTGACGGTGTCTTGGACTAGGGGATACTCACCCATCGTCTCCCGACTAGGTGGGTTGAGCCGAGGACCCCCATGGCGGTTCACTAATGGGCCACTTCGGACAGCCCATGACGAATACAAGGAAGATTCCACAAGACTTGGCGCCCAAGACGAGGACTCTTCTAAACCCTAGGCCTCCGGTGCATATATAAACCGAGGCCAGGCTAGTCAATAGATGATCTCATATTCATTAGAACAATCTCGTGGTAGATACATGTACTCTGTACTACACCCCATATGAATACAATCAAAAGCAGGACGTAGGGTATTATCTCTTCGAGAGAGCCCGAACCTGGGTAAAATCCTGTGTCCATGTTACCATCGCTCCAAGACGCCTAGCTTAGGACCCCTACTACGAGATATGCCGGATTTAGAACCAACACCAATACTGTGTAAAAATTTCAGATTTTTCTGACGCTCCAGTACAGAACCAAAATTCTAGCACTGGACGCAAAACTTTCTGTTTTCCAAACAGCATCAATTATACTATCTTCCAAATCATCCCAATGGTTTTACTTGGCACAAACACTAATTAAAACAGAAAAACTCACTCATAACAGTAGCATAAATGTGAAAACACACAATGACAGAAACAAAAAGTAAAAAAAATATTTTATTCATTGGGTTGCCTCCCAAGAAGCTCTTTCTTTATAGCCATTAAGATAGCCTTTGAGATTTCATTGATGCTCACATGAAAGGTAAGAATTGAAGCACAAAGAGAGCATCATAATACATGTGACAAACACATTTAAGTCTAACATACTTCCTATGCATAGGCATTTTATATGCAAACAAATTATCTAGACGAGAAATATCTAGCATATGCAAAGGAGAGGAATAAAACATTGACAATCTCAACATAATGAGAGGTAATTTAGTAACATGAAAATTTCTACAACCATATTTTCCTCTCTCATAATAATTACATGTAGGATCATAATCAAATTCAACAATATAGCTATCATATAAAATTTTCTCTCCATGATCCACATGCATAAAATTCTTATAGTCTTCCAAAATAGTGGGATTAACATCAACTAAAGTCATCACCTCTCCAAACCCACTTTTATCAAAAATTTCATAAGATTGAACACTCTCCAAATATGTGGGATTATTTTTACCTAGAGTTGACACTCTTCCAAACCCACTTTCAATATTATTGCAAACATTATTATCAATAGCATATTCATCATGAGGCTTAAATAAATTTTCAAGATCATAAGAAGCATTATCACCCCAATCATGATCATTGCAATAAGTAGTGGATATAACAAAATTATCATCCCCAAGCTTGTAGTTTTGCATATTATTAGCACAATTGACATTAATAGAATTTATAATAACATTATTGCAATCATGCTTTTCATTGAAGGAGCTATCATGAATCACTTTATAAATTTCTTCTTTCAACACTTCATCACAATTTTCCGGTTCATGATTTTCAAGCAAAACTTCATAGAGATAATAAATTGCACTCAACTCACTAGAAATTGGTTCATCATAATTGAATGTTTTGAAAAGATTAGCAAGTGGATGAGGATCCATATCAATAGATTTCTAGCAAGCGAAGATGCAAGCAAATAGAAGGCACATGGCACACAAGCAAAGATAGCAAACGAGCAAAACGGCAAACGGAAAATATTTTTGTATTTTTGTAAAAACTTTTTAGAAGTGGGGGAGATGAAAACGAGAGGCAAAGGCAAATAAAGTAAATGCAAGGAGATGTAAGTTTTATGCGTAGGTACTTGATAGATGTTGATGATGTCTCCCCAGCAACGGCGCCAGAAATTCTTCCTGCTACTTGTGAGCTGCATTGGTAATTCCCTGAAGAGGAAGGGAGATGCAGTACAGTAGAGATAAGTATTTACCTCAGTTATGAAATCAAGGTTATCAATCCAGTAGGAGAATCACTCCACACCTCGTTAGCAGCACCTGCACACAAAACAACAAATCCTTGCACCCAACGCAAACAAGGGGTTGTCAATCCCTCGGCGGTAAATTGCAAGATTAAATTGTATGTGATAGATAGATAGATTGAACTAAAATATAAAATAAAATAAATAAATAAAAAGTGCAGCAAGGTATTTTTAGGGTTTTTAATATATGATTTAGATAGACCCGGGGGCCATAGTTTTCACTAGAGGCTTCTCTCAAGAAAATAGCATACGGTGGGTAAACAAATTACTGTTGGGAAATTGATAGAAAAGCAAATAATCATGACGATATCCAAGGCAATGATCATGTATATAGGCATCACGTCCGAGACAAGTAGACCGACTCCTGCCTGCATCTACTACTATTACTCCACACATCGACCGCTATCCAGCATGCATCTAGTGTATTAAGTCCATAAAGAACAGAGTAACGCCTTAAGCAAGATGACATGATGTAGACAAAGTAAACTCACGTATGAATAAACCCCATCTTTTTACCCTTAATAGCAATGATACATACGTGTCATGTCCCTTTCTGTCACTGGGATTGAGCACCGCAAGATCGAACCCATTACAAAGCACCTCTTCCCATGGCAAGATAAATCAATCTAGTTGGCCAAACCAAATCAATAGATCGGAGAAGAAATACGAAGCTATAATAATCATGCATAAAAGAGTTCAGAGAAGACTCAAATAATATTCATGGATAATCTGATCATAAACTCACAATTCATCGGATCCCAACAAACACACCGCAAAAAGTGATTACATCGGATAGAACTCCAAGAACATCGAGGAGAACATTGTATTGAAGATCAAAAAGAGAGAAGAAGCCATCTAGCTACTAACTATGGACCCGAAGGTCTGTGGTAAACTACTCACGCATCATCGAAAGGGTAGCAAGGATGATGTCGAGTCCCTCCGTGATCGATTCCCCCTCTGGCGGAGTACCGGAAAAGGCCTCCAGATGGGATCTCTCGAGAACAGAAGCTTGCGGCGGAGGAAAAAGTATTTCGTGGACTCCTCTGTTGGTTTCCTGATTTTAAAGAATTTATAGTGGTGGAATTAGGTCAAACGGAGCTGTGTGGGCCCCACGAGCCACCAGGGCGCGCCACCCCCCCTGGGGCGCGCCCTGTTGCCTCGTGGGCCACTGCTCCATCTTCTGGCCCTCTCCTGAAGCTTCCAGTACTTGTTATGTCCAGAAAAAAATCTCCAAAAAGTTTCGTGGCATTTGGACTTCGTTTGGTACTGATATTCTGGAAAACCAAAAATAGGCAAAAAAAAAAACAGCACCTGGCACTGGGCACTAAGTTAATAGGTTAGTCCCAAAAAATGATATATAATTGTTGTAAATGCATATAAAAACATCCAAGATTGATAATATACTAGCATGGAACAATAAAAAATTTAGATACGTTGGAGACGTATCATGTTTTAATTAGTTTTTGTGCCAAGTAATGCCTTTGGGATGATTTGGAAGATAGTATAATTGATGCTGTTTGAAAACCGAAACTTTTGCGTCCAGTGCTGGAATTTTGGTTTTTTCTGGAGCGTCAGAACCTTTTGAATTTTTTACAAAATATTGGTATATGAATTTCACACATTGTCCTAATTTTGCAGAATTTTTGGAGTTACAGAAGTATGACGTTAATTCAGATCTTTACACACTGTTCAGTTTTAGACAGGTTATGTTTTTGTTGCATAGTTTGCTTATTTTGATGAATCTATGGATCGTATCGGGGGGTATGAGTCATGGAGAAGTTGGAGTACAGTAGCATTATGCCAATATTAAATATGAATCAATTTACAACTGTACCGAAAGTTTAAGATTTGTTTGTTATACTAACGGATCTCACGGGGTTTCTGTTGAGTTTTGTGTGCTGAAGTTTTCAAGGTTTGGGTGAGACTACGATGGATAAAGGAATAAGGAGTGGCAAGAGCCTAAGCTTGGGGATGCCCAAGTCACCCCAAGGTAATATTCAAGGAATAATCAAGCGTCTAAGCTTGGGGATGCCCCGGAAGGCATCCCCTCTTTCGTCTACAATCTATCGGTAACTCACTTGGAACTATATTTTTATTCATCACATGATATGTGTGGAGCGTCTTGTGATATAGTTTGTTTGCTTTTGTTTGCTTTTTAGTTTGTCACAATCATCTTTGCTGAACACACCTTTTTGAGAGGGACACACATTATTCGTGATTTGTTAGAATACTCTATGTGCTTCACTTATATCTTTTGAGCTAGGCAGTTGCTTTAGTGCTTCACTTATATCTTTTAGAGCACGGCGGTGGTTATATTTTCAAGAAATAGTTGCACTCTAATGCTTCACTTATATCTTTTTGAGAGTCTAATGAATAGCAATGGTAATATGCACGGGTTATGAATTTGATCCTGATATGATAGGTATTCAAGAGGGATATAATAAAAACTTTCATGAAGATCACTGAATATGATAAGTTTGATTCCTTGCAATAGTTTTGCGATATTAAGATGGTAATATGTGGGAGGTATTAGTAGATGATTGTGGTTTAGTAAGAATATTGGTGTTAAGGTTTGTGATTCCCGAAGCTTGCAAATATGATCTGTCGTTATGCTAAGAAGTTGGAGCATGATTTATTGTTGATTGTCTACCTTATGAGTGGCGGTCGGGGACGAGTGATGGACCTTGTCCTACCAATCTATCCCTATAGGGGCATGCGTAGTAGTACTTTGCTCCGAGGGCTAATAAACTTTCGCAATAAGTATGTGAGTTCTTTATGACTAATGTGAGTCCATGGATTATACGCACTCTCACCCTTCCGCAATTTGCTAGCCTCTTTGGTACTATGCATTGCCCTTTCTCACATCGAGAGTTGGTGCAAACTTCGCCGGTGCATCCAAACCCCGTGATATGATATGCTCTATCACACATAAGCCTCTTTATATCTTCCTCAAAACAGCCACCATACCTACCTATCATTGCATTTCCATAGCCATTCCGAGATATATTGCCATGCAACTTCCACCGTTCCGTTTTTATGACACACATCATCATTGTCATATTGCTTTGCGTGATCATATAGCTGACATAGTATTTGTGGCTCAGCCACCGTTCATCATTTTTTATACATGTTACGCTAGCATCATTGCACATCCTGGTACACTACCAGAGGCATACATATAGAGTCATATTTTTGTTCTAGTATCGAATTGTAATATTGAGTTGTAAGTAAATAAAACTGTGATGATCATCATTATTAGAGCATTGTCCCAGTGAGGAAAGGATGATGGAGACCATGATTCCCCCACAAGTCGGGATGAGACTCCGGACGAAAAAAAAGGAGGCGAAAAAGAGCCATGAAAAAAAAATGAGAGAAAAAGAGAGAAGGGGCAATGTTACTATCCTTTTTCCACACTTGTGCTTCAGAGTAGCACCATGTTTTTCATATAGAGAGTCTCCTATTTTTATAGTCTGTAATTGCTTCCATCCATCGTTGTTGATGGAGATTCAGATCCGGCTGAGTAAACAGGTACTTTAGACTTTGATGATCCGTGTAGATCTCGCACCGATTACCAAGAAGGTAATGTCGCCATAACTTCAGTGCATAAATAACTACAGCAAGTTTGAGATCATGAACTGGGTAGTTCTCTTCATGAGGATGCAACTGTCGCGAGACATAAGCAATCACCTTGCGCTCTTGCATTAGGGCATAGCCTAATCCTTGACGGGATGCGTCACAATAAATCACGAAGTCCTTGCGAGAATCTGGAGGAGCAAGCACTGGGGCAGATGTCAACTTGTCTTTGAGTGTCTGGAAACTTTCCTAACATTTTTCTGTCCACTCAAACTTAATGCCCTTGTGAAGTAAATCAGTCAAAGGTTTGGCAATCTCGGAGAAGTTCTTGACAAAACGGCAGCAATGGCTGGCGAGTCCGAGAAAACTCCTCACTTGCTTGATGTTCTTTGGGGGAGTCCAGTCAAGAATAGCCTAAACTCGCTCTGGGTTGACAGCAATGCCATCCTTGGAAATCACATGACCAAGGTAGGTCACTTCAGATAACCAGAATTCACACTTGGAGTATTTGGCATATAGCTGATGCTCCCGAAGCTTTTCCAGCACAAGACGAAGATGTTCAGCATGTTCTTCCTTATTCTTTTAATATACCAGGATATCATCCAGATAAACCATGACGAACTTATCGAGGTAATCCATGAAGATATAATTCATCAGGCGGGAGAACGTTGCTGGAGCATTGGTTAAGCCAAAGGACATGACGGTGTACTCGTATGAACCATAACGAGTAACGAAAGCGGTCTTGGGAATGTCCTCTTCACGAACTCAGATCTGGTGGTAACCCAACTTCAGATCGAGTTTTAGAGAATACTAAGGAACGAGCTAGTTGATCATACAAATCGTTGATCCGAGGAAGCGGCTACTTGTTCTGAATTGTTGCCTGGTTGAACTCCCGGTAGTCCTCGTAAACAGTGTACTCGAGGTACCAGCGATATCCCAATCTGGTCAAGAGGTCGACCAGAACAGAAGGGAATCCAGTCACATCAATAGCTATAGTCTGTAGTACGAGCTGCGTTGCGGGACGCATCTGTAACAAAGGAGTTCAATGATGTCAAATGACAGTGTGTGAATCGTACATCATACATTCAAAGGAATAGTTGCAGATAATCCAGCTCTCCGGGTTGATGTGATCACGAGAACCTAATGTTAGAGTTAGTAAAATCTTTAACCCGAATAGAAGAGAGATCAGAATCCCAGAGTAAAGGAGAGGAATATAAGATCCTAATCCCATCCATTTGCGATGTGGGCCCATAAGCCACACAGCCATGTTAGTAAAACAGTTTTTAAAGACTAGACTCAACTTCGGCCAAGGAGTTGGAAAGGGGCTTCCTACAGGCAGTCGGCTCTAATACCAACTTGTGACGCCCCCGACTCGACCGTGAACTAATCATACACGCAAATGCGCACGATCAAGATCAGAGACTCACGGGAAGATATCACAACACAACTATAGACACAAATTAAAGCATGCAGCTTTATCTAACAAGCCAGGCCACGAAGGCTCGGATACATAAGTCAGCAAAAGCAACAATATCTGAGTACAGACATAACTAAACAAGTTTGCCTTAAGAAGGCTGAGCAAAACAACGACATCTAGATCGAAAAGGTGCAGGCCTCCTGCCTGGGATCCTCCTATCTACTCCTGGTCGTCAGTCTCCACATAGTAGTAGGCTCCGTCGGTGTGGTAGTAGTCGTGGGCGGGATCAGCTGTCTCCGGGACTCCGTCATCTGATCGCAGCAATCGGGTAGGGGGGGAAAGGTAGCAAAGCAACCGTGAGTACTCATCCAAAGTACTCACAAAACTTACATCAGATATATGCTAAGTATGCATCGGTATCAATGGGAAGGGGCTGTATCTGTGGACTAAACTTCAGAATGCTAGAGTAGAGGGGTAAGGCCTAGCCTATCGAAGACTAGCATCTTGCAGCGTCTTGCAGCAACAGAAGAGAGTAGAATAACATAACATGTAGTAACAAATATATATTAGTAACGCCCAGAGATCCTTCCTCGACTCCTTGCGAGAAAGTGATCCCGGAGCCATCATATCAGTTAAGTATCACAAGTATCCAGTTCAAGTTGTAGTAGATCGGGATACAACTCCGAGCATCCGTTACCGTGGACACGGCTATTCGAATAGATAACTTCCCTGTAGGGGTCACCAACTTACCCAACACGCTCGATTAACTCCGGCCGGACACACTTTTCCTGGTCATGCCCGGCCTCGGCTGATCGACACGCCGTAGTCCTACCTAGGCTCCGCAGAGAGGTCCCCGCCGGTCTACATCCTAAGCGCAAAGGGGTCATGGGCCGATCGCCCTAAGCACTCCGGGTCGTTGTGAGGACGGTGAATACCAGCGCCACCTCTGTCCTGGATGGCACGATCCAACCATGCCACAATGCTGAACAGGACATCTGACAGAGCTTTCAGGAGAATCGTACGACGCCGAGTGCCCATAACTTATCCCGCATGGTGGTTAGTGCGAAAAGGCCAGAGGCCTACTCAGATCACATATCCAAACCCATTAGTGTGTTGGGAGCTCACGGTGACGAACAGTGCTCCTGTCTCCCCATCTCACGGTCTTACGACAAGGGCCAGGCCCATCCCTCTCTAGGGCGGTCTCTGCCTGCCCGGCCGTGTCGTGTAATTATCTCGCGGGTACCCTCCTGGTCAATCCGACTTATCCAGAGACTGTCGGGAACTCAGGTCCACCTCTACCGGGGTGGTACCGCCTGTCCCTTCAGTCCCGTAGTAAAAAAAGGGGAATGGTGTAAAGGTAACAATGTGTCCATAACATCAAGGGAGAAATCCAAGGAATCACCCTCGATGGATTCCCACTCAATGTATCTGTCAAGGTGATCTTAGAGGAATCACCCTCGATGGGTTCACGCTTGAGGGTTTGCACGACATAGGCATCATCGGAGGTGGTGAAAGAGGAATCACCCTCGATAATCCACAACTGATTAGCTACGCTATAGAGATATCATCAGGAGTGAGGTAGGAGGTATCACCCTCGGCACTCGATAGTAGCTCTGCAGAGTCGTACAACTAAGGCGGGTGGGGTGCTGGTGGTGTGATCGGTCTCTGTAGATCGATCACATTGATCAAATCTTCCGGTAGTAAAGCCTGGCAACACGGACAAGGGTGTAGGGCCTCTGATGGATCACTAACCAGCCTATACTAAGCATATAGGACAACAAGTAAAGTATCAACAGCAGGTTACAAAATTAGGCTATGCATCAGATTAGGAGCTATCGAATATAGTAGCGAAATCTAATGCAAGCACGAGAGAGAAAGAATGGGCGATATAGGAATGATCAAGGGGGTTTTGCTTGCCTGGAAGCTCTGTTGAGAAGGACGGGTCGTCGACGATGTAGTCGTACTCGGGGTGAACAGCAGTCTCGGGGTCTACCAGAGAAGAAGAGGGGGAAGAAACAATAAATACAAAGCAAACAGATGCATCACATTGCATGACATGATAGTATGCTATGCTAGGGGTGACCTAATGCGATGCTAAGCATTACAGACGGAGCGGAAAAACATCTGGGAATATTTTCCTAGCTTTAGGCAATTATCGGACAGACGATCCGGAGGGGAAGGTTCCATGTTTGCAGTGTTGGAGGCATGTGATAGGTATATGGATTGCATATTCGGATTCGTCTTTTTTTCTGATCATTTTTCATATATAAATTATTTTCATCCGAGTTACGGATTATTTTCTATGAATTTCCGAAGTTTTAGCAATATTCTGAAAATCCTGGATTTATTTAATTCCAAAATGAACAGTGCTGGGACCTTTTACACCCACTGTGGGCTAGCCACAGCGGATGACAGGTGGGGCCAGGGGGGCCCAGTCAACACCCAGTCAGCAGTCAACTGGGCTGACCACTGACTGGTCAATCTGACAGGTGGGGCCCTCCTGTCATACACAGTAGCTAACAGATTTAACTAACTGAGTTAATTAGCTGTGTGGGACCCCACTGTCAGTGACTAACTAATTAACAGATTAGGTTAATTTATAAAACCAGATTAAGTTAGCGGGTGGGGGCCACATGTCAGAGTCAGCGGTGCACAGTCAGCACGTTGACCATGGTCAACGCAGTCAACTGAGGCCACAGGGCCCACTGGCACAGACCCAGGTGGGCCCCAGGCCATGCCACGTCGGCGGGCGGCGCCGAAGAAGATCCGACGACCCGATTTCGCGGCGGTGAGCCCCGGCCAACGTTGGGTTTTCGCTACAGAGGGCCAAAACGAGCGCCATGACTCGCGTTCGAACGAGGAGAGCACGCCGCGTCCAATGGCGGCAGTCACACGAGCTGGGGTGGTCGATGTTCGCCAGAAACGAGCTCGCGGTGGTTGCCGGAGTTCGGGCTTCTTCGACGCATTCGAGTAAACTATCGGCGCTGACGGCCTCTACGGACCTCTAGGAACGCGATGGTGGCGGCGGTTGAGCTTGGGGCGGACGAGCTCGACTGCAGCGAGCTCAATGGCAGAAGCAGAGCTTCGGCCGTGGCGCGGCGATGTGGATAGCTAGCTACGGCGACCGAAAAGCACCGGAGGGAGAGGGCTATCGCGCAGTGGCTCACCTTGAGGGCACAAGAGGTCCCGTCGACAGGTTAGTAGCAGCAGAGGGCACGAATCAGAGCGGCGGAGCTGTGGTGATCTGAGAAGGATGACGATGGCGATCCGGCACTACAGGGCTCCTCGACTCCAACAGATTGCACCAGAGGATGAGGCGGTCAACGGCGAGGCGGACGGTCACGGTGAGGCCGCGAGGAGGGCACGGTGGCCGCGGCTATGGTGGTGCCATGCCGTCGGTGTCACTTGGGCGTGGTGGAGAGGAGAGAACGAGCGAGGAAGAAGGATGGAGGAGTGGCGGAGAGCGTCCAGGGGAAGTGGGTGAGCCGCCCTTATCCCCTCGCCCACCTGCCTCGTCGCCGTGGCGGCTAGCGACCGGAGCCGTCGAGCTCTGGCCATGGCCATGGTGACACGGGCAAGGGAGCGGGTAGGGGGAGACCCTGGTGGGCTGGGCCGCACTGTAGCTGCGGGCCAGCGGCCAGGTATGTCCCTTTTTCTTTTTATAGTTTTCTGTTTTCTCTTTTGAAAAATGTGGGACTTGGCCACATAAATATCTTGTAATATTTTGCACTGCCACAAAAAGTTTGGGAGGCAACTGAATTCATTTGAATTTTTTCACAAATGAAAAGGCATTTAAAGATGCTGTTTTGGCACTGATTTAATTGCTATAGTCCATCTTAGCTTAGATGTGATGTTGTTTTCCTTAACAAACAATTGTTATGGAATTTTTGCTAAATGATGAACTATTTTGCAGCAACTTCATATTTCACTTGCAAATTTAATTTGAATTCGGTGAAGGAGTTTGAAATGAGATATGATTCCACTATGATCATTCTTTGCAAAACAAAGTAGCTTAGCATTAACATGAAGATCACTATATCTCATTTACACAGGGGTGTTACAATTCTCCTCCTGTAAAAAAATTCTCGTCCCAAGAATTCAGGAGGTAGAAGGGAAAAGGTCGGGGTGTTCTTCCCGTACGCGATCTTCACGTTCCCAACTGGCTTCATCTTTAGTGTGATTTGACCACTGCACTTTAAGGAACTTGGTTGCCTTCTGACAGGTCCGTCATTCAGTTGGATCCAAAATATGGATCGGATGCTCTTTATAAGATAGATCATCTTGCAATTCGAGTATCTCATGATCCACTGCACGGTGCGGATCCTTGAAGCAACGACGAAGTTGCGACACATGAAAGACATCGTGGATGTGAGAGATCTGCGGTGGCAATTCCAATTTATATGCCACCTCTCCACGTCTGGCGAGAATGCGGAAGGGACCAATGTAGCGAGGAGCTAACTTGCCCTTGATTCCAAAGCGATGAGTGCCCTTCATAGGAGTGACACGCAGATAGGCTTGCTCACCAGGATGATAGATCGATCCCCAATGTTTACGATCATAATTGCTCTTCTGGCGAGACTGGGCCGCCTTGAGATTTTCCCGGACAATACGGACTTGCTCTTCAGCTTGTTGGATAATATCCGGACCAATGAGCGGTCGTTCCCTAGTTTCTGACCAATTCAGAGGGGTTCGACACTTACGTCCATATGGTACTTCGAAGGGTGCCATCTTCAAGCTAGCTTGATAGATGTTGTTATACGAGAATTTAGCATACGGGAGAGATTCTTCCCACTTCTTGCCAAATGAGATGACACAAGCATGTAGCATATCTTCAAGCACTTGATTAAACCGTTCAACCTGACCTTGAGACTGGGGGTGATAAGCGGTGCTCCAGGTTATACGAGTTCCCATAGCTTCTAGGAAACTTTCCCAGAACTTTGAGGTGAAGAGGCTGCCATGGTCTGAACTGATCTCCTTCGGAATACCGTGGAGTGATACAATTCTGGAGATATACAAATCTGCTAACTGACTAGCCGTGATCGTCTCCTTGACTGGCAGAAAGTGTGCACTTTGGAGAACTGATCAACGATGACAAGAATAGCATCGTGACCCTTTTGTGACCGGGGCAGGCCAGTGATAAGATCCATTTGAACCTTGTCCCACTTCCACTCAGGAATAGGGAGCGGTTGCAGAATTCCAGCAGGTTTTTGATGTTCTGCCTTGACGCGACGGCAAATGTCACATTCAGCAACATAGCGAGCAATGTCTTGCTTCATTTTAGACCACCAGTACCTTTGACAAAGGTCTTGATACATCTTGGTGCTACCCGGATGAATAGACAATGGTGTATCATGTGCCTCCTTCATAACTTTGTCTGTCATAAGCTCGAACCGGGATACCACAAGGCAATCTCTGAAGTATAATGTTCCATATTTAGCAAGCGAGAAATCCTTGGCTTTTTCAAAGACAAGATCCCTTTTCATCTGATCAACTTCAGTGTCTTTTGCTTGCGCATACTTGATAGCTTTCTCGAGAGTTGGTTCCAAGACAAGGGTATGGAGAGAACCCTGTGGAACCATATGAAGGTTTAACTTTCGGAATTCTTCACAAAGAAGAGGTTGATCTTGTTGAACCATGAGGTTGTTGCAATAAGACTTGCGACTCAAAGCATCGGCCATAACATTAGCCTTACAGGGGGTATATGAAATATCATAGTCATAGTCTATAATTGCTTCCATCCATCGTTGTTAACGGAGATTCAGATCCGGCTGAGTAAACAGGTACTTTAGACTTTGATGATCCGTGTAGATCTCGCACCGATTACCAAGAAGGTAATGTCACCATAACTTCAGTGCATAAATAACTACAGCAAGTTCGAGATCATGAACTGGGTAGTTCTCTTCATGAGGATGCAATTGTCGTGAGGCATAAGCAATCACCTTGCGCTCTTGCATTAGGACACAACCTAATCCTTGACGGGATGCGTCACAATAAATCACGAAGTCCTTGCGAGAATCTGGAGGATCAAGCACAGGGGAAAATGTCAACTTCTCTTTGAGTGTCTAGAAACTTTCCTGACATTTTTCTATCCACTCAAACTTAATGCCCTTGTGAAGTAAATCAGTCAAAGGTTTGGCAATCTTGGAGAAGTTCTCGACAAAACGGCGGCAATAGATGACGAGTCCGAGAAAACTTCTCACTTGCTTGACGTTCTTCGGGGGAGTCCGGTCAAGAATAGCCTGAACTCGCTCTGGGTTGACAGCAATGCCATCCTTGGAAATCACATGACCAAGGTAGTTCACTTCAGATAACCAAAATTCACACTTGGAGTATTTGGCATATAGCTGATGCTCCCGAAGCTTTTCCAGCACAAGACGAAGATGTTCAGCATGTTCTTCCTTATTCTTGGAATATACCAGGATATCATCCAGATAAACCACGACGAACTTATCGAGGTAATCCATGAAGATATAATTCATCAGGCGGGAGAACGTTGCTGGAGCATTGGTTAAGCCAAAGGACATGACGGTGTACTCGTATGAACCATAACGAGTAACGAAAGGGGTCTTGGGAATGTCCTCTTCACGAACTCGGATCTGGTGGTAACCCAACTTCAGATCGAGTTTTAGAGAATACTGAGGAACCAGCTAGTTGATCATACAGATCGTTGATCCGAGGAAGCGGATACTTGTTCTAAATTGTTACCTGGTTGAACTCGCAGTAGTCCTCGTAAACAGTGTACTCGGGGTACCAGCGATATCCCAATCTGGTCAAGAGGTCGACCAGAACAGAAGGGAATCCAGTCGCATCAACAGCCATAGTCTGGCGTACGAGCTACATTGCGGGACGCATCTGTAACAAAGGAGTTCAATGATGTCAAATTACAGTATGTGAATCGTACATCGTACATTCAAAGGAATAGTTGCAGATAATCCAGCTCTCCGGGTTGATGTGATCACGAGAACCTAATGTTAGAGTTAGTAAAATCTTTAACCCGAATAGAAGAGAGATCAGAATCCCAGAGTAAAGGAGAGGAATAAAAGATCCTAATCCCATCCATTTGCGATGTGGGCCCATAGGCCACACAGCCATGCTAGTAAAATAGTTTTTAAAGACTAGACTCAACTTCGACCAAGGAGTTGGAAAGGGGCTTCCTATAGGCAGTCGGCTCTGATACCAACTTGTGACGCCCCCGACTCGACCGTGCACTAATCATACACGCAAATGCGCACGATCAAGATCAGAGACTCATGGGAAGATATCACAACACAACTCCAGACACAAATTAAAGCATACAGCTTTATATTACAAGCCAGGCCACGAAGGCTCGAATACATAAGTCAGCGAAAGCAACAATATCTGAGTACAGACATAACTAAACAAGTTTGCCTTAAGAAGGCTGAGCAAAACAACGACATCTAGATCGAAAAGGCGCAGGCCTCCTGCCTGGGAGCCTCCTATCTACTTCTGGTTGTCGGTCTCCACGTACTAGTAGGCTCCCGCGGTGTGGTAGTAGTCATCGGCGCGATCAACTGTCTCTGGGACTCCGTCATCTGATCGCAGCAATCGGGTAGGGGGAAAAAGGTAGCAAAGCAACCGTGTGTACTCATCCAAAGTACTCGCAAGATTTACATTAGATCTATGCTAAGTATGCATCAGTATCAATGGGAAGGGGCTATATCTATGGACTAAACTACAGAATGCTAGAGTAGAGGGGCAAGGCCTAGCCTATCGAAGACTAGCATCTTGCAGCGTCTTGCAGCAACAGAAGATAGTAGAATAACATAACATGTAGTAACATTTATATATTAGTAACGCCCAGAGATCCTTCCTCGACTCCCTGCGAGAAAGTAATCCCGGAGCCATCAGATCAGTTAAGTATCACAAGTATCCAGTTCAAGTTGTAGTAGATCGGGATACAACTCCGAGCGTCCTTTACCATGGACACGGCTATTAGAAAGTGATCCCGGAGCCATCATATCAGTTAAGTATCACAAGTATCCAGTTCAAGTTGTAGTAGATCAGGATACAACTCCGAGCGTCCGTTACCGTGGACACGGCTATTCGAATAGATAACTTCCCTATAGGGGTGCACCAACTTAGCCAACACGCTCGATTAACTCCGGCTAGACACACTTTTCCTGGTCATGCCCAGCCTCGGCTGATCGACACGCTGTAGTCCTACCTAGGCTCCGCAGAGAGGTCCCCGCCGGTCTACATCCTAAGCGCAAA
Organism: Elymus sibiricus; assembly: GCA_039707655.1. Lineage (NCBI taxonomy): Eukaryota > Viridiplantae > Streptophyta > Magnoliopsida > Poales > Poaceae > Elymus > Elymus sibiricus. The sequence goes on along the minus strand of CM077664.1, from coordinate 229,799,830 downwards.
GGGGTCATGGGCCGATCGCCCTAAGCACTCCGGTTCGTTGTGAGGACGGTGAATACCAGTGCCACCTCTGTCCTAGATGGCGCGATCCGACCATGCCACAATGCTGAACTGGACGTCTGACAGAGCTTTCGGGAGAATCGTATGACGCCGAGTGCCCATAACTTATCCTGCGTGGTGGTTAGTGCGAAAAGGCCAGAGGCCTACTCAGATCACATATCCAAACCCATTAGTGTGTTGGGAGCTCGTGGTGACGAACAGTGCTCCTATCGCCCCGTCTCGCGGTCTTACGACAAGGGCCAGGCCCATCCCTCTCTAGGGCGGTCTCTACCTGCCCGGCCGTGCCGCGTAATTATCTCGCGGGTACTCTCCTGGTCAACCCGACTTATCCAAAGACTGTCGGGAACTCAGGTCCACCTCTACCGGGGTGGTACCGCCTGTCCCTTCAGTCCCGCAGTAACAAAAAACGGGAACGGTGTAAAGGTAACAGTGTGTCCGTAACATCAAGGGGGAAATCCGAGGAATCACCCTCGATGGATTCCCACTCGATGTATCCGTCAAGGTGAACTTAGAGGAATCACCCTCAATGGGTTCACGCTTGAGGGGTTGCATGACAGAGGCAACATCGGAGGTGGTGAAAGAGGAATCACCCTCGGTAATCCACAACCGATTAGCTACACTACAGAGATATCATCAGGAGTGAGGTAGGAGGTATTGATACGTCTCCAACATATCTATAATTTTTGATTGTTCCATGCTATTATATTATCAATCTTGGATGTTTTATATACACTTACAAGCAATTATATATCATTTTTTGGGACTAGCCTATTAACTCAGTGCCCAGTGCCAGTTGCTGTTTTTTGCCTGTTTTTGGTTTTCCAGAATATCAGTACCAAACGAAGTCCAAATGCCACGAAACTTTTTGGAATTTTTTTTCTGGACATAAGAGACACTAGAAGCTTCGGGAGGAGACAAGAAGATGAAGCAGTGGCCCACGAGGCACCACGGCGCGCCTCGGGGGGCGCACCCTGGTACCTCGTGGGGCCCACACAGCTCTGTTTGACCTTATTCCACCTCTATAAATTCTCTAAAATCGGGAAACCAATAGAGGAGTCCACGAAATACTTTTTCCGCCGCCGCAAGTTTCTGTTCTCGAGAGATCCCATCTGGAGGCCTTTTCCGGCACTCCGCCGGAGGGGGATTCGATCACGGAGGGGCTCTCCAATAACCTTGCTGCCCTTCCGATGATGCGTGAGTAGTTTACCACAGACCTTCGGGTCCATAGTTAGTAGTTAGATGGCTTCTTCTCTCTTTTTGATCTTCAAAACAATGTTCTCCTCGATGTTCTTGGAGTTCTATCCGATGTAATCACTTTTTGCGGTGTGTTTGTTGGGATCCGATGAATTGTGAGTTTATGATCAGATTATCCATGAATATTATTTGAGTCTTCTCTGAACTCTTTTATGCATGATTATTATAGCTTCGTATTTCTCTCCGATCTATTGATTTGGTTTGGCCAACTAGATTAATTTATCTTGCAATGGGAGAGGTGCTTTGTAATGGGTTCGATCTTGCGGTGCTCAATCCCAGTGACAGAAAGGGAGATGACACGTATGTATCATTGCTATTAAGGGTAAAAAGATGGGGTTTATTCATGAGTGAGTTTACTTTGTCTACATCATGTCATCTTGCTTAAGGCGTTACTCCGTTCTTTATGAACTTAATACTCTAGATGCATGCTGGATAGCGGTCGATGTGTGGAGTAATAGTAGTAGATGCAGAATCATTTTGGTCTACTTGTCTCGGACATGATGCCTATATAAATGATCATTGCCTTGGATATCGTCATGATTATTTGCTTTTCTATCAATTGCCCAACAGTAATTTGTTTATCCACCATATGCTATTTTCAAGAGAGAAGCCTCTAGTGAAAACTATGGCCCCCGGGTCTACTTTTATCATATACTAAAAATCCTAAAAATACCTTGCTGCACTTTTACTTTATTTATTTTGTTTTGTATTTTTGTTCGATCTATCTATCTATCACCATACAATTTAATCTTGCAATTGACCGCCAAGGGATTGACAACCCCTTGTTCGCGTTGGGTGCGAGGATTTGTTGTTTTGTGTGCAGGTACTGCTAACGAGTTATTGCGTGATTCTCCTACTGGATAGATAACCTTGGTAAAATAACTGAGGGAAATACTTATCTCTACTGTACTGCATCATCCCTTCCTCTTTGGGGGAAAACCAACGCAGATCACAAGTAGCAGGAAGAATTTCTGGCGCCGTAGCCGGGGAGACATCATCAACATCTATCAAATACCTACGCATAAAACTTTCATCTCCTCGCATTTATTTTATTTGCCTTTGCCTCTCGTTTTCATCTCCCCCACTTCTAATTTTTTTTACAAAAATATTTTCCGTTTACCTTTTTCTTGTTTGCTTCTTTACTTGCTTGTTATCTTGTTTGCGTAGCCACGATGTCTCAAGAAAATACAAAATTATGTGATTTTTCTAATACTAATAATAATGATTTTATTAGTACTTCGATTGCTCCTCCCGCCGCTAGTGCGGAGACTTGTGATATTAATGCCGCTTTGCTAAATATTGTTATGAAAGAACAATTTTCTGGTAGTCCTAATGAAGATGATGCATCCCATCTTAACACTTTTGTAGAATTGTGTGATCTGCAAAAGAAAAAAGATGTGGATAATAATATTGTGAAATTAAAATTATTCCCTTTCTCATTGAGGGATCGTGCAAAAATTTGGTTTTCATCTTTACCACGAAATAGTATCGATTCTTGGGATAGGTGTAAAGATGCTTTTATTACCAAGTATTTTCCTCCCGCGAAAATTATTTACCTTAGAAATCAAATTATGAATTTCAAGCAACTTGATCATGAACATGTTGCCCAATCTTGGGAAAGGATGAAATTAATGATAAGAAATTGCCCTACTCATGGCTTAAATTTGTGGATGATCATACAAAATTTTTATGCGGGATTAAATTTTGTTTCTAGAAATCTTTTAGATTCCGCCGCGGGTGGTACTTTTATGGAGATTACTTTGGGAGAAGCTACTAAATTGCTTGATAATATTATGGCAAATTATTGACAATGGCATACTGAAAGAGTTCCTACTAGTAAAAAAGTGAATTCTGTTGAAGAAATTAGTACTTTGAGTGATAAAGTTGATGCGCTTATGAAATTGGTTGCTAGCAAAAATACTCCTATTGATCCTAATGATGTGCCTTTATCCACCTTGATCGAGCAAAATATTGATCCCGTAGATGTGAATTTTGTCTCGCGAAATAATTTTAATAGTAATGCTTATAGAGGTAATTTTAATCCTAGGCCGTTTCTTGGAAATTCCTCTAATAATTATGGCAATCCCTATGGTAATTCTTATAATAATAAAAATAGGATGCCCTCTGATCTTGAAAGTAATATTAAAGAATTTATTAATGCTCAAAAAGTTTTCAACACTACGATAGAAGAAAAATTGAGTAAACTTGATGATATGTCTAGGAGCATTGATAGAATTATTCATGATGTGGAAAATCTTAAGACTAAAATTTTGCCACCCAAAATTGATATTAATGAATCAATTAAAGCTTTATATGTCTCCATGGATGAGAGTAAGAAAAGAACCGCTATGCAAAGAGCTAAACGAGAATTTTTAGAAAAAGCGATTCCTCCCGGTTTCTACCGTAGTAATGATGAGGATATTAAAATGATTGGTGTTTCATCTATTGATTCCTTGTTTAGCAATATAAAACTTGATGAAAAAGGGACTGAAGAAGAGTCAACTTTAGCTAGAAGGCGTCCCCATAATTCGGAGGGTGAAAATCTTGATAAAAAATTGATAAAAGTGGGTTTGGAGAGGTAAAAACTTTAACTAGCGATGTGCCCACTCTCTTGGATTACAAAGATTTTAATTATGATAGTTGCTCTTTGATTGAATGTATTTCTTTGTTACAATCCATGCTAAATTCACCCAACGCTTATGAACAAAATAAGGCTTTTACTAAACACGTTGTAGAAGCGATGATGAAAGCGTTTGAAGAAAAGCTAGAACTAGAAATTTCAATTCCTAGAAAATTATATGATGAGTGGGAACCTACCATTAAATTTAAAATTAAAAATTATGAGTGCAATGCTTTATGTGATTTGGGTGCTAGCATTTCCACAATTCCAAAATCTCTATGTGATGTGCTAGGTTTTACCAATATAGATGAATGTTCTCTTAATTTGCATCTTGTGGATTCTACTATTAAAAAGCTTTTGGGTAGAATTAATGATGTGCTTATTCTTGCAAATAGAAATTATGTGCCCGTGGACTTGACAGTGAATGCAATCCTTCTTGCCCCATAATCCTTGGTAGGCTTTTTCTTCGTACTATTGGTGCTATTATTGATATGAAAGAAGGTAATATAAGATTTCAATTTCCACTAAAGAAAGGGACGGAACACTTCCCTAGGAAAAGAATTAAAGCACCCTATGAATCTATTATGAGGGCCACTTATGGAATCAACTTGAAGGATGACAATACTTGAAACTATGCATTATGCCTAGCTAGGGGCATAAAACAATAGCGCTAGTTGGGAGGCAACCCAATGAATAAAATAAGTTTTTGCTTTTTGCTTCTGTTATTGTGTGTTTACATAATTTTAGCCTCTGTTATGATTGTGTTTTTATGTTTTAATTAGTGTTTGTGCCAAGTAAAGCCTTTGGTATGATTTGGAAGATAGTATAATTGATGCTGTTTGGAAAACAGAAAGTTTTGTGTCCAGTGCTGGAATTTTAGTTCTGTACTGGAGCGTCAGAAAAATCTGAATTTTTTACACAGTATTTTTATATGAATCTACCACGTTGTCCTAATTTTTCAGAATTTTTGGAGTTACAAAAGTATAGTTTTTAAATATATCTTTACAGACTGTTCTGTTTTAGACAGATTCTGTTTTTGTTGCATAGTTTGCTTATTTTGATGAATCTATGGATCGTATTGGGGGGTACGAGTCATGGAGAAGTTTGAGTACAGTAGAATTATGCCAATATTAAATATGAATCAATTTACTACAGTACCTAAAGTTAAAGATTTGTTTGTTATACTAACGGATCTCACGAAGGTTTTGTTGAGTTTTGTGTGATTGAAGTTTTCAAGTTTTGGGTGAGATCACAATGGATGAAGGAATAAGGAGTGGCAAGATCCTAAGCTTGGGGATTCCCAAGGTACCCCAAGGTTATATTCAAGGAAGACTCAAGAAACTAAGCTTGGGGATGCCCCGGAAGGCATCCCCTCTTTCTTCTACCAACCATCGGTAATTTTACTTGGAGCTATATTTTTATTCATCACATATCATGAGTTTTGCTTGGAGCATCGTGTATTATATGAGTTTTTGCTTTGTTTGCTTTTTAGTTTGTCACAATCATCTTTGCTGGACACACCTATTTGAGAGAGCCACACGTTTATCATGATTTGTTAGAATACTCTATGTGCTTCACTTAAATCATTTGAGCTAGGCAGTTGCTCTAGTGCTTCACTTAAATCTTTTTGAGAACGGCGGTGGCTATATTTTGAAGAAATTGAACTCTCATGCTTCACTTATATTATTTTGAGAGTTGATAAGATTAAATTTTGAAGAAATTGAACTCTCATGCTTCACTTATATTATTTTGAGAGTTGATAAGATTACATTTTGAAGAAATATTTGCACTCTCATGCTTCACGTATATCTTTTTGAGAGTTGATAATAGTAATGGTAATTTGCACAAGATATGAATTTGGTCCCAAAGTGATGAATATTCAAGAGGGATATAATAAAAACTTTCATGAAAGATCATTGGATATGAAAAGTTTGATTCCTTGCAATAGTTTTGCGATATGGAGATGATAATATGTGAGTCATGTTAGTGAGTAATTGTGGTTTAGTAAGAATATTGGTGTTAAGGTTTGTGATTCCCTATGCATGCACGTAAAGTCAATAGTTATGCAACGAAATTATATCCTACTTATGGTGCATTATTCAGTGTTAGTTATGTTCAATGCATGTTTATGACCGTTTTCGCTTTTTGGTTGGTTGCTTCTCAATCTATTTGCTAGCCTTCATTTGTACTAAGCGGGAATACAGCTTGTGCATCCAACTCCTAAACCCAAGTTGTGCCAAATGAGTCCACCATACCTACCTAGATGCGGTATTTCCATGCCGTTCCAAGTAAATTTGCATGTGCCAACTCTAATTTTTCAAAATAATTTTCCGTTTTGTGTGCCCGTACCGCTCATGAAGCGGCAGGGGATGGCCAATATTTTCCATGCTAGGTGTGTTATTCTCACGATGAGTGTTTATTCACTTGTCATTGCACGAGAGAGTGGCAGGTAATAGGGATGCCCAGTCCCGAAATGAAAAAAAAATTAATATGATGATAATAATAAATTCCTTGGAAAGTGTTGGTATCGAAGGCACCCGTGGATACGGTTAGCCATGGATTGTGAAAGAATGGTGGAAAGGAAATAAACTTTATTTTCTATTTGGGAACCGCCTATAATGTGTCTAGCATGGAAGATGTTGGGAATTCTCGGTCGTTTTCGTTGACAGGAAAAGCATGCCTCTCAAAATAATTTTATCTCTCTAATTTAAGCCTTGAGCTCTAGCACATTTGCAAATCTCTGCTTCCCGCTGCGAAGGGCCTATCTATTTACTTTTATGCAATTTTTATTTTTTATTTTGAGTCTCCATCTTCTCTTACAAAAGCACCAACTAGAGAGCACTATTGTCATACTTGTGCATTGTGTGTAGCTAATATTGAGTGTGTTTCACGAATGGATCAATGATTGAGCATAATGGGCTAGGGATAATTTTCTTTAGCATTGATATTTTGAAAGACATGGTTGCTTGTTAGTATGCTTGAGTATTTATGTCTTCATGTCAAACTATAGACTATTGCTTTGAATCATTCAAGTCCAAATGTCCATGTTACAAAAGAAAAGAGTATATGATGAATATGATAGGTAGCATTCCACATCAAAAATTCTGTTTTTATCATTTACCTACTCGAGGACGAGCAGGAATTAAGCTTGGGGATGCTTGATACGTCTCCAACGTATCTATAATTTTTGATTGTTCCATGCTATTATATTATCAATCTTGGATGTTTCATATACACTTACAAGCAATTATATATTATTTTCTGGGACTAACCTATTAACTCAGTGCCCAGTGCCAGTTGCTGTTTTTTGCCTGTTTTTGGTTTTCCAGAATATCAGTACCAAACGAAGTCCAAATGCCATGAAACTTTTGGAGATTTTTTTCTGGACATAAGAGACACTAGAAGCTTCGGGAGGAGACGAGAAGATGAAGCAGTGGTCCACGAGGCACCACGGCGCGCCCCAGGGGGCGCCCTGCTCCCTCGTGGGGCCCACACGGCTCCGTTTGACCTAATTCCACCTCTATACATTCTCTAAAATCAGGAAACCAACAGAGGAGTCCACAAAATACTTTTTCTGCCGCCGCAAGTTCCTGTTCTCGAGAGATCCCATCTGGAGGCCTTTTCCGGCACTCCGCCGGAGGGGGATTCTATCACGGAGGGGCTCTCCATCAACCTTGCTGCCCTTCCGATGATGCGTGAGTAGTTTACCATAGACCTTCGGGTCCATAGTTAGTATCTAGATGGCTTCTTCTCTCTTTTTGATCTTCAATACAATGTTCTCCTTGATGTTCTTGGAGTTCTATCCGATGTAATCACTTTTTGCGGTGTGTTTGTTGGGATCCGATGAATTGTGAGTTTATGATCAGATTATCCATGAATATTATTTGAGTCTTCTCTGAACTCTTTTATGCATGATTATTATACCTTCGTATTTCTCTCCGATCTATTGATTTGGTTTGGCCAACTAGATTAATTTATCTTGCAATGGGAGAGGTGCTTTGTAATGGGTTCAATCTTGCGGTGCTCAATCCCAGTGATAGAAAGGGACATTACACGTATGTATCGTTGCTATTAAGGGTAAAAAGATGGGGTTTATTCATGAGTGAGTTTACTTTGTCTACATCATGTCATCTTGCTTAAGGCGTTACTCCGTTCTTTATGAACTTAATACTCTAGATGCATGCTGGATAGCAGTCGATGTGTGGAGTAATAGTAGTAGATGCAGAATCGTTTTGGTCTACTTGTCTCGGACGTGATGCCTATATACATGATCATTGCCTTGGATATCATCATGATTATTTGCTTTTCTATCAATTGCCCAAAAGTAATTTGTTTATCCACCGTATGCTATTTTCAAGAGAGAAGCCTCTAGTGAAAACTATGGCCCCCGGGTCTACTTTTATCATATACTAAAAATCCTAAAAATACCTTGCTGCACTTTTACTTTATTTATTTTATTTTGTATGTTTGTTCGATCTATCTATCTATCACCATACAATTTAATCTTGCAATTGACCGCCAAGGGATTGACAACCCCTTGTTCGCGTTGGGTGCGAGGATTTGTTGTTTTGTGTGCAGGTACTGCTAACGAGTTGTTGCGTGATTCTCCTACTGGATTGATAACCTTGGTTTCATAACTGAGGGAAATATTTATCTCTACTATACTGGATCATCCCTTCCTCTTTGGGGAAAAACCAACACAGATCACAAGTAGCAGGTATCACCCTCGACACTCGATAGTAGCTCTGCAGAGTCGTACAACTAAGGGGGTGGGGTGCTGGTGGTGTGATCGGTCTCTGTACATCGATCACATTGATCGAATTTTCCGGTAGTAAAGCTTGGCAACACGGAGAAGGGTGTACGACCTCTGATAGATCACTAACCAGCCTATACTAAGCATATAGGACAACATGTAAAGTATCAACAGCAGGTTACAAAATCAGGCTATGCATCAGAATAGGAGCTATTGAATACAGTAGCGAAATCTAATGCAAGCACGAGAGAGAAAGAATGGGTGATATAGGAATGATCAAGGGGGTTTTGCTTGCCTGGAAGCTCTGCTGAGAAGGACGGGTCATCGATGACGTAGTCGTACTCGGGGCCAACAGCAGTCTCGGGGTCTACTGGAGAAGAAGAGGGGGAAGAAACAATAAATACAAAGCAAACAAATGCATCACATTGCATGACATGACAGTATGCTATGCTAGGGGTGACCTAATGCGATGCTAAGCATTACAGACGGAGCGGAAAAACATCTGGGAATATTTTCCCGGCTTTAGGCAATTATCGGACAGACGATCCGGAGGGGAAGGTTACATGTTTGCAGTGTTGGAGGCATGTGACAGGTATATGGATTGCATATTCGGATTTGTCTTATTTTTCTGATCATTTTTCATATATAAATTATTTTCATCCGAGTTACGGATTATTTTCTATGAATTTCTGAAGTTTTAACAATATTCTAAAAATCCTGGATTTATTTAATTCGAAAATGAACAGTGCTGGGACCTTTTACACCCACTGTGGGCTAGCCACAGTGGATGACAGGTGGGGCCAGTCAACACCCAGTCAGCAGTCAACTGGGTTGACCACTGACTGGTCAAACTGACAGGTGGGGCCCTCCTGTCATACACAGTAGCTAACTGATTCAACTAATTGAGTTAATTAGCTGTGTGGGACCCCACTGTCAGTGACTAACTAATTAACAGATTAGGTTAATTTATAAAACCAGATTAAGTTAGCGGGTGGGGGCCACATGTCAGTCAGCGGTGCACAGTCAGCACGTTGACCATGGTCAACGCATTCAACTGGGGCCACAGGGCCCACTGGCAGTGACCCAGGTGGGCCCGAGGCCATGCCACGTCGCCGGGCAGCGCCGGAGGAGCTCCTGCGACCCGATTTCGCGGCGGTGGGCCCCGGCCGGCGTCGGGTTTTCGCTACAGAGGGCCAAAACGAGCGCCGTGACTCGCGTTCGAATGAGGAGAGCACGCCGCGTCCAATGGCGGCAGTCACGCGAGCTGGGGTGGTAGATGCTCGCCGGAAACGAGCTCGTGACGGCTGCCGAAGTTCGGGCTTCTTCGAAACCATGGCTACGCGACGCGTTCGAGTAAACTATCGGCGCTGACGACCTCTACTGGCCTCTAGGAACGTGATGGTGGCGGCGGTTGAGCTTGGGGCAGATGAGCTCGATCGCAGCGAGCTCAATGGCGGAAGCAGAGCTTCGGCCGTGGCGCAGCGACGTGGATAGCTAGCTACGGTGGCTGAAAAGCACCGGAGGGAGAGGCCTATCGCGTGGTGGCTCACCTTGAGGGCACAAGAGGTCCCGTCGACAGGTTAGTAGCAGCAGAGGGCACGAATTGGAGTGGCGGAGCTGCGGTGATCCGAGGAGGACGACGATGGCAATCCGGCGCTGCAGGGCTCCTCGACTCCAACGGATTGCACCAGAGGACGAGGCGGTCAACGGCGAGGCGGATGGTCATGGTGAGGCCGCGAGGAGGGCACGGTGGCTGCGGCTACGGTGGCGCCATGCCGTCGGTGTCGCTCGGGCGTGGTGGAGAGGAGAGAACGAGCGAGGGAGAAGGATGGAGGAGTGGCGGAGAGCGTCCAGGGGAAGTGGGTGAGCCGCCCTTATCCCCTCTCCCACCTGCCTCATCACCGTGGCGGCCAGCGAGCGGAGCCGTCGAGCTCTGGCCATGGCCATAGTGACACGGGGAAGGGAGCAGGTAGGGGGAGGCAACTGAATTCATTTGAATTTTTTCACAAATGAAAAGGCATTTAAAAATGCTGTTTTGGCACTGATTTAATGGCTATAGCCCATCTTAGCTTAGAGGTGATGTTTTTTTCCTTAACAAACAATTGTTATGGATTTTTTGCTAAATGATGAACTATTTTGCAGCAACTTTTGTGCAACTTCATATTTCACTTGCTAATTTAATTTGAATTCAGTGAAGGAGTTTGAAATGAGATATGATTCCACTATGATCATTCTTTGCAAAACAAAGTAGCTTAGCATTAACATGAAGATCACTATAGCTCATTGACACAGGGGTGTTACAATCATCATCCACATCCTTATCATCTGCAACATCAAGAACCCTAGTGGATCCTTCGGTGTATCGGTTGAATCATTCGCCCATGTATTCAATTACCATTACCATGAAGATTGTTGTTCTTATGTGTGAGGAGACCCCTAGTTCTCGGGGATATGGATGAACCTTTGTATGTGTAGGATCTGAAACGTTTATTATGGATATGAGATCCTCTGTTGAATGATTAGTTTAATAACTTTGTGAATGTTGTGAAGGGGCCCTACTCAGCATTTGTGCCTATATTGGCCATGAAGTATATCACTGTGTCGGTGTAGTGAGAATCAGGGCCTCACCAACCTTCCGGATTTGGGGTTGCGCCAGATTAGGGTTGCCGTAAGGCGGCCCCGACAAGGAACTAGTCTGCCCAGCAAGCAATACGCCCGGCAAGCACTGAGTCATTCAACAAATGGAAAATATGCGCTCGGGAGAAGCCTCTTCCTAGCAACTGCAAGGCAGAGCCAGCAAAAGCAAGACCCGGCAAGCCCAAGATCCAAGACCCAGTTGCGCAAGCCACTGGGGAGAAGCTCAAAACACAACACTCAACTAGTACCAAAGATGAAGACATTCCTTGCCGGCAAGGCTGAACCGGCAAGGTGAAGACCCGGCAAGCTGCGTGCCGGCAAGCTTAGACCAGCCCTCCAGCGCTCCACCTCGCTGCACAGGTGTTCGCTGATGTGTGAGGTGTCGACCGCGCAGGTTGGTTGGTGAGGCTTGTCGGGCACGTGTCAGCACGCTGGGACAAGATTTGTCCCTAACGACACCCGTCCAAGAGGCGTGTCAGGATAATACGAGGTAGCTGGGCAAGCGGTGCAGAAACCTTGCCGGGACTACCTCTCCGCATGACACCTAACATCGCATTTAATGCCTTTGTCCTAGATTGGCAGAGTTAGGTATGATAGCACTGTTTGCTATCTAATCACTATGTAATTACTGTTTTGCCACTGTGGTAACCCCTTGAGCTATAAAAGGAGGGCCAAGGCAACAGTTTAGAGGATTCGGACCCTTTTTCAAACACAAGCACGTCTCGCGTAGCTCCCCCCCCCCCCCCCCCGCGCCTTGCCGGGGCATGCGCTCCTTGTACTGTGCTTCTGCACCATCAATACACCAAAGGCAGGAGTAGGGTTTTACGGTTCTCAGCGGCCCGAACCTGGGTAAATCCCTTGCGCTTCCCATTGTCCATTCTCTTTGTGCACGTCGTCCTCCCCCGCCGAACCACAAGGGGCTGCATGGCCCCATAGATGGTCGTACCCCGACATCTTTGGCGCGCCAGGTAGGGGAGAGCATCGCTTGCGCGAACCTTGACCAGTGGGTTGCGCGTCTTCTTCATCATCTTCATCGACTTCATCCTCGTCCTTCTCGTCGTCGATGGCGCCCAAGAAGAAGGGCATAACGATGACGGCCCCTTCGCACGTATCCGCGGGCGGCGCGGCCAATGCGGGCGGTGCGGATACCGCGGTTGGCATGACCAGCGCAGGCGGCGCGGTCGCCATGCCCACCGTGGTCGGTGCGAGAGGCGAGCACACTGGAGGCGGCCGACTTCCTCGACCCTATGGCGAACAAAGCCGAGACGGCGCGAGCGGGGCAGACGGACGTCCTCCTCCTCCTTGCCGCGCCGACGAGCGCAGCCACCGGAGCGGTAACGCCCGGGCCGGCACGAACCAAGATCCCACCGCGGCGGCGTTCAGAGATGCTGCGACAGGACAAACGCCACGCCTGTCACATAATGGGCATGGTGCAACTCCGAGAGGCGTCGACAACTCCGAGCGGCAGCGACCTCATGGCAAGACCCCTGTTGATCAAGTCCAAGATCCCTAGGCGCCACTTCCGCCACGCCAACCCGTTGTTGCGCCTTCTTCATGAACGACATCTAAGAAGAGCGAGACGCGTCGTCGTCATCGTCTCCATTGTGCTGTACAAAAAGCTAAGTTCTAACACTTTAGTTACTTTCTCTTGTCTGGCCTTTTTCTCGAACAGTATTTTTGTGCTCAACCTATGCGTAAAGGAGTGCTTTTGAAATATTCTGCACTCTGGGTTGTTCTGGGTCCGCCCAGCAACATCGCTGTAGCTGCATTTGTTTCAGAGTGTTAAGCTTTCCGGGAGGCGGCGTTCCCAGCAAGCTGCTAAGGGCCCGTCCCTCAAGCGCTGTTGACTGGAATGTGCGCATCGTAGAGCATTCCGGCAAGCGTAGGGAACAGATGTGCAAAAGAACACTATTCAAGAAAAAGGCTTAACAGTCTTTCTTATTCTTTTAAGATTTCTGTGATCCGTACGCTAAGGAGCCTTGTCAAGGTCAGTTGCGCTCCTCGTTGCTTCGAGCCTGCTTAGCAACGAGAGCAGCTACACTGGCGCTAACAAGGTAAACCTCTCCGGGAGGCGATGTTCCCGGCAAGCTGCTAAGGGCCCGTTCCCTCGAGCGCTGCTGACTGGAGCGTGCGCATCGGGGAGGATTCCGGCAAGCGAGGGGAATTTTTAGCAGAAATCGAGTTTTCACATAAGTTAAGTGCGTCAAGTGCTAATTAACTTATTGTGTTGAAACATTGTCGAGGCATTCTTATGCCCAAGACAGTGTTGCAGGTAAATGAGTGGGTATTACAGCAGCACCAACATTTGGTACCTCCGGAAGCTACCACTAGGCATTGAGAACCGCAGAGTTCTCAGCTGAAATCAAAGCCTTGCCGGGGGGCTGATTCCTCCTGGCAAGCCGGCATTAAGAACCGCAGAGTTCTCTGCTGAAATCTAAGCCTTGTCGGGGGCTGATCCTTCCCGGTAAGCCGGCATTGAGAACCGCAGAGTTCTCTGCTGAAATCAAAGCCTTGCCGGGGGCAGATTCCTCTGGGCAAGCCGGCATCGAGAACCGCAGAGTTCTCTGCTAAAATCCAAGCCTTGCCGGGGTCTGGCCCCACTGGCAAGCCGGCATTGAGAACCGCAGAGTTCTCTGCTGAAATCCAAGCCTTGTCGGGGTCTGGCCCCGCCGGCAAGCCGGCATTGAGAACCGCAGAGTTCTCTGCTGAAATCAAAGCCTTGCCGGGGGCTGATTCCTCCTGGCAAGCCGGCATCGAGAACCGCAGAGTTCTCTGCTGAAATCCAAGCCTTGCCGGCGTCTAGCCCCGCCGGCAAGCCGGCATTAAGAACCACAGAGTTTTCTACCAAAAGTTTAATATTAAGATACCCTGAGCTCTCCGAAGAAGAGCTCGGGGGCTAGCGGTCCTTGGAAAACAACTTTTCCATGAAGGCCGTTCACCGGGTGCGAATTCTTCCCCGTCAAGAAAATGTGTCTGTCACAACCCAAGCCAAGTTTGGTCCCACCTCCAGCATCGAGATCTTCGGAGTTCTCTGCTGAAGGCGGTCCCGGGGGCTCCTGTCGGTGTAGTGAGAATCAGGGCCTCACCAACCTTTTGGATTTGAGGTTGCGCCAGATTAGGGTTGCCGTAAGGCGGCCCCGACAAGGAACCAGTCCACCCGGCAAGCAATACGCCCGGCAAGCACTGAGTCATTCAACAAAAGGAAAATATGCTCTCGGGAGAAGCCTCTTCCTGGCAAGACAGAGCCGGCAAAAGCAAGACCGGGCAAGCCCAAGATCCAAGACCCAGTTGCGCAAGCCACTGGGGAGAAGCTCAAAACACAACACTCAACTAGTACCAAAGATGAAGACATTCCTTGCCGGCAAGGCCGAACCGGCAAGGTGAAGACCCGGCAAGCTCCGTGCCGGCAAGCTTAGACCAGCCCTCCAGCGCTCCACCTCGCTGCACAGGTGTTCGCTGATGTGTGAGGTGTCGGCCGCGCAGGTTGGTTAGTGAGGCTTGTCGGGCACGTGTCAGCACGCTGGGACAAGATTTGTCCCTAACGACACCCGTCCAAGAGGTGTGTCAGGATAATACGAGGTAGCTAGGCAAGCGGTGCAGAAACCTTGCCGGGACTACCTCTCCGCATGACACCTAACGTCGCATTTAATGCCTTTGTCCTAGATTGGCAGAGTTAGGTATGATAGCACTGTTTGCTATCTAATCACTATGTTACTATTTTGCCACTGTGGTAACCCCTTGAGCTATAAAAGGAGGGCCAAGGCAACAGTTTAGAGGATTCGGACCCTTTTTCAAACACAAGCACGTCTCGCGTAGCTGCCCCCCCCCCCTCGGCGCCTTGCCAGGGAACGCGCTCCTTGTACTGTGCTTCTGCACCATCAATACATCAAAGGCAAGAGTAGGGTTTTACGCTTCTCAGCGGCCCGAACCTGGGTAAATCCCTTGCGCTTCCCATTGTCCATGCTCTTTGTGCACGTCGTCCTCCCCCGCCGAACCACAAGGGGCTGCATGGCCCCATAGATGGTCGTACCCCGACATCTTTGTCGGTGTAGTGAGAATCAGGGCCTCACCAACCTTCTGGATTTGGGGTTGCGCCAGATTAGGGTTGCCGTAAGGCGGCCCCGACAAGGAACCAGTCCGCCCGGCAAGCAATATGCCCGGCAAGCACTGAGTCATTCAACAAAAGGAAAATATGCGCTCGGGAGAAGCCTCTTCCTGGCAAGGCAGAGCCGGCAAAAGCAAGACCCGGCAAGCCCAAGATCCAAGACCCAGTTGCGCAAGCCACTGGGGAGAAGCTCAAAACACAACACTCAACTAGTACCAAAGATGAAGACATTCCTTGCCGGCAAGGCTAAACCGGCAAGGTGAAGACCCGGCAAGCTCCGTGCCGGCAAGCTTAGACCAGCCCTCCAGCGCTCCACCTCGCTGCACAGGTGTTCGCTGATGTGTGAGGTGTCGACCGCGCAGGTTGGTTGGTGAGGCTTGTCGGGCACGTGTCAGCATGCTGGGACAAGACTTGTCCCTAACGACACCCTTCCAAGAGGCGTGTCAGGAAAATACGAGGTAGCTGGGCAAGCGGTGCAGAAACCTTGCCGGGACTACCTCTCCGCATGACACCTAACGTCGCATTTAATGCCTTTGTCCTAGATTGGCAGAGTTAGGTATGATAGCACTGTTTGCTATCTAATCACTATGTAATTACTGTTTTGCCACTGTGGTAACCCCTTGAGCTATAAAAGGAGGGCCAAGGCAACAGTTTAGAGGATTCGGACCCTTTTTCAAACACAAGCACGTCTCGCGTAGCTGCCCCCCCCCCACGCGCCTTGCCAGGGCACGCGCTCCTTGTACTGTGCTTCTGCACCATCAATACACCAAAGGCAGGAGTAGGGTTTTACGCTGCTCAGCGGCCCGAACCTGGGTAAATCCCTTGCGCTTCCCATTGTCCATGCTCTTTGTGCACGTCGTCCTCCCCCGCCGAACCACAAAGGGCTGCATGGCCCCATAGATGGTCGTACCCCGACATCTTTGTCGGTGTAGTGAGAATCAGGGCCTCACCAACCTTCTGGATTTGGGGTTGCGCCAGATTAGGGTTGCCGTTAGGCGGCCCCGACAAGGAACCAGTCCGCCCGGCAAGCAATACGCCCGGCAAGCACTGAGTCATTTAACAAAAGGAAAATATGCGCTCGGGAGAAGCCTCTTCCTGGCAAGGCAGAGCCGGCAAAAGCAAGACCCGGCAAGCCCAAGATCCAAGACCCAGTTGCACAAGCCACTGGGGAGAAGCTCAAAACACAACACTCAACTAGTACCAAAGATGAAGACATTCCTTGCCAGCAAGGCTGAACCGGCAAGGTGAAGACCCGGCAAGCTTAGACCAGCCCTCCAGCGCTCCACCTCGCTGCACAGGTGTTCGCTGATGTGTGAGGTGTCGACCGTGCAGGTTGGTTGGTGAGGCTTGTTGGGCACGTGTCAGCACGCTGGGACAAGATTTGTCCCTAACGACACCCTTCTAAGAGGCGTGTGAGGATAATACGAGGTAGCTGGGCAAGCGGTGCAGAAACCTTGCCGGGACTACCTCTCCGCATGACACCTAACGTCGCATTTAATGCCTTTGTCCTAGATTGGCAGAGTTAGGTATGATAGCACTGTTTGCTATCTAATCACTATGTAATTACTGTTTTGCCACCGTGGTAACCCCTTGAGCTATAAAAGGAGGGCCAAGGCAACAGTTTAGAGGATTCGGACCCTTTTTCAAACACAAGCACGTCTCGCATAGCTGCCCCCCCCCCCCCCCCCCCCCGCGCCTTGCCAGGGCACGCGCTCCTTGTACTGTGCTTCTGCACCATCAATACACCAAAGGCAGGAGTAGGGTTTTACGCTTCTCAGCGGCCCGAACCTGGGTAAATCCCTTGCGCTTCCCATTGTCCATGCTCTTTGTGCACGTCGTCCTCCCCCGCCGAACCACAAGGGGCTGCATGGCCCCATAGATGGTCGTACCCCGACATCTTTGTCGGTGTAGTGAGAATCAGGGCCTCACCAACCTTCTGGATTTGGGGTTGTGCCAGATTAGGGTTGCCGTAAGGCGGCCCCGACAAGGAACCAGTCCGCCCGGCAAGCAATACGCCCAGCAAGCACTGAGTCATTCAACAAAAGGAAAATATGCGCTCGGGAGAAGCCTCTTCCTGGCAAGGCAGAGCCGGCAAAAGCAGGACCCGGCAAACCCAAGATCCAAGACCCAGTTGCGCAAGCCACTGGGGAGAAGCTCAAAACACAACACTCAACTAGTACCAAAGATGAAGACATTCCTTGCCGGCAAGGCCGAACCGGCAAGGTGAAGACCCGGCAAGCTCCGTGCCGGCAAGCTTAGACCAGCCCTCCAGCGCTCCACCTCGCTGCACAGGTGTTCGCTGATGTGTGAGGTGTCGGCCGCGCAGGTTGGTTGGTGAGGCTTGTCGGGCACGTGTCAGCACGCTGGGACAAGATTTGTCCCTAACGACACCCGTCCAAGAGGTGTGTCAGGATAATACGAGGTAGCTAGGCAAGCGGTGCAGAAACCTTGCCGGGACTACCTCTCCGCATGACACCTAACGTCGCATTTAATGCCTTTGTCCTAGATTGGCAGAGTTAGGTATGATAGCACTGTTTGCTATCTAATCACTATGTAATTACTATTTTGCCACTGTGGTAACCCCTTGAGCTATAAAAGGAGGGCCAAGGCAACAGTTTAGAGGATTCGGACCCTTTTTCAAACACAAGCACGTCTCGCGTAGCTGCCCCCCCCCCCGGCGCCTTGCCAGGGAACGCGCTCCTTGTACTGTGCTTCTGCACCATCAATACATCAAAGGCAAGAGTAGGGTTTTACGCTTCTCAGCGGCCCGAACCTGGGTAAATCCCTTGCGCTTCCCATTGTCCATGCTCTTTGTGCACGTCGTCCTCCCCCGCCGAACCACAAGGGGCTGCATGGCCCCATAGATGGTCGTACCCCGACATCTTTGTCGGTGTAGTGAGAATCAGGGCCTCACCAACCTTCTGGATTTGGGGTTGCGCCAGATTAGGGTTGCCGTAAGGCGGCCCCGACAAGGAACCAGTCCGCCCGGCAAGCAATATGCCCGGCAAGCACTGAGTCATTCAACAAAAGGAAAATATGCGCTCGGGAGAAGCCTCTTCCTGGCAAGGCAGAGCCGGCAAAAGCAAGACCCGGCAAGCCCAAGATCCAAGACCCAGTTGCGCAAGCCACTGGGGAGAAGCTCAAAACACAACACTCAACTAGTACCAAAGATGAAGACATTCCTTGCCGGCAAGGCTAAACCGGCAAGGTGAAGACCCGGCAAGCTCCGTGCCGGCAAGCTTAGACCAGCCCTCCAGCGCTCCACCTCGCTGCACAGGTGTTCGCTGATGTGTGAGGTGTCGACCGCGCAGGTTGGTTGGTGAGGCTTGTCGGGCACGTGTCAGCCCGCTGGGACAAGATTTGTCCCTAACGACACCCTTCCAAGAGGCGTGTCAGGATAATACGAGGTAGCTGGGCAAGCGGTGCAGAAACCTTGCCGGGACTACCTCTCCGCATGACACCTAACGTCGCATTTAATGCCTTTGTCCTAGATTGGCAGAGTTAGGTATGATAGCACTGTTTGCTATCTAATCACTATGTAATTACTGTTTTGCCACTGTGGTAACCCCTTGAGCTATAAAAGGAGGGCCAAGGCAACAGTTTAGAGGATTCGGACCCTTTTTCAAACACAAGCACGTCTCGCGTAGCTACCCCCCCCCCCCACGCGCCTTGCCAGGGCACGCGCTCCTTGTACTGTGCTTCTGCACCATCAATACACCAAAGGCAGGAGTAGGGTTTTACGCTGCTCAGCGGCCCGAACCTGGGTAAATCCCTTGCGCTTCCCATTGTCCATGCTCTTTGTGCACGTCGTCCTCCCCCGCCGAACCACAAGGGGCTGCATGGCCCCATAGATGGTCGTACCCCGACATCTTTGTCGGTGTAGTGAGAATCAGGGCCTCACCAACCTTCTGGATTTGGGGTTGCGCCAGATTAGGGTTGCCGTTAGGCGGCCCCGACAAGGAACCAGTCCGCCCGGCAAGCAATACGCCCGGCAAGCACTGAGTCATTTAACAAAAGGAAAATATGCGCTCGGGAGAAGCCTCTTCCTGGCAAGGCAGAGCCGGCAAAAGCAAGACCCGGCAAGCCCAAGATCCAAGACCCAGTTGCACAAGCCACTGGGGAGAAGCTCAAAACACAACACTCAACTAGTACCAAAGATGAAGACATTCCTTGCCAGCAAGGCTGAACCGGCAAGGTGAAGACCCGGCAAGCTTAGACCAGCCCTCCAGCGCTCCACCTCGCTGCACAGGTGTTCGCTGATGTGTGAGGTGTCGACCGTGCAGGTTGGTTGGTGAGGCTTGTTGGGCACGTGTCAGCACGCTGGGACAAGATTTGTCCCTAACGACACCCTTCTAAGAGGCGTGTGAGGATAATACGAGGTAGCTGGGCAAGCGGTGCAGAAACCTTGCCGGGACTACCTCTCCGCATGACACCTAACGTCGCATTTAATGCCTTTGTCCTAGATTGGCAGAGTTAGGTATGATAGCACTGTTTGCTATCTAATCACTATGTAATTACTGTTTTGCCACCGTGGTAACCCCTTGAGCTATAAAAGGAGGGCCAAGGCAACAGTTTAGAGGATTCAGACCCTTTTTCAAACACAAGCACGTCTCGCATAGCTGCCCCCCCCCGCGCCTTGCCAGGGCACGCGCTCCTTGTACTGTGCTTCTGCACCATCAATACACCAAAGGCAGGAGTAGGGTTTTACGCTTCTCAGCGGCCCGAACCTGGGTAAATCCCTTGCGCTTCCCATTGTCCATGCTCTTTGTGCACGTCGTCCTCCCCCGCCGAACCACAAGGGGCTGCATGGCCCCATAGATGGTCGTACCCCGACATCTTTGTCGGTGTAGTGAGAATCAGGGCCTCACCAACCTTCTGGATTTGGGGTTGTGCCAGATTAGGGTTGCCGTAAGGCGGCCCCGACAAGGAACCAGTCCGCCCGGCAAGCAATACGCCCGGCAAGCACTGAGTCATTCAACAAAAGGAAAATATGCGCTCGGGAGAAGCCTCTTCCTGGCAAGGCAGAGCCGGCAAAAGCAGGACCCGGCAAACCCAAGATCCAAGACCCAGTTGCGCAAGCCACTGGGGAGAAGCTCAAAACACAACACTCAACTAGTACCAAAGATGAAGACATTCCTTGCCGGCAAGGCCGAACCGGCAAGGTGAAGACCCGGCAAGCTCCGTGCCGGCAAGCTTAGACCAGCCCTCCAGCGCTCCACCTCGCTGCACAGGTGTTCGCTGATGTGTGAGGTGTCGGCCGCGCAGGTTGGTTGGTGAGGCTTGTCGGGCACGTGTCAGCACGCTGGGACAAGATTTGTCCCTAACGACACCCGTCCAAGAGGTGTGTCAGGATAATACGAGGTAGCTAGGCAAGCGGTGCAGAAACCTTGCCGGGACTACCTCTCCGCATGACACCTAACGTCGCATTTAATGTCTTTGTCCTAGATTGGCAGAGTTAGGTATGATAGCACTGTTTGCTATCTAATCACTATGTAATTACTATTTTGCCACTGTGGTAACCCCTTGAGCTATAAAAGGAGGGCCAAGGCAACAGTTTAGAGGATTCGGACCCTTTTTCAAACACAAGCACGTCTCGCGTAGCTGCCCCCCCCCCCCCCCGGCGCCTTGCCAGGGAACGCGCTCCTTGTACTATGCTTCTGCACCATCAATACATCAAAGGCAAGAGTAGGGTTTTACGCTTCTCAGCGGCCCGAACCTGGGTAAATCCCTTGCGCTTCCCATTGTCCATGCTCTTTGTGCACGTCGTCCTCCCCCGCCGAACCACAAGGGGCTGCATGGCCCCATAGATGGTCGTACCCCGACATCTTTGTCGGTGTAGTGAGAATCAGGGCCTCACCAACCTTCTGGATTTGGGGTTGCGCCAGATTAGGGTTGCCGTAAGGCGGCCCCGACAAGGAACCAGTCCGCCCGGCAAGCAATATGCCCGGCAAGCACTGAGTCATTCAACAAAAGGAAAATATGCGCTCGGGAGAAGCCTCTTCCTGGCAAGGCAGAGCCGGCAAAAGCAAGACCCGGCAAGCCCAAGATCCAAGACCCAGTTGCGCAAGCCACTGGGGAGAAGCTCAAAACACAACACTCAACTAGTACCAAAGATGAAGACATTCCTTGCCGGCAAGGCTAAACCGGCAAGGTGAAGACCCGGCAAGCTCCGTGCCGGCAAGCTTAGACCAGCCCTCCAGCGCTCCACCTCGCTACACAGGTGTTCGCTGATGTGTGAGGTGTCGACCGCGCAGGTTGGTTGGTGAGGCTTGTCGGGCACGTGTCAGCACGCTGGGACAAGATTTGTCCCTAACGACACCCTTCCAAGAGGCGTGTCAGGATAATACGAGGTAGCTGGGCAAGCGGTGCAGAAACCTTGCCGGGACTACCTCTCCGCATGACACCTAACGTCGCATTTAATGCCTTTGTCCTAGATTGGCAGAGTTAGGTATGATAGCACTGTTTGCTATCTAATCACTATGTAATTACTGTTTTGCCACTGTGGTAACCCCTTGAGCTATAAAAGGAGGGCCAAGGCAACAGTTTAGAGGATTCGGACCCTTTTTCAAACACAAGCACGTCTCGCGTAGCTGCCCCCCCCCCCCCCACGCGCCTTGCCAGGGCACGCGCTCCTTGTACTGTGCTTCTGCACCATCAATACACCAAAGGCAGGAGTAGGGTTTTACGCTGCTCAGCGGCCCGAACCTGGGTAAATCCCTTGCGCTTCCCATTGTCCATGCTCTTTGTGCACGTCGTCCTCCCCCGCCGAACCACAAGGGGCTGCATGGCCCCATAGATGGTCGTACCCCGACATCTTTGTCGGTGTAGTGAGAATCAGGGCCTCACCAACCTTCTGGATTTGGGGTTGCGCCAGATTAGGGTTGCCGTTAGGCGGCCCCGACAAGGAACCAGTCCGCCCGGCAAGCAATACGCCCGGCAAGCACTGAGTCATTTAACAAAAGGAAAATATGCGCTCGGGAGAAGCCTCTTCCTGGCAAGGCAGAGCCGGCAAAAGCAAGACCGGCAAGCCCAAGATCCAAGACCCAGTTGCACAAGCCACTGGGGAGAAGCTCAAAACACAACACTCAACTAGTACCAAAGATGAAGACATTCCTTGCCAGCAAGGCTGAACCGGCAAGGTGAAGACCCGGCAAGCTTAGACCAGCCCTCCAGCGCTCCACCTCGCTGCACAGGTGTTCGCTGATGTGTGAGGTGTCGACCGTGCAGGTTGGTTGGTGAGGCTTGTCGGGCACGTGTCAGCACGCTGGACAAGATTTGTCCCCTAACGACACCCTTCTAAGAGGCGTGTGAGGATAATACGAGGTAGCTGGGCAAGCGGTGCAGAAACCTTGCCGGGACTACCTCTCCGCATGACACCTAACGTCGCATTTAATGCCTTTGTCCTAGATTGGCAGAGTTAGGTATGATAGCACTGTTTGCTATCTAATCACTATGTAATTACTGTTTTGCCACCGTGGTAACCCCTTGAGCTATAAAAGGAGGGCCAAGGCAACAGTTTAGAGGATTCGGACCCTTTTTCAAACACAAGCACGTCTCGCGTAGCTGCCCCCCCCCCCCCGCGCCTTGCCAGGGCACGCGCTCCTTGTACTGTGCTTCTGCACCATCAATACACCAAAGGCAGGAGTAGGGTTTTACGCTTCTCAGCGGCCCGAACCTGGGTAAATCCCTTGCGCTTCCCATTGTCCATGCTCTTTGTGCACGTCGTCCTCCCCCGCCGAACCACAAGGGGCTGCATGGCCCCATAGATGGTCGTACCCCGACATCTTTGTCGGTGTAGTGAGAATCAGGGCCTCACCAACCTTCTAGATTTGGGGTTGTGCCAGATTAGGGTTGCCGTAGGCGGCCCCGACAAGGAACCAGTCCGCCCGGCAAGCAATACGCCCGGCAAGCACTGAGTCATTCAACAAAAGGAAAATATGCGCTCGGGAGAAGCCTCTTCCTGGCAAGGCAGAGCCGGCAAAAGCAGGACCCGGCAAACCCAAGATCCAAGACCCAGTTGCGCAAGCCACTGGGGAGAAGATCAAAACACAACACTCAACTAGTACCAAAGATGAAGACATTCCTTGACGGCAAGGCTGAACCGGCAAGGTGAAGACCCGGCAAGCTCCGTGCCGGCAAGCTTAGACCAGCCCTCCAACGCTCCACCTCGCTGCACAGGTGTTCGCTGATGTGTGAGGTGTCGACCGCGCAGGTTGGTTGGTGAGGCTTGTCGGGCACGTGTCAGCATGCTGGGACAAGACTTGTCCCTAACGACACCCTTCCAAGAGGCGTGTCAGGATAATACGAGGTAGCTGGGCAAGCGGTGCAGAAACCTTGCCGGGACTACCTCTCCGCATGACACCTAACGTCGCATTTAATGCCTTTGTCCTAGATTGGCCAGAGTTAGGTATGATATCACTGTTTGCTATCTAATCACTATGTAATTACTGTTTTGCCACTGTGGTAACCCCTTGAGCTATAAAAGGAGGGCCAAGGCAACAGTTTAGAGGATTCGGACCCTTTTTCAAACACAAGCACGTCTCGCGTAGCTGCCCCCCCCCCCCCCCCCCCCCCCCCGCGCCTTGCCAGGGCACGCGCTCCTTGTACTGTGCTTCTGCACCATCAATACACCAAAGGCAGGAGTAGGGTTTTACGCTTCTCAATGGCCCGAACCTGGGTAAATCCCTTGCGCTTCCCATTGTCCATGCTCCTTTGTGCACGTCGTCCTCCCCCGCCGAACCACAAGAGGTTGCATGGCCCCATAGATGGTCGTACCCCGACATCTTTGTCGGTGTAGTGAGAATCAGGGCCTCACCAACCTTCTGGATTTGGGGTTGCGCCAGATTAGGGTTGCCGTAAGGCGGCCCCGACAAGGAACCAGTCCGCCCGGCAAGCAATACGCCCGGCAAGCACTGAGTCATTCAACAAAAGGAAAATATGCGCTCGGGAGAAGCCTCTTCCTGGCAAGGCAGAGCCGGCAAAAGCAAGACCCGGCAAGCCCAAGATCCAAGACCCAGTTGCGCAAGCCACTGGGGAGAATCTCAAAACACAACACTCAACTAGTACCAAAGATGAAGACATTCCTTGACGGCAAGGCTGAACCGGCAAGGTGAAGACCCGGCAAGCTCCGTGCCGGCAAGCTTAGACCAGCCCTCCAACGCTCCACCTCGCTGCACAGGTGTTCGCTGATGTGTCAGGTGTCGACCACGCAGGTTGGTTGGTGAGGCTTGTCGGGCACGTGTCAGCATGCTGGGACAAGATTTGTCCCTAACGACACCCGTCCAAGAGGCGTGTCAGGATAATACGAGGTAGCTGGGCAAGCGGTGCAGAAACCTTGCCGGGACTACCTCTCCGCATGACACCTAACGTCGCATTTAATGCCTTTGTCCTAGATTGGCAGAGTTAGGTATGATAGCACTGTTTGCTATCTAATCACTATGTAATTACTGTTTTGCCATTGTGGTAACCCCTTGAGCTATAAAAGGAGGGCCAAGGCAATAGTTTAGAGGATTCGGACCCTTTTTCAAACACAAGCACGTCTCACGTAGCTGCCCCCCCCCCCCCCCCCCCCGCGTGCGCCTTGCCGGGGCACGCGCTCCTTGTACTGTGCTTCTGCACCATCAATACATCAAAGGCAGGAGTAGGGTTTTACGCTTCTCAGCGGCCCGAACCTGGGTAAATCCCTTGCGCTTCCCATTGTCCATGCTCTTTGTGCATGTCGTCCTCCCCCCCCCGCCGAACCACAAGGGGCTGCATGGCCCCATAGATGGTCGTACCCTGTGGGATCGATACTCTTACTTCAAAAAGGCTACAACTAAACCCTGTGCAGGCTA
This sequence comes from Elymus sibiricus, assembly GCA_039707655.1. NCBI lineage: Eukaryota > Viridiplantae > Streptophyta > Magnoliopsida > Poales > Poaceae > Elymus > Elymus sibiricus. Next base: position 229,774,571 of record CM077664.1, on the reverse strand, counting down.
TCAAGCTTTTTCTGGCGCCGTTGCCGGGAAGCTGAGCACTTTTGAGCCTTGCCTTGAGTTTTGAAGTATTTTGTGATCTAAGGGTTTTTGCAGACAAAGAGTAGAGATGGTCCTTCAAGAACAAGTTGAAAGCACATTTGCTCCCTTGGTGGTTTTGGTAATTCATAATAACATATATCTCATTGAACTAATGTCCATTCAAGTTAAAGATTTCAGGATGTTCAATGATTGGCATGGCATGGACTAGAGCAAAAGATCAAGACTCTACATTTTTGGTTTAGTGATCCAAGATCACATTGAGTCCATAGGAAAGCCAATACTATTAAAAGGGGATGAGGTGTTGCTTAATGGTCTCTTTGCTCAAGTGCTTAGTGACAATACTCCTAAACCCTCAACCAATCTCTCTACCCAAATATGTCCTAAACCAACATTCCAACTCGGCCCCACCGAATTTTCCTATCCGGCCCAACCGAGTTCATCCAAGACTTAGCCACTGCCAAAACCCTAACAAATCGGATCCATCGAAATGGATCTCGGTCCCACCGAGATGGCCTTGCCAACTCTCTGTAATCGGTTGCATTCACTTCGGTCTCACCGAGTTATGCAAATCGGTCTCACCGAGCTGGCTTGCCAAGTCTCTGTTGCCTTATTGCTTCACTTCGGTCCTACCGAGTTGATGCAATCGGTGCCACCAAGATGAGGATTGCCCTAAGCCATTGCACTTCGGTCCATCCGAGTTGTTCATATCGGTCCCACCGAGATTCCTAAAGTTCATATCTTTTACACAGTTCGGTGCTACCGAGATGACTGTTTCGGTGCCACCGAGTTGGGTCAAAAGTGTGTAACGGTTGGATTTTGTGTGGAGGCTATATATACCCCTCTACCACCTCCTTCTCAGACGAAAGAGCCATCAGAACGAGCCTACACTTCCACCATACATTTTCTGAGAGAGAACCACCTACTCATGTGTTGAGATCAAGATATTCCATTCCTACCATTTCAACCTTGATCTCTAGCCTTTCCCAAGTTGCTTTCCACTCAAATCCTTCTTCCACCATAGCCAAATCTATGAGGAGTTGTTTGAGTGCTGGGAAGACTATCATTTGAAGCACAAGAGCAAGGAGTTCATCAACAACACACCGTCTATTACCTTTTGGAGAGTGGTGTCTCCTAGATTGGTTAGGTGTCACTTGGGAGCCTCCGACATGATGTGGAGTTGAACCAAGGAGTTTGTAAGGGCAAGGAGATCGCCTACTTCGTGAAGATCTACCCCAAGTGAGGCTAGTCCTTCGTGGACGTAAGCCATGGTGGAATAGGCAAGGTTGCTTCTTCGTGGACCCTTCGTGGGTGGAGCCCTCCGTGGACTCGCGCAGCCGTTACCCTTCATGGGTTGAAGCCTCCATCAACGTGGACGTACGATAGCACCACCTATCGGAACCACGCCAAAAACCACCGTGTCTTCATTGCGTTTGAAATCTCCGATCCCCTCCTTTACATACATATGCAATTGCTTACTTTCCGCTGCTACACTCTTAGAATTGCATGTGTAGGGTGATGCTTGACATATACTATTGCTAAAGTCTGCCCACAACTAAAATTGGGAAAAGGTTAGGTTTTATTTGTTCAAGTAGTCTAATCACCCCCCCTCTAGACATACTTTCGATCCTACAAGTGGTATCAGAGCTTTGGTCTCCGTAAGTCTTGATTTCCATTGCTTTGGTGATCATAGCCTTGGTTTCACAACCTAGGAGAGTATGGCGTCTAGTGAGGGTAACTATCACCGTAGAGGTCCATATTTTGATCGTACAAACTTTGCTAGTTGGAAACATAAGATGAAAATGCATATTCTTGGTCATAACCCCGCCGTTTGGGCTGTTATTCGTGTTGGCTTGCAAGGTGATTTCTTTGAGGATGGCAAGGAACCGGATCGTGAGGCAACCCCGGAAGAATTGAAGATGTTGCAATACAATGCTCAAGCTTGTGACATTCTATTCAACGGTTTATGTCCCGAAGAATTCAACAAAATCAGCCGCCTCGGGAATGCAAAGGAAATTTGGGATACTTTGGTTGATATGCATGAGGGTACCGAGTCCGTCAAGGAATCTAAGTTGGATGTGCTTCAAAGTCAACTTGACAAGTTCAAAATGAAGGATGGTGAAGGAGTCGCTGAAATGTACTCTAGGCTTGCTCTCATCGCAAATGAGATTGCCGGCTTAGGAAGTGAAGAGATGACTGACAAATTCATCATCAAGAAGATACTTAGAGCTTTGGATGGAAAATATGATACCGTCTGCACATTGATCCAAATGATGCCAAATTACAAAGATCTCAAGCCCACGGAAGTCATCGGAAGGATTATTGCTCATGAAATGTCACTCAAGGACAAAGAGGAGCTACACAACAAATCAAGTGGTGCTTACAAAGCCTCAACCGATGCTCCAACAACTTCAAGTGATAAGCTAGTATCCAATGAAGAGATTAGCCTAATGGTGAAAAGGTTCAACAAGTTCTACAAGAACAAAGGGAAAGAAAGAAGCTCTAGCTCAAGACACTATGAGAGAAGATCATCAAGTCGTGACCGTAATTGCTACAATTGTGGAAAGCTCGGGCACTACTCCAATGAGTGTACGGCTCCCCACAAGAAAAGAGACGAATCACCAAGAGGAAGACATAGAAGAGATGAATCACCTCATAAGGAGAGAAGGAGTAGAGATGATCGTTATGAACGAAGATACTCTCGAAGAAGCAAGGATTCGGAGAGGAAGGACAAGTCATCCAAGAGCTATACAAGAAGAAGACATCAAGCTCATGTTGGTGAATGGGTTTCCGGCTCCGACTTCGACAACCACTCCGAGAGAAGTTATCACTCCAACTCCGACTATAGTCAAGATGAAGGTGTTGCCGGACTTGCTCTTGTGTCATCTAACTCCTATGATCTATTTGACTCACCAAATGAAGGAATTGGAAGATGCTTCATGGCAAAAGGCCCCAAGGTATCACACCCCGAGTATCTTGATTTCAATAGTGATGAAGATGATTTGCTTGGTGATGATGATTTACTTGTTGATAGGGCTAGTGATGTGAGCTATAATGAAAATGCTAGTAATCATGATAGTCAAGAGGAAACGAATGACAATGCTATGAAGGAGATTGAGCGTCTAACTAAAGAACTAAATGCTCTTAAGTTAGCTCATGAAACAACTCAAGAGGATCATAGAGAACTTCTAAGAACTCATGAGAAGCAACGCTTCGAGAAGCTAAATTTAGAGGAAGAGCATGAGTTTCTTAAAGCTATCAATGACGATCTTCGAAAGAAGAGTTCTTCATATCTTGCCAAGCGTTTACTCTTGTCTACCTTTATGCCACAAGTTAAATCTAAGCAAACTAGCAACAAAGGTAAAAATGGTTCTACCTCTAGTAGTAACAATAACAATGCTAAATCCAATGTTGTTGCTTCTAGTAGTTCTATTGATTCCACTAATGATTCTCTTAGCCAAGTTACACTTGAGCAAGAAAATATGCTATTGAAAGGAACTATAGAGAAGGTGTCTACAAGAGCCTTGCCGGGAGTAAGCAATTTGAGGAAATTGTACGCAAGCAAGGAAGGCACCGGAAGAACCAAGGTGTTGGTTTTGAACGAAAGTTCAATGCCGATGGAGTTGAGTGGGAAGAAGGTCAATACCCCAAGACGAAGTTTGTTCCTCAACAAGAGAAGTATGATCCTACTTCCTTCAAGGGAACACAAGCTCAAGAAGATCTTCCACCACAAGACCACAAGCTAAAAGGCAAGGACAAGCTTCAAGAAGAGATTGATTCATTTGAAGAAGCTCCTCAAGCCATGGTCAAGTGGGTTTCCAAGACTTCATCAAGTTCTACTTCATCAAGTGCTACTACAACTCCAAGGATTCCCATCAAGTTGATGTGGGTCCAAAAGAAGAAGAACTAGAGAGTTCTTGAGGGTGACTCCGCCAACAAACTTCACTCACATTCTTTATGGCAAGAACTTGTGCAACCAACTTCCACATCTTGCACTAGTTCATGGAGTCACAAACCCTCTTGTTGGTAAGGCAAGGGACAAGGTATTCAATGTATTCATGGACATCATACTATGTGTATTTCACTCTATGTCTATGGATATCCTTGTATGCTCCTTGTGTGGGACTAACCCATGTAGGTATTGAAAGCACAAAACTCCAAAGGATTGCTCCCAACTCTTGATGGTCTACATCAACTTTGAGCATCCACATCTTCAACATCTACATGAAGTCATCATCGACAAAACCCAAGGTTAGTTCATCCCTCTTAGGGGGGATATCACATCTAGGGGGAGCTTTGCTCTAAGCAATTGAGCTAAAGCAACTCTAATGGTGTGAACACATTAATGCTTTATGTAAAAGTGGTAACCCCACTTGTGCTTAAACGATGAGTATGACCTATGATCAAATGTTCTCATTTGGCTCCTAAGTCAATATACTCATATATAGATAACCTAGTCATCGCCATTGTTTGATAGATGCTAGAATTGGTTGTGCATGTTTGACACATATTTCATTTGCTATCTTATTGTGTAAGCATGTTGGTTTGCATGTTTTCATCATTCGAGGACATCCATTTGTTGTTTTGATTGTCTTGGTCTTTCTGGCCAAGTGGATGTACAAGAATGCCTAAGTACCTTCTCTAGCTATGTATGCTTTCTTGTCTCAAATTCTATTCTTGCTGCATCACAAAAATTGAACAAGTCATTTTCGGACCCTCCGGGTGAGGAGCACTCGGAGCCACCGATCTGAAAGGGCTAAACCTCCAAAACCTTCTAATTGATTTCGGCCGAACCAACTCACTCAAACTCGGTCCAACCGAAATCACTTAGACTGATCTAGGTTTTCATCTCGGTGCTACCGATTAGACCAACTCGGTGCCACCGAGTTGCTGTAACTGCGAGCAGTTGCACGTCTCGGTGCTACCGATTTGTTCCACTCGGTGCCACCGACAGCACATGGGTATATATATCCAGCGGCCCGTGCGGTTGAAAATTACTTCAAACGTCACGCGCCCGCGCCCCATTGCTGCCACCCCCCTTGGTCTCCGGATCATCGCCATCGTCTCCTGTCCGCCTTCGCCGCAGGACTCCGTCGCCGTCAACAGCAATCTCCACCGCCGTTGCCGCCGTAGAGAATCTCCACCGAGTTAGGGTGAGATTCGATCCCTCTCGTGCTCCCATTTCCGATTCAATGCACGATTGGACTGCCATGTATCTTGCCACGAATGCAATACTCTTTCCACCAGATTAGTTCGTAAGAACAAGATTCGAGCAAAAAATTTAGGGTTAGGTTTCCGCCGAACGTATCTTGGACCGACCGAATAGTAATTTTCGGTCCCACCGATTTGGCCCTGGCCATAGCACTAGTACATCTCGGTGCCACCGAGTTGTGCGAATCGGTGAGACCGAAAGTAAAATCTCAGTGAAACCCTAGCATCTCGGAGCCACCTAAACCCATCTTGGTCTGGCCGACATGGCGTGTCAGGTTTCTGTAGTGTGCTTCGGTATCACCGAGATGATCAACTCGGTCCATCCGATATGCATTCTGTGAAAACCTAGAACTAAAGTTTGAACTCATTTTTATGAAAAACAATCTGCTTTTTGTGATGACTCATCTACTCTGCCTATACCCAACTATTCACAGGGTCAGCTCAGCAAGATGTCAAGTGGCAGTGACAGTCAAAACAGATCTGAACAGCAGGCAGATATGAGTGAAGGGTCAAGCCTAGCTGAAAGTTTCTATGAGGGAGAGAGGAGCTCTCCAGATCTTCCTAAAGCCGCAACCAGAACAAGGAAGAAGAAAACCTCAGACAGTGAGGATGAGGATTTTGTTGCGAGTGAAGCTGCAACCAAGAAAAAGCGAGTAGTGCTTGCTAAGGAGTACATCACCAAACCATCAACTGTCAAAGAAAGAACTGCTGTGAGGAAAGTGCCAAAACAAACTGTGCAACACACTGTTGAAGAGCCCAGTAACACTGAGCCAGCTGCAAAGAAGAAGAGAGTGAGGAAAGCATTTGCCCGTGTGATTGGCAGACCCTCCATGATGATTGAAGAGGAGGAAGAAGAGGAGGATGAGCCAGCAGCTACTGCACCCCCTGCTAAAGCTCAGAAGCTCATGTCTGATGCAATCAAAACTGCTGCCCCCTCCAAGTCCAAGCCCAAGGCATCTGCACCCAAGAGATCAACCAGGAATATTTCTGCTGCTGAGAAGAACAAGGCCCCAATGCCTGAGTCAAATATTGATGAAGAGCCACTAGTGCTCAGAAAATTGAAGCCAAAGATACAAGAACATGTACACTGCTATTCCCCTGGAGGACATTGACACACACAAGCTTGGATCAGTAAAGCATCTGCTACCAGGTTTGGCCACCTCGAACACCATATTGCGGTACACTCTGCTACCCAAGTCATGAGATGACAAGATGATTCGTGGCCACTCCATCAATTTGCTGCATTTATTTGATACACCTCAGAAATTCAAGGTGATGAGCCTGATAGTAGAGACTATCAAGAGGACTGCAGCAGATCAGAAGAGATCGTGTGGTTATGGTCCACATATTCAGTTATTGATCAATTCCAAGGTTGGAACCATCACGTATATTCTTGATCGAGAGCATTTGCCACTCCGTCCAGAGTTTGAGGACAACGTTATAGTGATGGATCCTTCGCATCCCACTTCAGCTCAAGCGCAAGAAGAGATTCGCAAAGTACAGGAAGCAAAAGCAGCTCAGGAGGCATCAGCTCCAAATGCTCCAATAGCAAATCTCAAGACACCCAAGGATCAAATGACGTATCTGCTTGAAGCCACTCTAAGGATTGAGCGAAGTTTGGCCAACCTCACCCAGACCCAGGCTAGTTTTGAGCGAATCATTGAGACCAAATTTCATGATTTGGATGTCAAGGTGACTGAGATTCAGACCACAGTGGAATAGCTGCAGAATGATGTTGATGCTGTCAAGACAGCCAGATCAGATGACAGTGGAGATGATGGACAAACAACAGAGCATTTTCAGACAGTGCCCAGAGCAGCCAGGTCTGCTGCGATACCAGTTGTGGATCCACGGACCACAGTATCTGCACCAGCTGCTACTGCCACAGTGCCACCACAGGTCTCCACTCCACCAGCCCAGCAAACATCTGCAGAAGTCTTCGCGGATGCTCTCATCTCAACGCCTTCAACGCACACCGGAGCTGCCAGCAGGAGATCGCCCTCAGGAGCTTCGGAGGACCGCGTTTAGAGTGCCGACTAGTCCTATACTTATTCGATCTTTTTGGTACTTGCTGGCAAAGGGGGAGAATTTGTATAGATCATAGGCTTTGAGAGAGAGAGAGCTTTGGTCGTTTTTGATTCTTTTGCTACTTCTTGCTTGGTTGTTGATACTTTGTTATGTGTGTGCTTGCTACAGTTACTATGTCGTTTATGCTTGTGAGATACTATGTTGATTGATCATATTATGCTTATTGTGATGTTCCATGATTATCTCTATCATTATCTTGTATGATCACTCACTTATGTTGGTGATGCGTGCTTTCTATTTAAATCATATCATTTTGCGCGCTCCACCATGATGTATGTGACATGGAAGAGTAACCCATGAGCCTAATCAATTGTGCATTTGCATTCAAACGCAAATTTTTAATAATGCACAAATTTAGGGGGAGCTCTTGCTTATCACATACTTCTCAAAGCGATGATGTATTTCATTCATTTAATCATCTGTCGAAGCTTTGATCTATATGTTGTCATCAATTACCAAAAAGGGGGAGATTGAAAGCACATTTGCTCCCTTGGTGGTTTTGGTAATTTATAACAACATATATCTCATTGAACTAATGTCCATTCAAGTTACAGATTTCAGGATGTTCAATGATTGGCATGGCATGGACTAGAGATGTGGACCCCTCAAAATGCTAAGGACAAGGATTGGCAAAAGATCAAGACTCTACATTTTTGGTTTAGTGATCCAAGATCACATTGAGTCCATAGGAAAGCCTATACTATTAAAAGGGGATGAGGTGTTGCATAATGGTCTCTTTGCTCAAGTGCTTAGTGACAGTACTCCTAAACCCTCAACCAATCTCTCTACCCAAATATGTCCTAAACCAACATTCCAACTCGGCCCCACCGAATTTTCCTATCCGGCCCCACCGAGTTCATCCAAGACTTAGCCACTGCCAAAACCCTAACAAATCGGATCCACCGAAATGGATCTCGGTCCCACCGAGATGGCCTTGCCAACTCTCTGTAATCAGTTGCATTCACTTCGGTCTCACCGAGTTATGCAAATCGGTCTCACCGAGATGGCTTGCCAAGTCTCTGTTGCCTTATTGCTTCACTTCGGTCCTACCGAGTTGATGCAATCGGTGCTACCGAGATGAGGATTGCCCTAAGCCATTGCACTTCGGTCCATCCAAGTTGTTCATATCGGTCCCACCGAGATTCCTAAAGTTCATATCTTTTACACAGTTCGGTGCTGCCGAGATGACTGTTTCGGTGCCACCGAGTTGGGTCAAAAGTGTGTAACGGTTGGATTTTGTGTGGAGGCTATATATACCCCTCCACCACCTCCTTCTCAGACGAGAGAGCCATCAGAATGAGCCTACACTTCCACCATACATTTTCTGAGAGAGAACCACCTACTCATGTGTTGAGATCAAGATATTCCATTCCTACCATTTGAACCTTGATCTCTTGCCTTTCCCAAGTTGCTTTCCACTCAAATCCTTCTTCCACCATAGCCAAATCTGTGAGGAGTTGTTTGAGTGCTGGGAAGACTATCATTTGAAGCACAAGAGCAAGGAGTTCATCAACAACACACCGTCTATTACCTTTTGGAGAGTGGTGTCTCCTAGATTGGTTAGGTGTCACTTGGGAGCCTCCGACATGATGTGGAGTTGAACCAAGGAGTTTGTAAGGGCAAGGAGATCGCCTACTTCGTGAAGATCTACCCCGAGTGAGGCTAGTCCTTCGTGGACGTAAGCCATGGTGGAATAGGCAAGGTTGCTTCTTCGTGGACCCTTCGTGGGTGGAGCCCTCCGTGGACTCGCGCAGTCGTTACCCTTCGTGGGTTGAAGCCTCCATCAACGTGGACGTACGATAGCACCACCTATCGGAACCACGACAAAAACCACCGTGTCTTCATTGCATTTGAAATCTCCGATCCCCTCCTTTACATACATATGCAATTGCTTACTTTCCGCTGCTATACTCTTAGAATTGCATGTGTAGGGTGATGCTTGACATATACTATTGCTAAAATCTTCCCACAACTAAAATTGGGAAAATGTTAGGTTTTATTTGGTCAAGTAGTCTAATCACCACCCTCTAGACATACTTTCGATCCTACACAAGTTTATCAGGTAGGTGCTGAGTTAGTAGCAGGACTGGCTCGAGGAGAGAACTTTATAACAACTGGTCCTGACCTACCTGGTAAAGTATATGAGATAAACCCTCGGTTAATTAATATGAGAAAAGAAAATATATTCCGAGGTGATGCAACTAAATTTCCTTATGAGCATATTGACAATTTTAATCTTGCATGCGGAACTCTTCAGTTGCAGGAGTTAACCAGTGACGAGATCAAAGCAAAAGTATTTCCCTATTCTCTCCAGGGAGCAGCTACAAGATGGCTAAGATGCCAAGATATAAATACACTGAGAAGCTGGCCAAAATTATTGGCTGCATTTTCCTCTTATTATTTTCCTCAAGGGAAGTTGTATACAATCAGGTGGAAGATAAGCAGTTTTGGACAGCGGGAAGGTGAGAAGCTAGTGGATGCATATATAAGGTATCGTGAAATACTTCTTGCATGCCCTGAACATCATTATCCTTACTTTTTAATAGTCAACTTCTTTTATGGTGGGCTTAATTCACAAAGTAAACAAGCTTTAGATCTTGCCTCTAAGGGTTCCTTTTTGGGAACCGAGATATCAGATGCTTGGAGTTTACTTGACAGGATGAGGTACAATGCTGAGAATTGGTACCTTTGTTCAAAGGAAAAGAGTAAAGTTGATCCTGTTTATGATAGCATTAAATCTTTCCTTAGAACTTCGAAAGTAAAAGATTTACGTCGTGAGTTAAATATTGGAACTGACCCCATGCTGCATGTTTTGAAAGATTTTTCTAAGTTCTTGAACTTGCCAGAGAAGAAGTACTTAAAATTCAGTAGGGAGTCTAAGGCTATTCGCATGGTGGAAGCCATAAAGAAAAAGACTACTCCGCCTGAAAGGCAAAAAGAAGCCTATTGGAAGTCAAATGGTAAAAAGCTAGAAGGAACACAGAAAAGGGGAAGAAGAATGTGAAGATGGAACAATGTGGGACTCCACCCTATGTCAACATAATGAAAGAACTTGCTACACCTATACCGGTGGTGAATAAAGAGGTCTATTTGGATAGGGATACCACTTCTTATCTTAAAGGGTGTACCGAAGGTAAAAATGCTGGTAAGCAAATTTTATCATGTTCCTTTGGATGCAAGACATATTTTGGGTTGTGTGACCCCGGTTCACCGGTTAATATTATTCCTTATAGTCTTTATGCTAAAATTTATGATGAGATTGCTCCTTGCACCCTTGAGCCTACTGACGTTATTATCAAGCTTGTAGATAAAACTGAAAGGAAACCCTGTGGCATCCTTAAAGATGTCAACATAATAATAGGCTCTCTCATTTATCCCATTGATATTTATGTACTAATGATCTCTTAGGATAAAGATTGTCCTATTGTTTTTGGAACCTCTTTTTGAAATGTTGCAGGAGCCTACATAAAGAAGAAATCTATCTCCATGAAGTGCGGAGATGAGATGATAAAGCTCCCATTTTCCTCTATATTAAGTAAGCCATATGAAGAGGAAGTTTGGGATAATGAGGAGCAGGAACTAAATCAACTAGCTGAAATCCATCTCCAAACACCAGAAGATGAAGTTGAACGGTATTGGCGAGTCCAGGATCCTTATATGAAGATGAAGAGAAAGAGGAGATTGAGATGATAATGGATGCAACACCAATTGTATGCCCACGTCTTAATAAAGTTTATGAAGCACTCGAAAGAAAGGGAGATGAGGACTTACCTCCTCTGACTTTAAAACCATTACCCAAAGGGTTGAGGTATGAGTTTATAGATAATAGAGAAAGATTCCCTATTATTGTTAATGCTGACCTTTCAGGTAAATAGAAAGAGAAACTCTTAGCAGTGCTGAGTAAGCATCGAAAGGCTTTGGGCTACTCAATCAGGGATGTAAAAGGGATACATCCTTCTATATATTCTCATGCAATACCTATTGAAGAAGGGGCTAAACCCGTAATTGAGAGCCAACGGAGACTCCATCTGGCATCCAAAAATGTGGTAAGAAAAGAAATAATACGTCTCCTTGATGCAGGGATAATTTACCCTATATCTGATAGCAAATGGGTAAGTCCGGTCCATTGCATTCCTAAGAAAGGAGGAGTTTCCTTAGTAACTAACGAAAACAATGACCTAGTCCCTACTAGGGCTGTTATTGGATATGGAATGTGTGTTGATTTCAGGAAATTAAATAAATATACGAAGAAGGATCACTACCCATTGCCATTCATAAATGAGATATTGAAGAGATTGGCCAACAACTCTTATTTTTGCTACCTTGATGGATATTCTGGGTTCTCTCAAATACCAATCTGACCTGAAGATCAAGAAAAGACTACCTTCACCTGCTCGTACGGTACATATGCATATCGTAGAATGCCATTTGGTCTATGTAATGGACCACCCTCATTTCAAAAGTGCATATCTAAAATATTTCCTGATTATATTGAAAAAATTGTTGAAGTGTTCATGGACAGTTTTTCTGTCCAAGGCACGTCCTTTGATAATTGTCTCTATAATCTCACAAAGGTTTTGCAGAGATGTGAGGAAACAGGTTTTGTGCTGAATTGGGAGAAGAGTCATTTTATGGTCACGGAAGGTGTGGTGCTAGGACATAGAGTCTCAGGAAAGAGTATTGAGATAGACCAAGATAGAATTGAGGTAATAGAAAATTTACATTACCCTCAAGATGCGAAAGGTATGCAAACTTTTATGGGACATGCTAGTTTCTATAAAAGATTTATCAAAGATTTCTCCAAAATATCTAAACCTCTGACTAACCTATTGCACAAAGATGTGCCTTATTCTTTTGATAAGATCTGTGTGCAGGCTTATGAGAAATTAAGAGATGCCTTAATCACAGCCCCCATCATCCAACCTCCAAAGTGGGATGAGCCCTTCGAGATCATGTGTGATGCTAGCAATTACGCTGTTGGTGTTGTTCTAGGACAGAGGGCTGATAAAAAACTTAACGTGATCTTTTATGCTAGCAGGAGTTTGGATAAAGACCAAGTACACTTGGCAACAACTGAAAAAGAATTGCTAGCTATTGTTTTTGCTTGTGACAAATTTCGTCCTTATATTATTAACTCAAAAGTGATAGTCCACACCGATCACCGTGCTTTACGCTACCTCCTTGCAAAGAAGGACGCTAAACCCCGGTTGATTAGGTGGATATTACTACTTCAGGAATTTGATTTGCAGATAGTAGACCGCAAAGGGGAGGACTACCCAGTAGTAGACCACCTATCACGCATGGAAAGAATACCTTATGATCCAGTGCCTATAAATGAATCCTTTCCAGGTGAGAGTTTGGCTATGATTAAAAAGATAGAACCTTGGTTTGCAGATTATGCTAACTTCCTTGTAGGAAAGTACATGCCGCCCGACATGAGTTATCATCAAAGGAAAAAGTTCTTCAGTGATCTGAAGTATTGTTTTTGGGATGACCCATTTCTCTATCGGCATGGACCAGATGACATGATAAGGCATTGTGTCCCAGAACATGAAATGAATGCTATACTGGAAGGGTGCCATAGTAGCCCTTATGCAGGACACCATGCTGGAGATAGGACCGCCGCCAAGGTGCTCCAATCAGGATTTTACTGGCCTACACTCTTCAGAGATGCTCACAGGTTTGTCAAAAATTGTGACGCGTGTCAATGCACAGGTAACATTGGAAGGAGGCAAGAAATGCCTATGAACTATAGTCTAGTTTGTGAACCTTTTGATGTTTGGGGATTGGACTATTTAGGACCTTTTCCTGTCTCAGATGGGTACACTCATATTCTTGTGGCTGTAGATTATGTTACAAAGTGGGTTGAAGCTCTGCCAACTAAGCATGCAGATGCGGCTACTTCATTGAAAATGATAAAGGACATCATATTACCCAGGTTTGGAGTTCCTAAAATTCTTATCACTGATGGTGGATCTCATTTTATACAGGGAATATTCGGAAGAGTACTTCGTAAGTACGGGGTGACTCACCGAATAGCTTCACCATATCATCCACAAACTAGTGGGCAGGTGGAACTCTCCAACAGGGAAATAAAGACAATACCGCAAAAGACGGTGCAGAAGTCTAGGAAAGATTGGGCAGCAAAGCTGAATGAAACACTCTGGGCTTACCGCACCGCTTACAAGAATCCCATGGGGATGTCACCATACAAAATGGTGTACGGTAAGGCTTATCATCTACCCTTAGAATTAGAGCATAAAGCTTTCTGGGCAATCAAAAATATAAATCTTAATCTTAAAGAAGCTGGAGAAAAGAGGTTGTTGGATATGCATGCTCTAGGGGAACTTCGCAACAGTGCTTACGAGAGTGTCAGGTTGTTCAAAGAAAAGGTTAAAATGTGGCATGATCGTAAGATACTAAAATGAACTTTCACTATGGGGGACAAGGTCCTCCTATTTAACTCTCGTCTCAAGTTGTTTCCAGGGAAGCTTAGGTCTCGCTGGGAAGGGCCCTATGAGATAGAAGAGGTGTACAATTCCGGAGCTGTTTGTCTTAAAGGAGGGAAGAATGGCCCCTGGATCGTGAATGGACAACGCTTAAAGATATACCTTGCGGATGAACAAGAAGAGCGGAATATAGAAGAGGTAGGTTTCCTCATGATCGAGCAAGCCGAAGCCCTCCGTAAGGAACAACGAGTATAGATCAGCACTCCGGTAAGATAGATGTGAATATCTAGATAAAAATTATAATGTTTTGATAGACTTGTTAAATATCACGTCTCAGAGTTTGGAATTTTCGTCTATAGTTGGGAGCCTTGCCACTAATCTTTCAGGGCTGAAATTTTTTCTAAGGAAGAAACTGGCACAGCTGCCAACAGAATCAAAGACGACGTTCCAAGCGACCGCGAGCGCCCGTTTGGGCGGTCGTACGAAAAAGAGACAGAGGAGCCGTGAAGAAAGAGTTGAAGACGGCGTACCATACGGGCATAGGCGCTCACTTGAGCGGTCGTTTGGAATGCCCTCAGCGAACGCTACGAGAACAGAATCAAAGACGGTGTTTGATACGTCTCCAACGTATCTATAATTTATGAAGTATTCATGCCATGTTTATTATAGTTTTGTATGATTTTGGTGCACTTTTATATGGCTTTTATATGATTTTTATGGACTAACATATTGACCTAGTGCCCAGTGCTAGTTGCTGTTTTCTGCTTGTTTTTGGTTTTCCAGAAAATCCATATCAAATGAAGTCCAAATGCAGCGAAACTTTTTTGACGATTTTTTCTGGAAGGAAACAGACCCAGGAAGCTTCGAGTGAGCAGCAGAAGAGCCACAGGGGCCCCACAAGCCACCAGGGCGCGCCACACCCCCAGGCGCGCCCTGGTGCCTCGTGGGCCCCCTGTGGCACCTCTTTGCGTGATTCCAACGCTAAAAAATCCTATATATTCAGAAACCCCCGAAAGTTAACCTAGATGAGTTTATACGCCGCCGCAAGCCTCTGTACCAAGGAGATCCCATCTGGAGCCCTTTTCCGGCACCCTGCCGGAGGGGGGAATCATCACCGGAGGCCATCTTCATCATCCCGGCGGTCTCCATGACGAGGAGGGAGTAGTTCACCCTCGAGGCTAGGGGTATGTACTAGTAACTATGTGTTTGATCTCTCTCTCTCTCTCTCTCGTGTTCTTGATTTGGCATGATCTTGATGTATCACGAGCTTTGTTAATATAGTTGGGTCATATGGTGTTTCTTCCCTCTTTATCCTTGTTGTGATGAATCGAATCTTTTCCCCTTGAGGTTTCGTTATTGTCGGATTGAATATTTCAGATTTGAGAACACTTGATGTATGTCTTGCATATGAATACATGTGGTGACAATGGGGTATTATATTGATTCACTTGATATATGTTTTGGCACTCAACTCGCGGATTCCCGCGGTGACATTGGGGTAATCTATGCATAGAGGTTGATGCACGTTTTCATTATCTTTTCTCCGATAGAAACTTTGGGGTGCTCTTTGAAGTTTTTTGTGTGGATTGAATATTATGATTATGAAGTTGTTTGATGCATATCGTATAATCAACTCATGGATAGTTGTGGTGACATTGGAGTATCTAGGTGACATTAGAGTTGGTTGATGTGTATCATATGGTGTTATTTTAGTACGAACTCTAGGGCTATTTGTGACACTTATAGGAATGGCTCAATAGATTGATCGGAAAGGATAACTTTGAGGTGGTTTCGTACCCTACAAACAATTTCTATCTTATGTTCTTCGCTAATAGGAACTTTGGAGTGATTCTTTATCGCACGTTGAGGGATTGTTATATGATCCAATTATGTTAGCATTGTTGAGAGATTGCACTAGTGAAAGTATGAACCCTAGGCCTTATTTTTAAGCATTGCACTACCGTTTGTGCTCACTTTTATCGTTTGCTACCTTACTGTTTTTATTTATTCAGATTATAAAAATATATTTCTACTATCCATACTACACTTGTATCACCATCTCTTCGCCGAACTAGTGCACCTATACAATTTGCCATTGTATTGGGTGTGTTGGGGACATAAGAGATTTCTTGTATTTGATTGCAGGGTTGTTTGAGAGAGACCATCTTCATCCTATGCCTCCCACGGATTGATAAACCTTAGGTCATCCACTTGAGGGAAAATTGCTTCTGTCCTACAAAACTCTGCGCTTGGAGGCCCAACACGAGTCTACAAGAATAAAGTTGCGTAGTAGACATGAAGCTCTTTTCTGGCGCTGTTGCCGGGGAGGTGAGTGCTTGAAGGTATATCTTTAGATCTTGCAATCGAGTCTTTTAGTTTCTTGTTTTATCACTAGTTTGGTTTATAAAAGAAAACTACAAAAAAATGGAATTGAGGTTGCCGCATATTATTCATCTTTATAATGTCTTTCTTGAAAATGATGGATCGGAAAATTGTGCTCAATTGATAGAAGAAGAATTCAATAAAATGTTTGGCATAAAATCCATGAATGATGAGCATGATTGCAATGTTGTTAGTATGAATTCTATGAGTATCCATGATGCTAATGATATGCAAAGCCACAAGCTTGGGGATGCTATGTTTGATGAAGATGATATTTTTAGTCCACCAAGTTTTGATGAGAAAATTTATTATGATGATTGCATGCCTCCTATCTATTATGATGACATGTATGCTATAACAAATAATAATAAATATAAAACTTTTCATCATGATTTTAATTTTCAATTGGATTATGCCAATCAAGTATCTCATGATAGTTATTTTGTTGAGTTTGCTCCCACTATTATGAATGAGAAGAAAATTGCTTATGTGGAGAGTAGTAAAATTTCTATGCTTATGGATCATGAAAAGAATGCTTTATGTGATAGCTATATTGTTGAATTCATTCATGATGCTACTAAAAATTATTATGAGAGAGGATCATATGCTTGTAGGTGTTGCAATAATATCGAGTTTCCTCTCTATGTGTTGAAAGTTTTGAAGTTATGCTTGTTTTGCTTTCCTATGCTAGTTGATTCTTGCTCCCATAAACTATTTGCTCACAAAATCCCTATGCATAGGAAGTGGGTTAGGCTTAAATGTGCTAGTCATATGCTTCATGATGCTCTCTTTGTGTTTCAATTCTTTACTTTTATGTGAGCATCATTGAAATCATCATGCCTAGCTAAAAGGCATTAAAGAAAAGCGCTTGTTGGGAGACAACCCAATATTTATACCTACTGTTTTTGTGTGTCCACATGATTAAGCTACTGTAGTAATCATGTTTTATATGTTTTCTTTCAATAATGTGCCAAGTAAAACCTTTGGGATAGTGTGGATACTTGTTGATTCGATTCTGTGCAAAAACAGAAACTTTTGCGTCCAATGCTGGAATTTCTGTTCTTTAATGGAGCGTAAGAAAATTCTGAAATTTTTACAGAGTATTTTTTTACAATTTTTTTACGTTTTCCTAATTTTTCAGAATTTTTGGAGGTACAGAAGTATGGTTTTTAAATCCCTCACTACATGCTGTTCTGTTTTTGACAGATTCTGTTTTTAGTGCATAGTTTGCTTGTTTTAGTGTTTCCATAGCTTATATTGAGTAATATAAATTGTGGAAATGATAGAATACAGTAGGCATTATGTGAGAACAATTATGAATCTTGTCTTGACAGTACTTAAGTGGATGATTTATTTTTATCATACTAACCTATCTCACAAGTTCCGTTAAGTTTTGTGTGATTGAAGTTTTCAAGTTTTGGGTGAGATATCGATATGAGGAAATAAGGAGCAGCAAGACCCTAAGCTTGTTGATGCCCAAGGCACCCCAAGGTAATACTCGAGGAAGACTCAAGCGTCTAAGCTTGGGGATGCCCCGGAAGGCATCCCCTCTTTCGTCTTCAACATTATCGGTAACCTTACTTGGAGCTATATTTTTATTCGTCACATAATATGAGTTTTGCTTGGAGCATTATTTTCTTCAGTTGATATTTTCTTGGTGTTATAAATAATCATGTTTTGTATCTTTTAGTTCAATAAAATGCCAATTATAGCCTTTACCATGCTCAGTTTGCGAGTTCATGTGTTGCTGTTTGAAAACAGAAAGTTTTCTGTTATGTCCAGAATATTCCTGAATAGTCAGAACAAGATAAAAATCTGAAATTTTTACACAGTAATCATGCATGAGTTCTCTGTCACGTGGTAATTTCTTAGAATTTTTGTAGTTAGGGAAGTATGAATTTTAAATCCCCCATTACAGACTGTTCTGTTTTGGCAGATTTCGGTTATAGTTGCATTGTTTGCATATGTTGCTTGTTTAATGTTTCTATTTGTGGATAGGAGTATTAAATATGCAGAGGCATTTAGTATGCAATGTTTAATTATAATTTTAGTGATTTTCTACAGTAGAGAATGTTAAGGTTTTGCATTGATTTATACTAACTTATCTCACGAATTCTTGTTGAGTTTTGTGTGGATGAAGTATTTAAGATTTAGGGAAACCGTGATATGAGAGGAATTAAGGAGACACAAAAGCACAAGATTGGGGATGCCCAAGGCATACCAATATAATATTTCAATAATTCTCAAGCATCTAAGCTTGGGGATGCCCCGGTAGGCATCCCACCTTTCTTCATCAACATTATCGGTTAGTCTTGGTTGAGCCTAAGTTTTTGCTTCTTCACATGAGTTGTGCTATTCTTGGAATGTCATTTTATTTTGTTTTCTTTACTGTTTGAATAAAATACTTAAGATCTGAAATTTTTAAGTGAGAGAGAGTCCTCACATAGCTACCTATTTACTTAACTACTCATTTGGTCTTCACTTATATCTTTTTGGAGTAGTTTGTCATTTACTCTTGTTCTTCACTTATATCCTATGAGTAAATTGTTGAAATGAATTGAATATAAAGTTGAAATTTATATGCTTCATATGCTTGTCCCATGGGGAGTAGTGACTTCACATACAAGAGATATAATTGGTAAAATTTATTGAAAGTTAACAAACATAGCATTGGTCACTTGAACAATTCATGAAAGAATTTTGAAGGAAGAGAAATTTCACATATAAATATACTATCTTGGACATCTTCTATGATTGTGAGCCCCCATTAATTATTTTCAAGCTTGATCAAGTAGTTGACGTTGGACAAGGAAGACAACGTAATGAGTTATGTTTGTTTATATTCACATAGAAGTTATATTGTCATGGATCCTCGAACATGTGGTGCTTGCTTAGTATCTTTTGCTAGCCAAAAATTCGTACTAAGTAGAGATACTACTTGTGCATCCAAAAACTCTTAAACCCAGTTTCTTGCCATGAGTGTCCACCATATCTACCTATGGATTGAATAAGATCCTTCAAGTAAGTTGTCATCGGTGCAAAAAGCAATAAAAAATTGCTCCTAAAATATGTATAATCTTTTATTGCAAGGGAAAATAAGCGTTGTACGAACTTGTGATGGTAAAGAAATAAAAGCGACGGACTGCATAATAAAGGTTGCTATCACAAGGGGCAATATAACGTGACGTTCCTTTGCATTAAGCGCTTGTGCATCCAACAACAAAAAGCGCATGACAGCCTCTGCTTCCCTCTGCGAAGGGCCTATCTTTTACTTTTCTGTATTTACTTTTATGCAAGAGTCATTAATGTTCATCCCTATTCCGCTCTATTTATTCTTTAGTTGGCAAGCATTATGTGGTAGGGAAAGATCCATGCACATATATCCAGTTGAATATATGTGATCATGAGTTATTATTGTTGACATTATCCCTGAGATAAATAAGTTGGGAGGCGAAACATTAAGCCCATATCTTCCTATGTGTTTGCTGAAACGGTTTGTTCTAAAAATATGCTTTGAGTGTCAGCAATCATGGAAGACTAAATGATGGTTGAGTATGTGGAATTTGCTAGATCAAAGCTCTTACATAGACCCTTCCTGAAAATAAGATGAATTGCAATTGTTTGATGACTGAGAACATAGTTTGTTAGTTTTCAAGAAAGTTTATGGCCTATACTTTAAACATGTGAATAGCTTGCTACTTGATCATGAGAAGTTTTATGAGATGAGCTACTGATTATGATATATATTGATGCTAGAAAAAGTGATTGAAATTATCATTGATCAAACTTATGCACTATGCTAGCATTCACACTTCATAAATTATTTCTTTTATCATTTACCTACTCGAGGATGAGCAGGAATTAAGCTTGGAGATGCTGATACGTCTCCAACGTATCTATAATATATGAAGTATTCATGCCATGTTTATTATAGTTTTGTATGATTTTGGTGCACTTTTATATGGCTTTTATACGATTTTTATGGACTAACATATTGACCTAGTGCCCAGTGCCAGTTGTTGTTTTCTGCTTATTTTTGGTTTTCCAAAAAATCCATATCAAATGAAGTCCAAATGCAGCGAAACTTTTTTGACGATTTTTTCTGGAAGGAAACAGATCCAGGAAGCTTCAGGGGAGCAGCAGAAGAGCCACAGGGGCCCCACAAGCCACCAGGGCGCGCCACCCCCCCCCAGGCGCGCCCTGGTGCCTCGTGGGCCCCCTGTGGCACCTCTTTGCGTGATTCCAACGCTGAAAAATCCTATATATTTAGAAACCCCCGAAAGTTAACCTAGATGAGTTTATACGCTGCCGCAAGCCTCTGTACCAAGGAGATCCCATCTGGAGCCCTTTTCCGGCACCCTGCCAGAGGGGGGAATCATCACCAGAGGCCATCTTCATCATCCCAGTGGTCTCCATTATAAGGAGGGAGTAGTTCACCCTCGAGGCTAGGGGTATGTACTAGTAGCTATGTGTTTGATCTCTCTCTCTCTCTCGTGTTCCTGATTTGGCACGATCTTGATGTATCGCGAGCTTTGTTAATATAGTTGGATCATATGGTGTTTCTTCCCTCTTTATCCTTGTTGTGATGAATCGAATCTTTTCCCCTTGAGGTTTCGTTATTGTCGGATTGAATATTTCAGATTTGAGAACACTTGATGTATGTCTTGCATATGAATACCCGTGGTGACAATGGGGTATTATATTGATTCACTTGATATATGTTTTGGCACTCAACTCGCGGATTCCCGCGGTGACATTGGGGTAATCTATGCATAGGGGTTGATGCACGTTTTCATTATCTTTTCTCCGATAGAAACTTTGGGGTGCTCCTTGAAGTTTTTTGTGTGGATTGAATATTATGATTATGAAGTTGTTTGATGCATATCGTATAATCAACTCACGGATACTTGTGGTGACATTGGAGTATCTAGGTGACATTAGAGTTGGTTGATGTGTATCATATGGTGTTATTTTAGTACGAACTCTAGGGTTGTTTGTGACACTTATAGGAATGGCTCAATAGATCGATCGGAAAGGATAACTTTGAGGTGGTTTCGTACCCTACAAACAATTTCTATCTTATGTTCTCCGCTAATAGGAACTTTGGAGTGATTCTTTATCGCACGTTGAGGGATTTTTATATGATCCAATTATGTTAGCATTGTTGAGAGATTGCACTAGTGAAAGTATGAACCCTAGACCTTGTTTTTAAGCATTGCAATACCGTTTGTGCTCACTTTTATCGTTTTCTACCTTGCTGTTTTTATTTATTCAGATTATAAAAATATATTTCTACTATCCATACTACACTTGTATCACCATCTCTTCGCCGAACTAGTGCACCTATACAATTTGCCATTGTATTGGGTGTGTTGGGGACACAAGAGATTTCTTGTATTTGATTGCAGGGTTGTTTGAGAGAGACCATCTTCATCCTACGCCTCCCACGGATTGATAAACCTTAGGTCATCCACTTGAGGGCAAATTGCTACTGTCCTACAAAACTCTGCGCTTGGAGGCCCAACACGAGTCTACAAGAATAAAGTTGCATAGTAGACATCAGTGTTCCCGACACCGGACGCGCCCGTATGAGTGGTCGTTCGGTCCATTCCCTGCGGCAGGTAAAAAAAGAGAAGAGATCCAACAGCAGGCCAGACGAGCGCAAGCGCCCGCATGGAAGGCCGTCGTTGACCCGGCTGGCGCGATTCTTTCCCGATTTCATTTTGGTTTCTTTCTAAGTAACTTATTATCTCATATCTCATGATTACCTACAGGATTAGCCTTTATAAAAAGGAGGAAGGGACATCCATAAACCTAAATCCATCTAATCTCTCATCTTCTTTGCTCCCCATCTCCTCCAAAAAGTTGTTAGTTGCAGGTAACAAGCACGATCGCCGCCATGAGCAACCAGACCTCGTCCACCTGTGCTTGCATCATCCCCTTCCCCAACTTGGATGATGTTGAGCCCTCAAGATGGGAAGACCTGAGGAAGCTTAGCATCAAGGAAGAATCCCGTAAGGAGAAGAAGGATATGGAGGAGAAGGTCGAGGTGGTGGAGATCGAGGAGGAAGAACAAGCAAAAGAGGGAGATGATGACACTATTCCAGATGGGTATCCTCCTAATCCCTATCAATTCAATATCCGCGGATCTATTCTGTTATTTCCTCTAGGGCCTCCTCAATCTGAGTGAGGAAAGGAACCACCGACCCCAGAGGAGATGAAGGAAAAGATTCGGGAGTTGGAGAAAGTTTCCAATTCTTATGTTAATGTGATCGGAGATGGGATAGATTCTTACTAGCTGATGAGCAAGGATTTGTAAGCAAGAGTAGATGGTATTTTCCATAAAATCGGGCTTATGATTGATACTCTTAACAACAACACTGCACAACTTGAGTTTTTGACCCAGGTTGTAGATGATCAGCAAGCCGTGATCGAGGAACTGAAGAACAAGCTTAAGAGCATCTGCGCTGCCTTACAGGGATTCCAGGAGTGAGCATGAAACGCTTTGTGCCTGGACCTCCCCGGCTTGATTGTAAGCTTGGGGGAGATTCATGTGCACTTTGTATCTTTACCCTTTATGCATTTACTTTTCCGTGAGATTAGAGAATAAGCTTTACTTTCAATAAGGTTGAACTATCAATTTTTCCTCTTGAATAAGGAATGATCCCTTCCAATGAGTTTAGGGATACCTTGATGTGTGAGATCATTACTTTTGTTTGAAGAACGTGCTTGATAGTTGTTGTGATCTAAATAGTAGTGCATATTTACTTACATGATGATTATAAGTCCCCCACATCTTAGTTGTATAAATTTTTGAAGGGAGATAAAACAACTATATATGCTAGATCATTGAAGGGTTCAACTTACTTAAGGGCAAGCAAACAAATTAATCCTCTGCTAAAATACCTTGGGAAATGAAGTCTATCTGAGAATAAGGCTGGCTTACACTTAAAATTTCATTGAGCCTTCAAAATGATTCAATGAGGAGAGACTGGACCCTTTGTGATAAAAACTTTTTACAAGAAAAATGAGACAAAGAAACCACTTGCCTGGTTGAAACAACAATGAAGTAGGATATGAAGTTGTTACTTGTCCTCAGTAAAATTAAATGACAAGATGTGGATGCCTGCATGATCATTACAGAGTAAGTATGGGCTATTGTTTGCCACATATACGCATCAACAAACGTTTCTCTTGGGTAATGGACTCATACCTTTTGATATCTGTATCTTATAAACACAAGGGTGACCTCGTTGTTTACAAGCCACGGTACTTGCTCAGGGACGAGCAAGACTTAAGCTTGGGGGAGTTGATGAGTCTAATTTACATGACATTTTTCCTATATATTTTGTGCCTACAAGGTGGGCTTTGTGGAATTTTACCGCGTTCGCGCACTTTTTTTTGTTGATAATCCCTCAGGTAACGTCTTTTGGAGCAATATCCATTTAATGGAGAAAATCCTCAGAAATGGCAGTGGAATCACACATTAAGGCTGTGTTTGATAGCAAAGTACTGAAAAAAATGGAGTATTGAAAAACTGCAAGATACCATGGTTTTGACATATCAAACTATTTTAGAGTATTGATAATACAGTGACCCATTTGGCTAGTGTCGTATGTAGCGATGTAAAATGAGTTTTAGCTAGCTCGACGTTGCATGCAACTGATCGGCCATGCACGTTTACCATCCTCATGCACAAATAGTACAAACTGAACGGCACTGCACGGCCATAGACATGGCTTGTAGCTTCCGTGGAGGACGCTCCGCAACACGAAGTAGCCGACTCATCACCGTCGAGTCATGGTGGAGCTGCGCGTGAAGGTAACACCTCACGCTCTGGATATGGTGTTGTTGGTCGGAAGCTGCGCAAGTGCGCGTGGACTGGAACGGCCTGGCCTTCATCCACATCACCGTCGAGGGGAACCAAGAGCTGATCGTGAACTGTAAATGTGCGGCCAAGAGGGTGTTCATCGTGTCCACAGCTAGCTCCAACCTTCTGTCTACTGACTCCTCGTGTATCGTCGTCCCGCCGCGCCCAGGTGCTTCTCTGCAACCCCTCCACCATGACAGCGTTCCATGGACTCGAGGTGCCAAACATCGGCATTCGTCGTCGTGCGAGGGTCGCTCCGCGGCATGGCCTCCATCGCAATACGGCAAGGTACGTATCCACGAGGTAACCTGTGGCTAGCTACCTCTGCACGCGGAAGCAAACTTATGGCTAAATCATGTGAGGTGAACTGGATTAGATCCCTCGTTCTAGCTTCTATTGTAGCTGACGTGCCGCTCAGCTTCCCGGCTGACAACACATGGCGGGAGGGGGACAACGGGCGGCCTGTGCAGAGAGGCGGGAGGATGAAGATCAGTGTATTCACTATTGTTGTTTAATTTGTTGTCTCTTGCTTTCTCCATGGCCGCCGAAGTAGAAGATCTTCAGAGACGGCGGGGCAACGATGGCTTGGAGCGAGGAAGAAGTTGAAGACACATGTTTCTTTTGCATGCTCCGTTTAAAAAAAAAGAGGTGCGGGGTTCTTTTTATTAGACAGAGAAAATACTCTGTTTTTGGGAAAACCATAGTATTAATACTGCAGTTTTTATTGGTAGCCAAACACCTCACAGTAAATTAAACTATAGTATTTAAGAAAATTGTAGTATTGTCAGAATACTTTGAAAATACTTTGCTATCAAACAGGGCCTAAAGGTGATAAACATTTTCCATAAAAAGATCAAGTAAGAAGGCCAAAGAAACAGCCATCGTCGCGCTTTCAGAGCGAACGACGGCGTTCCATGCGATCGCGCACGCTCGCATGAGCGGTCGTTTGGCGCGCCGCCGCCTCTGGGGGATCAGCTATTTTCACCCCGTCGAAGCGGATCGTGAAGGGGACGAACAGACACTCCAGAAACTCATCCAGAAGGCAGAACCCTAGCCGCTGGAGCCCATCCGGAGGGAGGATCGATCGGGAGAAGAAGGGGATTTGTAACACCCCCTTGTAATATGCTACAGTCATCAACTTCTAATAATGCCAAGTCATCTTCATTTGCAGTGCTAGATCATCATTTGTTCATATCTCATTTCAAATTCCACTTTAAACAAAAATTCAAAATGCAAGTCAAAATAAAAGTTGATCGAATATTAATACAAAATAGTTCACAATATTGCAAAAATTCCCAAATCAATTATAAAAATAAATCCAACATTATTTGCATTCCCAAATTGACCCTAGCAACCAAAGCAGCACCCAAAACAACAATATTAAATCCATTTCCATTTTTGTAAAATCCACATGAATTCAAATCACTCCCAAACTTTTTATGGCAGTGCCAGACATTACTCAGTATTTGTTTTGGCAAGTTTCACATTTTTTCTAAACTCAATTGCTGTCAAAAGATATTGCAAAACAGAAAAGAAATAAACACGCAGAAAAGAAGAAAAGAAAAAGGCCTAAAGACTACTGTGCAAATGGGCCTAAGTCAAACAATGCCCGTGGCCTAGCCCAGCCGGCCCCGTCTCCCTCCTCTCTCTCTCTCTCTCTCTCGCCGTGTCGGCCGCGCCGTGGCTGGGCGCACGCGCACCGGCCGGCCAACGACACGGCGACGCTACAGGGCGCCGGGAGGGGATAAGGCCGAGCCCCTCCACCTCCTCGACGCCCTCATCCACTCCTCTCTCCCTCTCGGCCGCTCTCTCTCTTCCTCCCACCGCTTCCCGAGCGCTGCCGTCGCCGCCGTTCGTCTCCGCCGCGGCCAACGTTGTCCCCACCCCCCCCACCGTGTCCCGCGACCTCGCCGTCCTCGACCACGTCGGCTACACCTAGCCATTGGAGTCGGGGAGGACCACGCGGTCGGGATCGAGCTCGGCATCACCCTTTCTGTCGCCGGCGATCCCCGTCGACTCCGGCCTCTCCTGCTGCTCCTAAACTGTCGCCGGCCACCGTGTGCCTCACCGTGAGCTCCTCCTCCTTCCTCCCCTCTCTATTCGCTCACGCGTGCTCGCTAAGCTAGCCGCTCCGCCATGGCCGTACTCACCGCCGCCGATGAGCTCGTTGCCGCCGCCACAGCCACCGCCACGCTCGCCCGAGCTCACCGTTGAGCTCCTGGGGTTCCCAGGAGCCCAACGCGCGCAAGCTCACCTCTCCCCGTGCACCCTAGCGGCCTAGCCGAGAACGCCCGTACGCGCCGCCGCCTCCGCTGCTCGCCGGCGACGATTCCGGCCACCCCAACCCGCGCGACCACCGCCATTCGACGCGGCGCGAAGCGCGCGTTCGAACGAGCCGCCTCGCGCTCATTTTGGCCCCCTATAGCGCGATTCCGGCGCCTCCCGTGGATCGCCGCCGCGTTTGGAGGTCGCCGGCGGCTTGCCGCCGGCCGCCGCCACGCTGGCAACCCCTGGGTCGCTGCCAGTGGGCCCCAGTTGACCGAGTTGACTTGGTCAACTCGGCTGACTGGGCAGCTAGTGCCGCTGACACGCGGGCCCCACCCACTTAATTAGATAATTAGGTAATTTAATTAATTAGTTAAACTAAATAGTCACTGACATGTGGGGCCCAGTAGCTAATTAACCTAATTAGTTAATTTTAATCACTGTTTAGCCACTATGTCTATGACATGCGGGACCCACTGGTCAGGTTTGACCCTGACCAGCTGGGTTTGACCGCTGACGTCACTATGACGTCATGCTGATGTCATCAGTCACTATTCTGGATAATACGATTTAATTAATTAAAATAATTCCAGAAATTACAGAAAATAGTTTAAATCTTTGAAAATTCGTAGAAATTCAACCGTAGCTCGGATCGAAAAACTTTCTACATGAAAGTTGATCAAAAAAACGAGACAAATACGAATATGTGGTCAAAATGCTTGACCATCACTCCTAACTACCTGAACATGGAACCTTCCCCTCTGGTTCAGTATATCGAAATCCGCCTAAACGCCGGGAAAGTATCCCAGATATTTTCCCGCTTCGTCTGCGACATGTAGCATTGCGTTAGGCCACCTCTAACACTGTGTATCGTCATGTCATGCATCTGTATTGCCTTGCTTGCTTTTATTTACTGTTTCTTCCCCCTCTTCTCCTCCGTTAGACACCGAGACCGACGTAGCTCCGGAGACCAACTACATCCCCGACGACCCCTCTTTGCCGCAGAGCTTCCAGGCAAGCAACCCCCTTGACGCATGCCTATATCACCTATTCTTTCTCCCTCCTGCTTGCATTAGAAACTGCTACTGCTTTGTTTTATCCTATTCTGATGCATAGCCTGTTCTTGTAACTGTTATTGATACCTGCCTGATATCCAAGATGCTTAGTATAGGTTGGTAGTAAACCATCTGTGGCCTCCTTCCTTGTCCTAGTTACCCCGCTTAGTTACCAGTGCCCTGTTCGATGTGATCGACAGGCTAAGACCTGCACATCACTACACAACCCCTTTAGTTGCTCGACTCTGCAGAGCTAATATCGAGTGCCGAGGGTGATGCCTCTTATATCACTCCCGCTGCTACCTCTGTATTACAGCTAGTTGGTTGTGGGCTACGAGGGTGATTCCTCTTCCACCACCTTCGACGAAGCTTCTGTCGAGCAACCCCGCAAGTGTGAATACCATCGAGGGTGATTCCTCCGGGTTCACCTTGACGGTTACCTCGAGTGGAAATCCAAAGAGGGTGATTCCTCGGATTCCATCTTGATGTTATGGACACACGGTTACCTGGGTTTTACTACAGATACTGGATAAAGACGGGTCGACCCCGAGGGGTACCCGCGAGAGATGTGCAGTCGGGTTGACCATGAGGGTACCCGCGAGATAATTACGTGGCACGGCCGGGCATTCTGAGCCCTTGCCGTAAGTCCACGAGACGGGGCAACGGGGACACATGTTTCGTGGATCTCTGCTCGTATCCGCGAGCTCCCAATACACTTAACGGATTTGGGTATTTGGTATGAGTTGGCCACTGGCCTATACGCACCACCACCACGCGGGATAATGGTTTAATGGGGCCCTCTGGGCCGTATGTATCAGCCGAAAGCTCTGTCAGACGTCCAGTTCAGCATTGCGGCACGGCAGGATCGGCGCCATCCATGACAGAGGTGGTGCCTGGATCTAACCATGTGCGCAACGACCCGGAGTGCAAGGGGCGATGGGCCCAGGACCCCTGAGCGCTTAGGATGTAGACCGGTGGGGACCTCTCTGCTGAGCTCTAGGTAGGGTTGCGGTGTGTCGATCAGCCGAGGCCGGGCATGGCCCAGGAAAGTGTGTCCGGCCAGAGTTAATCAAGCGTGTTGGATAACAGTAGTGCACCCCTGCAGGGAAGATTATCTATTCGAATAGCTGTGTCTACGGTAACAGGACGCTCAGTAAAGTATCCCGATCTACTACTTGAACTGGTTACATGTTAATAAATTGGAAGCTCCAGGATCGCTTTCTCGCAGGGAGTCGAGAAAGGATCTCTAGTCTTTGATACAACATGCTTGTTACTTTATGATATGTTACTAACCTGCACTCTTCTAATGCTGCGAGACGCTGAAGATGCTAGTCTTCGATAGGCTAGGCCTTTCTCTCTATTCTGGCATTTCTATAGTCTAGTCCACAGATACTGCCCCTTCTTTGATACCGATGCATACATAGAATAGTTCTGATGTAAGTCTTGCGAGTACTTTGGATGAGTACTCACGGTTGCTTTGCTCCCCTTTTCCCCCCATGCCCGATTGCTGCGACCAGATGAGGGAGCCCCGGAGTCAGCCGCCGCCCCAGTCGACGACTACTACTACACTTCTGGAGGAGCCTACTACTACGTGGAGACTGCCGGCGACCATGAGTAGATACGAGACTCCCAGGCAGGAGGCCTGCGCCTTTTTGATCGGAGTCGTTGTTTGTTTTTCGCCTTCTTAAGGCACATTTGTTTAACTTTGTGTCTGTACTCAGATACTGTTGTTGCTTCCGCTAACGCTTGTATGCGAGCTTGTGTATTCGAGCCCTCGAGGCCCCTGGCTTGTAATATTAAGCTTGTATTTTTTTTTGTGTTTAGAGTTGTGTTGTGATATCTTCAAGTGAGTCCCTAGGCTTGATCGTGTGCATTTGCGTGTATGATTAGGGCACGGTCGAGTCGGGGGCGTCACAAGATTCCTCTCACTGCACGAGGAACGGCATCATCATCAACATCTACATCATCACCATCTTCATCATCATCATCATCCACATCCTTATCATCTGCAACATCAAGAACCCTAGTGGATCCTTCGGTGTATCGGTTGAATCATTCGCCCATGTATTCAATTACCATTACCATGATGATTGTTGTTCTTATGTGTGAGCAGACCCCTAGTTCTCGGGGATATGGATGAACCTCGGGAATATGGATGAACCTTGGTACGTGTAGGATCTGAAACGTTTATTATGGATATGAGATCCTCTATTGAATGATTAGTTTAATAACTTTGTGAATGTTGTGAAGGGGCCCCACTCAGCATTTGTGCCTATATTGGCCACGAAGTATATCACTGTCTTTGCATAGGTTTAGGATGTGGAGGTAATTCGAGGTGACAGTAAAAGCCTACTTCTCCTAACCTTTACAAGTGACCGGGGATTTACGGAGAACCCTTAGTGAGGTCGCGTCCACGGGGAAACCCTTAATTATCATGAGTTGTAACCCACAGGGGGAGATTATGATGGTG
This sequence comes from Elymus sibiricus, assembly GCA_039707655.1. Lineage (NCBI taxonomy): Eukaryota > Viridiplantae > Streptophyta > Magnoliopsida > Poales > Poaceae > Elymus > Elymus sibiricus. The sequence goes on along the minus strand of CM077664.1, from coordinate 229,744,745 downwards.
GCGTGCGTGGCACAAAATCTACCACGAGTAGAACATGTTCTGTACCCGGCTCCGCCCAGCATAAACGTCAACAGTGGCTCAAGTATCATTTCCATGCTATGCTTATGCATAGTAGTCTACTATCTATCTACTTATCTACTTATCTACTTATATATATATATATATATATATACTATACTACCCCTATAAATATACTACCCCTATAAAAGAACGAAAAGGCAGATCCAAATCATCATCTGGACCGTCTAATCACAATCTAAAGGTCTAAAATCTTCGTTAACCTTCGTTAACGACGTCGAGCGCACTAACCACGCATTAAGCCCACCGATCCAAACTAACCTTCGGTACCTCTTCCTCTCTCTCCGCACGATCTATTCTTCCTGCTGCCAACCGCTCGCCCGCGCGCCGGACCGGAGGACGCCCACCGACCGCTCCTTCTCTCGGCCGCGCCGGAGGGAGCCGACCGCCCGCTCCTTGCCGCTCCTCGCCCACTTTTGATCCCCACCCCGACGCAGCCCTCCGGACGGCGCCCCTGTAACCGCAGCCCCCCGGACGGCGGAGGCCGCACGCCCCGGCCTGCCGACCTGGGGTTTGCGCCGGCCAAATCTCCGCTCGGCAGAGAGGCCGCACGCCCCCGAGGCCTGCCGACCGAATCTCCGCTCGGCAGAGATGCACGCCTCAGATGCCCCGACCTGGGACTGCCGGGTGCCGGCCTAGGGTTGCGCCGGCCGGAATCTCCGCTCGCCAGTCGCCAGGGGCCGCACACCCCGACCAAGGACTGCCGACGCGGACGCCATTTGGCTGCTGGCTGGTTGCTGACTGCGGTTGCTGGTTGCTGCTGTTGACGCCATCTGAATCTTTTCCAGTAAGCGACCTTGTTTTCTCTTTTCTCATTATTTATACACGATTCAGTACAAACTTGTGTACATAACTGCAGCTCAGAATAAGTCTATCTGATCAAAATAATAATGGCGTCTACAGTTGTTCTGCACAATGAAATTAAGCAAAATGCCTCTCAATTCTCAAGATTTACCACAGTTGTGTAACTTGTGTTGTATATATATATGTTACCTTCATACAATTCCTGTTAGTAGTACACACCTTTCCTGTTTGGATGACCATTGCTTTGTGAATACATGTACCAATCTGTTTGGATGAGCAGTGCTTTGTGAATAAATGTACTAATCTATTTGACCACAAATGTACAAATGTAGTACTCCCTCCGTCCCAAAATAAGTGTCTCAACCTTAGTACAACTTTGTACTAAAGCTAATACAAAGTTGAGACACTTATTTTGGGATGGAGGGAGTAATTTGTTAGGATGAGCAGTACTTTCTGCTTTGTGGCTTCATCAGGAATAAAAATTGGATGATCGTTTAGAATAGCCCTTGCAATCGCTATTCTCTGTTTCTGAAATCCTGAAAGTTGCACACCTCTTTCTCCTACCTTAAGTGATTCATAATATAACATGTGAGTGATGCTTACAATTATATACCTGGTATGTATTCTGTAGAATTAGTTCTGTTTGGTGCAATATCTTGATGTTGTTCTATGTAATTTGATGGCGCATTTTCGTACACCCTCTGTTTTTTTACATCTATTCAGTTAGAAATTTCTGAAGCAATTTAATAAGGGTAGAAAGTGAAAATATTGCAATAACTACACTCTCGAATCCCTCAATGGACAGATATATTAACCAAAGAGCGAGGTACCTTCTTTTCTCTTTTCTCTTCATCTACAAACGTGTGCACCGAAATACTATTACCATCTGCCATGCGTTGGCAATTTGTAGATCACAATTAAACGGATTCATTTCTCAATAGAAGACTATATATTAGCTTGATGAAAAGCAGATAAGCATGTTTTATGATTACCTCGGTAAACAATAATTCAATGCTATCTATTCATAGCTTATGCATTGGATTTTCCTTGATTTGGAGCATGCTATCTATTCATATTCCAGAGCAAACAAATGTTATTCATCTACCTGAATCCTTGCAGGGGCTTTGTATTTCAGTCATGCAAGTAAATTTTAGCAATTTTAGACTGACTTGCTGAAGGTTTAGTCATCTCAACCCTCTCAAATTGCCGGAACTTGGAAACGGAAGGAGTTGGGGTGAGTTAAGTGGAAAACCGGTGGAGAAGGCTAAAGAATGAGGCGGACGAAACGTAAGACGGACGACGAAAAGTTAGGTTCTTTTTAAGTAAACCAGTGGAGTGGTGTAGATGTCTTTACCTCTTTCTATTGGGTGACACACTAGATTTTTGAGAGCTCTACTTGAATACTGGTTAAATGGACTTACTAAAGTAAAATATGGTTCAGAGATAACTATGTTGTCATCACCCTGTTAGTAATCCACAACAGCCTTGTAGGTAACTGGGTCATCACGCACAAGCACAAACTGAATATAGGACGAGCAGTGCTTTGTGCAGAACTGCAGTTTTCTATTTGAGCAGCAAAAAAGTTTAATATGGATAGTTCTTTTCCAGACTTTGCATACTGCGTACGCTTTGCATCAAAATATGGACAGCAATATGCTACTGCCAGATTTCTTTTCCAGACTTTGCATACTGCATACACTATAGTGCAATGTATTTTTCTCCAACAATTCTTCATGTGTTCTGTATTGAGCTACTTTCACATTCTCCCCAATAACAATTATGTCTGCATTTATTATTGTTGACATTCTTTGTAATTTGTTGGTGTATTTATGTACACCCTCTGTTTCACTACAACCAGTCAATCAGAAATTCCTGAAGCAATTTAATAAGGTTACAAAGTGAATATGTTCTAATAACTACACTCTCGATTCCCTCAATGGACAGATATATTAACCAAAGAGTCATGCCAGACAACCTAAGCAGGAAGCACTGATAGCTTCAGACAAGCATGCCATAGCAATGTAAGAGTAGCTGCCTTGTTCTGCTGACGTTCCAATATTTTTTTTAGAAAAAGCATGAAAGTAGGCACAACTATACTTGATAGTTTATCCAGACCTTCAGTTTACATGTGCTCAACTATATGTGACATGCTCCTAATTTAGTTTTGACATCATCAGGTCCATCATTTCTTGATTATATAAAGCAGTGATATGCTCAGATCTGCATATTTTGAAAGACTAACTTTTGTATCCATTTACAAATTTTGATTTACAGATGGAGAATCGTAATCCACCTGCATCTCCGTTAGGATCAAGGGAGCGTTCCCGTTTAAAGACCTGATGAAAACACCTGTTTATGGGAATGCAAAGCCCACGAGTGAAAATCTGCGAGAACAACAAATGAAGGGTGCTCAGAGTTGGTATGCCCGAATGTCCAGTGAGAAAAGAGCAGAATACAAGCAGAAGCGGTGTACAACCCGCGCAGAAAAGAAGGCTTTGGTATGCCCGAATGTCCAATGAGAAAAGAGCAGAATACAACCAGAAGCGCCGTACAACCCGCGCAGAAAAGAAGGCACTATATAGGATCTATACTCGGTAAGCTCCACTTCTGATCATTACTTTCATGCATGCTTCCACTATTTTTTTAACATAATTTCACAGTATGCAATCCGTTGCCATTGTTGTGTTTTACTTTATGTACCTTTATTATGTATTTGCATATTTTTTGCTTAGTGTGGATTCAAATTGCACAAGGAATTCTTTGTGATGCTAAATTTATTACAGTGATGCAGAATGTGAGATTCTTGCTAGGCATGGCTGACAATTACTTATACAAGGAAAACAGATCAGGTGATTTATCATGTATGAGCTGACTACTTATTTCACTTCTTTCCCCTTCCATGCTTAATACTCTTTCTAAATGCAACAAGGTTCTTATCTGACGTCTATATGTATGTACGATCTTTTATTACCAAGGGCCCAATGTTTGATTACTTTCTAGAATGACCAAACTATACATTCATGTTTGTTCTATGCTCAGAAGTGCTTAATGAGTTGCTTACATCTAACTAAATATGTTCATGTTTGTTCTATGCTCAGAAGTGCTTAATGAATTGCTTTTGATCTTGCTATCCTCCCTGACACCAAAATGAAAGCTAAGTTGCTCCGAGTTACCCTCACTGCCTATTCAGTTAAATGCAACCCTTATTCTGTAAAACTTTTGGTACCATGCCTTCAGAGTGTCAGGGTGACTGTGAAGGTTGATCTGATTTTTGAAGAACACGCTAATGTCTCCAACAAATAATTATTGTTTTACAAAGAAAAGGTCATTTACAATTTTATGCTGACATACATTCTGCATTTTTTATTTATTTTGAAGATGGTATTGATATCCACAAGAAGCATGTGGTCAACAGGGAGGATGATTTGCATGTGACAAAAGCGTATGGGACAGAAAAGCCAAAACCCTTATCCAATCTTCCTGCTGATGTTTGCTTGGTTAGCTCCATGACAGCTCGAACAAGTCCATCTCAAGCTCATATTTTATTTTTCTCTCTTTGAACTTATGACCTGTATGAACTATGTTATGTGGTGGTTGCTTTATAATCTAAAGCCGAGGGGAAACCTTTTTCGTCATACAGATGAAGATGGTGGCAATGTTCCAAACAAATCTGACGATATGTCGGGGGATTCGGGAACGAGAAAAATTAACAACTTGGCTTCACTGTAAGTCCTTAACCTACTATATCTATATGGACTCCAAGAATTCCATAATTGGCTTGCGTTCATCAGTGTAGCCAAGAACAGAACATTTGCCTGATTGTCCATTAGTCTACTGTTTAGTTGAAACCTTGCAAGGTTGCCTTAGATCACCAGAGAACTGCTATGTTCACTTCATCATATGTCAGATTTTTATCTTATTACAGCACGTGGTGAGAACTCATGCATAGCCTAACCTACCACTTGCAAGGTAGTCATGCTATCTGTCTTATTTCACTAGAATATTCACTTAGGATATTTAGCTAACCTTGCAAGGTTTTATTGCCATCTATTAGAAATATATATGTGGAAGTATTATGAAGATGGATTGATCTATCTGCTAATTTATCATGTCATTTTCGTACTTGAAAGTATCATTCCATGGTGTCCTGATGTATACAAAAGTACATTATAAGTTGTACTAAATCCTTTCTTGGCTTCTTGTACTGATCTTTTGCAGAAGCTTGTAGTGGCAACCTTCTTTCTCCCCTGATCTCAAAGGACTCACCGCGGCTGCCTCGGGTCTCCGTCTTCCCCATGGTGCAGCGCTTGCAGGATTTAGCGACTTTCTCCCATCATCTCCTCTCGCAAGTATGAGCTGCTTGCGCATGAGCTAGTTGTGCGGACTGCGCAAGCATCGAGTGGCGAGACATGGACATGAAAACGATGTAAGATGATTCAGTTTAGTGGTGGTTGTAGCTAAACTGAGTTGTTAATTTTGATACATCAATTTGCATTCATTCACAGAGTCAGTGCACTGATTTAGCTAGATGATCATCATGCTAACTATGGCTCTATGTGGCACCAAATTTAATGAGGTGTGGTTTATCTTCGTACGATCGCAACAGAGGTCCGCAATAAAGCAGTGCTATGTGTGAAATTACACTAATTTGAACCAAGTAAATTGAACCGGTCATATACATACTTTCTTGATTTGTAATACTTTTTAGTGGAATCAAAATATCTTTCTCTGCAAGTTAATTTTCACAGATGTTTGTAATATTAGTCGAGACGTGCATTTGCACGTGCACGTTTACTAGTACTAGAAACATACCAATGGGGATTCCAGATTCCCTGAGAACGCCTTTTTAATTCTGTTGTTTCGCTGTTATTTACCATCCTTGTCTTTCATTTACTTTTATGTTATTCAGTTACAAGTCACCATTTTACTCAATCCTTATTTAAATCCGCCCTCACTCTGCTTCAAGTTACATAATTCTTTGCAAGGGGCAAAAGCCTGATTCCTGTGCTCCCTGTGGGATCGATACTCTTACTTCGAAAAGGCTGCAACTAAACCCTGTGCACTTGCAGGCTATCATAAGACATGCATCAAGTGATCTCAAATCCAAAGTATTCAATCCAATCATAAAGAAACTTCAAAGAGCAAGACTCAATTCACCACAAAAGAGATAGAAGGGAAGAACATCATCCAACTATATTGATAAAGCTCATGATACATCAAGGTCGTGTCAAATCAAAAACAAGAGAGAGAGAGAGAGAGAGATCAAACATATATGGTTTTTGTATTTATGGGATTTTTCAGCATTGGATTCACGTCGGACGGAGCCTCGAGGGCCCCACAAGCTCACATGGTGCGCCTTAGGTGCGGTCGCCCCCTAAGCTTGTGGCCCCCAGGCACCTTTTGGCTACCTCCAAAAGCTTCCTGGGTCTCTCCTTGTCCATAAAAAATCATCGTAAATTTTCATCGTGTTTGGACTTCGTTTGGTATGGTTTTTCTGTGAAACAAAAAACATGCAAAAAACAGGAACTGACACTGGGCACTAGATTACTAGGTTAGTCCATAAAATTAATATGAAAGTGCACCAAAACCATATATAATTGATGTAAATATAGCATGAATACTTCATAAATTATAGATATGTTGGAGACGTACCATACGCTCTCACAGACAGTCTGACAAGGGCCTCACAAGCACGCAAAAGATCTTGACTAGACAACTCAGGGAGATTCGCCATGATGACCCTGGACGATTCACCTTCCAGTCGGCTGAGAATTACAACACGCATCCGACTGTCAGGGTCAGTCCCGAGTCGAGAGAACCATGCTCGCAGAATGATGACAATCCGAGTGCATGGCACTCGAAGGAAACCGAGTGAATGTACACTCATCACGGATCCATTCCGTGTAAGAGCAAGGAGCGCCCGTGATATCCCTAGTGGCACAAGTTGAATTCGCTCCGCGAGAATCGAACATCAGGCTGCGTAGACTTGGTTCCACGAAAAGGTGACCGGTTGGCGTTCCTCATGATGGATATTGACTGGAGACACTTGATCTTATCAAGCCCAAGCGCCTGGATCACCACTCGGAATTTGATGATATGCCCATGGTCGGGCCATGAGCCGTCCTCTCCAGAAGAGATCGAAAAATGGGTATCACCAAGTCTTCTTCCAAATTGCTCGCCTCTTCGCCTTCCGAAGGCATGAACAAACTGAGTCCGCCGAGGTCTCTTTGTCGAACCCCAAGCTCGGCGAACAGTCGGGAACCTCGCCATCGGGGAGCAGTCAGTCATCCTCTCCAGCGAGACCTCAACTAACTCGGGGGCTATTCTCAGGGTTATAAATACGGGGTAGGCCCATGTATATGAATGACCCACCAGAAGGCCATAGCCCATCGGAGATACGACCCAGAAGATCATTGGCAGGAAGGCAACATCGCCAGCCCATCAAGGGAACAAGGGGGTGGCTCGAAGAGTATTAGGTCCCTACAGTCGGATCCCAAGCCGCCTGACAGGAAAGACCTAGCAGTCGGCCAAGAAGACCTAGAAGTCGGCTAAGAAGATGACGGGAGCAGTCGGCTAGGCCAGCAGTCGGCAGCTCCCTAGGATACCTCACAACCACGATGTCTTAAAGGCAGCAGTTACCCAATGATGGAGTAATCTAGTTAAATATGGTAGTTACTAGCAGTAAATGCCAAGAAATAGTAGGCCACACCAGAGTCCATGAACAACACTAACACCAACCCATTATGTACCCCTTCCTAGCGCACTCTATATAACCCTGGAGGGGAGCACCAGGCTGAGGGTTGAACATTCAGATCTTGTACCTTACGCCAAGAGCTAAGAGCACCACAAGAGGGCCCGAACCTGTACAATTACTTGCACGTACTCCCACCTGCACCGTTCGGTAGATACGATTGCCTCTACATTCCTACCCCCGTAGTATTGTCAGAATTATATCCACGACAGGGACCTTCCTCTATTTTAGGTGCACTACACAAAAAGTTTCAACCAAATCGCACAATGATTGCGGTTTGAGTTTGGCCTTCTTGGCAATTTTTGAAGCAATTGTAAGTTTGCCACTTACTCTAGTTACTCTACTTTTATCGAGTTGCTATTTATTATGCATTGCCGATTCTTATACAAACATTATAAGTTTTACAACTTTGGGAAAGTCTCCCACTTCCCCTTCCCCGCTTCAACGCCAAGATTTTCTTCGTCATTGCCGTTTTCTTAGAAGTCTAGATAATTTTGCATTTCACTTGTTTGGTGGCTAAGATATCTCTAAACTTGTAGACAAAAATATGTATGAAATGCAATGCCTTTATCAAATGAATGTGATGTGCTTGTGTATTTTGCTATGTACAACTCTTGTGCTTACTAGCTAGCAGTGCAGCCCCTAGCTGGTAAAGCAAATATATGTCAACACTGACCAATCATACTGGACATCAGTGACGAGCATGTGGTCAGTACAAGGTAGTCATCACTGACCGATTTTTAACCGGATAAACATGTCATCACTGACCCCGAGGCTCTGATCGGCCAAAAACTCGTCTCTGATCATACAAACTGGCCGATCAGTGTTGTTCGGATCTATAGTAGTGTAGCTTGTTTAATAGAATGTAATACATTTATCTTACAACGGCTAATATACATTGATCTTGTGTGGCCGACAAGGCTTGTTGTCCCTGAGGGTGTTGCACGGTTAAACCATGTCTCCACTGTGTTGCTAGACCAGCTTGATACGCTGGACCTGAAATCATCTGGAGAGCATGGAAAGTTGTCGGTCAGAATCCAACACAGAAACAAGTATTTATGTGTATTCGTGTCAACAATTCACGAGTGCGTGTAATCAAAACTTTACAAAAATGCTACACCTACGTAACTTGTTACGTAAAGCTACGCAACTTTTCTTGCCCTAAACTAATCATCCCCCCCTGATTTTCATGGGTGGGCTTGGGCCTTTTTTTTCTTCCAACCAAATCAGCCCACATCAGCTGTAACAGTTGTTACGTAAGTGTAGCAAAGCTCAAAACTTTATACATGTGCGGGTAGACTTTTCTGGTATAGAAGATGCCAAGTCAAGTGAAGATGAAGAGGGTAGTTAAGAAAATAATTATACACAAGCCATGAAGTAGATCAGGAAGCCCCTGTTGAGGGAGGGAAAAGTTCATTCAGTTGTGAGGTTGGCGATCATATATTTGAACTTGTACTGAAGTATGAACACGGACTCCTTTTCTTATTAATTCTTTACAAATAGTCACATCGTCAGGACGTTGCCGCCTCAATGAGAAGATAGAATGTCACTAAGAAGATAGAATGTCACTACATGAAAGCTAAGAAGATGGTGCACAGTTAGCGCTAGAAAGATGAAGGTACTAGATAAAAAGATAAAAAGATGCTCTGCTTGCTCTGTTTGGTCGATCAAACAAAATGTATTTTTTTGAAGGATAATCAGATGCCGTGAACGCGGTGGACAAGATGGGCGCAAGGAGATAGAGCACATGTGATCTAATCTAGATGACGGCTAGGGTTGCCGACACCTACAATACATAGGCGGTCATGGTAGGAGACGTGGGGCTGAACCCATGCTCGAGTCGACAACAACCCACGAACCCAACGGTGAGGACGCGTCGCCTGCATCCTATCTGCGTCTTCACCGTCCGCATCCTCACCGTCCGCGTCCTGGCCGTAAACACCATGACCCTCGTTACTTTAATAACCACGCTAAGCTTAATTATCATCGTGCGGACATTTGAAGATTAGCGTACGCGGTCCGCCTAGATGCCTAACAATGCAACTGCCATGTTTTTCCCATACGCCCGCAAGCAACTGAACGAGGGATGGTGTGTGTGTTTTGTAGGTAAATTTGTTCTGTTTTGTATTTCTCCGAGGAAGTAATTTTCTCCAGTTTGTAAGGAAGTTTCAGAAAAGTGGAAGTTCGAAAGTGAAAAAGCTCCTGGGCGCCTCTCAGTGCTTCACCGGTGCCAAGCCTATCACGTAGGCAAAAATCAGACGTAGCAAAAATCCGTCAGGGCTAATTCTCGCCTGTTGCGAGATTTATCGTTGCCTCGCCTCTGGCATTGGGGCGCCCATGCCTTTCGTGGGTCGGTCCATCTAAGCGGTTTCGTGAAGATTCTATAGACTGGTTTTGGAACCTTCGATGCTTTTTTTTTTTCTGTTTAAGTTTCCCTGTGTTCCTTTCTTCGATTTTCTACCAATTGTTTTTTATCTATTTCAATTAATACACGTTGTACATATTTAGTATACACATATACAATTTTTTTGATATACGTTGAACAACATGATGACCATTTTTTCAAATACATATTTTGAACATCTTTTACTATTTTTTAATCATTTTTAAATACGCACTGAGCATTTATTTTTACATGTTTTTTAGATATTTGAATATTATTTTTACATAGAACTAACATTTTTTAAAATTTTCACAAACATATTCTTGAAACCCGTGAACATTTATTTGACTAGTACATTATTTTTTACAATTACATGATTTTTTTTTTACATTGTATGAACATTTAAAAAAAATGTGACAAACAATATTTAAAAATCGTGAATATTTTCTAAATGGAACGAAACATTAGTTACTTAAATCACGTGAACATATATTTACATTGTGCAAACATTTTTTGAAAATCGTGAAAAAAAATTGTCAGAAATATTTTTCTAACGCTAAAAAAAAGGTGAACATTATTTTTGCACTATGAATATTTTTCAAATGTCAAATGGACACTATTGAAAATTTAAGTAAAGTATTTTTAAAATATGTATATTTAGTTTCTTTTGAAATACTAAAATAAATAAGAAACAAAACGAACAAACGAATTAACAGGCGTAGCAACTAAGGAGCCAGACCACAACAGGGTGGTGTAGAGGTGAGACGGACGCGTCGGTTCGGCATTTCACAAACGGCCCATCTTACACTTCTATTTTTCCTTTTTGTAAATCCTCCAAATTATGAGCGCCTGTGGAGATTCGAACTCCACACCCGTAGGCTATGTACAACGGTGGTAACTAACCGGACAACTTTAACGTTGTGCTAGTTACCTCCTTTAATTCTTCTTCAAATAACAATGTGGATCTATTTCTTTTTTTCGGTTTTTGTTTTTGGCCGTTCTCTTTTTTATATAATTTTATATTTTTATTTTGTTCTTAAAATTCGTGAATTTTTTTCAAAATCAATGAACTTTTTTCAAAATCGATGTTTTAAAAAATTGATGAACTTTTTTCAATTTGTGAACTTTTTTTCAAACTTGATGAATGTTTTTGAAATTCTATGACTTTTTCAAAATTGATGGTTTTTAAAAAATATATATGAACATTTTTTTTACAAATTAAATGAATTTTTTGTCAAATTCATGATTTTTTTCAAAATCGATGATATTTTTCTTTTAAAATTAGTGAACTGTTTTCAAATTCGATGAACTTTTTCGAAATTTCTGATTTTTTTTCCAAATTCAATAATTGGTTTTTCAAAATTGGTGAACTTTTTCCAAATCCATGAACTCCTGTTCGATTTGCAATCCTTTTCCAAATCTGTGAACTTTTTTCAATTTGCATGAAGTTTGTTTTACAATGATCAATGGTCAACGGCCAACTGCTTGACGTTTTTTTTCAGCATCAGCTGGCGTACAACGTGCCTTCTTTTTTTTGCGTGCAACGTGCCTTTTTTTAGAATTTGCAGCGTGGCTTTTTTGAGTCGCGTACAACGTGCATGAGTGAGCGATCTCTCTTGATGAGGGGTGAGCGACCGATCCTATCCGCGGTGCGAGCGAGCGAATGTTTGGGCCACGGCCTAGTATGATCGTTTGTGAGCGCCAGTGCGCGTAACGGGCGGCGAACACGCTGATTAGGAGGTGCCCGTCGGTTCCTATTACATCTTGCCTTTGGCGTAAGTGCCCTTGGGCCAACCTAGAAATCAGTCGTTGCTCGGGTCGCTCGTTGCTTAGGTCATTCGCCGCTCGGTCGCTGCTCGGGTCGTTGATTGGTTCGTTTTTTTCCTTCTTTAGCCATCTATAACTGTCTGGACTGGTCCGACTTTTATGAGTTTTCAATTTTATTTTATTTTCTATGTTTTTCTTATAGTTTTCTCTGGTTTTTATGTTTTTTTTTTCGTATACACTTGTCCTGGAAACCCAACTGCAAAATTTGTCTGCCTATAAAAATTGCAAAATTTGTTTTTTTAGAACATCTCTTTTTAAGGCAATTTTGGAGAACATCCGCAAATTAATTATATCATCCTCGGCCTCGTGGTACGAATTTGCCATCAACAAGGCATGTTGCTCTGGCGAATCCTATTCGGCGCTGCAGGCGCCGGTTATTACTGTTCCTGCAAACCGGCGCCTGCAGCCGCGATAGCTGGGCCGGCCTAGTATGATCGTTTGTGAGCGCCAGTGCACGTAACGGGCGGCGAACACGCTGATTAGGAGGTGCCCGTCGGTTCCTATTACATCTTGCCTTTGGCATAAGTGCGCTTGGGCCAACCTAGAAATCAGTCGTTGCTCGGGTCGCTCGCTGCTTAGGTCATTCGCCGCTCGGTCGCTGCTCGGGTCGTTGATTGGTTCGTTTTTTTCCTTCTTTAGCCATCTATAACTGTCTGGACTGGTCCGACTTTTATGAGTTTTCAATTTTATTTTATTTTCTATGTTTTTCTTACAGTTTTCTCTGGTTTTTATGTTTTTTTTTTTCGTATACACTTGTCCTGGAAACCCAACTGCAAAATTTGTCTGCCTATAAAAATTGCAAAATTTGTTTTTTTAGAACATCTCTTTTTAAGGCAATTTTGGAGAACATCTGCAAATTAATTATATCATCCTCGGCCTCGTGGTACGAATTTGCCATCAACAAGGCATGTTGCTCTGGCGAATCCTATTCGGCGCAGCGCCGGTTATTACTGTTCCTGCAAACCGGCGCCTGCAGCCGCGATAGCTGGGCCGGCCCATGTAAACGCGTAACTGTTGGAAACTTCAAAAAAGGGTGCGCCACTGAGGTTCGAACCTGAGACCTCCCTCGTTAGAGGGAAGCGAACGAACCACTACACCATCACGACCATTTGTGCTTACTGACTTCTTTTCCCTTCTTATCCTCTTTTAGTTCGCGGAAATTTTTTCTTTTTCTTTTTTTTGAACGGGTTTGTTCGTTTTTTGCTAAATGCGTGAACTTTTTCTTCGTATTCGTGAACTTGTTTTCCAAAATCGATGAAACTTTTCTTTGAGATCAATGAACCTTTTTTCAAATCGATGAACTTTTTTTGAAAATCGATGAACTTTTTTCAAAATAGACGAACGTTTTTCAAATTCGATGAACTTTTTTTGAAAATCGATGAACTTTTTTGAAAATCGATGAACTTTTTTCAAAATAGGCGAACTTTTTTCAGAATCGATGAACTTTTTTCAAATCCGATGAACTTTTTTTCAATTTGGATGAACTTTTTTCAAAATCGATGACTTTTTTCAAATTAGATGTACTATTTTTCAAATTCGATGAACTTTTCTTCGAAATTGATGAAGTTTTTTCAAAAGCGATGATTTTTTTTTGAATTTGTGAACTTTTTTTGAATTTGGTGATATTTTTTTGGGGGATTTTTTTCTGAAAAAGAATTTATAAAATAGTCAACTGGCCCGGTCAACCATTGACCACGAGATGGGAAACGACCAACTGCCCTGAACCAGCGATCCCACGAGACGGGAAATGAGTAACTGCCCCGAACCAGCGATCGCCTCCTTTCCTGGGCCGGCCCACGGGAGCTGGCGCACAATGCGCTGCGGGCGCTGGTTCAGGAAAGCGGCGCTTAGAGCGCCAACTAGGAGCTCCCTGTTGCTCTACCTTGTTTGGAAATGGACCAAGCTGTTGTAGGGCCCAACGACGACCAGAGCATGTTAGAAGAAATATTGAACCCGCTCAACAAAAAAATATTGAACATGTCCCGTCCAGAGCACCATAATTTCGCCATCAGGCGTTTGAATCCCCGACAACATTGAATTTTGAATAATATAAAAAGAGGGATGCCATTGTCCAAAAAACAGAGAGAGAATTTTGCAGGATTGCTAGGGATTGCCGAGGGCATCTTCAAGCCCGACCCTCAAACCACTAGCTTACGTCTGGACCGCACTGTTCGGACCACGGAAACCATTCAACACGGGCCTGTATCGGTCCGCAGGCCGGTTCAGACGTACTTTCTTTTGCAAACCGGAGACAAACGTGGGGGGCTTTGCGAGCGTCCGGACAGCACCCATGTCCGCTTCTGACCACCCTGGCCCACCCAAAGCCCCACCTCCCTCGTCTGCGCGCGTTCCCGCCCGACGCCAGCTACCCGTATTCATGACGCTGTAGAGCGCGCTGCTCCACATTGAAGACGGCTCAGGGCGGACGCGACCTCTCACTGCCTCTGCCATTGAAGCGGCGTGCCGGCCAAGGGCGCCGCCCGCTGCACGCCCGGCTGAACATGCCTCCTTGCCGCATTCCAACGCCTCTGGTAAACCTGCGGGGAAGCCGAGAAACTTACTCCGGCCACACGTCCATTCACGAGTGGGCCGGCATTAAATACAACGCCGGGCAACCTCCTCCCGTCCGCCCGCTATTTAAAGGAGGCCAGACGCCGGGCAAGAATCGCACCACTCCGCCGCTCCCCATCTCCTCCTTCCACCATTTTCTACACCCTTTCGATGGCATCCGACGAGCAGGAAGAGCAGTTCTCCGGCATAAAAGCTGGCTAGGTGGCCCGCTGAGCCCGCCGGATACGAGCAAGGCAGCTCGCTGCTCCACCTCCAAGCCAAACGGAGCAAGTTGCCCCTCCAAGCCGGCCTGTGGTTCAGCAACTCGCCGCTCCAAGCTAGCTCGCGGAGGAGTGGGGAGTTGCTACAGGCCGGCACGCGCGGGAGGGGGGGAGGGGGGCACGGTGGCACGGGCATCGTCGCTGCCGTGGACGACGTCGCGTCGTACCGCGCCTCCCGTGCCTACGACCATGCCATCCGCCGTCAACGCGCGCGTAGCCGCGCCCAGCCGATAGGGAAAGAAGCCGGCTGCGCGGAGATCACCGAGTCGGCGGCCAGCGCGTCCGCGCCAGCCGCCATCATCGAGGAGAAGTAGAACACGGGAGACCACCGCCGCTTGGGTCCCATGAAGGCCACCGCCGAGGCGACGTCGGTGTACACAGCCGGTGTCTTGCCCGGTCGCAGGCCACAGTCGTCCCCTTACCCCAAAATCAACTTTCATCCATGCAGCGTAGGAACCCTTCCCCTCCGGCTGAAGCATCCACCGATGGTTCCACTCTGACGAGTGGTGGGGAAGCGAGCCGCCCTTTGCGCTGAAGTATATACCTCCGGGACTCACGGCTACCGGACATGAGGACGACAATGGAGATCCGCCGTGGCCGGTCGTAAACTAGTAAGGGTATCCATGTCATCGGAATGGATATCTGCCGGCACCGGCCGTAGACTAGTTTTATCTTAGTCCGGTATCGTTTTAAGTTAAAATATGTCCAAAATGTAAACGTTTTCATCCGGTTTGTATGAAATCCGTTGTGTTTGCATGAATTTCATCCGGTTTGTTGAAAAAGTGTTTGAAATGTATGCGGGTAGCGTTGGATGGCGTCCTCACGTATCCGTGTCCATGGACTGGTCTCCCCTGTCCGCGGACGGATGTCGGAAGAAATTTGCGCCTGCTGTTGGAGATGCCCTGATTTCTTCTACCCCTTTTGATTGAGATGGAATCTCTTCTATCCCTTAAGGGCACGAGTGGGAATTTTGCTTTGATAGTACATGAAACAATAGCTCGGAGCGCTGGTTTTGACATGATTACGTTTTGCTATGAGAATAGAGGATCAAACAGAAAAGCACATAGACTTGCTCGTTGTTGGAGCAACGATGGCGTCGGTCGCCGCATGTGGCTGTCTGACTCCGCCAGATGGCGCTCGTACCTTCACCTCTATTGACATTTGAATAAATGGGGGAAACTCACTCACAACAACAAAAAATCAGAATTTCACATGAAACAGTCCAATTCCTACAAGAGCGAATAGAAATTCCTGTGCGCCATGTAAACCCTAGACCTCTCCTGAATATATAAAGAGAGGTTTAGGGTATCCAAGGATCATCTATCATCAGATAGGCAAACTCTCGATAGCAATCTCATACACCATTGTAACCCCTCGCACGAGGTATCCTCCACTATGAATCATCAAAACCAGCAGGATGTAGGGTATTACTCTCCGGAAGCCCGAACCTGGATAAACCCCTCGTGTGACCTCCGATCCATGACTTCCAGCTGCGCTTGGACCCCTGCCGAGGGATCTGACTGGAATTCGCTCCGTCAGCCGGCCACGAACCGCCGCCCACTAAACCTCGCACAACACCAAGGGGAGCACCTCCCTCCAGTGCCAGCCCCTGCTGAGGCCATCCTGTGCGACTGTCGGTACCAAAACCGGCAGATCTCGGGTAGGGGGTCCGAACTATGGGTCAAGGAGTCGATGGTAACAGAGAGCTTAGAGACAGCGATTTACCCAGGTTCGGGCCCTCTCGAGGAGGTAAAACCCTACGTCCTGCTTGATTGTATTGATGTGATTGTATGAAGGTTACATAATTGATCTACCTCGAGATCGGATGGGCTAAACCCTAGATTATGAGTCTCTCTCCTACGGACTAAACCTCCTGGTTTATATAGACACCAGGGGGGCCCTAGGGTTACATATGGTCGGTTACCATCAGGGATAACATGCCGCTTTACGCCATCTATTCCTTGGAGGAGACGCCAAGACTTCAGAGATTTCCTTCTTTCATACGGGGTCGTCCCCAATCCAGCCTTCCATCGACGTGTAGAGAGCGGCCCACCAGTCCGTCCCATGAGAGATAGGCCGGCAGCCCGAGTACCCCCTAGTCCGGGACACCCTCAGTAGCCCCCGAACTAGCCTTCAATGCCGAGGTCTACAGTCTTCGGCAACTTCATGCTTCAGAAGTCTTCGGCTTGGATGGCGAGTTCCTCCCGTTACCTATATTTGGATTTACAATAATTCGGCCACCAATAAGTCAGTTACCGAGGTATCTTCAGAGATAGAATTAAATGACGACCCTCGATTTCTGCGCGCCCACGGAATGCGAGTGGCCCGATGGGTTCTTACAAAAATGTCCCTTTAATAGGCCAAGGGCGTGGAGGTTAACGCACCCCACCCCCTGCCATTCTTCTCCACATCCTCGCAAAGCCAAAGTCAACAAACAATGGCAAGCGCCCCAGGCTCTTCCTCACGCCCTCATGGCCACCGTCAAGGTGATTGGGCGGGATGCTCCGTATCTTGTATGCGACTACGTAGGCTTGAGGCGCAGGGGTATCTGCCCGCCTCAGATCTCACATCCACCCGCCCCGGATTAACTTCCGCAGACGGAAAGGCCCTTGCGAAGAATTTCCCTTCCCCTCACGGGGAGGAGAGAGTTTGCTTCGTGCCCTTTGTGCTGTGAGGCCTGGGTTTTCCCATTCATCCCTTCTTGAGGGGTTTACTAGAGTTCTACGGGATTCAGCTCCACCACCTTACCCCCGGATCGATCCTCCATATTTCGGGCTTCGTCGCTTTATGCGAGATGTTCCTGGGTTGCGAGGCGCACTTTGAGTTGTGGAGGAAATTCTTCTGCCTAGTCCCCCGCACCCGGGAAGGGGTCATCTACGAGGTCGGCGGAGCCGAAGTATGGCGCATTGCCGGGACCGGATACCCCGTTGGGACTCCGAAGAAGGATGCCGAAGAGTGGACTTCGGAATGGTTTTATATCAAAGACGTCCCTTTATTTGATCCAGTTCGAAGGGGTCTACCGGAATTTTCATTGGCTTCTCCAACGAAGCGGTTCAACTGGCGCCCGAAGAGTCCTTCTCAAGAGAAAAGTGCCGAAGTAGCTCGTCTGGCTGCTCAAGTGAGGTGGTTAGCTCATCACGGACTAACCATCATTGATGTGATGGCAATAGCCATCGCTCGATGTGTCCAGCCTCTCCAACAGAGAATTCATCCGCTATGGAACTATAATGGGGAGGACGACGCTGCCCGATACACCAAGAAGGGGCCCGCCAATCAGGCGGCGATAGCCGCCATACTAACCGGTTCGTTCAAGGGGGAAGAGCAAGAGTTCGCTTGACTAAAGCTCAAGAAAGGCTTCTCGATGTATGATCCCATCGAAATGGTGAGTTCGACCACTCTTTTTAGTTCGGATATTACCCCAGACTTTTCATAATCGGATCTTCATCTTGTCCGAACAGAGTTGGAGGCGATGGATCGAAACGGTGAGTTGCCCGGCTCCTCAACCGGAGAATTACTCTCGCGATGACGATCCTGGGTTCCATGACGACCCTGAAACATCCATTAATTTTGAGGACGGGGTCTTCTACCAGGAGAGCCTTGATGGCTCCAAGGTGGCCCTGTTGGCCGATCATCCCGGGGCGCTTCCCTCTTCCGTGGTAAGTGGCCAATGGGCTTCCTCTCGAAAGAAACGCTCAGCCGCTGCAGGCCCGAACACACTGACACCTACTCCCAAGGGCCGCCGCACGATGCGCCGAACAGCTGCAAAGGCGGCACCAACGGCTCCGACGACAAGTAGTCATGGGGTGACCCCACGTGTGGCCCCAACGGGAGCTACATCATCGGCGCCCCGCCCGAAGAGGTAATGTATTCACTGTACTGTTATGGCTTCTATCGTCAACATCCACCGCATATGCCAATAATTTGTTCCATGGTGTTCGATAGACGATGTGTGGAACCGCGCGCGGCCGAGGATGTTGAGAAGGTGCCAAGGGATGACTCAAATCCGAGGTCGCCAGCTGTAACCGGAGTTACTCCGGGAGCCACTGCCGAGGACCAAAATCCCGAGGACTCGGGAGACGTCTCGGTCACTAATTCCGAAGTTGAAAGTGTGATGAATCATCGGCGGCGCAAGGCATCACTTCGGAAAACCGCGTTGTCTAATCAGGAGGTCAATGCTCTTAGCTCGGTAGATGCATACCTCGGCGCCGCCCGAACGGGACTTGAAGGCGCAGTGAGGCTCATGTCTACGAATATGCAGGTATAGTAATAGTTTTGACAACTAGTACCTAACCCAGTAGCCCCCGAGCCTTAATTTGGGCGGGACGGCCGAGTTAAGGGTCTGATATCCATACTGCCCTGCTATTTGTGCAGACTGTTCGGGAGCAGAACAAAAAGCTGTCTGAGGACCTCAAGCTGGCTCAAACAGAGTTAAAGTCTGTGAAAACCGAGCTAGAGGGGGTGAAAACATTCACCACAGAGGCACATGGTAAGTGCCGAATTTAAAGTTCATTAAAGAGAAAATGGGGTGAAACATCTCCACTAATGAAAAATGTTTCCATAGCAGCCGAGATGATAAATCAGTTACAGAAGGACCTGGATATGGCCAGGAAAGCCCAAAGGTATGCGGAGTCACAGCAAGAGGCTGGCTACCGGGTGCTGTCCCGAAATCATGAGGAGAGGGATAAGCTTAAGGCGGAAGGCGAACAACAGGTCCAAGAAATCAGAAGCTTAAAAGCTCAACTGACTGTAACCCAAGAGGAGAATCAAAGACTGAAAACAGGCATGTTCGATAAGTGCAATCTAAGTCGCCCGTTCAATAACCGAACAGATACGGTAGCTAGATGAACAATGCCACGTCTTATTGTAGTTCTGCTGACCGGGCGTCCCGAAGAGGAAGCCGGTTCCTTCGGGCGGGACCTGCTGAAGGAGCTATCCGCTGTACATGAGCAGGCCCGGAGAGCCATGAAGAGCATGTTCAAAGCACTGTGGCCTGGCGAAGTGGCTCCGGAAGGGATGGCCGAACTCGCGAGTCGCTTCAAAGGAGCTCGGCGCCGCTTTGAGTTATGGAAGATGTCATCTTGTCGTGAAGGAGCACGGGAAGCATGGGCGATGATCAAGACCCGATTCACCAAGCTGGAACCGGAGCATTTAGCGAGAGTTGGGCCGGTAGGGTCAGATGGGCAGGAAGTGCCCGTGCATCTGGTATATGACCAGGTTATGCCCGCAGCTCGGCTGTCCCAAGCAGATTGTGCTCTGGAGACCATAATAGATGGTCTAGATCAAGATTGATAGGTCGATTCTATGTACCTATGTACTTTACATCGGATAGTCTCCAAACCGTGCATAAAAAACGTTGTCTTAACCGGCCATCGGCTTCTGCCTCCTCGACCAGAAGCCAAGGAGTGTTTTCCTACTATGTAATCCGAGAACATCGGAAAGATACTTCGGAAAACCAGGCAATCCGGCCATTTGGTGCAAACAGACAAAAACGTGCTCGGGGAGTTATGTTATATTACTGATTAACATAAGAAACATCTTCCGACGAAAATAGTTCCGCTATGGGTTCCTTTCGTCAGGTGACCACGTTATCCGTGGATGGATAACCGAGTACCCGAATTTAGACGGGGACGGTTACTTCGGGAAAATACCCCGGAAACTTGGTGATAGGTATCAATTATTTTCACTTCCCCCCGTGGCCGACCAACTTGTTGTCTTAAGACGCTAGCTTTCGGCTTCACCCGTCTGAGGTACGTACCCGGGAAATCCAGACGTAACAATCGCAGAGGTGCTCCCTTTACTCCCTAGCCGAACAATCGGGAACGTAGGGGGTAAACACAGGAGCGAGGCAACCCAGCTTGGCCAAATCTTAAGTCAAGTTGATGCATATAGTGGCTTGAGAACGACGCAGGAAGGTTGCAAACACGTAAAAAACGGATGATTGCATAAATGAAATTTGACGAGCTTCGTAAAATAAGCCCCCAGGTAACAAAGTGTGGTACATTCAAAGATGTTTGCCGAAGAAGAATTTTAACGTAATTCGGCATTTCCGAACACAACCCGGGAGAGACTATTGACTAGAAAGATGAAGATCCGAAAAGGATAAATCGAACAAGGTAAGTTTGCGGGACTAGCCGTATAAACGTCGCAGCCGAGCTGCATTCCATGGGTTGGGTTCGAGGCGATCGTCCGTCGGGTCGCGGAGGCGGTACGCCCCGCCCGTGAGTACTTGGTCGATTATGAAGGGCCCCTCCCATTTGGGCGCCAGCTTATGCTTCTGCTTCTCCGGGAGGCGCAAGACTAAATCGCCAACATTGTAGGCCTTCGCCCGTACTTCCCTGCTCTGATAGCGTCTGGCCTGCTGCTGATAAAAAGCAGAATGAGCCCGAGCTATGTCGCGCTCGCCTTCCAAGGCGTCCAGGTCATCTTGCCGATCCAGCTCGGCCTCCTTTTCTTCGTACATACGCACCCGAGGGGCGTCGTGAATAAGGTCGCAGGGGAGGACGGCTTCTGCCCCATATACCATGAAGAATGGTGTGTAGCCCGTGGATCGATTAGGAGTGGTGCGTAGGCCCCATAGTACGGAGTCGAGCTCCTCAACCCAATGGCAGCCGGAGTCTTTCAAAGATCGGACCAAACGAGGCTTAATGCCGCTCAAGATTAGGCCGTTCGCTCTCTCGACCTGTCCATTAGACTGTGGGTGATACACCGAGGCATAGTCGAGCTTAATGCCTAAATTAGCGCACCAATCTTTGACTTCCTGGGCGGTAAAGTTGGATCCGTTGTCCGTTATTATGCTGTGGGGAACACCATAGCGGTGTACGACGCCGGATATAAAGTCGATGACCGGCTTAGACTTGGCTGAAGTGACCGGCTTTGCCTCGATCCATTTAGTGAATTTATCTACCATGACGAGTAGATATTTCTTTTTCTTGGTCCCCCCTTTAAGTGGTCCAACCATATCCAGCCCCCAGACCGCGAAAGGCCAAGTAATTGGGATCGTCCGAAGGGCCGTGGGGGCATATGACTCTGATTTGCAAAGAGCTGGCATCCAACGCAATGTTGGGCCAATGTCTGGGCGTCTGTTCGGGCAGTGGGCCAAAA
This sequence comes from Elymus sibiricus, assembly GCA_039707655.1. Classification (NCBI taxonomy): domain Eukaryota; kingdom Viridiplantae; phylum Streptophyta; class Magnoliopsida; order Poales; family Poaceae; genus Elymus; species Elymus sibiricus. The sequence goes on along the minus strand of CM077664.1, from coordinate 229,722,970 downwards.
GAACCCTGCTCGGAAAGCCTTGCTGACCAGGGCCCGAGCTGCCGAGTGGTGACCGCCCATGCCAGCGTGAATCTCGGCCAGAAGCTGCCTTCCCTCCTCTTCGGAGATACATCTCTGGAGGACGCCAGTAGTACTTTTCTTATATAGCTCTCCCTCGTGGACTTTATAGGCTTTAGATCGTCGAAGGATACGCCTGGCCTCAGTCTGGTCAGCCGGTAATTCTTGGCGGAGGAGGTAGGCGAGGAAAGGCTCGGTCCATGGCACGATTACCGCCATGACTTCGTGAGCCGAAGTTGTCATTGCGATGGCCGAGCCCCCGATAATTCCATTATCTGGTTCAATAGGCGGAGGGACGAACCCTCCTGGGGTATTGGTGTCTGAGCCCTGGGCGTTCTCCTGCCACACCACGGACGGCTTGAAAAGTCGTTCCAAGAAGGTGTTCTCGGGGACGGGGTCGCGCTTAGAGCCCATTCGAGCCAGGATATCCACAGCTTGATTGCTGTCACGAGGTATATGGTGAAACTCCAGTCCTTCGAAGCGGGCGGAGATCTTCAGGACGACGTTGCGGTATGCTGTCATTTTTGGGTCTTTTGCGTCGAATTCGCCGTTAACTTGAGAGATGGCAAGATTAGAATCTCCCCGTACCTCGAGCCGCTGTATGCCCATTGACACTGCCATCCGAAGTCCGTGCAGCAGAGCCTCGTATTCGGCTGCGTTGTTGGAGTCGGTGTACATGATCTGGAGTATGTACCGAATATTGTCGCCAGTGGGGGATGTGAGGACCACTCCAGCCCCCAGTCCTGCGAGCATTTTGGAGCCGTCGAAGTACATCGTCCAATGTGAGTATGTGCTATACTCCCTAGGGAGTTCGGCTTCCGTCCATTCCGCCACGAAATCAGCCAAAACTTGAGATTTAATAGCTCGGCGTGGTCGATAGATGATTTCGAAGGGGAGAAGTTCTATAGCCCATTTGGCTATGCGCCCTGTGGCGTCACGATTGTTGATTATGTCATTCAATGGTACTTCGGATGCTACCGTAACCGAGCACTCCTGGAAGTAATGGCGGAGCTTTCGGGATGCCATGAAAACTGTGTAGGCGATCTTCTGGTAATGCGGGTACCTTGTTTTACACGGGGTAAGCACTTCGGATACATAGTACACAGGTTTCTGTACCTGGAACTTGTGACCCTCGGCCTCTCGTTCGACAACGAGAACCGCACTGACCACCTGATTCGTCGCCGAGATATATAGCAGCATTGGCTCAGCCGGGCTGGGTGGCGTCAAAATCGGGTTGCTGGCCAGTAGAGTTTTTATTTCTTTGAGTGCCGCCGCCGCTTCGCTAGTCCATTCGAAGTTCTTCGTCCGTTTGAGCAATTTATATAGCGGCAGGGCCTTTTCGCCGAGGCACGAGATGAAGCAGCTTAGGGCTGCAACAGTACCGGCCAGTTTCTGGACGTGTTTGAGCTCAGTGGGGATAGCCAACTCGGAAAGTGCCCGGATTTTCGCTGGGTTGGCCTCTATTCCTCTATGGGAAACTATGAAGCCGAGCAGCTTGCCGGCCGGCACTCCGAAGACACACTTTTCCGGATTAAGCCGTATATCGAAAGTCCGAAGATTGTCAAAGGTTTGCCGGAGATCGTCCACCAGCTGGCTGACGTGTTTGGTTTTGATAACCACATCGTCCACATAAGCTTCGACTGTTTTGCCGATTTGTTTCTCCAGACACGTTTGGATCATGCGCTGGTATGTGGCCCCTGCGTTCTTTAAACCGAAGGGCATTGTGTTGAAGCAGAATGGTCCATAGGGAGTGATGAATGCAGTGGCCGCCTGGTCGGACTCCTTCATTTTGATTTGATGGTATCCGGAGTAAGCGTCAAGGAAACATAGCGAGTCGTGCCCGGCGGTGGCATCAATGATCTGGTCGATGAGGGGCAAGGGGAAAGGATCCTTAGGGCAGGCTTTGTTCAAATCCTTGAAGTCGACGCACAATCGCCAGGACTTATCCTTCTTCGGCACCATGACCAGGTTGGCAAACCACTCAGGATGTTTGATGTCCCGGATGAATCCGGCTTCGAGCAACTTGGCCAGTTCCTCACCCATGGCTTGATGCTTGGGTTCGGAAAACCGACGGAGAGTCTGTTTAACTGGCTTGAAACCTTTGGTTATGTTCAGGCCGTGCTCGACTAATCTATGCGGGATCCCTGGCATGTCTGAAGGGTGCCAGGCAAAGATATCCCAGTTTGCGCGTAGAAATTGGCGCAATTCTTCATCAACCGCGGGGTCCAGCTGGGCTCCGATGGACGCCGTCTTGTTGGGATCTGTTGGGTGCACTTGGAATTTAATGCTTTCATCTGCTGGTTTAAAGGATGTGGATTTTTGCCTTTTATCAAGGATGACATCGTCCTTGTCCACCGTTGAGCGGAGCGCGGTTAATTCTTCGGCCGCGAGGGCTTCGGACAACGCTTCGAGGGCGAGCGATGCCGTCTTATTCTCGGCTCGCAGGGCTCTGTCCGGATCACTTATTACCGTGATTATATCGTTTGGGCCTGGCATTTTAAGCTTCATGTACCCGTAATGTGGCACAGCATGGAATCGTGCGAAGGCATCGCGCCCTAGTAAGGCATGATACCCGCTGCGGAAGGGCACGATGTGGAAAAGCAGTTCTTCGGACCGGTAGTTCTCGGGAGTTCCGAAGACCACATCAAGAGTCACGCGGCCACTGGCACGCGCCTCCTTTCCGGGGATAATCCCTCGAAAGGTAGTGTGACTTTGCTCTATGCGGGATGTGTCGAACTGCATTTTATCCAAGGTATCCTCATAGATGAGGTTGAGCCCGCTGCCGCCGTCCATCAACACCTTCTGTAGTCGGAATCCATCCACTATGGGGTCAAGGACAAGGGCGGCAGCGGCTCGAGCAGGACAGGATCTCGGCTGGTCTTGTTCACTAAAAGTGATGGGTATATCTGTCCAGGAGTCTGTCTCTGCCACGTGGTGAATTTGGGCGAGCTCTCGAAGGGCTCTCTTCCTCTGATTCTTCGAAGAGTAAGTCTCGTAGATTGTTAAGATTTCGGCGTCGTCGTCAGGGGCATAACTGGACTTTTAGTGGAGTGCGGGCCTCCGAGAATGGCCTCGCCGCTCTTGGCGACTTGCCTAACCACCCAGCAAGCTCGAAGGCCGTGGGTTGGATTTGTAGAGTGTATGGGGCATGGTTTTTCCAGTATTCCGTCAAGGACCGTTCTGGACCTCGTCAGGGGTTTCATCTTTTTCTCGGACGGCTCATAGTGGCGTGTCCGGTGAGGGAGCGCGCGTTTCGCCCAAGCTCGGTTTAGTTCCTCTATGCAGGTTGACTCCCTTTGCTCAAGCTGGGCCTGCCAAGCGTACTCCATGGCACAATATTTGGACACCAGATCCGATAAATTGGAGAAATTTTGGATGTGGCGGCGGGCGAGGGCGTTTAAGACGCCCTCGTCTCTGCAGTTTTGCCGGAAAATCTCTAGAATGTCCTTGTCGCAGCCGTCCGTCATCTTAGTTTTGATGATAAGGAATCTGGCCCAGAAGTGCCGGACTGTCTCTCCGGGCTGCTGCTTAACGTACATCAGGTCCCATATGTCGGGACGTCCTGTGTTATCCGGACAATACTCAATGTGGGGGGTGGGCGGGATAAAAAACTTGATCCCAGCGGAGTGTGAGTCCGGAGTTTTGGGGGCCGCGTCCTGGATTGTCGTGGAATCCGGTTCGCCGAGACCTGGATAATTGACCAGGCGCGGGTGAGCAGATCCGGACTTGCATGTTGAGCCGGACTCCGGCTCTAAACCCTCTGTGGAGCGGAATTCGGCTGCCGAGCTAGAAGGCGAAGCCTGTTGGTCGAAAACCCGCACCTCATGCGTTTTTGGTTCGGAGGTAACGGGTGAGGCCTCTGAGGGGCCTTCGATAGTGGTGACCAAGTGAGTAGTGGCGGGGGTATAAATTTCCCTGTCGTCGGTTTTAAGCCCGGCCTGATCGTATACCGAGGACTGGCCATCGGCGATTCCCAGAGCTTGGATCCGATCTAGTATCCCGTTTAATGACGAGAGATCGGTTGATTCCAGGTTCGGGTAATTTGCGGGGTCGACCCGCAGTATGGCCGTGACGGGGGTGTCAGAATTTTTCCCAAAGTTACGTTCTGCCGAGGCTGGAGTTCGACAACCGAGCACGGAGGTCAGATCCGGGCTCAAGGTTGAATCTGCAGCGGATGCCGTCTCGGCGGCGGGGTTGGCCGTATTCGAAGCCGGCGCTTCAGGATTCGTGGGTTCGTCAGGCGAAGCTGAGGACCCCGTGAGGATAAGATCTCCCCGTGAGTCGGCGACGAATTCTAAGCTTCCAAACCTGATCTCCTGGTCGGGGGTGAAGCTGTCGACCCGGCCAAGGTGACCGGCCAGATCGGCGTGTAGCACGACACTTCCGAACGTGAAGAGCTGGCCGGGAACAAAAGTGTCCCTGCGGCTAGCGCTGTTGCTGATGATTAGGCGAGCCATTGATCCTTGATGTCCCACGGCGGAACTCTCAATGAAAGCACCAATGTCGGTACCAAAACCGGCAGATCTCGGGTAGGGGGTCTGAACTGTGGGTCAAGGAGTCGATGGTAACAGAGAGCGTAGAGACAGCGATTTACCCAGGTTCGGGCCCTCTCGAGGAGGTAAAACCCTACGTCCTGCTTGATTGTATTGATGTGATTGTATGAAGGTTACAGAATTGATCTACCTCGAGATCAGATGGGCTAAACCCTAGATTATGAGTCTCTCTCCTACGGACTAAACCTCCTGGTTTATATAGACACCAGGGGGGCCCTAGGGTTACATATGGTCGGTTACCATCAGGGATAACATGCCGCTTTACGCCATCTATTCCTTGGAGGAGACGCCAAGACTTCAGAGATTTCCTTCTTTCATACGGGGTCGTCCCCAATCCAGCCTTCCATCGACGTGTAGAGAGCGGCCCACCAGTCCGGCCCATGAGAGATAGGCCGGCAGCCCGAGTACCCCTAGTTCGGGACACCCTCAGCGACCACCATGCCAGCAGCCGCAGTGCTGCCGGAACCTGGGCGCGCCCGCCGTCCGACTCCGATCTGGCCGCGGGATCCCTCGATCCGCCACATCCAGACACTCACCGCCCCCTGGCCGAAGCCGTCACCACCAAATCCCGGGCCGCCGCCCTGGCAACCGCAGACCTCCACCGCGCGGCCGACGCACAACACCAAGAGCCGAGCCGGGGCGCCGACACTTCGTCCCCGACCCGCCAGAACGAGCTCCCGGGCCGAATCCGTGCAAGACGCCCCCCCCCCACTGCATCCAAGCCGAAGACCAGGGCCCCCAGCAAGGGCAGCCTCCCGACGGGGCTAGAACCGGCCGAAGCTGGCCAGATCTGGCAAGCCGCCACATCCGACGACGAGCACCCGTAGAAGCTCGCACAGGAGGAAAAGGGGGCCGCCACCCCGCCAAGACCAGCCGGTAGAGAGCCACCAAGCGGCGCGGAGGAGACTCGCCGGCGCCGGCGACGCCACGTCGCGTAGAGGCCCCGGAAAGGCCGAGCCTCCCCTACCGCGAGAGCGCACCGCAGGAAGAGGAAGCGCCCCGCCGCCACCGTCTGCTGGCCGGGCTTAGCCCGCCGGTGTCCTCCGGCGACGACGAGAGAGGAGGAAGCAGTGGTGGGGGGCGGTGGCGGCTGCGGCTAGGGTTCCGCCCGAGCTGCCGCCAAGAGCGACGCCGGCGTGGGGAGAAATCTGTTTCACCATACCAAAGCACATAGGCTTGCTCGTTGTTCGAGGTCGCCGCATGTGGCTGACGACTCCGCCAGATGGCGTTTGTACCCTCACCTCTATTGACATTTGAATAAAATGGGGGTAATTCACCCACACAAAAAACAGAAATTCACATGAAACAGTCCAATTCCTACAAGAGCGAACATAAATTCCCGTGCTTCCAACGGGAGGAGGAGAGGTCCATATATATGTTGGCATTTCCGGACCGGCTCTCCGAGCAAGGTCGCTCTGCTTGTACAGTTCTAGCAGTACCCGAAAGCCTTCCTCTCCCTGAAGGCTGAAGCAGACACGCTGCTGTCGTGTCTCACTACGAGAAGCCAACAAAAAACACGCGTCTCGGTCGAAAGTGACACTTGGCCTAACTGCACACACATATGCACCGGGATCATCGTCGACATTCTTTTCTCCGTTGCGACCAAGTTCACGGTAGGCGCGGTGTCCACCTTTGCGTGCATTGAACGAAGTACGGACTACTAGGTCGGAGTCTGAGACTGCACACTGAATGCGGGTCCGCTATGTACCTACTAGTTGTACTACCGGGCATTCCGAAGTCTCGTCAACAAAAGCTTGGATGATATCATTAAGATAGCTACTCTTAATTGCTGATCACATGGCGCCATCACCACGCATCGATGACAAAGGCTTCAGCCAAATCAAGTTTTCCCACCGATCATTCATTCGATTAACGTGAACCTCAGCACGGGAGATCATGCGTGCGCGCGGCAAAACCTCCACGCATCCGAGCATTAATTTCGACCCCAAGACTGCTGCTGATAAACACGACGTTTACCAAAGGAGAGAGCCATTCGCGCTCCATTTACACGTACTACTCAGTACGAAATCGGAGAGGCTCCGGATAGACCAGACCAGACGTCTCCGTGCCCCAGGGTGGAGACAATTTGGCATCTTCCAGCGCCGAAAAGACCTCAGCGAGGAAGCATGGGCGCCTCGTCGAGCCACTCCGCTGTCGACGCGTGCGGGCACGTGAAACGACCCCCCGCCGCCGCAGGCCGGCCGGTGGTCATGACTCAGCGGTGACACCGGAGGCCGCGTGCCGACACCTGTACGCACCCATGCGCCGATACGTCCACGTACGGGTGTTGCGTCCGGCCGTGCCGCCGTCGTCAGCATCGCATGATATGATCGACTACGCCGGCGGCCGGCTTGCTTTCATCGGACGGCTGAGATATGCACCGGGTACCATTATGGCTTCACCGCGGCGGCCAAGCTTCTCGTTTCACTTGTTAAGCTTCTTCCGCACGTACTGACGTGTTATTCCATCGATCGGCCGGTTTAAGTCATTAATACTGACCTAGTGACGTGTGTTAGAAAACGTTAGTACTTGCTGACGTGGTAATGTGGTGCTCGGCCCCGGACTACGCCATGGATTGGAAGCTTCAACGGGCAAAGAAAACAAAAAGGTGATGTTAATGTGCTTATGAAAGCAACACCATGTAATAATGTAGTCTATGTTGTGTGGTGGCTGTTAACAAGTTCGGCAGTGTGTCTCCTTTATATTGTTTTTTTTCAAGAGTAGACGTACCATAGCTTTATAGAAGGCAGAATTGAAATTACAAGAAACTACTACTCGCTGCGAACAACGAGCGTAGCACACACCACACCACTCTTGATGAAGTCTAGAGACGGACAACACTGCAAAGTAAGCTACAACACAAAAGAGCCTATCCTCAGCTGACACACACACCGCGTCTCGATCGACGCCGGACACCTCCGAAGATCACCACCTTCCGTAGAACATCGCTTGTAGACGCACCATCCACTCTGAGCGCCTAAGAGGAAATGCAAGTGGAAGGCAGGACTTGCTCCGATCTGAGGGAGACACCGTCTTGGAGACATCGGCGACGAGCGTACATAACACCGCAAAGTACCAAAAGAGGACAGCGGCGAACACCGGAGGAGAGCAATAAGGACCCAGCCGTGTCTCCACACACAAAGCTCCCAACAGAGGTACGGTGTCGAGGACGCCGCCAATGTGCCGATCCAACCGAATCGAGGCTTTTGCCCGGAGACAGCCACCAACTCCAAGAAGCGAGGGGCATGGCGAACACGCCTCGGCGACGCCTCCAAGAAGGGGATGACACCCATAGGTGCCATCGCCGCCGGCCCGACAGGAGCCAAGCAAGATTTTCATCCGCGCATCGCACATCACCACGCTTCTTGGAATTGGGCAACACCGTCCAATTAGCCTCACACCGCCGCCATCGCAACTCTAAGCAGAAGTAGTCGCAAAGCCGAGGACCGACGACCGGCTGCACGACAAAGGGGAGCCCGGCCACCGCACGAAACTCCCAGCCTGGACAGGAACCATAGCCATCCCGCACCACCGGCAAGATCTAGGACCGCCCACAGCAGCCGTCGCCAACCAAAGGACGGCCTTGCGACGGCCGGAACCGCACCTCCACGAAGCACCAAGCAGCGCCACCGGGAGAGCACCGCCGCTCACCACACCGCACAGAGGTGACCGACCACTTGCTGCTCGCCAAGACTCCATCTTGGCCGAGCCATACAGCGCCGCCACCACCGACCTGTGCGTGGGCTCGCGCCACTGCCTCCAAACGACTCCGC